>JANRMT010062791.1:240917113-241041778 GCA_026402145.1 Polypterus bichir lapradei | reverse complement strand
TAATCGAAACAGAAGATAATAATCTAATAAGCAAGCCCAGAATGTGAAACCAGAGTCGTAATTCAAAGAATGTAGTGGAAGGATTGAAAAACCAAAATAATGTAAAATGAAATCTGTAGTCAATTAACAAAAGAATTTGTTGGTAAAAACTAGATTAAGACACTGATGAGAATGATTTTCTATGCTGGACAACCAGGTAGTAAACTGTGTTGACCTTCAATCCAACGGCATTATGTATTGCACACTTCCTGTTATTCTTACTTAGCAACATCATAGCAGCTATTAACAGAAATGTACCAAAATGGCAGTGACCATAAGATGAACAACATTGCACTGTGTGAAAATTCATTTTATTTTAAACATTGTTTTAAATGCACTGAAAGAAAAGTAAACTTAAGCACTGGATTCAATTGCCTACGAAACCCCCAACATATTGCATACAATATTTCTAGAGATCAAGTAATAGTTTCCTAAAAAGTGAAAAAATAGAATAAAATAAGCCGGACCATGAATGTTCATCCTAAATATCACCAGCCTATGACCTCCTGCATGACAGATGCTAATACTGATACTGCTATACTCTTATAAAATACATTTATTGCTCATTACTGTACCCCCACCTCAGACGGTCTGATCATGATCATCTGTAAGTACTTCTGCCAGCTTGCAACCAGACACTGAATTGTGAGGACTCGACAAGAAAACAGTGCTGGACTAAAGAAACAGAGGGAAACTTGCTGGATTGCTTTGATTGTGTAAACTGGAACGTACTTAGGGATTAGTATACAGACATCATAAAGAGATTCATAAAAAGGTTTGAATGAATAGATATTCACCAACTAAGTTTGCATATTTTCTAATAATGAACTGTGGATTACTGCAGACATCAGGAATTTACTAAAATCATGTAGCAATGCATTTTAAAACAGTGATGCTGAACCTTACAGAAAAGCAGATGCAAACAACAAAAGCAATCAACATCTTTAATTATCAGTACAGATGTAAACTAGAGATAGAATTTATCAGTTATAATGATTCTTGCAAACGTTTGCAGGGGTTGTAGATGCTTATAGACTACAAAGTAAAACCTAATCCAGTCTCATCTGCATGTTCCTTTCCTGATCAGCTAATACTTTCTAGGCCCATTTTGATCTCTTTAACATGCAGCCTGCAGTTTGATTGCTTGTACCACCACATGATTCATCCTTCTCTGTCTCTGTATGTAACATAAGGGAGACTTTAAAATTCTTAACAGATAGAATTTCTAGAAGTGTTTTAAAAACCTGTTTGGAAATGATTAGCTGATGTCTCCAGTGATATATTTAATGTTTCTCTGAGAGAATGTGTGGCTCCTGCCTGCTTCAAAAGGACAACAATTATACCTTTGCCTGAGAAAATAAAAGTTATCTATGAACGACTACAGGCAAGATAACCTCCAGTTTGCATATCATCATAAAAAACACATCCAGAGAGGATTCCATATACTTTGCAATTGATACCATCCTGGCATGGGCATTTCACTGTTTCATTTCATTTTAGAGTTAGTTCTGCTTCTTTCTGCCTTGATCATCTATGGCATTGCCACTATGACTGCAATTCCTCCTTATGCTCATCTCACTAAAATCCTGTGATCTTATTTATTCACTGATTCCCTTGGATGGGTGTCCATTTCTTACAAATCAAATAAACACCCCTTGCCTCCCTAACCCTAACCCTAATTTCCAGATGTATATACAGCAGGTATCCTTACTTACACTTCTGGAGGGCCACAGCAGCTGCAGGTTTTCATCTCAGTAAATTTCTTAATTAGAATCCATTTATTTTCTGCTAAAGCAGTATTTTTTGGTTCTTATTTTTAGTTAATTCACAAATTATTATCTAGAACTCTTAATTTCCTATTTTAGTTTTAAGCAGCTACATTTAGGTTTTAATTGTTTGCTGTTTTCTTAACCAGCTGCTGTTAATAATGTAATTTAAATAACAAGGAAACCACCATCTCTTCAGCTAACTTGGTTCCATTTACTGTTTTGATTATACATGATAAAGTATCTGTATTAATAAAATGTTTAGAAAATAAATAAGAGTGGAAAATGAAGGATTGTGAAGTGCAATTCTGTTCTGGTCCACAAAACATGTGGGTAATGTTCTCAGAAATGGAAATATATTTAAAATTTAGTCTTGGATGAATGAAAGCACTATTGGGCAATATAGTTACATACTAAGTTCCATTTTTCAGCAAGGACTGTCTTCTAATTAGGAAAGTGGTTGGAATGAAACCCTGCATCCACTGCAGCCCTCCAGGACCATAATTGAATATCCCTCATATACAGTATTTACCACCATGCATGAAAATTAATTTATATTATTTAGCATCCTGGTCTGACCTCTTGAACTAATTTTATAATAAGCCAGATGAGTGTAAATTAAGCAACAGCTTTTTTTAGGTAGTGAATAACTTTTGAATCCTTTAGGCTGTCGTGCTGCAAAAATGTGGGGGAAAAGTGTACTTTTGTGAAATTGATTCCATTATGATAATAATACCCAGCAGCAGACACCAATCAGACATCCTATAGAAGTGCCTGGTTTTTAACAGGCAGAGTTTATCTTTGGATCACACCTTTTCATCTCTTAGCAACCAAAGTTCTAGGTCTGCCAGTAGTGTCAATAGTACAGATGTTGTACCTAAATTATAGCTGCACTAAGCTGTGCTAACTTTCTTCATGATGAGTTTGAGGCATATTACACATAAAAGGGTGATACACATTCACCTGCGACTTTATTAGATGCACCTTGCTAGTACCGGTTGGAGCCCCTTTTACCTTCAGAACTGTAGTAATTCTTCATGGCATAGATTCAACAATGTGTTGTAAACAGTCCTCAGTGATTTTGGTCCATACTGACATGATATTATTACACAGTTACTCCAAATTTGTCAGCTGCACATCCATGATGTGAATCTCCTGTTCCACCACATCCCAAAGGTGCTGTATTGGATTGAGATTTGATGACTGTGGAGGCCATTTAAGTACAGTGAACTCATTGTCATGTTCAAGAAACCAATTTGAGATGATTTCAGCTTTGTAACATGGCGCATTATCCTGCTGGAAGTTGCCATCAGAAGATGGGTACACTGCGGTCATAAAGGAATGAACATGGTCAGCAACAACACTCAGGTGGGTTTTGGCATTTAAATGATGTTCAATTGGTATTAAGGGGCCCAAAGGGTGCCAAGAAAATGTCACCCACACTATTACACTACCACCACCAGCATGAAGTATTGATACAAGACAGGATGGATCCATGTTTTCATGTTGTTGATGCCACATTCTGACCCTACCATCTAAATGTTGCAGCAAGAAATTGAGACTCATCAGACCAGGCAACATTTTTCCAATCTTTTATTGTCCAATTTAGGTGAGCCTGTGCAAATTGTAGCCTCAGTTGACTGTTCTTAGCTGACAAGAGTGACACCCTGTATAGTCTCCTGCTGCTATAACCCATCTGCTTCAAGGTTTGACGTGTTATGTGTTCTACATACCTCGGTTGTAACTAGTGATTAACTGAGTTACTGTTGCCTTTCTGTCAACACGAACCAGTCTGGCCATACTCATATGGAATCAAGAAGGCATTTTTGTCCAAAGAACTGCCACTCACTGGATATTTTCCCTCTTTCGGACCATTCTCTGTAAACCCTAGAGATGGTTGTGTATGCATCCCAGTAGATCAGTTTCTGAAATACTCAGCTCAACTTAAATCAGCTTCAGCAGGTCATCTTGACAATGTCTACATGCCTAAATGCATTGACTTGCTGCCATATGATTGGCTGATTAGATATTTGCATTGACAAGCAATACCTAATAAAGTGTAGGCAGACCATTCCACAGTTTAGGGGCCCTGTAACTAAAAGCTTGACCTCCCACTGTTATTTTATTAATCCTTGGAATCATAAGCAGACCGGCATCTTGAGATCTTAATGTGCGCTCTGGTTTGTAAGTCATGATAAGTTCAGACAAGTAAGCCTGTCCTTGGCCATTTTAAGGTTTTTTATGTTAAAATGAGGATTTTGAAATCTGCCCTAAACTTAACCGGGAGCCAGTATAAGGATTTAAGAACTGGAGTTATGTGTTCATATTTTCTTGTTCTTGTGATAATTCTTGCAGCAGCATTTTGGATTAACTGGAGGCTGTATAAAGAACAGTTTGAACAGCCAGTGAACACCGCATTGCAGTAGTCAATCCTACTAGAAATAAATGCAATGAATTAATTTCTCAGAATCCTGTTTATTTAGAAAGCGCCTTAATTTCCTAACATTTTTAAGATGGAAGAAACATAATTTGGACAACTTTGTAATATGTGCTTTAAATGACATGCTAGAGTCAAAGAGAACTCCAAGATTTCGGACCGATTCAGTGAAATTAATGGGGATTCCAACTGAGTTAAATGATGACAAAATATCTCTGTTTTATCTGTATTTAAAGACAAGTAGTTCTCATCCATCCACTCCTTTAATTCACTAAAACAACTAATTAAAGACAACGTTGGAGAAACTACATTTGATCTAAATGACAGGTATAACTGGGTGTTATCTGCATACGAGTGAAAATTAACATTATGTTTCCTAATGAGAGATCCCAGTGGAAGCATGTAAAGTGAAAGAGAGTAAAGGTCCCAGTACTGAGCCCTGCGGGACACCATATTGAACTTCTGTGTATAATGATGGAGTACTGTCAGCACATTTCTGTACATATTGGAATCGATTTGATAAATAAGAACTAAACCAAGTGAGCACAGTGCCTGTGAGCCCAACGTCATTTTCTAGCCTATAAAGTAAAATATAAAGGTCAATGGTGTCAAATGCTGCACTTAAGTCTAACAACATAATTACAGTGGAGTTTCCTTCATCAGAGGATATCAGAATGTCGTTTACAACCCGCATTAGTGCCGTTTCTGTACTATGACCAGTGCGGAAACCAGACTGGAATTTCTCAAATAAGTTATAATGCGTAAGATGTGACTGAAGCTGATTGGCAACTACTTTTTCTAGTATTTTAGAGAGAAAGGGTAAATTTAAAATAGGCCTTGTCACAGGTGGCTGGGTGCGGTCGGCAATCAGCCGCCTATTTAAGGAGCCACCACCCTGCAATCAAGGCTGGAGTCGGGTGAGGAGGAGAACGAGGTCGTGGCAGAGGAGGCAAGGAGAGGCCCGAGTGATTTGTGTGTGAAGACAGTGGTTATTGACTTTGGGGAACTGGCGGGTTTGGTGGCGGTGCACTTGACTTTTTGTAATATATTGTAAATAAACGTGGGGTGATGATTGAAACGGTGTCCGGGCCGTCATATTTCACAGCCTATAATTATTAAGTATGTGTGGGTCCAGGTCTGACTTTTTAAGTAATGGTATAATGACTGACACTTTTAGTGCTTCAGGTACTGTGCCATGCAATAATGAACTAATGATAACATGCCTGTGGGAGACGCCGCCGCTCTGTGCTGTGCTTCCGCTCGCTGCTCCGCAAATGATTAGATCTGATATCATGGGCATTCCAAAATAGGGTACAGTACTCTGTATTTTGCAGCTTCTTAGTTAGTGATGGCTTCCCTAATCATGTTGAAATAGTTGTAATATGTTCTAATATTACATCATATTAGATACTCATTAGAAGGTTATATTGTGTGCTCCTTCATCTATCTATATGCCAGAAATTGGCTGTACTGTAAGAAATAACAGCTCAGAAGAGACAGAACACAAATCTCTGGTAATATTAATCCTGAAAAAACATGCCACAGGCCATCTTTAAATCCACCTTCTTAATTCAGCCAAATTAGGAAAGGATCTGAATTATAAAAAGAATGGGCTATTGATCAAAAAGTTGGTTGAAGTAATATAACCACCTTCCACTGTGTGCTGTGATGTCCTGCTAAATGAAGCACACAAAGGGAGTAGGCCTCAAAACCCACACCTATAAAGGCCACGTCTGCCCTTAATTCAGGTCTTGGCAACGGGATTAAGTCTGTTTTAGGCAACTTCACACCTACTCAAAAGGCAGGCTTTGGCCTGTGCAGGTCAAGTAATGGGGCTATGGTTGTCAAAAGTTTATAAATAACCAAAAAGAAGAAGAGAAAAACCTTAAACATTAAATCCAAATTGAAACAAATAATCAAAGAATTTATTGGTTAAAAATGGGCACAAAAAACAGGACCTTCTTTTTGATACTATAAACAGCATATAGGATTGAAGAAGATGGCCTGCTTATATTGAAGTGTATTATATAACGCAAGGAGAATTTATATAGATTTGCACACTTCTTTAATCACGATCTTCATCATGAGCTCAGGGTAAGACCTTGTGGCTTCCTGACAGCTGCTTTGGCCCCCGAGTTCAAACAGTGTAATTCTTTACCTGTCTTGTCTCTTTGACTGAAAGTGTCTATGTGATTGAGGTTTGCTAAACTGTAAAAATCACTGTGAAAGGTCAGAAAACCTACCTTTATGTGCTTGCAATCATAAATCAGGCAGTGGTGTTTTTTTCTAAATGAAAAGAAATCCCAGAGAGCTTTTCTGCTTACTGGGTAGAGAATGAGGTAATAAATCAAGACCAGGCTAGTATTACTTACAGTATCTTGGTGTCTAATTTTTCCATTCTCCTTCAATCATGGTGATATTCACAGTAAGGATTGTGGCTTTGTTCATTACTATTCTGCCCATATCATATGTAGTTAATGTATAGCTGTTCATACTGTAGATGCTCCTGATATATACCTGTAGGTTGCTTTCTTTCTTCCAACAAGTAAAGCCAGGTTTGAAATCAACCATAACTAAATTGATTTGTGCAGCAGCAGACAAAATATGAGTACTATTTTGTTCAGATCATGTCTGGCATGCTAGTATTTTAAATAGTATTCTACTATTCACAAATGGCAACTAATAATCATACTGTAATGAGGTTGCACTGACTGCATTCCTTCCTGGCACTGAGATCAACATCTTCCTGCTTCCCAGCACTGAAATGGGAAAAAAAGTCTGGAGTCTTACAGAAAACAATACATTTTAATTATTGGGCAAAAAGCATGATTTCCGGACTCCTAAATTCTGATGTCTAAGATGTAATAAATTTAAACAAATCGAGCAAAGTACTTGAGATGCATGTGCAGGAGTAACTGCTTCAGATATTTTAAAGTACGCAGTACAGTTGTGTAGTCTTCCTTTTTAAAGTCAGGATCTAGAGGCACCCAAGAATATTTTCAATCTGTTTTTGCCTGTTTTGAAGATGTTTTAAATCGTTTCTTTTTGTATTTCTTTGGGTTTGTTAGCATTTTTGAGCTTGTGGCAACAGATAACATCATTGACAGTAACTCAAACAGCAGCCATTGCTAAGTCATGTGTGTTGTAAGTACACACATGTAACTGCACATGACATCATAGAAGTCATTTTGTATGACATATTCAAAGAAGGGCTATTCCTATTTGTACTTTCTAAGCAATGTGAGAGCTCTGTCTGTTTGTGAGAAATGTATGACTTTAAATGTGAAAGAATGCAAGAAACCTCTTAAATTAAAGGTAGAACAAAAAGGAGGAATAAAGAAAAATCTGACTTTAGAAATGAAAAAGACTTGTATTAGTATTTGGAGAAGTTTAGAATGTCAATAGGAGAGAGGAATGCCATTAATGGCAAAATTGGAGGAAGATTTCATGTCAATGTCCATCTTAAAACCAATGTTGTATCTCTGTTACATAAATGACATCTTCATAATTTGGACTGCCAGTGAGAAGGACCTCCTCCGTTTTCATAATGAATATAATGCTTTTCATCCCAACATAAAGCTGAAGCTGAATTTCTCAAAAACAGAAGTCAGCTTCCATGACACCACCGTTCAACTGAAAGACAACACCCTTGTAACTTCTGTTTTTCACAAACCAACAGACAGACGGACCTACCTAAGAAGTGACAGCTTCCACCCCAAGCATATAAGGTGCTCCATTATTTTCAGCCAAGCAATATGGTACACTTGTATTTGCTCAGACCGACAGACCGGGATCAACAACTGCAGGAATTCGGACAAGATTTCATCAGACAAAACAACAGACACTCAAATAAGAAGAGCTACTGCCATACCCAGAGACAACCTTCTGGAATATAAAAACAAAGACAACAAGAACCGCATCCCCCTTGTTGTCACCTACAACCCACATCTTGAAACACTTCGAAAAATTATAAAAGAACTTCAGCCAATGCTAAACAACGACCAAACACTGAAAAATGTATTTCCTGAACCTCCCCTCCTGGCATACAGACAACCGCCAAACCTTCAGCAACTAATTGTCCGAATCTCCCTAAATGAACCGACAGAAAATGGCACATCTCCTTGCCTACAGAAAAGATGTGAAACGTGTGCCCACATTTACAATACAGACAGTATAGTTATACCACACTGCCGACTTGAACATCACATACTGTAAAGGGATCATTTTCCTGCAGATCATCTAATGTTGTCTACCTAATTCTCTGCATGAAATGTCCTGACACTGCACTCTGTGTGGGAGAAACTGGACAAACACTCCGCCAGAGAATGAATTTACACAGATTCCACATCAAACATGGCAACACAGATGTTCCTGTAGCGGCCCACTTCAACAGCCATGGACACTGTGAGAGGGACTTTAAAGTCACAGTGCTTATGGGCAACTTCAAAACACAGCAAGAGAGAAAAGAATGGGAAGTTAAACTCATGTTAAATTAATTTAATACATTACAACATGGCTTGAATCAAGACAAGAGTTTTATGGCCAGGTATGAGGACTGTTTGCATCTCTCAGACTGACACAGATAAACTGTCTACAGACCCATATTGTTTTGAAAAACTCATCACAGACTTCAAAGGACTTTGTTGGACAGTTATCTTATCCAAAGATCTTGACCATACATTGTTCTTCTCTCTCTTTGTTAAATTAATCTTAGCCTGAATGAACCTATTAATTTTTTACATTTAAGATTTTTTCATTTAAAGATTTACCAATGTTGTTTCTTGTCCTAGTGTGTGTATATAAACACAGGGAACTTCAGTTTCTGTATTACATCTTGCCTGAAGAAGGGGCCTGAGTTGCCTTGAAAGCTTGCATATTGTAATCTTTTTAGTTAGCCAATAAAAGGTGTCATTTTGCTTGGCTTTTGTCTACATTCATAATGGCTGACACGGTACAACACCCTAGTACAACAGGAGCGAGGAAAATAAAAGGCCAATTTAGTTTGTCTTTTTGGAAGCAGTGGGAGACAAACAGAAAGTGCTTTCACTTTGACCTTGTTGTAAGTTCACGCTTCCATTTGTTAAGTGACTTTAATTCAGAAAGTTTTGATTATTAAAATGAAATTCTAGAGTTTGTCTGGTATTTAGGTTACTTAACATCTGCTGCTCTAAGGTATAATTCTAGCAACAGTCAATTTTTAAAAAAACAGGATGATTATTGTGGTAAAGTTTCTAATGAAAATGTAGCAATAGTCCCTCAAAGCTTTAAACATACTTGATAGCACTACAAAATTATTAAGACAACCTTCTGAAAAATATGCTATTCAAGAGAAATGACTCTACTGACTTTTTACTTATTGCTTTTTCAAATTTTGTATATTTATTATCTTTTGCATTCAAGGCAAAATTTCATTGACATTCATTACATAACAATGTACATTAACAGGAGGAAGCACAGACCTTCCGTACTCAGAATACATCAAATTGGGCAAAATCAAAAAGGTGCATTTATTCACAGTTAAGCACATTTATCATGGGTAAACATAGTTATATATAGTGTGTAGCATCTTTGTGTCAACCAAATGGGCTCTGAAACCATCTATCTAGTGAGTAGGCTCAACCATTGTTATGATAGTCTGGGATTTTGTGGTTTATTTTTTCATTACAATTCATAGTGGACTTAGGCCGGAGTTACACTTCACGCGACGCGACGCATGCTGCAGCGGACGCTCCTGCTACGCAAGCATTGCAGTGTTCATACTTGCGCGCGTACTTTACGTAAATCTGGAGGAATCCACCAGGTGGCAGTGCGAGATATTATCACGGTGAGAACATGTTCGGCTTCTCTGTGTTGTGAATTGCCTAGAAAACCTATTAAATTCTGATGACACCTTACCGCAATATCTCTGAAAAGGATGTTTATTGATTAAATCCATCAATCCAGGGATGTGTCCATTCCAGCAAGCATTGGGCACGACTGAGAAACAGTCCCTTGACGAGGCCTCAGCTCATCGCAAAGTGAATATAAGCACACACATACACTAGCGTCATTTTAGCGGCACCAAATCCCCAAATCTGAATATCTTTGGAAGGAAACAGGAGCACAGTGTGGAATACAAGCAGGAAATACCAGCGACATGACTCCCTGCGAGACAGCAGTGCTATCGCTCCACCACCATGACACCCCCATGTGTGTAATTAACAGTATTCATTATTTAAACGAAATTATATGTAAAATGTAACATACACACTTTAATGCATTTCATCATGAAAGTGATATCAAGTATAAATCTAAAGATTCTAAATGTGCAGAGAGTTGGAATATCATACATTTAATTTGTTCTGTGTGGTGATCTATTGCTGCTTGCCGCTGCTGTCAGGTCCAAGAAGCTCGTAGCGATTAAAAACTGGGATGACGTTTACGATGGTCTGCATTAATGATAAAGTAAACTACGAGGTTAAAGTGGACATTTCGAGATTAAAGCCGAAATTTCCACTTTAATCACAAAATACACGTTTTCACCGTGTCCTTTATTTTTTTCTCTGGCTCAAATATAACGCTATACATTATGTTGCTGGTATTAAGTTGCAAAAATAAAAAAATAAAAAAGACGACTCAAAAGATGGTATGTGAGACTTTTTGCTTCGATGTGGTGAAGCAAAATGCCGACATACAGATGCATTTGTGGTGCTTTTATATTCAAGCGTCACATATTCCCGATCGTAATGACACGATACATTTTAAAAGTCTCACATACCATCTTTTGTGCCGTCTATTTTTTATTTTTTTTTCTTTTTGCAACTTCACATCGGCAACATAATGTATAGCGCTGTATTTGAGCCACTGAGAAAAAAATAAAAGACACGGTGAAAACGTGTATTTTGTGATTAAAGTGGAAATTTCAGCTTTAATCTCGAAATGTCCACTTTAACCTCGTAGTTTACTTTATTATTAAAGCAGACCATCGTAAAACGTCATTCCCAGTTTTTAATCGCTACGAGCTTCTTGGACCTGACAGCAGGTAAAGTAAAAAAATAAAAAATAGACGGTACAAAAGATGGTATGTGAGACTTTTAAAATGTATCGTGTCATTACGATCGGGAATATGCGACGCTTGAATATAAAAGCACCACGAATGCATCTGTATGTCGGCATTTTGCTTCACCACTTTGAACCATTCATCAAACAGCAAAGCGCGCACATCGATCCCCGTAGGATCTCCATAGAGGCTTGCTGTCACATGTAGATAGTAAACAGAGACTCTGACGTCACGTTCCGACTTTTAGCACACTGCGCCCCCCGACTTTTTGCTGGTACTGCAACTCGCGCACGCGTAGCGTTAATTTCTGAGGACCTGCTCAGAGGACGCATGAAATGAACGCTGGGAACGCGTGGCAGCCATGATGCGGGCGCGTACGTGTTCTGAGCGTGAAGTATAAATCGGCCCTTACTGTGAGTATTACTAATACTGTTTTTGTCACATGACACTAGGAAATTGTACATCACTTCTCCTAGTGACAAAGATTCTGGATTACTACTACTACTACTAGAGTGAAAAAGAACTGTTAATGGCATTTCGACTTATGTTTTGGACTTGTTTCTTTTGGTTTCATTTTGATCTCTCAGTATTTTTTTTTTACCTTTTTTGACTCTTCCACCTCATAGTCCTTTAAAACCATTTTTTTTTAACATTTTATTGAATTTACTAAAATCAAATAACATTCCATGCAAGCAAGTCAAGTTTTACAAAACTAGGTTCGAAACAATTCAAGCCCCAGCCATTAGAAAGATGCTAGCCCAACAGAGTAAAACTTTAATAGGAACAATAAGTAAATAAATAAATAAACAAAAATAAATAGAGTAATCAAAAGGAAGAGAATCCGCTTCCTCAAATTAAATGCTTATTCTAAAATGTTATTGATTAGATCCTGCCAGGTTTGGAGAAAGTTATGAACAGATCCTCTAAGTGAGAATTAGATTTTTTCCAATTTCAGATAACATATAACATCAGTTATCCACTGACTTAGAATAGGTGAGTTAGGATTCTTCCAGTTGAGTAAGATAAGTCCACGTGCCAGTAGTGCAGTAAAGTCAATCACAGTTTGTTTGTTCTTCTCCACTTTAAACCCATCTGGAAGAACACCAAACACAGCTGTTAGTGGATTAGGAGGGATTGTGACACCAAGGCTGTCTGAAAGGCATTTAAAGATTTGGGTCCAAAATGATGTTAATTTAGTGCAGGCCCAAAACATGTGACCCAGTGAGGCTGGGACTTAAATGCAGCGTTGGCAGGTTGGATCTTGCCGTGGAAACAATTTGGATAATTTTAAACGAGAGAGGTGTGCTCGATATATAATTTTAAGTTGAATAATTGTATGCTTTGCGCATATGGAGCTCGAGTGAATTATGTGCATGGCTGCCTTCCACTCTTTTTCCGACCTGTTGAGTAAGAGATCCTTTTCCCACTGTACTCCGAGATCTTTGAAAGGGAGGGGCTTTAAAAAGTTTTTATATACTGCTCAAAAAATTAACAAAACACTTTTTAATCACAGTATAACATCAGGACAATGAAGCTTTGATCTGGTCAGTTAAGTAGCAGAGGGGCTTGTTAATCAGTTTTATCTGCTTTGGTGTTAATGAACTTAACAGGTGCACTAGAGGGGCAACAATGAGACAACACCCAAAATAGATGGAGGGCACTGACATTTTTCCTCCTCATCTTTTTGACAGTTTTGTGGAATTGTTGAGCTAAGATCTGATTAGCTTGTTCTCTGTGTTCATAGTAATGATGTCTTGATTTAAAAATGAGTTGTTCTGTTTCTTTAGTTGTCAAGAAGTTGAGTCTTGAATGCAGAGCCTGTCTTTTCATATAAAGTGACTCATTTGGACATCTGGCATGTTCTTGATCTATTCTGGTAATTTCAATGATTAGCTCTAATACCTTCTTGGTTTCCAATTTATTTTTGTGGGAAAGATATGAGATAATCTGACCTCTTAAGAAGGCCTTCAGGGTTTCCCAGAGTATTCCTGCAGAGACCTCTGAGGCTGTATTTGTCTCTAGAAAAAAAATCAATTTCTTAGGATATAAATTCTGTAAAGTTATCGTCTGCTAATAAAAGTGGATTAAAACGCCAGCTACGAGATGACTATGTGGGGCATAATGATTTGAGCTTTATGATCAATGGGGCATGGTCGGAGATTACAATAGGGTCGTACTTACAAGATTTAATCGTAGGCAAAAAATTGTTATCTATAAAGAAATAATCATTTCTTGTGTAGCAGTGATGCACTGGTGAGTAGAAGTAATATGTTCTTGAGTTTGGGTTTAGAAATCTTCAGGGGTCTGGTAAGTTGTGATCAGTTACAAACTGTGTAATTGTTTTCGAAGTGTTAGATGTCATCACGTCTATGGCAGGAGATCTGTCTAGGTCTAGACTTAAAACACAATTAAAGTCCCCAGCCATTATAATTGTATGAGTGTTAACCTTGAGAATGGATTCAAATACATTTTGCATGAAGTCCCAATCATCCACATTGGGTGTGAAGATATTTATCAAAATCACTTTACAGGTAAGTAAATTGCCCATGACCATCACATATCTCCCTGCAAGATAAAAAAATGTGTAAATTACCTCTCAATTTCTCCTATTAACACTAATGCAAAACTGCTGGCTGAGTTATTATGACGTTGCATCCAGTCTGTTATTCATAGTTTACACTTATTAGACTGGTTTTATCAGAGCACAGCACACTACAGATAATTTCTAACATCAATCCCATCCATCCAGAAAAAGTATTCAATTTCTGTAACAGGTCATGTATTCAATGGAAATGAGACAGATTTCATTAATATGATCAATATGTTATATTCACATTTCAGGGCAGTAGTTCTTACTAATTGGAATATTATTTGCCCTTTCAAGATTTTAAAAGTGCCAGGCAGGAGTGACCACAGAATAAGTTTATCACCCTATTCTCACTTTGTGACGGGAGCCATGCATTATCTCTGAATGCAGTTAATATTTTACTTTTCTTAGGAAATGCTCCAAGTGATCTCATATTCTAAAATTATTTGATTCGCAGGAGCACTTTTCTTCATACAATATAAACTAGCCAAAATCTGCTTATGTACCCCTAAATTCAGTCTGTGACAATCATTTCCTTCGTCTTATCTCAGGAGGGCCGACTCTGATCCTGGAGGGCCGCAGTGGCAGCAGGTTTTTGTTCCAACCCAGTTGTTTAATTAGAAGCCAGTCCTCACAAATGACAGATCTTATTTAATCTCATAGCTTGTTAATGTTTTAACTTTACCATGTCAGTTCATTCTTAAATCACTGATTTTTTTCACTTTCTAATAAATCATGTATCATCCAAGTGATATGAAGCCTGAAACAGATGAGTAATTTTCAGTTCTTCACTTTCTGTTTAGTTTCCTTCTGAGTATTTAATTAAAGCAAACAGTGAATCATGAATACACATGGATGGAAATGGAGACAAGCTACATGTAGACCTGCTGGTTCCTTTGTCATTTGCATCTTATTGCTAATAAAGACCAGATAAAACAATGAATTACAGCAGTTTGACGGAAATAAGCAATCTTAAGAAGCGAGACAACTAAAATGGAGCAGAAAAATGTCACTTGAGCAGTAAGTTCTTCATCAGCAATGAATGATTTCTCATGAAGCAGTTGGGTTGGAACCAAAACCTGTAGCCACTGTGGCCCTCCAGCACTGATGTTGATCAGCCCTGATTTAAAGGGTCTGAGTATTAAATAGCAAATAATTTAAATAAATTATTAATTAAGAAGATAGTTAAATTGAAGACCTGTAGCCACTGTGGCTCTCCAGAATCGGAGTTAGCCACCCCTGGTCTATCCCATTATCTACTTCAATTAATTGTTTAGGTTTTAATGGCATCCTCCTTATTGCAATTACTGTTACTTGTAATTATCACCAAGTTTTTAGTAGTGCCAGAATTTTAATGACTTCTTGGACTTCCCTTCTACCATAAAAATGAAGGTTGTTGCTCATTCCAATTTTGTAGGTGTCTATGCCACCTCTTTCTGTTAAATACTGCTCTAATTTTAGGTTACTTCTTTCTAACTTAATAAGGACTGACTATTAAACACTCATCACAGCAAATGTTGAAGGTGGAGTTTCCATGCCTGATCTAGAACTTTAGCACTGTGCTTTTACACAGCATCTAGTATGGTAGTGGATGTCCCCATTCCAGTCCTTCTTCATGGCTATCATTGGAGTTTAATAGTATAACCCTGACATCTCTTACCACTTTTCTGTTGCTAAAGTCAGGCTTGATTTTATAAAATGAGCCCTTTAATCACATATGCATTTGGCATATTGTGTAAGCATGTTGGTCCTTTTATTAGAATGGTATACTTTTGCCTCAATTTTCATAAGAAGTCAGAAAATTAAACAACCCTTCTCAAAACCTCCCTTCCCCTTTCCTCACTCAATCATACCATGCCCACAAAATAAAATAATAACCTACCCTATTCCTCTGCTCCATGCTTGCTCTGGGAAAATCTATAAATGCTACCTAAAAGAATACTAATAGCGTTTTGGCCTCATCCGTTGTAGAAGATAGACATCTAGACAGAGCTCCGTTAGTAGCAGTGTTATTTTATCCTTTTTTTCTTTCACTGTCATCCCACGGTATCCTGCATTTTACTTATCCGAATAAAGCATCATCCAAGCATGAGCAACAAACAAAGGGCTCAGACAGACAAGGAAAAGGAAAACGATAAGGCAGCTAAAGTCTAAACTGGCCTCGGGTTCATGGTACGGCCTTCCAGAGATTAACCTGGAACAGACGGGCAAATGTACAGATTTGCCAGGACATGATGCTGCAGCAACAGTCCTAGCCAATAGCATAAGTTGAAGCGAAATTATGAGCGAGGCAGGCAAGGAGAATTTGTCAATTCCAGGAGGATTATTGGAAGCAAGCATGGCCTTTTTATCCCCACTGTCAACTACAGCTAATAGCCCCTGTGAGTCAGCCGCATCATTTAATACTGGTCTCAAGAAAAGATCGAAACTGAAGGTAATGATTTCGGCACTCGTGAGGGACATACGTGATATAAAGAGTGAATACAAAGATGGATATTAGTGATAAGAGGGATTAAAGAAAGAAATAAAGGACCTAAATAAGAAAAATTAGAAACAGTTTCAGGATATAAAAGACCTGGAGATTTGTTTAAGTATTAGGTTTACTATAACCTTTACAGAAATTCTAGAAAAAAATTTAAGAAAAAATACAGGAAAATAAGTTAGAAAGTAAAATTAGACTCGTATTGAAATAGTTGAACAATTGATATCGCGGACGAAAAAGCAACAGCTGCAAAATCAGAATGCAAGGAGCTTACTGACAAACTGGCTGCGCTAGAAGATAGATGTAGATATAAAAGACCAGGGGGCTTCACTCACCAACCCCCGTGTTTGGTTTTCCGGATACACACTTTTATGATTTTTTTTTTTCTTTGAATTTTTGCTTTTTCATTAGTTTCACTTTTATTTCAGAACTTCTGTAAAAACAATATTTGGAATCTTTCGAGTCCCAATGTGCTGAATCTTTTTAATGAGGCCAGTGAGACATGTGTTTAATGACTTTTTACCATATGTCAGGATAGGTTTCTCTGTTTGGAATTTCAGCACAGACAAAACAATCTGCATCATCAGCAGTTAATCATTTTTTTTTGCAAAGTAACCAATAAATGCATGTGAGGTAAACTCTGTTTTTGAAATTCTCTTGACTTAAACTTCAAAGCCTTACAATATTTACATACTTCTGACATATCACCTATGTCCATATATTCAATCTCTAGATAGATAGATAGATACTTTATTAATCCCAAGGGGAAATTCACATAATCCAGCAGCAGTATACTGATACAAAAAACAATATTAAATTAAAGAGTAATAAAAATGCATGTAAAAGCAGACAATAACTTTGAATAATGTTAGCGTTTACTCCCCCGAGTGGAAGAGTCGCATAGTGTAGGGGAGGAACGATCTCAGTCTGTCAGTGGAGCAGGACAGTGACAGCAGTCTGTCACTGAAGCTACTCCTCTGCCTGGAGATGACACTGTTCAGTGGATGCAGTGGATTCTCCATGATTGACAGGAGTTTGCTTATTGCCTGTCGCTCTGCCACAGATATTAAACTGTCCAGCTTCATTCCTACAATAGAGCCTGCCTTCCTAACAAGTTTGTCCAGGCGTGAGGCGTCCTTCTTCTTTATGCTGCCTCCCCAGCACACCACCATGTAGAAGAGGGCACTCGCCACAACCGTCTAGTAGTACATCTGCAGCATCTTATTGCAGATGTTGAAGGATGCCAACCTTCTAAGGAAGTATAGTCGGCTCTGACCTTTCTTACACAGAGCATCAGTATTGGCAGACCAGTCCAATTTATCATCCAGCTGCACTCCCAGGTATTTATAGGTCTGCACTCCCTGCACACAGTCACCTCTGATGATCACGGGGTCCATGAGGGGCCTAGGCCTCCTAAAATCCACCACCAGTTCCTTGGTCTTGTTGGTATTCAGTTGTAGGTGGTTTGAGTCGCACCATTTAATAAAGTCTTTGATTAGCTTCCTATACTCCTCCTCCTGCCCACTCCTGATGCAGCCCACAATAGCAGTGTCGTCAGCGAACTTTTGCACGTGGCAAGACTCCGAATCATATTGGAAGTCTGATGTACATAGGCTGAACAGGACCAGAAAAAGTACAGTCCCCTGCGGCGCTCCTGTGCTGCTGACTACAATGTCAGACCTGCAGTTCCCGAGACACACATACTGAGGTCTGTCTGTAAGATAGTCCACGATCCATGCCACCAGGTGTGAATCTACTCCCATCTCTGTCAGCTTGTCCCTAAGGAGCAGAGGTTGGATGGTGTTGAAGGCGCTAGAGAAGTCCAAAAACATAATTCTTACAGCACCACTGCCTCTGTCCAAGTGGGAGAGGGATCGGTGTAGCATATAGATGATGGCATCCTCCGCTCCCACCTTCTCCTGGTATGTGAACTGCAGAGGGTCGAGGGCATGGCGGACCTGTGACCTCAGGTGGTGAAGCAGCAGCCGCTCCATGGTCTTCATCACATGTGACGTCAGAGCGACAGGCCTGAAGTCATTCAGCTCACCAGGACGTGATACCTTTGGGACTGGGGTGATACAAGATGTTTCCAAAGCCTCAGAACTCTCCCCTGTTCCAGGCTCAGGTTGAAGATGCGCTGTAGAGGACTCCCAAGTTCCTGCGCACAGGCCTTCAGCAGTCGTGGCGATACTCCATCTGGACTTGCTGCTTTGCTGGCACGAAGTCTCCTCAGCTCTCTGCTCACATGGGCTGCTGTAATTGTGGGTAGGTATGTCTCTCCTATGCTGGTATCTGCAGAAGGAGGGTTAGGGTGGTCAAACTTTTTAAAGAAGTTGTTCATTTGGTTTGCTCTCTCCATGTCTCTCTCGATGGTGGCACCCCGCTTCGAGCTGCAGCCAGTGATGATCTTCATCCCATCCCACACTTCCTTCATGCTGTTATTCTGCAACTTCTACTCCAGCTTTCTCCTGTACTGCCCCTTTGCCGCCCTGAGCTGGACTCAGAGTTCCTTCTGCACGCACTTGAGCTCATGCTGACCACCACCTTTAAAAGCCCTTTTCTTCTGGTTCAAAAGGCCCTTGATGTCACTTGTAATCCATGGCTTGTTGTTAGCATAGCACCATACTGTTCTTACTGGAACTACAATGTCCATACAGAAGTTGATGTAATCAGTTGTGCAGTCAACAGCCTCTTCAATATTCTCACTATGTGACCCAGGAATATATCCCAGTCTGTAGTTCCCAAGCAGTCTCTCAGAGCCTGCTCTGCCTCAGGGGACCACTTCCTGAATGATTGTGTGGTTGTAGGTAGCGCCTTCACTCTTGGTTTGTAGTGAGGCTGAAGCAGAACCAGGTTATGATCTGCTTTCCCAAGCGCAGGCAGCGGGGTGGCGCTGTATGCGTCTTTAACGTTTGCATGCAGTAGGTCGATAGTCCTGTTTCCCCGGGTGTTACAATCCACATACTGGGAGAAGGCAGGTAATGTTTTGTCCAGCGTCATATGGTTAAAGTCTCCAGAGATTAGCACAAGCACCTCGGGGTGCTGCATTTGTAACTTAGCAACTGCGGAATGGATGACATCACCCGCTATCTCCATGTTCGCCCGAGGAGGGATGTAAACAATAACAACAATGACGTGTCCAAACTCTCTGGACAAGTAATAGGGAAGCAGATTTACGGCCAACAGTTCAATGTCCCTGCAGCAAATGGAGATTTTAACGTTTACATGTCCTGAGTTGCACCACTTTGTATTGACATAGAAAGCGACACCCCCTCCTTTCTTCTTACCGCAGGTATTTGCGTCTCTGTCCGCTCTAACTGTGCTAAACCCGGGTAGCTCCACGTTAGCATCTGGAATGGTAGTTGTTAGCCACGTTTCACTAAAACACAGCAAGCTGCATTCTCTGTAGGTTCTGACATTTTTCACCAGCACAGCCAGTTCGTTGATCTTATTTGGTAGTGAGTTCACATTTCCCAGGATCACAGAAGGCACCGAAGGTTTGTAGCGCCACTTTCTCGCAAGCCGCCTGGCTTTTATCTTAGCGCCGGCTCGGCTGCCCCAATATCGTCTTCTTACCTCGTCGGGTAAATAGGGAACCACACCGGCGTGGGCATTTCTTCTCAGTGCTTGAAGTTGACTACTTGAATAGGTGAGTCTTGGCGTGTAAAAATCCATGTCAAGTAGTAAAAATAGTAAAAAGTGTCCAGGGAGCGATTCCACATAAAATAAAGTGATAGAAGTGATCAGTGAAATAGAGAAAAAAAGGTAAAAAGATAAAGTCATACACGGAGCTGCTGGAATGGCTGCCACACGTGGCGGCGCCGGATATAGACATTTATTCGCCTTTTCGTTATTTCTTCGAGTAATAATTTCTCTTTCTTTGCGCTAATACAATGTTTACTTTCTTTGTTTTGACACTGTTGTTTTTTTCTGCATCTTGCTGTGCATGTGTTTCGTGCCTACGTTTTTTAACCTCTTTATGACGTTTTACTTTGTTTTCTACTCTGTCTTTTATTTCTGACCTCGCTTTGTCTTTCTTTTTTTTCAATGACACCTGGTCCATGGTGATTATTTTCCCTTTTTTGAGTAATAATTTCTGTTTGTTTGCACTACTGCGATCTTTACTTTCTTTTTTTTATACTTTCTAATTTTCCTACTTTCATATCTTTAACTTTCTCCACATGTTTGAGCCTTTCGAATTCCACTGCTTTCATAATCTCTAACCTGCTCTGCATGTGTATAGCGTCAACGTTGGTGAACGTCTTTATGAAGTTTTGCTTTGTCTTTTACTCTGTCTTTTAATTCTGAGCCGGATTGGACCTGCTTTTTTTCATTTCCACTTGTTCCGGGCTGATAATTACTTACCTTATTTTCTGAATTTGCACCTAGTTTCTTCTTTTTCTTTTTTTCTCTCCAACGCTTTTCAGTCTCTTTCCTCCCCGCTGCTTTCTTCTTCGCTTAGTCGTCTACGTTTCATTTAAAATGTATTATCCTTATACGCTTTATATGCGCTGAGAGCCCTAGATCTGTGTGTGCTCAAAGCCTCCTTTACACGACTGAGTGTTTTACTCCCTCTGGGCTTATTTGATATTGATTGTAAGTAGGGCATGTCTTGCAAGAATCTCATGTTCCACGTCATCGCGAGATGGTCCTGGGTCAATCTCTTTGCAGAAACTCTCATGTTTAAGGTCCCTGCGAGATGCTCCCTGGCCAGTCTCTTTCATCTCGCGGTTTCTTTTAAGTGTCTTCCGTGAAGATCACGTCTTGATGCCCTAGTGTTTCTCTCCAGAATTTTTTTTTTTTCATAATAGAGAGATACATACAGAAGGAACAACATAACAATCAAAGGTCTCCCCGAAAAATGTGAACGTCCAAACCCATTGAAATTCACAGTAGGACTGTTCTCTAAGATAACTGGAGAGGACTTCAAATTGGACTGAGATTTCAGCAGCCTATGATCTAAGTTGATTTAATGCCTTAAAACTGAGAAACCTGATTCTCCATTTCAGCAAACTACAGGCTAAATAAAACTTAATGTCTCTTCTCTGAAAGAAGAGATTATATTTGAAAATAACCACATTCATATTTTCCCAGTTTTCTCCCCTGCAACAGTGCTAAATGTGCTGCATTCTACAGCATTAAACAGTGCCTACACAGAGCTGAAATCAGATAAAGCCTCTTGTACTCTGCCAAATTGAAAGTGGTTATTGAAGATTTTACATTTTAAGCTCTCTGGATGAAGCAGAAAAAGAGCTAAGAAGACTGATCCCGAAATCCTTTTAAAACATGATCATGAATCATACTGTGGTTTGTCAAGACAAAGAAGATTCTGCTTGCAACTTTCAACTTGGTCCATGTGTAATGCAACATTTGTTTTAACTATACATTCCATTACCTTTTTGGCCACCATTCCTTTTTTATATTATTTATATTTTTATATAATTATGTTATTTTGAAATTTCTTCCATTGTATATTTGTACAACCAAAATGTAACTAGCTATTTACAGTTTTTCTCATTTTTCAGATCATACCCTTGGTTTATTGTATTGAGAATGTACTATCATACATTATCTCAGTCTCCATGGTAACTGTTTAACATCATTCCCTTGGTTTATTGTATTGGGACTATTTAAGATCATATACTAGGTTTATTGTATTTGAACTGTACTTTCATAAGATATCTCAAATTTTAACCTTTTCTATACTGCTGCTGGGGGGTCATTTTGTTCTGGATGTGCTCTGTCTCTTGGCATGTCAGAGGACTTGGATTTTGTGAAGTGTGGTCTCCCCCACTTGGAGAGGTAAAATTTGGGGTATGAGAAAAAAAGCAATGCTATTTCTTATTTATCCTTTCTATCTCAATAACTGTAAGTGCCAACATAACAATAGGCTTCATAGCCATTACATCTGGTAATAGTATGAAATCTAGGTCAAAGCTATCATATGTAACAATGTACTGCCTTAACTTATGACTACAAAATGTCAACATAAGTTCAGAAGCAATGTCTTTATGACCAAACATTGAACTTTGTCAGCTGGAATGTCAAAGTTCTCAATCATGAATTTAAGAGAAAGAAAGTATTCTCTTATGTAACAGGTCTAAATGCCAAGACAGTATTTTTAGAGGAAACTCACTGATAAAGTAAGGTGCAGTTTCGGTTGCAAAAAGGGTGGGTTTGGCCAGACTTTTCATTCCTATACAAAGAAAACTAGTGGTGAGGTAATCTTAATACACATAACTATTCCAATTGTAGTGTCAGTTGTAATATATGATCCTGAAAGGCGATATGTCATGGTGATGGGCAATTTATTTAATACTAAAGTGATTCCAATAAATATCTATGCACCCAGCATGGATGATAAAGATTTCATCCAAAATGTATTTTCATCTATTTCTAATGTGAACACTCATAAAATTATAGTGGCCAGAGACTTTAATTGTGTTTTAAATACAACAACGCTGCAACGGCGATAACATGATGCTATTATTATCTCTGAACACACCCCTCTGATCATGGAACTTAAATCACTTTGCCCTACACACTCATCTTGTAGCTGGTGTCTTAACTCCCTGTCATTTGCCAATGATAACTGTAAAGAATTCATATCTAAGCAAATGGATTGTTTTCTGGAGACAAATGCATCTTCAGAGGTCTCTGTAGGAATACTCTGGGAAACTCTGAAGGTATTTTAAGAGGACACATTAATTCATATCTCTCGCACAAAAATAAATTGGAAATCAAGAACGCATCTAAGTTAATCAGTGAAATTACCATAATAGATCTAGAATATGCCAGGACACAAAATGAGGCACTTTATAGGAAAACACAGTTTTTGCAATCAGAATTTAACCTCTTGAATACTAAAGAAACAGAGTAGCTCATCTTTAAATTGCATCATTATTATGAACATGGAGAAAGGGCCAATAAGACCTTAGCCCAACAAATCCACAAGGAAGAAGTCCGCAATGCACAACAGCAATTCCCAACATTTGTGGAGATAAAATCATTGGCCATAAAAATGTAACCCACACATTTTGAGGTTACTATAAGTTCTTATATTCTACTCAGTTTAATGATAAGATACAATCTAATGAGTTTTTTGATTCATTAAAGATACCACAGGTAGATCCTCTTAGTGCTCGGGAACTGAATAAACCTCTGACATTCTCAGAATTATTAGATGCTATAAACTCACTTCAAAGTGGGAAAGCAGCTGGCCCTGATGGCTACCCAGTGGAAATTTATAAATAAAATTTCAAATAAGTTAGCTCCACTTTTTTAGTAATGTTTATAGAAGCTAAAGACAAACAAATTCTACCTCAAACTTTTCGCCTAGTATTAATTACCATCTTTCCTAAGAAAAGTAAGGACTTGCTACAATGTTCATCATACAGACCAATGTCACACCTGAATAATGACATTAAGATACTCTCTGAAGTTTTAGTCTGAAGGATTGAGAAAGTGCTTCTGTAATATCACAAGACTGAACCAGATTTATTGAAGGCAGACACTTAGCTTCTAATCTGTTTGTTTAAAATAATATATTCACCTATTAAATTTAACACCCCAGAGATGTTATTATCTTTGGATGCAGAAAAAGCATTTGATATGGTGGAATGGGATTACCTGTTAAGCCTCAGTTTGTATTAACCACATTATTTCATACTGTTTTAAACTAGAATGTGGTACTTGACAAGAATGCCCCCTATCACCATTGCTCTTTACAGTCACCATTGAGCCATTGGCTGTTTACTTTCGAAATACATCAGAGATAAATGGGATTTTCAAAGGACTTGAACAGAAAATATAACTATATGCAGATTATATGGTACTGCATATATCTGACCAACAAAATCCATTACCAGCCGTCCTAAACACACTAGCAGATTTTCAAAAGATATGTGCACTCAATTTAAATAAAAGTGTGCTTTTTTCAGTGAACTCTCTAGCACACAATATTAGACTAGACACCTTCCCATTTATCTTTGAAGATCGGTTTAAATATCTAGGGGTAAATATCACAAGTAAATATAAATCTCATTTTTTAAAAATGTTTTGCTCTCTGCATGGAAAAAAATTGAAGAACACATGAATAGATGGTCTACCCTAGATCTCAAATTGGCAGGGAGAATCAACACTGTTTAGATCTAAGGTTCCCAACGGGGGCGGTACCACCCACCGGTGGGCGCTGAAGAAATCTAAGGGGGGATTTCTGGTCCAAGACATATTAAGGTGGCGTTGGGGACCAGCCGCCGTCCCATTGGGCGATTCTCACAAGAATGCGCTGAAAAGTTTGATTAATACTAAAAATCATCGAACGCATGTTTCAACCAATTATTCAAAATGTCCATTAAGAAAGACCCATCTGTATTAAATAGTAGGTATTGGTACATTATATTTACAAGTTTGCATTCTCAGATCATGCAAGTCCTTACAAGATTAACGCACGTGCAGAGGACCGAATCTATGCATGTTTTGACAGGTTCATTGAACATTACTATAAATATGTGAGAAGTTTTTTTTATCAATACCAGATTGTTTCGGAATGCCTTCAGAGCAAGTGTAAACCTAAAATTACAGTGTGGTATCTACAGATCACATTCAAAGGAAAACTTACGTGGACCTACTTATTAAAAACTTCGCTTGCCAAGCCCCCTGGCCTATGCTACATGCCAGCAACTTCACATCTCTGTCGCTCACGTATGTGGATTTCACTTTCACCAAACAACAAATCTTTTATTTCTCACGGATTACTTTTCCCTGATGGCAACATGAATTAGACAATCTACAAGTCTCCCATCATCATATTTAGCAGAAAGAGGATTTAGCATGATCAACAGTCTATTAACAAAGAAAAGAAACAGATTGTCAATAGTGGAATGCGGCAATTTAAGATTGTTGATGGCAAAAATGGCACCAAACATCGAAAAATTATTTCATCACACCAAGCTCAGCCCTCTCCCTAATAATATTATATTCAATTTTTTTAATGATATATTTTTTCTATTCATACACCAATATTGTTTATATCTTCTAATAAAATAATTTTTAAAATCTGTCCTTGTTTTTCAATATATAGTATAGTTCACCCAAGGGGGGCGCTATCGAATCACTCTTTGAAAAAGTGGGCCTTGACCCAGTAAAAGCCTGGAACCTTTAACATATAGATTAACAAATCTTTTTTTAAGAAATTAGATTCAATCATAACCTCATTTATTTGGAATTCAAAACATCCACTCATCCAAAGGGTGACTCTACAATGACGTAAAGCAGAAGGGTCATGACATTACCTAACTTTCAATTTATTACTGGGCGGCAAATATACATTCCATAAAGACTTAGACATTGAAACAAATTGATGAATATACACAAGCCTGGTCTGCAATAGAATTAAAATCTTGCATTACTTCTTTATACTCCCTGCTCTTTGCCCCAGTAAATACAAATTATCATCAATACACTACAGCTACTACAATCCAACTGCCCTTCATTTACTCAGAATATGGAACTAATGTAGGAGGCAGTTTAAGACAGAGAAACTCTTTTATCTGTTGCACCTCTACATGATACCCTTTCAAATCTATAATGTATTTAATGCTTGGACAATGTCCTGGATTAAAACAGAGATTTGTATATAGATAATGTCTTTGCATCCTAAGAGAAATTAAGCTTCAAATTTAACTTGTCATCAACACACTTTTTCCACTACTTTTAAGCTAGGAATTTTGCTAAACGGAACCAGCACAATTTTCCTCACCTCCCACATATTTCTGTTCCAGAAGAAATACTGATCAGCCTTGAAGACTCAGATAGCATCTCTACAATTTATAAAAGTCCCTTCCTTTCAAAGGTTCCAGGCTCCAATGGGGAAGGCAGCCATGCACAGAATCCACTCTAGCTCCATATGCACAAAGTATTCCATCCATCCATTATCCAACCGACTATATTCTAACTACAGGGTCACGGGGGTCTGCTGGAGCCAGTCCCAGCCAGCATAGGGCGCAAGGCAGGAAACAAACCCCAGGCAGGGCGCCAGCCCACCACAGCATAAAGCATTTAATCATTCAATTTAAAATATTTTGTTGAGCACATTTATTTCATTTTAAATTCTCCAAAATGTTTCCAGGGTAACATTCAACCTGTGAACATTGCAGTCTAGCTCCAGCCACACAGGGCCACATGTTTTGGACGTGCACCAAATGAACCTAATTTTGGACATCAATCTTTGAATACCTGTTTAGACAGCCTTGGTGTCACAATCTCTCCTAACCCATTAACAGTTGTGTTTGGTGTACCTCCAGATGGGTTTAAATTGGAGAAGGACAAACAAATTGTAATTGCCTTTACCTCACTATTAGCAAGTAATCGTATCCCCCTCCCCACACACCTCTTTTATGTTAGTGGGTTACTGATGTTTTTTTACTATTTAAAACTGAAAAAAATAAATTTCTCACTTACAGGATCTTTTCAAAATGTTTTTTAAATGTGGCATGCTCTAATCAATAACATTTTTTAATAAGCTTCTATATCAAGGAAAATGATAATTTACTTTCCTTGCTGCTTTTAAAGAGTTGTTCTAGTTGTTGGCACGCCTCTCTTTCTCTTGGGTGAGTGTTGAATTTTGGTTTGTTTACTTTGAGTTGATTGTATGGAATGTTATTTGCTTCTAATTAAAATTAAAAAAAGAATACTAATACATCAAATAGGAAAGAGCTTGTAAACCTCCAACATTCCTCAGTATCTTCATTAATTATACAGTACATAGTTACATATAGTATTTCTCTATATATAATATATTTCTCTATATGTAATTGGTTTTAATTAGGGTCTTGCACCTAATCAGTTCTCTCTTCAGTTTCTACCTTTGACATATTTAGTAAACACCCTTATTCCAGTTCAGGCTCACAGACAGCTGAAGCTTCAGCAGGATGCTACTCTTTTATTAGGCACACACACCATTTCAGGTAGCTCTAACCAAAAAGAAAGTATGTAAACGTGGGAAAGATGTGCCAGTACCACATAGGCAGCTACAAGACCAGGACTCAAACAGAATCACTTGGAGCTGTGAGGCACCTAGGCAACTCCAGGGCCACCTTTTCATGCGTATTCAGTTTATTAGCTAAATTGATATGAATTAGGTTTCATCAGCTTCTGAATTAAGTCTTAATTTTCTATGCTGTTCCCATTGTTAACGAAACAGTACAAGGCAATTGCTGCTGATGAAGGAGGGGCAGAACTGAGACATTGATTAGACATGCCTCTTGATTTTTTAATGAGCTTTACTTTTCCCTGCAACAGAGGACATTCAGACTTGAGATGACTGATATTTTCACAGACATAAAACTTTATGAATTGTAAAAGTATTGGTCTTTCATGATTTGATATACAAGCATTACCAACCTAAAATATTGGAAGCAGAAGATGCCTGTTTTCTGTTAATGGTGAAGGTGTGAATGGTATGTGACTAAATATGTATGTGATTAAAAATATGTAACTAAATAAATAAACATCATTTTTTTTTATTACCTAATTCATGATAAGCTATTTTTTTCTTTTTTTAACTTGGAATCTGCAGCTTACATTTTGGAGGTTATGTTATACTTTTTTTTTTTTAAGTTTTATTATTTTTATTGCAATCATTCCATACAAATCAATCAATTTTTACAAAAAGTAAAATTGAGTTAAGACCAAGTCGACCCCCACTCCTGAGAGAGAGAGCAAGCCAAATGGCGTAAAATTTAAGGCTTGTAAACATACTGTACCTAAATTAATAAGTTTGATAAGCCAATAGAGATGAATGCAGAAGACAAAGTAATACGGAAATAATTGCTTCCTCTGTGCTTTAAGAGCTAATTTCAAAATAATACTGATTAGATCCTGCCATGTTTTTAAAAAATTCTGTACCAATCCTCTAACTGAGTATTTGATTTTTTCCAATTTCAAATAGTATAACACATCGGTTTCCCAATGACTTGAAAGAGGAGAGTTTGGGTTCTTCCAGTTTATCAGAATAAGTCTGCATGCCAAAAGTGTAGTGAATGCAATCACAATTTGTTTGTCCTTCTCCACTTTAAACCCCTCTGGAAGAACCCCAAACACAGCTGTTAATGGGTTAGGAGGGATTGTGAGTCCAAGGCTATCTGAAAGGTAATTAAAAATTTTTGTCCAGAATAATGTTAATTTGGTGCAGGCCCAAAATATGTGACAGAGTGAGGCTGGGACTTGATTGCAGCGTTCGCAGGTTGGATCATGCCCTGGAAACATTTTGGAGAGTTTTAGACGAGACAGATGTGCTCGATGTATAATTTTGAGTTGTATAATTTCATGCTTTGTGCATATGGAGCTCGAGTGAATTCTCTGCATTGCTACTTTCCACTCCTTTTCTGATATATTAATTGAGAGATCTTTTTCCCAGTGTCCTCTTGGATCTTTGAAAGGGAGGGACTGTAAAATGATTTTATATATTGCAGAGATGGTGTCTGAGTCCTTGAGATTGAGCAATATTTTTTCCAGCATGGATGAGGGTGCAAGATGAGGAAAATGGGGAAGGTTCTGTTTAACAAAGTTCCTAATTTGAAGATAGTGAAAGAAATGTGTAGCTGGAATGTTAAATTTGGAATGTAATTGTTCATAGGATGCAAAGTCGTTGTCTATATAAGCAAGTTAACAGGTTACGTTATACTATAATCTTAAGCTGTTTTATTTGTGTCAGCGGAACTATATAATCTGTATCATTAAGTTACTGCTTTTCTTGCCAGGGTGTCAAAAGAAACATGGCGCTCCTCTAACAAGGAGAAAAGCTGTGCAGAGCACACATTATTGTTACTCCACACTGCAATTACCCATACTAAAGAATAACCATACAATGTGGATTTTCTGTCGCCTGAGTCAACTGGTATACAGAATTTTCATAGCACAGAACAGGTGAACTGACCTGGCTTTGCTGGTAGAACTGTTGCTTCAGGTCTCCTTCTCTCTCGTGCATCCATCAGTTCTGTAAAACCCTTTCTTCAAGGTTGTTGTGGGCTTGTCATGCCCTAGCACACCAGAGGAACCAGTCCTATGCATACACCTCCAACTGCTTGGGTGGAAGCCCAGTGTGTGTGATGGATAATTTACAAAGACTGTGATTCTCTTGCTCAGGGACAGCTTACTGTATGGCAGCTATTTGTAGATTCTGAAACGTTCCATACCAGTAACTTGTCTTTTCCATCAAAGCCAAGCTTTCAGGACCATTAAGCTTCAATGCTTGTGGTGGCTTCCATCTCAATGACTTTCAGGTTCTTAACTTGACCTTGCCAGTGGATGTCTAGGATTGATGTCAGGCTACAAATGTGGCCATTTACCAGCAGGTTAAAGCAATGGTCTTGAATTGGAGACTGAATTGTCTCTATGTTTTATAGCCATACCAGAGACTGCTGAGAACAACAGCTTTGCTGGATGTTCTGCTAGTTCAACATATTTGATCGCAGACAGCCAAGGCTTAAACTGGCTTTGGAAATTTTTATACTTATTTCCTTTTTCAAGGAACCATCACTGGAAATGATGCTGCCAATGCACTAGAACTCATTTTTGTTTTCAGGTTTTTTAGGGGATTTAACCCAGCCACAGGGATTGCACAAACCAGTGTGTTTCTTCATGCCAGTCCCAAGCCCAGATAAATGGGGAGGGTTACATCAGGAAGGCCATCCAGTGTAAAATTTTGCCAAATCAATATGCGGACAACAATACAGATTTCCATACCGGATCGGTCGAGCCCCGTGTTAACAACGAACGCCACCAGTACTGTTAGCCAACAGGGTGCTGGCATAAATTGGGCTACTGTTGGCCGAAGGAGGAGAAGAAGAGGGGGTAGATGTGTCTGTAGGCAGGAGGAGAGGAGGAAGGTAAAGAGAGTGGAACTGAGGGTAGGAACTTTGAATGTTGGCAGTATGACTGGTAAGAGGAGAGAGTTAGCAGATATGATGGAGAGAAGGAAGGTTTATATATTGTGCGTGCAAGAGACTAAATGGAAGGGGAGTAAGGCCGGGTAGATTGGAGGTGGATTCAAATTGTTCTATCATGGTGTGCATAGGAGGAGAAATGAAGTAGGTGTTATTCTTATGGAACAGTATCTGAAGAGTGTTTTGGAGGTGAAAAGAGTGTCAAGACAGAGTAATGATTATGAAGCTGGAAATTGGTGGTGTGATGATGAATGTTGTTAGTGCATATGCCCCGCAAGTTGGGTGTGCAATGGGTGAGAAAGAAGATTTTTGGAGTGAGTTGGATGAAGTGATGAACAGTGTACCCAAGGGGCAGAAAGTGGTGATTGGAACAGATTTCAATGGACACGTTGATACAGAGAACAGAGGAGATGAGGAGGTGATGAGTAGGTATGGTGTCAAAGGGAGGAATTAAGAAGGCCAGAGGATAGTGGATTTTGCCAAAAGGATGGACATGGCTCTGTTGAATTTGTATTTTAAGAAGAGAGAAGAACATAGGGTTACGTACAAGAGTGGAGGAAGATGCACACTGGTAGATTACATCATAGATAGATAGATAGATAGATAGATAGATAGATAGATAGATAGATAGATATTTTATTAATCCCAAGGGGAAATTCACATACTCCAGCAGCAGCATACTGATAAAGAACAATATTAAATTAAAGAGTGATAACAATGAAGGTATAACAGACAGACAATAACTTTGTGTAATGTTAACGTTTAACCCCCTGGGTGGAATTAAAGAGTCGTATAGTGTGGGGGAGGAATGATCTCCTCAGTCTGTCGCAGAAGCTGCTCCTCTGCCTGGAGATGATCCTGTTCAGTGGATGCTTTGAATTCTCCATGATTGACAGGAGCCTGCTCAGTGCCCGTTGCTCTGCCACGGATGTCAAACTGTCCAGCTCCGTGCCTACAATAGAGCCTGCCTTCCTCACCAATTTGTCAAGTCATGAGGCATCCCTCTTCTTTATGCTGCCTCCCCAGTTCACCACCCGTAGAAGAGGGGGCTCGTCACAACCGTCTGATAGAACATTTGCAGCATCTTATTGCAGATGTTGAAGGACGCCAGCCTTCTAAGGAAGTATAGTCGGCTCTGTCCTTTCTTACACAGAGCATCAGTATTGGCAGTCCAGTCCAATTTATCATTCAGCTGCACTCCCAGGTATTTATAGGTCTGTACCCTCTGCACACAGTCACCTCTGATGATCACGGGGTCCGTGAGGGGCCTGGGCCTCCTAAAATCCACCACCAGATCCTTGGTCTTGCTGGTGTTCAGATGTAAGTGGTTTGAGTCGCACCATTTAACAAAGTCCTTGATTAGTTTCCTATACTCCTCCTCCTGTCCATTCCTGATTCAGCCCACGATTGCAGTGTCTTCAGCAAACTTTTGCACGTGGCAGGACTCCGAGTTGTATTGGAATCCTATGTAGAAGAGTTGATCTGAAGGAGACTGAAAACTGCAAAGTGGTGACAGGGGAAAGTGTAATTAAGCAGCATAAGATGGTGGTCTGTAGGATGATGTTGGAGGTCAAGAAGAGGAAGAGATTGAGGGCAGTGCCAAGGATCAAATGGTGGAAGTTGAAAAAAGGAAGACTGCAAGGTTGAGTTTAGGGAGAAGGTGAGACAGGCACTAGGTGGTAGTGAAGAATTACCAGACAGTTGGGAAACAACAGCAGATGTAGTAAGTGTGACAGCAAGAAGGGTGCTTAGCGTGACATCTGGACAGAGGAAGGGGGAAAAGGAAACCTGGTGGAGGAATGGGGAAGTACAGTAGAGTATACAGAGGAAGACGATGACAAAGAAGAAGTGGGATAGTCAGAGAGATGCAGAAAGTAGACAAAAGTACAAGGAGATAAGGCGCAATGTGAAGAGAGAGGTGGCGAAGGCTAAAGAAAAGGCGTATGATGAGTTGTATGAGAGGCTGGACACTAAAGAGGGAGAAAAGGATCTGTACCGATTGGCTAGACAGAGGGATTGAGCTGGGAAAGATGTGCAGCAGGTTAGGGTAATAAAGGATAAAGATGTAAACGTACTCACAAGCGAGGAGAGTGTGTTGAGCAGGTGGAAGGAGAACTTTGAGAGGCTGATGAATGAAGAGAACGAGAGAGAGAAGAGGTTGGATGATGTGGGGATAGTGAATCAGGAAGTGCAATGGATTAGCAAGGAGGAAGTAAGGACAGCTATAAAGAAGATGAAGAATGGAAAAGCCGTTGGTCCATATGACATACCTGTGGAAGCATGGAGGTGTTTAGGAGAGATGCCTGTGGAGGTTTTAACCAGATTGTTTAATAGAATCTTAGAAAGCAAGAGGATGCCTGAGGAGTGGAGAAGAAGTGTACTGGTGCCAATATTTAAAAATAAGGGGGATGTGCAGGACTGTAGTAACTATAAGTAGATAAAAGTGTTGAGCCATAGCATGAAGTTATGGGAAAGAGTAGTGGAAGTTAGGTTAAGAAGTAAGGTGATGATTAGTGAGCAGCAGTATGGTTTCATGCCAAGAAAGATCACCACAGATGCGATGTTTGCTCTGAGGGTGTTGATGGAGAAGTATAGAGAAGGCCAGTCTTTGTGGACCTGGAGAAAGCATTTGACAGGGTGCCTCGAGAGTAGTTGTGGTATTGTATGAGGAAGTCGGGAGTGGCAGAGAAGTATGTAAGAGTTGTACAGGATATGTACGAGGGAAGTGTGACCGTGGGTGAGGTCTGCGGTAGGAGTGACGGATGGGATTACATCAGGGATCGGCTCTGAGCCCTTTCTTATTTGCAATGGTGATGGACAGGTTGACAGACGAGATTAGACAGGAGTCCCCGTGGACTATGATGTAACCTGTCACCTGTGTGATGCTGATGACATTGTGATCTGTAGTGATAGTAGGGAGCAGATTGAGGAGACCCTGGAGAGGTGGAGATATGCTCTAGAGAGGAGAGGAATGAAGGTCAGTTGGAACAATACAGAATACATGTGTGTAAATGAGAGGGAGGTCAGTGGAATGGTGAGGATGCAAGATTTAGAGTTGGTGAAAGTGGATGAGTTTAAATACTTGAGATCAAGAGTACAGAGTAATGGGGATTGTGGAAGGGAGGTGAAAAAGAGAGTGCAGGTAGGGTGAAATGGGTGGAGAAGAGTGTCAGGAGTGATTTGTGACAAACGGATATCAGCAAGAGTGAAAGAAAAGGTCTACAGGACGGTAGTGAGACCAACTGTGTTATATGGGTTGGAGACGGTGGCACTGACCAGAAAGCAGGAGACAGAGCTGGAGGTGGCAGAGTTAAAGATGCTAAGATTTGCACTGGGTGTGATGAGGATGGATAGGATTAGAAATGAGTACATTAGAGGACTAGCTCAGGTTGGACGGCTGGGAGACAAAGTCAGAGAGGCGAGATTGCGTTGGTTTGGACATGTGCAGAGGAGAGATGCTGAGTATATTGGGAAAAGGATGCTAAGGATAGAGCTGCCAGGGAAGAGGATAAGAGAAAGGCCTAAGAGAAGGTTTATGGATGTGGCGAGAGAGGACATGCAGGTGATGGGTGTCACAGAACAGAACAGGGGGCAGAAAAATATGGAGGAAGATGATCCGCTGTGGCGACCCCTAATGGCAGCAACCAAAAGGAAAAGAAGAAGAAGAAGAGGTTGTCAAAAGAGGATTTGAAAGCTGTAATTCAAAATGAGACACTACTTGATAAAGCCTAGCCACTGGTGTTTAATAATTTGGTATTTATTAAAGTGTAAAGTCTAAACAGAAGTAAACTCTGTGGAGGAGAGCTAGAGACCTTTCTTCCAAAAATCATGCTCTTCATTAAAAAAGAATTAATTTCTTCTATTAAACTGAGACATGGTCAGAAATTTGATTCCCATTACTTTCCATGTTCCCTTTCAAAGAAGGTAGTACAAGGATGTACTTTGTATCATTTAACCATTGGACTCAATGATGTCAAGGATGTTGCCTCAGTCTGTTTTGTGATCTAAGATGCTTCTTCCTGATTTCTACCTGGATAGGTTTTTTAATTATCAATTTGACCAAACTGTAGTTTTTTAACATGCTTTACTGGATGAAAAATTGTTTGGCCACAATGCTTCATGCAGCTGTAATGGCTTGTGAACTTAATTTGCACATCCTTTTCTAAAACAGTGCTGCATTATGTGAAAATTCTTTTTCTGCTCTTTACTGGTAAATGTTGTGAGCAAAAGTATCTTTCAAAACATTTTGGTATGCACGTATATTCATAATCCTCTTAGGTGGAGGAGAGGGTATGGGCACCAGAGATATATATGGTTCCAACAACCTACAACATGTTGGAATTTCTTGGACATACCTCTTCCATCCTGCTTCCTTCTTCTAAGCAGTTGTAATAGACAAGTGTTGTGGGGCTTACTGTTGAATCTTGAAGAATTTTAGGAGTGCTATTATTGGGTTCAGTGTATGATACATGTTTGCCATTTGACATGATTGTAGAACGCTTTATATTTGAGTCAGGACATATTTATTTCTACAGTTGTGACATGTATTGAAATGTTTTACCAAATCACATGACATACTTTACTCATAAAGATTAAATTTTAAAACTCTAAACAGAAAACAAATGCTCCACGTGACCCCACAAAGAGATGGGAATTGAATCTGAACCCTTCTGGTTTCCAGACATCTCTTAAGCCAGTAAGTAACAGGACCCACTACCTGTTTCCAGACAATTCTGTTTTTCAATATTTAGTATGCAGCAGTAGCATTTCTGTAAACTACGTACAGTTCCCCCTTACCTCCATGTTCACTGCTTATAACAACTATGCATTCTTATTAATTACTTATTTATTCTTCACTTTAATGTAAACTTTCATACCTGCTAACATTTAGAGATGTGGATCAAAGGCACACAATTCTTGCAAGGTAAAGTACGACTCTTCTTCCTCATTCCATATTTCATTCCCCCATCTGTAACCAATAATTTGTTTCTGTCTATCTGTCCCTTTATAATTTTTTTTGGTAGCATCAAGGTCTCCTTCTTTAAATCTAATTCAGATGCTTTTCACATCTTTAAAAACCCTTGTGCAACTGGAGTCTGTGGATTTTAGCATGGGAATCTGGAATAAATTGCCAATTAATGTAGGTAAAACTGAAACCTTTAAAACGTTTGATGAGATATTGGGACAATGTAGCTGTTAGCTACCCAAAGGAGCTTGATGGACTCAATTATCTCTTCTCTTCTTTGAACCTTCTTATGTTTTTATACCTGACTTGTTACTCTTCGAGCCCTGGTCTGTCTGCAGCTGCTGTGATATTGCACTCTGTTTCCAAAAAAAAGACATGTAATTAGCCCTATTCGATCTGCTAAGGCTTAACTCTACTCACTTAGTAGGGTCCAGTAATATTGGGGAAAAAAGCTATGCACAATACAGAAAATAAACTTCTTGTATTCTTGATTGAGGTGTGTGTGCCATCTGTCTCCTTCTCACGGATACACTTTCATTGTGCCGATAAACTTTCCCAGGAGGCTTGTCTTTGCTCATTTCTTTTACTCTTTTTTAAATTTTTAATTTATTGTAGTCACTAAAGAAACATTCATATTTAATTAGGAATCTGCATCAGTTTATTTCCATCTGTGCTACTGTAGATTTTATTACATACACATTGTGCATGGATACCTCTTGAGAGGCCACTATAGCTCTGGCGGTGTTAAACAGAAAGATTAGAAAATAAAATTCATTTTGCTGTCTAGATAAGTAGATCACTTCATAATTAGACAGTCAGAATGGTGAGGGCCAGTTGTGTGATTTACTACGCACACATCCTCTGATAATGGTTCAGTTATTTGTGGACAACAATAAAAAAAAAATGGCTTACAGATGTTCATTGCACAGGGCTAAGTAACCCTATCATCAATAAATCTCTATATGATAATTTGCATGTGCATTTAGAGATACATTTTAAACTATTAATTTTAATCATCTTGTTGTATACTAGGATTCTGTTTTGCCTGACTGCCTCAGACTTTCAAGGACTTGATTTCAGTAGTTGACCTTGTCACCCCCCCATGTTCTCCATATGTCACTGTTTCCTAGGGTCCTCTTTTTCCTATAAATTAATAAATAAGGTGCATGTTAAGCTCAATAGTAACTCTAGGTTGGTACGTGTGAATGTACCCTGTGATTGACTAGCCTGTTTTCCAGGTTTAGGTTTAATTCCTACATTACCCCATCTAGTGACCTTCTAATGGGTAAAGTAAATTCAGAAAACTAAGGAAGTGGATTTATATTCATGTATACTTTGTGCAGTTTTATTGAAAAAATCTCGACAATTCCAAAGTATTGTTTCTCTTTAAATATTTAAATTGCACTGAAATATGCATCTTTTTACAATAGCAGTAAATGCTGATTATAATATAATTATAATCAGGCTTGGGCAGTGGTAAAGTGTATCTTCTCATCCTTTCTTCCTGTTGAGGATCATGGTGGCGGTAGGCTAAGCAGGTCAGCCCAGACTCTAACCCCCATCTACAGATATCAGCTCTTAATGGAGAATTCCCAAGCTAGACTGGAGGTATAATCCCTCCAGCATGTCTTGGGTCTACTGTAGGATCTTTGCCCAGTGGGTCATGCATGGAGCAACTCTAGTGAGAGCCGCACCAGAAGGCATTTTTATGACATGCCCAAACTGCCTCAACTGTCTCTTCTTGATGCGGAGGAGTAGCAATTCTACTCTGTGGCTTTCCCAAAACATTGGGCTTCCTACACTATCATGTGATACACATCAACTGGTAACCTGAGAGCTTTGTCTTTGGACTCAGCTTCCAATTCACTGCCATAGGCTGGTGCAGCTTGTTGATTTAATGTTCTCTTTTTCTGTTACTCGTGAAAAAAATTCCAAGGTACTTAAACTCCTCCAAAAAGGGCAGTTGTTCACCCCTCACATTTAGATAGCAATCCAGTCTTTTCTGAGAGAGAATTCTGACTTCAGATTTGGAGGTGCCAATCCTGATCCCAGCCGCTTCACACTCATGTCTTTCAATGGCATTTCTTCACCATCTGTATTGCATACTGTATAGAGGTAAAAAGTTTTTTTCCTTTTCAAGAGATTACTTTTGAAAGTGACACAGTAATTGTATCTAAACTATGAGCACACAAGTTCACCATCTTCTGCTCAGTTGAGTTTAATTGTTACTGAGCTATAATGTATTAATAGTAAATGAAACCATGTAAGATTTACCACACATTTTATTATTGAATGTAATTTTTTGACTACCAAATCTTGGTTAACTTCAACAGCCTTCTGCCAGTGTGAAACAACAACATTTATCCCATCTGTGCCAAGCTGAATCCTACACTCACAAACATTTCTTCACAAACATCATCATTACAAATCATTTCCCATAGATGGAATCTTTGAGTAGCTCCAAAGAGATGGAAATTGGAGGGAATAAGATGTTGACTGTAGGTGGATATGGAGTGCTGTTATTGCTCCCTGTGTTTAAAATGCATATAAGCATATGGCACCATTTTGAAGGCCGACTGTGTATTTGCTGGGAAATGGATCATTCCATAGCACTGTTGAAGTAAGACACTGAAAAGTAACCACAGAATATGTTGCATTTTCATTGAAGAGTAGACCGTGTTGCAAAGTGTTTATGGGTAATCCTCATATGGATGCAGCCACGCAAAATGCATGATAAATCCTTGTGCTGAAGTATTTCACATATGACTTACTACTTTACATGCTTCACTAACCAAAATTACCACAAGAAGGGGCTTGTCATTTCCTTACTGTGCAATTTTACACCTTCTCGACTACAGTAAATCTTTGGAAGCTAACAGTGCTTTCAGGAAGCTTTCAGCTTATCATAACCAACAGTGGCGGCTGGTGAAAAAAATTTGGGCAGGGACGTAGTTTGTGGTGGGACAAACTGAGGCAGCACATCATAGCTCAGGAGAAAAGAAAACCGTACAACAATAAAAAAAAAATACACAAAGCACTTTCAGTAGTCATAAAAGTGCTATATAAATTATTATAATTAATAGCATAGCCAGAAGTCTGTTGGTGTGTAGGCATATAAAATATCAGCCAGATAAGATGGTTTATGGAACTTGACCACCAGCAGCTGAATGAGGGGGATCCTCTAATAAAACACTGCTCAGTAATGCTCATGACATTGGAAGATGCACACGCATAAATTCAAAGACCCAGCCATTAAAAATAAAAATAAAATTTTCTTGGCTGTTATAAGAAGTAAACTAAAAGTATGACTTTACAATAATGCAAAAAAATGAAATAAATAACTAGCACAATAGCACCCAAACTATAGACACCAACAATAGCCTACAGTGAACAACACTGTCAAGTGAATGTGTTTCTTGCCAGGTTCAACCTTCTTAACCTGCATGACCTTAACAAACAGTAGGTCTATTACTAAAGCATACTAAGAGAATAAAAAACACAATGTATAAAAAGAAAAGACTGAAAGTCTGAATCACAACATCCCATGTCTATTGTCATTTTGTATGCAAATAGGGAAAGCAAAAAAAAGGCATTTCTTACACAACACCCTGTTAGCCAACTCAGTTTGTCGTAACGAGAGTTGGAAAAAGTCTTTGTGAATTCTTAAGTCAGGTTGATCCACTCCAAGCTCCTTTATCTTCTTTTTTCTTCATTAAATAAATAACCAAATTTTCTTTGATTTCTAAAGTTCCGCTTTAAGTTACCATCTCTAAGGTTGTTATCGCTCATCTGTAGTTATGTAATGTTAAAAGCAGGTGTAAACTGTGAACCATTGACATCAACATGACGTAGTGGGTCGATGATTGTCCAGTCACATTAGATTGAAAAAACCTAAAACTAGCCATCCATCCATTATCCAACCCGCTATATCCTAACTACAGGATCATGGGGGTCTGCTGGAGCCAATCCCAGCCAACACAGGGCGCAAGGCAGGAAACAAACCCCGGGCAGGGTGCCAGCCCAACGCAGGGCACACGCACCAACACACCAAGCACACACTAGGGACAATTTTTAGGATCGCTAATGCACCTAACCTGCATGTCTTTGGACTGTGGGAGGAAACCCACGCAGACATGGGCAGAACATGCAAACTCCACGCAGGGAGGACCTGGGAAGCGAACCCGGGTCACCTAACTGCGAGGCAGCAGCGCTACCCACTGCGCCACCGTGCCGCCCAACCTAAAACTAATTCGCTGCCAAAATTTTTTTTAATTCACACAGAAATTATACAAATAAAACTTGGAACCAGTTTTTAATGGATGGTAACATGCACTGACACCAGGCACATTGTGCAAATAAACACATTTATTTCATGATTATTTCTCATTCCCTGCTTAATTAAAGTGGAGTTTTCTAAACATTTTTGGGGGGACAGTATCTAGATTCTGTTTCTGCCTAGTGCCTAATGCATTCAGGATTATCTTTTTACCACCCTAACCCTAGGTTTGCATTCAAAGGTGTTAAGCATTTTCCACACTAAATGTGTCTTTGTGTGTGTGTGTGTGCTGTGTGCACGTGTGGGTAGCTCTAGGTGGGCTTCATTCACTGCAGAGTGTTAATAATAACATTTCAGAGACATTAAATGTCTTTGCCACTTCTGCTTACTGAACATTATTACTGGTACAGCAAATGGCATAGGGTATTTAATAATTCAAAGAAAGTTTTTATAAAGCATAAAGTCATTAAATAAACATATGACTGTTTTCCACTAGGTGGCGCTAGCTCCCTGGAAATACATTCGTTTTGCAATTGCAACGTCTTAAGTAACCTGAACCTAAACAGATATATTATAAAGAGGCGCTATCCCTCCCTTAGTGATACGGCGGTAAGAAATCACATAAGAGAAAATAACTTAGCTTTCTTTAATGATGGTTTTACGCAGCGTAACAGACAGGAAGCCATGACAAGACCTTGTGTAGAGTCTGCCGTTTTTGTCTCTGTATTGGAAGGATTTTCCGGATCGGATGACGGTATCTCCCATCCGTCCTTCGGCTTCAAAGGTATGCCGGGCAATGTTCCAAGGCTTTTCCTCTTTCTTTATGTGCAGGCCCTCACTTAGGTAAATCATGTCATTCCAAACAAGGAAAAGAAGATCCAATGTCATGCTGAATCTAACACACAGAAATAGTGCACGTTGCCCATTTTCAGTTGTTCTTAACTTGCCTTGTCTTAAAATGCTTGCCTAGCAGTTCTAAATGATGAGCCCCTGTGTGCTAAATCTGACGTTGTGTTAACTGTGCATGTGAGAAGAAGCAGATTTGTAAAATATTTTTTGTACAGAACACAGTGACATAATCAACATATAAACTTATTACAATGACGCTGGTCAACTGCTATTAGGAACTCTAGAACATGGTGATGTTAACCTCATTCAGACATCTTAGTCTACCTTAAACTTAACAAGATTTTCACAAAGTTATTTGCATTGTGCTACAGCTGTCTGTCAGTCACTAATACTGCAGTCATTCAGAATTGCAAGTCCCATAATCCTGTACATGCTGCAAGTTGTTTCCTTGATTTAATATCCTGTGCTCACATGCTAGCAGGCAGATAGGAAATGTGAGTTTCCCAGTCGGAAATTTCATGCAAACATCCTTTGAAGTGGAAGCTGCAAGTAGGATAAAGTTTGTGATGTAACACTGACTTTTCATCTCTGTCATTAATATAAAATAAAAAATAAATAAATGACCTGGTCACTGGAATAGTGCAGTGATAGCACTGCTCCCTCGCATCAGGGGGACCAGGTTCATATCCTGGGTGCTCCCTGTGTGGAGTTTGCATGCTCTCCCTATGTCTACATGCAAGTTACATGGATTGCCAATGCTAAATTCACCCTAGTGAGTGTGTATGTTTAACGTTCACCCCATCTACTGATTAATTCTGTCTTGTGCCCAGTGCTTGCTGGGATAGGCTCCAGCTTCCTTGCCACCCTGCCCTGTTCTGCTCTAGAAAACAAACTGAAGGAAAGATGGATAACTTGGTCAGTCGGAAATGGCACTTTTGTGTTTGAATTATAATAGAGAGATATATTATGCTATTAATGTATTTAGTGTGCTGTTTATTTTCACAAAAAATACCATTTAACTGCTTTTTGTGTGAACCAAGAAGCAAATCAACAGCCATATCATGTTTCTCCCAAAAGTCTGACAAATTAATGTGAATGCTTTAAAGTAGGAAGGTGAAATGTGACAAGCAAGAACTCCTAAAACTCCTGTAGCAAATGAATGAAGTAATAAGCTGAAGCCTGTGCACAGATTTTTATTAATTTGTGTCCATTGCTGCTCGTGGTTAGTTGTTGTGTATGTACTTTGTTGATGCTATTGTATCATCTAGCAATTGTTTCAACAATAAGATCTTTTCTTAGTTCATTTAAGTCCAGCACAAAGTTGCACAGAGCAAAATCCTCTGCCAGGAGCATTATTCTTTTCTTAGATACACTTACCTAAACATACTAACACTTTTATTCACCCACTAGTGTGACTTTCATTGAAATCACAATGATGGTCATAAGTGGAAATGATTTTTTAGCGAGCAATCAAGTATGAAATGGAAATAATATTTTTTTTTCAGCAAGCATATGCACTAACACTGTATCTATGACTGGAGCCAATAGCACTTTACGTTAGGACATATGCATGTCTTTGTGAAAGTATAAGGAAAACAAACTTAGACTCACATAGAATATGCAAACTCCACACAGAAAATGACCACATTCTGGATTTGAATGCAGCTGCACCAAACAATGTACTTTTCAATTCCCATTATATTTGCTGCATAATCTGTTTCCAGGTATGCACAAAAGAAAAGTAATGCTTTAAAGAAATTTGAAAGACTTGTGTGCGCTGTACTGAATTAATCTATTACCCATTACCACTATAGGAATGTGTCAAGTCCTTAACACTAGAATTACCAGAGCCTATGAAAAAACTCGTAGATCCACCCCACCTTAAATCGCTTCTCACCTCTCCGTCAGCGTCTTTTGTCCTTTAAATGTGTTGATAAGCAGCAAGCAGCCTGCTATCACATCCCCCACCGCCGCACAGTTTTCTCAGCTCAAGTCTGTTTTCCTGCTTGTCAGTTGCTTGGAGTTGTATAGAGTGAGAAATCAAGCAAAATCACACCTTTTATAAATACTATATTGTTATTTGGAACACATGTATTTCATGTGTGTTCCGTGTCTACAGCGATCTATGTAAACACATCGTTAAAAAAGAAACGTTTTTCATGTTTTAGTAATAATTGACAAAATGTAGACATAAAGTGTATAATGCGCTCTTCAGGCTTCACACATTACAAACTTCATGTCTACATGTTTACATAGATCAGGGGTGCCCAATGCGTCGATCACGATCGACCGGTAGATCAGAAAGGTAGTGCAGGTAGATCGCGTCGCATTCAAAAAAAAAATTTTTAAATGTTAGTCTATCATATATCCTCCCTATGGCATTTGCCACTTGATTGACATGCAGGGCGCCCAGTCTGAGATCTCTTTTCTTCTAACACACTGGTCATCCCGCACACACGATCAAACGCTAGAGCTACTGCAAAACTCCAGCTATCTAAGTGATCTAGTTAGCCTTCCAATTTATATCAACTAAAGAAGGAATTTAAAAAAAAAAAATGTTGTTTATGGGCTGGATGTGGAATTGGAAGAGGATTTTTTCTCTCACAATGTCACAATCGAAGTGCGTTTGTCTGATCTATCAATCTATCATTGCTATTCCAAAGAAGGAAAATGTGGAAAGGCACTTTCGAACTGTTCATAAAAACTAGGAAACTGACTTCCTTCCGCAAAGCGATCTGAGAAAGAGAAAGGAGAGGGAAATAAAATCGCAGTTGAGACGCAATGGAAGGCGTGTGCGCAACTTGACAGCATACGCTACAGAGCAGACTGAAAATTGTCTGTCAGACTTTATCTAATGGAAAAAAAGTAACGATTCGAGTGCTGCCCAAAGTAGCGGAGTAAGAGTAGCGTTTCTTCTTCAGAAATGTACTCAAGTAAAAATAAAAAATATGGTGTTTTAATGTAGGTAGATCATTTTGACCTGGTCATTTTAAAAGTAGCTCGCAAGCCGAAAAAGTGTGGGCACTCCTGACATAGATCGTTGTAGACACGGAACACACATGAAATGCATGTGTTCCAAATAACGATATAGTATTTATAAAAGGTGTGATTTTGTTTGATTTCTCATTCTATACAACTCCAAGCAAGTGACATGCAGGTAAACAGACTTGAGCTGAGAAAACTGTGCGCCAGTGGGGGATGTGATAGCAGACTGCTTGCTGCTTGCTGCTTATCAATACATTTAAAGGGCAAAAGACACTGATGGAGAAGTGAGAAGCGATTTAAGGTGGGACGGATCAACGAGTTTTTTTCGTAGGCTCTGGTAATTCTAGAGTTAAAAAAGAATGTGAAAATATTGTCAGAACAACCACTTGTGATATATGTTACCAGCTTAGATACACAGTTTCATATAACTAATACTGATTATTTTTTTACTACTGTACAACACTATTCATAGATCAGGATAAAACACTATAAAGTAACATTTTATTAAGTATAGAATATGAACATAGTAATATCACAACGTGCATGTTAAAACTGTTATCCAAGGATCAAATTCTGTTGTGCTCATTTCCAAAGAATACCAATCTACAGTATTACTACCATCTGCAGTTATTTATTTTAATGTTTTATGTTGTAATGTACACTTGAATATCTTGAAAGGTATATACAATTAAATAAAACTTTCATTACCAAAATATACTTTGAACTGTTTTGTTATGAATGTAAACCTGAAAAACGCACATCACTGATCTGTTTAAGTGAGTCCCAGAGACTTCACTGTCAGGTTATCACAGTCCATCTGTAAATAAGGTAGATTGCAGCTTGCTTTTAAGATAGTCCTAAAATGATGATCGTGCACTCCATGGTAATTGTTATTATTATTATTATTATTATTATTATTGAGACATTCTTTAGACCTGTTCTGGATTTTTGAAGGGTTGGAGCTTTTCCAGGGATGGATAAACAGTTATCTCAGAGATCTGAAATAATGGGAAGTCATAAAAAGATATTGTGTGTTGCAACTGGAAATAGCGTTACTTTGACTGCTGTAACATGTTTTTTTTCTTTTTTTTTTGGTAATACGACACCTCTGAACTAACTTCAGGGTCTTTTCAGTGTTTGTCATAACTTTTCTTTCTTCCTACAAGGGAGGTACTGCCTGATTTTTTTTTACCTTGATAATTAGTCTTCACTGTAATTTCTAAGATTATGAATAATTTCGGTTCTCTTTTTGATTCTCAGTTTGGTTTGAGTTTCCTTTGATTCCTCATTCTCCATCTAATTTTGAAGCTGGCTTAAAAAAGTCTTGTGTAAATTATCATGGATCCTTGTGCTTGACATCACAATCGTCACCTCTTTGACATCTGGCTATTAAAAAACTCTGTTTTCAGAAGAGTTCAGATAGGTGTATGTGAGCCAGTGCTCCACTCCCAGGTCTTGTCTGACATTAAAATCAATTACTCAAGCAATTCTGAGTAGCAAAAAGTGTATTAATTGCTGCCCATCTAAGACAGGTTGAATCAAAGTGGACCTTAGCATTGACATCTGCAGTGCACCACGCAGTGTACATGTTACTGTTAAAGCAATGTTAATGTTTGTGATGCACAATCTATTCAAATGACAAATGGAATGCATTTTATTACTAAAAGTCTTTGTGATGTGCTATCTTTTAGAATGACAGAGACATAGGAACCTGATGGACACACAAACAGACATACAAGTGGACTATAGTCAGTCATTTGTATTGTGTTTTTTGCATTATTTTCTGTTTCTATTTCCATGCTTTTACTGAGACCGTGAGCCAAAATGAAATTCTGTCTTTGTGAAAAATGTCAAACAAACTAAACTAACATGATACATCTAATATTCATGTTGAAAAGATATAAAGATGCAATACAGCCTTAGAAAATGTGAACAATTTCATCTTTGGCAATTGCTTTCTAGATCATCATGTAGATTCTTCCTCAGGCAGGTCAAGCAATAAGCATGCTATTATTATTATGCTCCTCACTATCCAGCAAGTGTTGTCAGTTCCATCTAACATTCTTAATGTGCATCTGGCATTTCTAATTTCACAACCACTTACCATCTTGCCTATTAGATCTCTAAAGAGATCAGAGTATTTGTAAGGTTATATATACTGTACCATCTCTATCACTATGTTACTTTTCTTTTGTATTTGTAGATGAATTGCTCTCCTCTAGTCTAATGACACAGTGATGTTAATATAAAGATCCAGACATTGTTTATAACCTGGAGCAACTTGAAGGGTATTCTGTATACTGTACACCTAATGCTTTAATGAAGGACTAATCAGAGTTCATTCTCTTATGTTTGCCAGAGTTTAGATGAGTTTATTTTCAGTAATGCCTACCTGCTTGTGCACTGGATGGTCTCTGGTTTCTCTAGTTTTTACATTGCAGTATCTCATGTAAGTAGTTCTTTTTCCCTTGTGCAATTTGAAAAAGCAAGGAAAAAAACATAATTTTACTTCTTAGATATTTAGAGTAACAAACAAACCCCACGTTCATAGTCAAGTATTGTCCAGATCTCTCTAAAGTGAGCACTGGTAGGTGGTATTACTTGTTTCTGTTAATGAAGGGAGTCAGTGGTGGTGGCTAAATCAGCAGCCTTGCGTTTATGAATAATATATTATATTTATATATACAAGTGCTTAGAGCAAAGTGTCTAACTGAATTATAATCCAGTACCTCATCTATACTCATTTTAATTCTTTGCAGAAACTTAAGTGCATCTTTAATATTGCGGCATCTTGCTCAACTGAGCATGTCAGCGTCTTGTATTCTGGGTAGGAATGCACTGCTTGTATGCGCACAGGTTCTTCAATTCCCATAGTACCTGTTCTATTAAATGGAACTGAACTGGCAGATAGCAAAAGCCAAAAAAAGAGAAAAGCAAAAAACCTTCAAAGACCTTGTCAGAGGCAAGGATAGCAGAATTGTAAGAGCGCTGGGGTGTCAAGGATAATGTCTTTTATTTGGATCACTGCAGCGTCCTCACAGAAATATACCCAACAATCTCCTTGACAACCTGAACAAATAGAAAAAAAAAATCTTTTCTTTCATGCCAAGTGTTGCCATTCTTGTATGGGCAGTGTCTGCTCTATACATTTACTGACAGAAATTCTGCTTCAAATTTTGGATGAATTCAATAATACTTCAAAAGTCATTTAAAGTGTTTTATTATTCAGACCACTGAGCATGAAAATGTCTTGCTGTGTGTGTTAAATAAGGCACACCTAAGATTGCTTTGAAAAAATTAAACTACAGAGCTGTGCACCTTGTGAATGAAATCGTGCCTCTTACAATGTGCCAGATTCCCAGACTTTTCAGTTTAATGATAGGCCTACTGTACATGTGTTAATTGCATACTGCATATGTACCTGTTAGTGTCATGTCAAATCATTGGGAATCATATAACATTGTGAAAATCAGTCCCTGTTTTAAAAAATGTTTTGTTTCACTCTTAACATGAAGTGCCCATTTCTATAATTTGAAGAATTTACACAGTACCCCATCTTAAACAGCATATTGCTTTGTATCCAACATGTTCACTAAATATTCTGAGTACAAAAGCTCAACACTACTTTAAACTGCTCATCATAAGAAAAGTCTCATTCTTATAAACTTCTCACAATCACAAAGTTCTCACTGACAGAAGCACACCCTGCACACTGTAGCAATTACCACAAACCCTCTCTGCTTAAACCATTGGCTGTTCAGAGCGCACATTACTTCTATTGGCTATCGATTCAGAGCGCACATTACTTCTATTGGCTATCAATCTAAAGTGCATTTCAGTTTTAAATTGCTCACCCTAACAAAATATTTACTTTATTCTTTTAAAAATGGTTACAGAGTTTTAATCATAATGCAATGTCATCTGCTTATTCATAACCACAAAGTGCTCATGATTAAGACTTGTGATCTCTCAACTGGGTTTGCTTAAACTGTGAAGATTCAACTCTTTTCATATTTCATTCAGTAAATTCTTAACTAAGCAACATACAGAGTACACACAAACAAAAAACTCCTTTCCATATTTCTTTTTTACTTAGAGTTACACATTAAGTCAATGTACTGTATTTTGTGTTTAATGGAAGTGGAGTGATCAAATTACTGATCATAACAAGGACAGTGCAACATCTGGCTTTGTTATTCTGCATCTACATTTTAGATCCATCCATCCATCCATCCATTATCCAACCCACTATATCCTAACTACAAGGTCACTGGGGTCTGCCGGAGCCAATCCCAGCCAACACAGGGTGCAAGGCAGGAAACAAACCCCGGGCAGGGTGCCAGCCCACTGCAGTACATTTTAGATATTTTGAGAAATTCAAAGCATAATTATGGGACACAGTTTACATTGGCTAACATCAAATTATAATGTGACTTTGGAAGAGGCTTTGGATACAGTAGATTCTCTTAAAATAAAAGCGATTAAAGCACATAGAAACTCACCCTGGTTTAATGGGAGCAATCATGCTCTTAAATTAGAGTACAGAAAACTCAAGTATAAAACAACAAAGCTGCAGGTCGTCCGTGCTGCATGGACAGACAGTCAGGTCAGGTTGAGTAGCATGCACTTATACAGCATGTTGCCGCAACACCACACAACGAAACAGCTTGAACTCCTGGTTAGCAACCCACCAGGCAGACACACGGTCCAGTCCCACTGTACAGAAATAACCATCTGTCTGGAGCAACCAGGTGTTACGTGGGCACCCCCATGGCCTGGTCGAACTTCTCGGGTCCTCACCAATGAGGATCCTGTAAGCCAGATGACTCTCGAGTAATCACGCCACATGGCCATAGTGCTGTGACTGACGCTCCCTCATAGTATAGGTAGTGTGTCTCATTAGGGACTCCATGAGCAATCGCTTGTTCGATACAAAATCCAACCAGCAGTACCCAAGGATTATCTGAAGAGTAACAGTAACAAATAGCCAGACAGTGTTAAAAAGTATACAAAAGCTTTCTTTATGGCCTGTTCTGAAAACTGTTCTAGATTAATAGATGAAGACTGAAATATTCCTTGTGTACTGTTCATAGCAGTTGCTAATCTAATAAAAAGAAATTCTGAACTGCAATTCAGAATACCTACAAACAGTAGCAATGCAGAACTTACAAACTTCTTTGCTGATAAAACTGACAATATCCCAGATTACAGCATCATCACCTCATAAATGAAATATTGCACTGGACCCTGACTCTCTTTACGCACCAAATTCAGTCATTTTAACGAGAACAGAAAATGAAGTCACAAATGTATTCTGTAACATGAATACTACATCTGCTCCACTAGATATACTCCCATCCAAACTAGTGAAAACCTCAATGGCTGTTCTGGCAGCACCCATTCTTTGCTTTATCAGTAATTCATTGCTGACTGGCACAATTCTTGATGCACTAAGTGTCAGTTATCAGACTGATGCTGCAAAAAATCAGAGCTAAATTCATGCTTTACAATTATACACTCATTTTAAACTGACCTTTCTTTTCTATATATACTTAAAAACATAGTTGTCACATAGCTTCAGTCTCACTTTACACATCACAATATTTTTTTAAATTCCAGTCTGGCTTTCTTACCAGTCACAATATAGTAATTGTGTTTTTAGCTTTAAATGTATCATTTGATCACTTACAATACTCTTCTATTATTTAGGCTGGAAAATGACATTGGGCTGACAGGCACTGTTCTTGTGTGGTGTTTTTCTTATTTATCAAATCGATTTCAGTACGTACAGAAATGTGCTGAGGGTATTCCATCATTATACTCTGTAATTAAATACAGTGTCCCATATGACTTGGACCTTTGCTATTTTCACTTTACATGGTTCCATTAGAAACTATAATCAGACAACATATTTTTTTATTTTCACTCATATAAAGATGTTACCCAAATCTATCTTTCCTTTAGATGTAATGATGTTTTTCTGATGGTGTCCTTAATTAATGGTGTCAATGAGTTGAAAGAGTGGTTGGATAAGAAGTACTATTTTCTGAATATAGAACAAACAGAAATGTTATTTATTTGGGTAGAATGATAAACTTATTAGTTTAACTGAATCAGCACATAACATAGGTGCTATCTTTGAGACCAATGTATCTTTTAAACCAAAACCTGTTTGTTCCAGCTTAAATATATTAGAAAAGTATTAGAAAAGTTTCTAAATATGGAGGAAACTGAGAAATATTTTATGCATAATTTCTACTTGACTAATGCAGTTTATGTGGCTTTCAGGTAATTCAAAATGCTGCTGCAAGAATCATTAAAAATGGAAAGGACAAACACAATGGCCAAGTCCTGGCACTGGCTTCCAGTGAAGCTTAGAGCTGATTTAAAAATCCACCTTTTAACATATAAAGCCTTAAATGGCCAAGATCCTGCTTACCTATCTGAACTTATCATTACTGTCCTGATTTGGCAGGAGAACGGAGAACTAATTTCTTGAGCGAAGTAGGAGATACGAGCAAAAGGCAAAACAAAGAAAATTAAAATAAACCAAAGCAACCCAAACCCAGGCAAGAAGCAAAATTCTAAGTCAAATAACAGGCAGTAAGTCGAAAACCAGACAAGAAAAGAAAAGTAAACACACGAGAAGTCAAAATGAAATTAAGGATTTTATCCACAGATTGGATAAGGCTCAGAGCATAAGGCCGACCTTTTATGCCATTTGCTGATTGAGTCAAGGTCATGACCCTGGAGACCGACCCTGGAAATGCGGGATGTGACCCAGACAACAGTATACAACATGACTTCTCTAAAAGGAAAAGGCTACAAAACATCAATATTCTGCTTTAATCATGACAATTACTTACAAACAAGTGTGCACATTTAGATTTCAAGATGCCTGCCTACATATGATTACAAGGATTAATAAAATAAAATAAAATAAAATAGTGGGAGGTCAAGATTTTAGTTACAGAGCCCCATATCTTTGGAATGATCTGCCTGCTAATATAAGTGGTGCCCATTCAGTCTCAGCTCTTAAATCCAAGCTGAAGACTCACAACTTTAATCTAGCATACCCTGACTAGAGCTGCTGATTAGGTAAGCATACTGCATCTCTGTTTGTTAGTCATTTGTACAGAAATATAAGTAATACATTAATAGATTAATATAATACAATAACTGAAGATAAGAAATTGACATTGACATACGTAAGTCATCCTTGCGAGTTGATGAGGAAGGAGTGCTAAATGTTTTTGTGTTAGTGCTGTGTGAGAGATAATTAACATATCAATTTTGCCCCTAAAAATTTTGTTTGTTAAGTTGCCGCTAAGGAGCCATGTAAGAATTTTTTTTTCTGTAGAGAGATTTGTTTTGCTTTTTTTCATGTTTTTAAAAGGTAACTTTTCAGTGTTTGGAAAAGGTACATTTGTTCAGACTAGTAACATTTGTGGGGCACAGCACACGAGAAATCAGCTCCAGAAACAGGCAAGTCCATAAATAAATAACCAATTTCATAGCAGCAAATAGTTAAGAATAACTGCATTTGCTTATTGGGAAAAAGTTATGGTAAATAACAAATAAATGGTTAGCGCGGTATATAGCATTCATATAGTAAAACATTAGTGCTAGTAGAGAGCAAGGACATACGCGTGCCACGTGAGAGGTTGGGCATCAAACTAAAAGAAGTGGGAGGTCAGGGTATAGTTTGTAGATGGGTGCAGAATTAGCTGAAATACAGGAAGTAAAGGGTTATGGTGTGAAGAGCCTAATCAGAACTGGGTGGTGTCCCATAGTGGTCAGAGCTGGGCCGCTGCTACTTTTTAATATATATAAATGACTTGAATAGGAATATAAATAACAAGCTGGTTACGTTTGCAGATGATACCAAGATAGGTGGATTGGCAGATAACCTACAATCCATTGAATCATTACAGAGGGACTTGGAAAGTGTACAGGCTTTGGCAGATTTATGGCAGATGAAATTTAATGTCAGTAAATGTAAAGTATTACACATAGGAGGTAAAAATGTTAGCCTTGAATATGCAATGGGAGATCTGAAAATTGAGAGTACACCTTATGAGAAAAACGTGGGAGTCATGGTGGGTTTGCCATTATCAACTGCCAGACAGTATTCAGAAGCCATTAAGGAGGCTAACAGAATGTTATTTTATAGAGTACAAGTCCAAGGAGGTTATGCTGAAGTTTTATAATGCACTGGTGAGGCCTCATCTGGAGTGCTGTCTGCAATTATGGCCTCTGGGCTACAAAAGAGACATAAAAACACTAGAAAAAATCCAGAGAAAAGGGAGTAGGAGATTAAGAGGTGACATGACTGAAGTGTTTAAAATTATGAAGGGAATTAGTCCAGTGGATTGAGACTGTTATTTTAAAATGAGTTCATCAAGAACATGGGGATACATTTGTAAAATTGTTATGGTTTACTATCTCTCAGGATACTTCTGACTGTCATTTTTTTTCTTTGCCTCCATTTTCAACTTCCCATAGTGCACAACTTCAATAATGGACAGACATCGCTGGACCATATTTATGTGAATCAATTTCAAACTTCTTTGTGTTTATTACATCTTGCCTGAAGAAGGGGCCTGAGTTGCCTCGAAAGCTTGCATATTGTAATTTTTTTAGATAGCCAATACAAGGGATCATTTTGCTTGACCTCTCACTACATTCACAATGGTTAACACGGTACAACACCCTAGTAATAAAGTTTGTAATTGCATTTACCTGTGAAGCTCTTACAATGCTATAAGACTCCAGTACCTGAAAAACGCAATAACTGTATAAAAATAAACCGAATTAAATGCATCATGACAATACAGTTAGAGTTGTTAAAGTCATTATATCTGAAGCCTGCATTTTGTCTCTTTGTGTTTCTAGGCTCTACCCCCGGCACGCCAGTGCCCTAAATAACCTAGGGACCCTAACCAAAGATCCAGTGGAGGCAGAGCAATACTACCGTCAAGCTCTTCACATCAACCCGCAGCACAATCGGGCCCTGTTCAACCTTGGCAATCTGTTGAAGTAAGTTTAATTGTCATAAACTTTGATAACTTTTGTAAATGTAGTTAGAGGGAGATAGCAGTTACAGTAGGCAAGCAGGCTTTATGGCTTGAATGATCTGTTCTCATTTGTAAAACTCTGATGTTCTTATGTCAGCCCTGCAGGTATTCAGCACTAATCAGTATGTCATCAAAGCAGCAACTGCTCTGGTGTTCATTAAAGAAAAACAAAAGAAAGGGAAATGCACGTTATGAGAGATATTAAGAGTGCATGCTGTATTATCAACAGCTTGCAATAGATGTTAAGAAGGGTTATTTAATTATCTTCTATTACATGTGTGATTTATTTTTGCATTATTCAATTAAATTTTAATTAATTACATTCCAATTTGTCTGACCCAAAATGTTGAACAGCATCTGCAGAATGTAAATGAACTGAGGATGAATTTGTTTGCATGCAGTTACCCACTATTAATTAATTCCCATGTGCAATGGCTTCCAAACAGTAGCATGCAGTTGCCAGTGTCAGCTCAGCTGTGTTTAAATAGAGGACAGTATTCTTAGAAGAATGAAATATTCTAGCAAAATTCCCAATTCTATTTTAATTTCTTATTACATAATCACAAATGACCAAGAAAAATGCAAACATGCAGGCCCTAGAGCAGCTGTGCCATCTTAACCTTTCTGCACATCTCTGGTCTTGAACGTTTATCCAAGGCGTGCAAGGAGCTATATGGCCATGATGCTGGACTGATCTAGCATGACCTTGAAGCAGAGATCCGAATGATCAGGTGGATGTTTCATTGACGTAGAGGCATTTTCCTGTAGGGATTGTAGAGGCAATAATTTGTGCTGTGATGAGGAACACGCTAAAACTGGACGGAGTAAGAAATGGAGAATATGTGCTCAGTAAACTATAATGAAGGTGGAGGGGAACAAACGAGGAAGGAGAAAGACAAATGGACGAATATTTGTTAGATGAAGAACATATATGTCTTCTCCAAGGATGCCCGAAACATTGAAAGGAAGTAAATATGGGAGGCAACTGAAACAGCAGAGTAAAATTAGAACAGAAGATGTAATCAACTCATTAGTGTTATGGCCACTGTTTCTGGCAAAACTTAATCTGTAAAATGTCACCATCAGAGAACTGCCGCGAGGAGTTGTGAAAAAAATCATTGTCAGTTAACAGGCCAAGGTCAAATACCACAAAATATAGCAACTAAGTTTGATAGTGACATTGTAAAAGGCAAATCAAAAACAGAAGTAAAAAAGAAATCTGACAAAAAGCTGGCTGTGGTCTTTTATGTTAGGTAGAATGCCTAGAGGGGTTTGAGTGGTCTCGTGGCCTGGGACCCCTGCAGATTTTATTTTTTTCTCCAGCCGTCTGGAGTTTTTTTTTGTTTTTTTCTGTCCTCCCTGGCCATCTGACCTTACTTTTATTCTATGTTAATCAGTATTGCCTAAGTTTATTGTTATATTTTGTCTTTATTCTCTTTCTTCATCATGTAAAGCACTTTGAGCTACATCATTTGTATGAAAATGTGCTATATAAATAAATGATGTTGTTGTTGTTTGCCAACCGTTAGAATCCAAAGCTTGTACACAGAAACAGATGTCATGTGTCACTACATTGAGGACTTGACCGTTAATGGGTGTCATTTCCATACACAATTTGACAGCCTTTCAAAAAGACATTCAAAGTGGTGATGACAATAGAAAATATAACCACAAAATAGTCATACAATGAGACCAACTTCAGCAGGGAAAAATTAAATTACAGTAAGAAAAATTGATTTAAGAAATGCTAAATTAGATCCAAACAAATTTTTGACTACCAAAACTCAGTCACAACAAGCAAGGTTATCTAAGCTCTATAAAGTATTATTTCTTGAAAGGATTTCTTTTTTTGGCGATTCTAAATTGGCCCTAGTGTGTGCTTGGTGTGTGGGTGGGTTTGTGTGTGTCCTGCAGTGGGTTGGCACCCTGCCTGGGATTGGGTTCCTGCCTTGTGCCCTGTGTTGGCTGGGATTGGCTCCAGCAGACCCCCGTGACCCTGTGTTCGGATTCAGCGGGTTGGAAAATGGATGGATGGATGGATTTCTTTTTAAACAGCCACATACATTTTACTTTGGAATTCCTGCATAGTGAACTGCTCAGCATTCATTACGGGTGTTCATTTCAACTATTTAGGCTCCAAGCCAAATCAGTGGGTTTCATTTAATTAGCTTAACAGCCATAAAGGCTATGTAATTTGATTGGCCTGCTGTCCAGGTGTGGCAGTGCGGGTCGACTTCATGCTTCCTGTTGCATTCTGGACCCTCTTGAAGCCAACTTCGTCGATAGTCATTACCAGGATGAGCTTGGCAAATGAGGGCAAACACACACAAAGCAAGGGAGTGATGAAAAAGTGATCAGTGCTTTCTATTACAAACCAACTCAACAGTGTTCCACATGAAGTACAGGATTGCTTCCATAATAAATAAATAATCCATAGAAAAAAAAGTGTCCATGTGGAGTTTAAAAGCAATCCAATAAATAATCCTTTAAAATGAGGTTTAAACACAGGCAGGAATCTTCTTCAGAATGTACAGTCCCCGGTGCTTCCCTTTAAAACTGACTCTTCTCTGGCTTATCCTGATTGGACCCTGCAGCACAGAGAGGCATCAACTAACACCCTTCACTCCAGGCCCTTGTCTCCTCCAACTGATCCAAGCTGTCCCATGGGGAGCCACCAGACCCTGCTGTGCTCCGCGCTCACAGCACCCAGCAAAACCGTGCCATCCTCCTACCACTGCCTATCGCTGGCTACACCCGGCGATAGGACACTCTTGAGCATGATGATCACTCCTGCTCCCAAATTGCTCAACAGGAGTTATCCCTGAGCATGCTGGCCACACACGCTCCTCCCTAGAGCTCCATTCCCATCCACCTGCTTCTCTCTTACTGCTGTTGCTCCTGTCTCTCTTCATCCTTTCATTAACCTCCCTTCTTTCTCACCCTTGTGCTCCCATTTTATATGCTGGGGAGTGGCTGCAGGTGCGATCATCTGATTGCTGCCCCTGGCTGATAATAAGTCAATCAGACCATCCATATGTGCCGGCAAAGCAACACACGATTGGTTGGCTGACTGCCTTACGCTGCCTGACAGTTTTAGTGCTGGTACCTCACAATAAGGAGACCAAGTTTCATTTGCTGGTTGCTCCCCACATGGACCTTGCATATTCTCTCTCTGTCCATGTGGGTTTCCTCCAAGTGCTCTAGTTTACCCACAGCCCAAAGACATGCAGGTTAGGTGGATCAGTGATGCTAAATTGGCCCTGTCCAGGAATTATTCATGCCAGTGTTACTGCAACAGGCTCCAGCTGCTCTAGATAAGTGTATTTGGAGAATGGATCGATGTGGTTTACTATGGTAAAGAACACTGGGAAATAAGAAGAGTGCTGTCAGATTAGAGAAATGAATTTTTATTTGAAAAGCTAAAGAAAGGAGACTAATGAGACTAATAAAACTAGCTGGCAGTAATACTGTTTGCCACACATATTAAGGTCAGCAGGAGATGAGAAGCCTAGAGAACATCAGCCAATCAGATTCCCACAATGACAGCAACCACTGAAAAATTCTTGGAATGGACCTAAGCAGTATATGAACTTTGCAGATCAAGACAAAGACTTTGACAACATCAACTAGAAACATCCTGAATCTCATGTTTTTGAATTAAACTGAAATTCATTGTCATTATCTGTAACATGTACTGTATAAAGTGGTCCGATTTCAAATCCTTTGTGATTGAAATCCGCTAGAATTTTTTCACAGCCTGAAGGTCATTTTAAAAGTCCTTCACATATTAGCTTGTTGCAGCGCAGTGAGAGCAGAAGTTACAGCTACTGCTGGAGATCGTTTTTAATTCAACTGGTAATGTCACTGGCTTGTTTGGTTGGTGGAGAGCCTGTGAATGCAAGGCCTTGTATCCAGTTTATTTCCAATAGCCTCATTGTATCCATTATTGCCAATCACTAAGATTTCAGTTTTCTCTTTATTTAGCTTGCGAAAATTACTATTCATCCATTCTGAGATACAAGTCAGACATTGTGTTAGTGAATCAAGAGAATTGGGGTCATCAGGTGCTATTGATAAATACAGCTGTGTGTCATCAGCATAGCTGTGGTAGCTCACGTTGTGCCCTGAGATAATCTGACCTAACGGAAGCATGTAGATTGAGAAGAGCAGCGGACCCAGGATAGAGCTTTGTGGAACACCATATCGTATATCATGTGTCTTTGAGTTATAATTACCACAACTAACCAAGAATTTTCTGCCTGCCAGGTAGGATTCAAACTAATTTAAGACACTGCCAGAGAGGCCCACCCATTGACTAAGGCAATTTCTAGGAATATTATGATCAATGGTGTCAAATGCGGCACTCAGATCTAAAAGGATGAGAACAGATAAATGGCCTATGTCTGCATTCACTCGCAAATCATTTACTACTTTGACGAGTGCAGTTTCTGTGCTGTGATTTGTTCTAAAACCCGACTGAAATTGATCAAGAATAGCATGTTTATTGAGGTGGTCATTTAACTGCATAATGACTGCCTTCTCAAGAATTTTACTTAAGAAAGGCAGGTTAGAGATGGGTCTAAAATTTTCAATAGCCAAGGGGTCGAGATTATGTTTCTTAAGTAGGGGTTTAACTAAAGCAGTCTTAAGACAGTCTGGGAAGACCCCCGTATCTAATGACGAATTTACTATGTCAAGAACATTATCAATTAGCACGCCCGATACTTCTTTGAAAAAATTTGTTGGTATTGGGTCAAGGACGCAGGTGGAGGGTTTTAATTGAGATATTATTTTTTGTAAATCAGGTAAATCTATCCTAGTGAAAGAGTTTAATTTGTTTATAACGGAATGCTGGGGTTTAGGAGGATCCTTAGTGTTAGGGAGATATACTATGTTATTTCTAATATCATTAATTTTTTGATTAAAAAATACAGCAATACCCTCACAGGTTTTACTGGAAGTATTTTGGAGGCATTCCTTTGAGTTACAGTACCTGGGTTTAGCAGACGATTAATCGTAGAGAATAAGATTCTGGGATTACTAGCATTGTTATTTATAATCTTAGAGAAATAGCAGCGCCTCTCAAGACGGACAGTGTTATTGTATTCTGTTATTTTAACTTTTAATATTTCATAGTGGACAGTTAGTTTAGTCTTCCTCCATTTACGCTCAGCTCTACGACATGTTCTCTTTAAATCAGACACTCTTTGGGTCTTCCATGGTATAACAATGCTAGAAGATTTTTTAACTGTCTTTTCAGGTGCAACTATGTCAACATCAGCTCTCACTTTAGTATTAAATCTTTCCACCTTACTATTTACATTATCCTCGCTATTATAGTTGGCACTATAAACAAACTGATTGCTTAGAATGTTTGTAAATTTTAAAGCTGCTGATGAGTCAAAGAAGCGTTATTTAACAATATGCTTCTCATGAGTGTTTTTAGGTTATTTTTAATCTATTATTAATTTAAATTTTCATTATATGAACAGGTTGCATGGAAGAGATGACCACATTTGTCGTAGACACTGTATCATTACCCAGCCTGCCACTTGTTCTTTCCTTCCATAACTTGTTTAGAAGAAGGAAGTGCAGCCTGGAGTGAATCTGTATCAATATAAGGGATACATTTTATTCTGTAATGTGCAGTGGTTTGGTCCCCACGTTACAGGGTTGTGGGTTGTGTGGCTCCTCTCAGCACTGAAGTAGCTTGTATTAGGAAAGACTACTGTATTTAGAAAATTTCCAACACTGAATATGTTTAACAGAAAATGCCACTGGTAACTTTCCACTAAGCTCTAGGTATCTGAATCCATATTCAGGGTTTTCAGTGATGAAGTCCAGTAGCACAGTATCATGCAAAACTACAGACGAGGTGAAAAGCTACCACTTCTGAGCATTGTGCCATGTGCCAGCGTTTTTCTTTTATAAACTTCTTTTTTATTATTAAATATTAATGTTAAGATTTGTCCCCTGGCTTGCTACTATGTTACTATACTGTATATATATTTTTAATGGATTTTTGAATTGAGTATATGCTGCTGTGATCGCTGACCTGAGCTTCAGCTTGTCTGAATTGCCTTTCGAATGAGCTGTGAACTTGAGAGATGTCTGATGGTGAGCACTGAGGATTCAAAGACTACCTTATGTCTGTAACATTTTGGAATGTAAGACTTTGAGGAATAGCTATATAAATGCAAAGAATTATTATTATTATTATTATTAATATAAGTGGGATATATTAAATATTCCTGTCCTAGCTGGTATCACTGTGAGCTCTGCCACCTAAGGAGCTATCTCACATGGAGGAACAGCTCATCTGAGGATAGCAAGGGCAAAGATCCGGAGGGAGGTAAACATCAGGTGGAAATGATTCAAGACTGGTCCACCTCAATTGCTTTTTAAGTTTACAGAACTCCAACTTTTAAGTTGAAAGAACTATATGGTGAGTTATCGCAAGTTCCGGTATTGTGACATTTTTGTATTGCAGAGAACTGGCTTAAACCTTCAGATGCCATTTAATGCTTGACTAGTTATATCTGACACGATCAGACAGAGTGGAAAGAGATGTAAATCAGATATATTTAAAAAGCAAGTACATTACAATTAAAGGTTAAATGTGTGATCCAGATGTTGAGGTGTAGTCTGAATTCATTCACATTGCAGACTAGAAGGGGGAGACCTGTTTATAAACTCAGCCCCAGCAATAATTCACTCCACTGTGAACACTCTATAGATGAGGTGTTATGAACACTGGTGTTTTCAAGCAGGGGACTTTGGATCTAATGGCGTGTTCCTTTGGTGAATACAACAAGCTGGTCCTGCTGTATTTGAATGTTGATACTGTAAATCTGTGGTACAGCTAGACAGGTCTGACCATCTCACTGCCACCTGTAAGCCTGTTATTGATGGCAGCAGCTCTTTATTATCTAAGCCAGAAATTTATGGGGGTTGATGTTTGTTTATTATAATATTTATATTTTTTTTCTTTATTTGAGCTCCTGTAAAGTTTTAATTTCCTGTTGGGAACAAATCAAGTATATATAATCTAATTTAATCCTCACTCCTTGATTACATGAATAATGTGCGTACATATGTAATTAAGTGTGTGCCTCCTGAATAGGTAGGATTTCTTCTGATTAATTTTTAGAAAAAATAACATTTAGATATATCATTGACCTGATGATGGACTCACCGCCAGTTCTTTCATAATTCCAAAGTTGCCATGATAAGCAATCGCCCGTTGTGCCTCTGAATTGGGTTATGCACATTCTGTATATGTGATTGTATTGAATATCATTGACAATTCCTGCTGATCCTGTAGCCCCTTATAGTCCATCACAGCCATCCCAGTACTGGTGTAAGCAGCCAGGAAGTGCAAACCTACACTCATAGATGAATGTACTCACCTAACAGTCTAGTTGTCTTTACTTGGCATGATAAACTAAAATTGATAACTGATACAAGGCAGTAATATTAATGCTGTAACCAGTTTTTTTTTGCTATGCTGTACTTTTTTCCATGCTGCAGTCAGTGGATCACTTGTGAATCACTTGTGTTGAGATCTGGCCCCTCTTTACTGAAGAGCACACATGTCCCACTGCATACCTGTTCAGTTAGTAAGCTGGTGTTTGTTCTGAAGTGCTTTATAAATCATGAGTAGTAAACACTTGTCATATTTCTTCGACTGGAACATTGAGCGAGACAGTGGAGGGAATTGAAACTGTAGATTTTTGCTTTACAACCCAAGGCTTTAACCACTGGGGGACACACAGCCCGCGTTTTAGAGACAGTATAAACTGCCCACCTGTCTGGAGCAAAAATTACAAAGGCTGCTGTGGGTGTTGATCATGTTTTTAATGGGCATGTACGTGGCCTGAGGATGTGTGTGCAAGCAGCAGGTGGCTCCCATCAGGTTAAAGAATTTTTTAATATCCTTTGCCTTTATGTGCATGCTGGTCATTTCCGTATTGTTTTGTGGTTAGATTGTGAATTTCCCCAAGTCCACAGACTGAAGTAGCTTGAGCCTGTTGCCTTGCAGTTTGGAAACTTTTTTATTTTTATTTTTTTTACTGCTATCTGTCGTTGCCATTTGCCGAACAGCTGTGACAAATGAGTCTGCCAAATGTTTCATTACAATGCTGAAGATTCCTTGCCGGCCAATCCCAATTCATTAGAAAGGCATTGTGCTGGCAGAGTGTGTGTTCTGACTTTTAACAATATAATCGAAGTATCTGTCTTAGCCGTAGTTTCAGACCCCTACAAATTCACTAGGCATGTTTGAGATTGTTAGCTTAAGTAGAACAGCAAAACATCATTCTTTTAACACAAAATGCCTGAAGGCCTCTTTTAATGAGCGCTTTTGTTTTCTTCCTTGAATTCTCCCCGATTGCCATTTTTAGAATCTTATTACGCTCATTATTTTTGCAGATGTTTTCTTTTGTACACGAGAAGTGCACTTTGGTTGCAATAACTGCAAGTGTAAGCAAGGATATTGTGTTATCATGAGTGGGAAAATGTTGCACACACTACCATAAAATTTACATTTAATGTAAATAGGCACCTTTAAATTAAGTGACAACTACATAACTTCAGACTACTATTGTGAGCCTCCCCCAAATACACAATAAGATTGCAATTTGTGCATATTTATGGTAAGCAAAAGGAAGGATTGGGGTTTTGCAGAACAGCGCAGGAGTTGGCAGATTCAGGTTATGATTTATTCTATTACAAGCAGAAAGGTGGCTCAGAATGGCAACAGAAGTTTGTGCAATCTAAAGAAGCACAAGTCCGACTGCCTGGTGTTGCTGAAAGTAGAAAGTAGTTAACAATTAACCACATTAAGCAGGCAGTTCATCTCCAAACATAAGGAACCACTGGGTCAGCTGTAATAACGATCTGTAGCTGCCTTCCTCCTCCAAGGCGCGTGTATCTGATTGTTATAGCTAGTGGTCATTCTTTCTGGAAGTTTCTGACAAATTAATTAGATCAGACCTAAAGGTGTCTCCCTTTGCAAAGGATGCTGGGTAATGTTTTAGGTAGTGATGTCTCTGGGCAAAACACATTCTTTATTGTATAGCATTCCCATAGCCTCTACTTTGGCAAATGCTGAGATGGCTGATCAAAATCGCACAGTTCAAGATGGGTATCACTTTTATCCCATAGAAATACTCTATCTTTAATTCTCATACTGGGCAGGTGTTTTTTTTTGAATGAATGAAGTCAATTTTTCCTTGATCAGCCTAACTATATCTTACATATTAGCTCCTCTCAGTAAGTTTAAACACACAATACCACTGTTAACCAAAAAAAAAATTCTAGGATGTATTTTCCCACACAGTGAGCTGTTACTCCTGAAACAAGGTATCTGAGAGTGTAGCAACACCTTGGACGTCTCACTTTTGTGTTATTATGCACATATTTGGTCAATTTGAATTGTTAGACTAAGCTAGGCTTATTATACTCTTCTTATTAAAGTGGGTTTCTGTACTATTAATTATATTTTTCTGTGTTGTATATGTAGAATATGAGTAGCACGGCACCACAGTGATTAGCACTGTTTAAATTCCACCTTGGTCTTTGTCAGTGTGGACTCTACACATTCTGTGCACGTCTTTGTGGGTTTTTGCCTTGCTTTACCTACCAAATACTAAAGACATCTAAATGAGGTGCAATGGGCAGGGGTTCCATCTAGAGTTGGTTTTTCTTTTGTTGTAGGTGCTGGTGTAACAATGAATGGATGTACAAAACACTTACAGTATGTATTTATTACTGGCCTATTTGCAGGTTTTCGCATCTTAAATGCGTAAAAAACTCGGTATTTTTGATCACAGATGACTGACTTGTATGAATCTCTCTAGTTCACGATAAACCATTCTTCCATCAAAAAAAAAAATGAAAAGGTGTGAAGTTACAACACTGTGTGAGTATCGTCCTCATCCCTCAAAACAGCAAAATTACGTCTCAGCTTTGCAAATCAATTATTATAATGTAACACAGATAAAAAACAAAACATTTATGATTCTGCTGTGTGTTTATGGCTAAACAACCCTCCAGGTAGGAGGATTCTGCACTGTGCACAATAATCAATTCAATTAACTTCAGTTCAATTTATTTTTGCTGAATTCACGCTAAGAGCATGTGCATGACTGATTAACACCAAACAGCTAAACCATAGAACATTTACATACATAAGCACACAAACTACATAACAAACAAGTAAAATCAAACTGCCTCTTTGCCTGCATCTAGCTTAATAAAAAACACAAATGCCAAGAACAAGGCTGTGGTCACTGTCTGTGTGGCGCTGGCATCCCTTCTTTTTCTATAAATCCATCGCAGGTTGTGAACTGGCTAGAATTTGAAGTCAAGACTATGGAGCTGTCAGGTTGCATTCTAAGATAATCGATGCAACTTTACTACTGTTTGAACGTTTTGGACATAAAACAACCATCCACATGTTATAAACATTAAGTAAATAATACTACTGCCAATAATAATAAAGCCAACAAAGTTTCAGCTTCACCTCCACATGATGCTGACCAGGCCAGCCACATTCATTGAGTTCTGTACCTAGGTAAGACCCTGCATGGCCATCATGCTGGAGAAAGAGATGAGAACCAACCACGGACGGCACGCAGAGTTAAGGGTAATTGGCCTCCAAACTGATTTATTCAGCATGAATACTTGAATTACGAGAACACAGTTAAGTAATATAAAGAGAACTGATTTAGAGCAAGAGAACAAGGTGTTCCATGTCTGCCATCAAACAAAAAATGACTCGGCTAGTCCTCAGATTCAGAGTATATCTGAACCTGACAGGTATAATCCAACACAAATTGTCTGAGGCAACTCAAAAGAATACAAGCCAACAGTGGACAATTGAACAACACAAGAATGTGATATGGTGCTGTTAATATGCTGATGCTAAAGGGACTGGTGGTGACATAACACAAGGAACATACATACATTTGGAGAGCATCTTTCCCGAGAAATCCAAACAGGTGTTAAACAAACACTCAAAATTACTGACAGTGTGGATAAACAAACCCTCCAGTTCTCCTCATATGCATCAGCCACCAGTCACAAACAACAGTGTACTAGAACAGCAAGCCATATCAGACACTGTCAAAGATGAAGAAGCAAGGGGGATGGAGAGTAAGAGAAAAGTGAAACTAATCAAAATAGAACTGACAGCCTTAGTGAACACAATAAAGTTAATGTGCTCATGTATGCAGCTGCTGCTACCTTACTGTAGCTAACAAGGTCATACTGGCCACCCACAGAACCAGCCTGGAAAAAGAGAATTCAGGAGGCCATTGAATCATAAAAGAAAGATCTAGCAGTCCTAAATGAACTCAAGAAAGTAGTTCCAACATGTCAGATGTGCTTGAAAACCAAAATCATACTGAAGAAGTAGAAAATGAACAACACATTGAAGAACTGGAGCTTAGTATTCAAATTAAACTGAGAGGCTGGCATGGTATATTAAGGGAAACAATCACTACCATCATGTTATCATCAGATGACTGGTCAAAATAACGATCATTCTCAAGAATAAGCAAAAGACTTCTGATGTGGAATCCTTAAAGATAAAGTCTTTAATAATAAGAAGACTTCGATTAATTAGGAAAGATAGCGCCATGCACACATAACAGCAGACATATTGTCATACTTTACTGTACAGTTGAAAATATAGCTAAAATCACAAAGCAAGAGTACAACTGGAAATCCCCTGGGGCAGATAACCTGACAAAGTTATGGCTTAAGCAACTAAGTAAGTGCCCTGTTTGAAAACCTGACCAGGGCCACAAATTACATCATAAAAGATCTAAGAAGTAGTCCTCAGTGATTAATATCTGGAACCAAATTCCTTATATCAAAAGGCAGGATTCTAAGGGCCAAAGGAATTATCACCCCATTACTTACCTTTTCACCATGTACTAGAGCCTCACAGCTGTTTTGACAAACAGGATATATAGCCAATTACACAGGAATGGTATCCTCCCAGATGAACAGGAGGGTTGTCAAAGAGTGTCTTGGAGATATAAAAATCAACTGCAGGTAAGTAAAATAGTTGTATTACTGTTGGAGAAGTATCTAAGAAATATGGGTATAAGTACATTGGCAGCTATCAGGATTACCCAACTATAACTTGATCTGTTGATAAGTCCGTGAAACAATACAAGACAAAAATGTCAAATCAAATCAAATCAAATAGCCTTTTATTGTCAATTCACTATACTACAGAACATACAGAATGAATCGAAATACTGTTTCTCTCTCATCTTCGTAGTACAATAAAATATAAAAAGTATAAAGTATGACATATAAGATAAATAACATTAGAACATGTAAAGTTGACCTGTGTACAATGTGCAATAATCAGTAGTGCAAAAGCCATTTACAGTAAAAAAAAAAATGAGAAGGTGCCTTATAGAGTAGTTTATGAGATGTACAAAAAGACAGTTAGCAGCAGATGTAATATTGAGTCCTTATATAATACCAGCTGAGGCAGGGCACTTGGTAGATAGTGACTCTTGTTACGGTCTAGGGGCAGGGGGCAAGAGGGGAAGGTAGTGGACAGAGTTCAGCATCCTGACAGCTCGGTGGATGAAGCTGTTAGACAGTCTTGTGGAGAGGGCCCGGAGGCTCCGGTACCTTTTCCTTGAGAGGAGGGGGCTGAAGAGGGACTGTAAAAGGTGGGAAGAGTCACCAGCAATGCTAATGGCTCTATGGGTGAGGTGGGTGTGGAAAATGTCCTTGAGGGAGGGCAGTGGGGCACCAATGATCTTACTGGCCGCATCCACTATGCGTTACAGGGACTTCCTACAGGACGGGGCTATAGGACATTGGATGCCACTAAAGAACGGTGAAACATGCCTATCCAATGAGGGATTTTCCAATGTCAAGGCACTGGATTTGAAGTCAATGACCATAATAAAATCAACCTCCTATTCTGTAAGCTAGTAAGTCCAAGCTAGTAAGAAGCCAAAACATACAACTGAATGACCAGATGGTAATAAGAAGCTGGGAGGCCGACAAAAAGAACAACTTCCTAGATGTAGAGGAGAATGATGGTATTGATAACACCCAGATGAAGGAAATCATTGTGAGGAAGTACTAAAGTTGAGTGCTTTTCTGGCATGCCTCTGGTTTGGACTCTCATAGGAGTTCATGAGAACTTCAGTTCAGAAAAGATCCTTGTGGACCTCCAGGGGCAGCTGCCGGGAGAGTTGGGAGCTTCCTTGTTTCAGGGCTGTTCTGCCTAATCAAGAAGTGCTTTCTGGGTACACTGCTCTGGCATCCAAAGTACTCCCAAGTCCAATATAAAAACTGCCACTCTGCCTTACTCAAGGGGTCAGATTTGGGAGGAAGTGGGCAAAGCTTGCTTGGCAGGCTTGAAAAAAAAAACATATTGTGAGTGTAATATTTCTTATTTATATGAGAAATTTGTGCTAATAAAAGATCTTTTTAATCTGGGACCCGTGTCTGGGATTTGGGCTCTAAGCCACACCTTACCGCCTACAGTATGTAAAAAGTGGTATGCATAGGACTATTGTTGTGCTGTAACACATGCTAATAAATGTGAACTTGCTGTAGTCGAGAATCTTTTTGTAGATTCACCACAGCATAGGCCAAGTCATCGATTTTCTGAACACATACTGTATATTTAATGAAGAATTGCTGGGATTATCCTGATAGCGTCATGTGTTATGCAGCAATGATCTCTGGACTGGATTCCAGCACATTGTTGCACACTGGCCATTGCAAGCTTTAGTAGCGTTATAGTGTTTGGACTAAAGAGACAGCTAAAAAACAGCTGAATTCCACAGAGTCCCATTAGGAAAACGCTATTCCTACTCTGTTCAGTCCCCTTATGGGTGATTTGTTCTTATTTGATTTTGCACTATAAAAATAAAAAATCTTTACCTGAGAACATCTGTTGCTTTTTATTAATTCATGATTCATAAATAACTGGTTTAAATGTAAATAACATATTTATGTCCCAAAGAAGTGTAATTGTTACAAGACTCATGCAAACATTCCACAGCTACTAAAGAGTAAAATACATGCACTGGTAACAGGGTTTGAACTTGAAACCTTTTGCGGACCTCCCTCATTACAGAGTTGTCATGCAGGGAGCAAAAGGAAGGCTGGTGGTTTCACAATCTGTTTTCTAGAGTGGACTACAAGGAACACTGCTCCCAAAATCCTCATTCACACTTCCATCTTTAGCTGTTTTTCATCACAGCTGCATCATGCAGGTAACTGGAAGCACGTCAGTCCAATGAATTTTATTTATGGCTTTCATTCCCATTATCATGGAGGTGCACAGTTCTTTTCTAAAAACAATATGCTACATATTTTCCACATGAAGAAACACCATCATGCCTACTAGTATGTGTTCTCCACTGGAATACAAACTGTAAGTCACTCCCATCTGGTATCATCTTACCAAAACAATCACTACATACATCTTATGGCTCTACACATTCTTTTTTCTTGTTTTTTCTCACTAGAGATCTTTAGTTAAATACTAAATAACTGGCAGACATATGCGGAATTAATGCATGAAAATGCTTCCGGACTGGAAATTAACCCTTTTCTTCTTGTGTCAGTGGCACAAATTATGCAGGAAAAGAAAAGCCATTTGTTTCACAGTTTTTTGGGAGGCAAAATACTGACTTTCACTGCAAATTCAATTTTGTACAAATTGTTTCATTCATCACCAGTCACTCATCTGCATGCCCAGCCCCTACCTACCATAAAAGCACTCCTCCTATCTTCCTTCTTTTATGTTTCTTTCTCCTTATTCCTTTCAGCCCTGTCCAGTGTACCCTTGAGTCCAGACGTACTTTCCCTCATGGCTGGGGTGGATTTCAGTCCAATGCTAAAGTCACTGAAACTTGGGATTAATTCTGTCATCAATGACTGCTCATGTTGGCTGTTAGGTCATCGGGCTAGAGGTCCCTTTAGCAGCCCTTGGTGTACCGAGACTACTGTTCCCAACATAACACTCAGTTCCTCCAGCAGAATTCCACTTGTTTCTCCATCACGTAGAGAACTGTGTCCCTTCTAATAAAAGAAAAGATATCTCTGTTGCTGCTGCTGCCTCTTGGCCTCCAGCCATTCATCCATTATCAGCCCTTTCGATGTATGGTGAGACACCTGCCCTGTACTGTCAGCCTTGTCCTTGCGGACTTCCTACTCTCTGTCACTTGAAGTGAACCTGTTCACGTTTCTCACAGGCTAATAAGCATTCTTTTGAGGGTTTATTTCTAGTCACCATGCATACTTCAGGGTTTCCACCTCTTAGTGGCCATTGTCTCTGGCATGAGGAGGTTTTTAGTCATTGCCTCTGATGGCCTTTCTTTTACAAAGTTCCCTGTGGTACTTTTACTGTCTTTTATCACCCTAATTGCACAAGACTGGATCAACAGTGCTATATGGAAGGAGGAGAACTCAGATTTGTGGAAGCAAAGACCTCATCCTGCCCAGGATCTTTTGTGAACATTATTCACCAGTGATAACTCAAGCCTGACTTGGCAACCCTTCACAGTGTGAAAATTTCTGATGAACAGAAGCCTGTTTGGTTTGTATTGCATATTTCATTGTCTTGTTGGATGCAAATTTTAAGCTTGTTACTTTTCTTCTTAATTAGTAGGCATTACACAACAAGATAAAAATACCAAGGATGCCAAGTGATAAGCAGCTAACTCAGAACTGTTTTCACCTGTATATATGCTGTTAATCACATGGTTATTTTAGTAAAATATTTATGAAAAAAGTTAAAAATCTTGGTGAATCCTCCACTTCATAAAACATATTGTTGATTTTCCTGCCAAAGTAAAACATATGTAACGAGGAATTTCACACAGCAAAACAATAACAGGAACTGAGAGCATGACATCTAATTAAACAGCATGCTCCATTAACCACAAGAATTGGTTTCTAATTAAGAAACTGGTTGAAGTTAAAGCTTGAAGCTACTGAAGCCCCCCTAGGACTAGGATTGCCAACCCCTGTCAGCTCCTAGCAACACTGAGCAGATTAACAGAAGGTTTAGAAAATACAAGTCTAAACTGAAAAGTGAGTAGACATGAGCAGAGCTGAGGCAAATGATTTGTATGGAGATGATTAAATCTTTTGGTATAAAGAAACAGACTGATGTGGTTTGTATGAGTTGTAAAAGACTCTTGCTGCAAGCTACACTAGCCTGCCCTCACCTCAGGCAGGAAGACTACCCTGAAGTGTAAGGACCCATAAGACAAGTGGATCAATGGTGGACAAACTACAGGATTAATTCAATTCAGTAAACTGAGACACAAATCTGGATGAAGATTCAAACATCGTATCTGGATTCATTAAAAAAAAATGTGTGGACAACTGTGTGTCTATGGAAACATTCCACAAATTTCCCAATAAAAATAATGGATCACCCATGGCATCTAGTTTGGAGGCCTATAGCTAAGCATTTCAGATTGTGAATATAGAGCCGTACAAAAAATCCAGGTAAAGTTCAAGAAAGCTCTTCAAGCTCTTCCAAATTTCTATGGGTATATGAGCAGAAACTGAATACAGCATCATTCATGTAAAATGGAAAGGCACAGAGACGCGTATGGTTTATAAGCTAAATCCCACATTTTCTCTCCCCTATGAACTTCAACATTCAATGCCCACTTTAATTGTAATAAAAGGGTTCCTCCCATGTGAGTGTCTGTTGCACTGAATGATTCATCCTTCTTCTTTTCTGTGGATGGCGTTATTTTGAAACGAGTCAACATCAGTGTCATGGTACTAACAATAATATACATGAACATGAGAAAAGGCCACACAAATTAAATGGGAACAGGGATTTAAGAGAACAAGCCAACCTGGGCAAATCCAGAAAACTACTCTTAGCCTTTGTTATTGTTAGTCAAGCACCTCTTATTTGAACAAAACAAATGCTTTGGACTGGTGTGCATTATAGTAAGTGTGCTCTATATTTCCAGATCGAAGGGGAAGGAGGAAGAGGCTGAACAACTATTGAGGAGCTCTTTACAGCATGGCCCCCATTTTGCAGATGCATATTCTAGTCTAGCGTCACTCCTTGCTGAACAGGTAAGGCAGGTTCTTGTTACACACTCTCTTAGTAAGGCGTTTTTTCTTAAAAGGTGTTGGAGACTTGCTGTGACTGGTGTATTACATAATGTTTTAAACGTTGTTTTTTTTCCAGGCACATTTTTTTAAATGTATTTACTCATAATGCCCAGCCAAACACGTTTCATACTAAATTGTGTGTCCTATTAGTTTTCAATCACCCACCCATAATTTGCTTTGTGATTAAGTGTGAGTCACTTAAAAGCCTGGCAGGATTTCATGGCAGGCAGTGTGGTATAATGGATCAGGATTTGGACTTCAAACCCTCAGTCTACCCTGCCTGCTACTGGCATTGTGTGGCAATGAGCAAGTCACGTCACATGCCAGCACTCTGTTTGGAAAAAAAAGAGAAATATAACCAGTTCTATCTCAAATATTGTAAGTCATTTGGGTAAAGGTGTCAGTCAAATAATACGTAATACATATGGAAGAGGGTGGTACAGTGGTAGCGCTGCTGCCTCGCAGTAAGGGGGCCTGGGTTCGCTTCCCGGGTCCTCCCTGCGTGGAGTTTGCATGTTGTCCCTGTGTCTGAGTGGGTTTCCTCCCACAGTCCAAAGACATGCAGGTTAGGTGCATTGGTGATTCTAAATTGTCCTTAGTGTGTGTGTGCCCTGCGGTGGGCTGGCACCCTGCTCAGGGATTTGTTCCTGCCTTGCGCCCTGTGCTTGGAGGAATTGGCTCCAGCAGACCCCTGTGTTAGGCTATAGTGGGTTGGAAAATGACTGACTATGGAAGAAGTTGTCCTAAATTGTGCCTGGAATGTGCACAAAAATGACAATAATGGTGAAAGGCACCATATCTATAATAATAATAGCGGCTGAAATGACAGAGTTGTTCTTTATAGACCAATACTATTGCCATTGATGGCCCCACACTGTAATTCATTCATTCATTCCTCTTATTTCTGAAGCTATCTACTCACAAAGCAGTATTCGGTACAAGGCAGGCACACAGCCAAAGAGCTGTTAGTTAATGTACAGTTAATCAGATCTGTGAGATGTGAGAGCAAACCAGAAGATCCTACGTGAACAACCTAAGAATCTGCCAAGTCCACACATATAAGCTAGGATCTGAATCTGGTCTTCTGGAGTGGTGAAGCAGCCGGTCATGTTTTTGTTCTCAACAAAACAGAAAGACTAAGAATAGATTTAAGAGAAGCATTTCAATTAATGAAGAGAACATGTAAAGTTATTTTAAAACAAGGTCTTTGGTGAGGATGTAGAGTTAAAATGATGTACAAAACTAAGCTTCACACAAATGTTACAAAATATTTCATCACACATTCAATTTCTGTCCAAAACATTCACACAAGCAAACATCTGCAAATTCGGTGAATTTATTGGAGTGGGTCTGACTAAATTTGACAAAATAATAAAACAATTTGTTGAAGAAAGCCCTTGACAGAAGTGACGCTTCTATGTGTATGGTGTGTTCTCTATGTGTAGCTACACAATAATAATAACACGATTATTATTGTTTTATCTTTAACTGATGCCTTTATTCAAGGCAACTAAACAGTATAGGGATGTGGTACATTGCAGTAAAATTGTCCACATACATTTGTCACAGATGGAACACAGTCAGATTAAATGACCTCCTCAGGGACAAACAGAAGGTCAGTGGCAGGGACGGAGCTGGCCACCTAGGCCATTAAAGTCCAGTAGTGCACTGCATTGCCTGCATACTTTATTCAGAAACTTGAGTGTTAGGTAGAAAATTATGTGCACCCTTCTTGTGTTGCATATCAGCAGCAACTGAACTCCATATTACAAAAAAGCCATATAAAGAAATAACATTTTTTTTACCAGCAATCACTGTTTTTGACTGGCTTTGTAGCATGACTAACATATATACCTAGTAGGTCAAGTAGGTGTGCCATATACTAATATGGCCTTGGGTAAGCATACTTGTAAATTTAAAAATAGCAATTATCTTAAATAATAAATGATAATTTACACTATAGAGGAGAGGGGCTTAATAGAGGCCAACTTTGTATCTGCTCAGTTGAAAGCACATTTAATATGAACAGTAACATGGGTTAGTTAGACATAGTATAGATGATCAGGACCCCTTCAGCTGTTACCAAACCTAAAATGAACGATAAGGACACCAAACTACTAAAAACATTATTAACAGATGAGTATGGAGATAAACACAAAGCAACATTCATAGTATGCCTACCTAATCCATGTTGCTGCTCACATTAAGTGTGCTTTTAATAGTGGAGATCCAAAGTAGACCTCAAATAACTCTTCCAGTATAGTGTAAATCATATATAGGGTGACACAGAAAAACGGGAACTTTTGAAATGCGTAGGTAGTGGCAGCCATGTACAGTTGGCAGCACTGCGGAACAGGGACCTTGAGCTGTAAACAATCTCGCCATTTAGTAATTTAGTAATCAATTGCAAGGCAATCAATGGCAGCTATGCAAGAATTGTTTGGTAACCATGTCATCTGAAGATTCGGTGACATTCCCTGGCCCTCAAGATCACCAGATTTGTCCGTTTGCGATTTTTTTCTTGAGGGGCTACCTTAAGAGTTGGGCCTACATGACTTGGCCAAGGACACTGAATGAACTGAAAGAAAGAATTCAAGACGAAATTCGTGGTATTCCAGCTGAGATGTTGCAGTAATCAATGGGGAACCTCAAACGCAGATTGGAAGAATGCATATGTACAGGAGGACGCCATCTACAGGACGTAATTTTCAGACATTGATAATTTGGATTACTGTCTTTTAAAAGGCAAGTTGTAGTGGTTCAATTGCTGTCAATAATTTTTTTTTGTTGGATTTCTTCTATTTTTATTGGGTTTTTCAAAAGTTCCCGTTTTTCTGTGTCACCCTGTAGAAGGGAAGGAAGTGTCTGAATAAAATGATCACTACAGAAGGTGGTGGAAAAGAAGATGATGGTAACCATAGCTAATATATCTCAGACATTGTACTGACACGTTGTTGACGAGCGCCTTGAGCCACTGGTTCATTTCAGCACAGCGTGTGAAGAGGTGCTACTTGGACTCTTTGTCTTTTTTTTTTTTCCATGCATCCAAGAAACTGTATAACTTCACCTTCCATTTGGCCTACCTTCTCACAAGCCAGTTATAAAAGATACACTAGCAGTAAGATACTAATTCTTTATAATATTATGGCATTATAGTAATATTTTGTATATAGTTCAGTTTTTTGCATTGTGTTTTGGGTTGCTCTATTTATACTGTCGTACATAATTCTTTTATGTCCTCTTTCACGGCTATAACGATTGAATTTCCATTTGGCAATCAATAAAGTATCTATCTATCTATCTGTCTATCTATCTATCTATCCAAGATTCTTATTTGAATGTGAAGTCTGAGAGGGCCGTGGCACAGGCAGACACCTGGTATGCTATTTATCAGGACCAGCACAGCAAGAGATTCCCTCCACATTCGGCAAAGTGCTTTCTGCGTTCCTGCCATATGAAGCCACTAAAATGTGCAGATCCTGAGCAAAGCAGACATCTTAAGGCTGGCATATTTACTAGCAGATAAGATGATTAATGAATAATTTATGCGTGATTTATGAAAAGCATCTGTGAAATTTTCTGAAAAACAAAAATATAGATGTTTCCACAAAGAGACATCTGTTTTTATCGTGCTGATTAATTTAGCTTCTGTAAGTCTGCCTGTTGAGGGGGTTTTATTGCACTGGCTGTCAGATTTGCTGCAGAGAGAGAGAATTTGGCTCCAGCTTCGCTTTTTGGCTGGACAGGAAGGATAGCTTTTAAAGTTTTTCACAACATCAAAAATACTTAGGCAGTGAGGGAGAATTTATAAGGCCATTAGGAAAGACAGTAACACAGTAAAGGTTTTACCCATAAGCTTATTGAACCTCAGTGCAGATTGCAAATTTGTAAGGTAATATAGCACATTTGCTACTGATTCCAGTAATAGGTAATCTTCTAGAACTATGCTTGGAACTACAGGTAAGTAATTATCCATCTCTCTTCTCCCTGTATTGCTTAGGTGAGGGTTCCTGATACATATTAACATTAACATAGACATTCATTTGTTTTCTAGGACTGTATTATTCCAGTCGAAAGTGACAGGTACTAAAATTTATGCTGGCAGCTTCAGTTTCAGGTAGGAACCAGCTCTGGATGTAGCACTAGTCCATCACTGGCAAACATCACATACTTTTCTTCACTCATACTGAGCCAATTTAGAATCTGCACAAATTTTTTTAAATATGGACAAAAAGTGGAGGACCCACAGGAAACCTGTGCAGATATGCGAGAACTTGCAGAATTCCACACTGTTTGTGGCCAGACTCGATTTGAATCCAGGATTCCAAAGCTATGAGGCAGCTGCCCTAACGTCTGGGGCACCATGTCAATCTAAATATTTTTACTGACATATCATAATTACACTGAAAATTCAACTAATCAAAAAACATTCATCTTCAAATCCTTTAAGATTAGGTGATTGCCAACATGGCTGGGAGTTGGAGCCTTGACTATTAACTATACGGTTAGTGGTTCATTCTGTACCACAGTTCTCCTCTCTGCGCAGGCTCTCTGTTTTATTCATTTTGAAAATACTTTGCCAGTGCAGAAGAGATGTCTAGGCACATTCCTATACTAATGTTCTAATAACAACAGCAACATCTGTTTATATGGCACATTTTCATACAGTACTTTACAATAGCAATAGCTAAATACAGTTACAAAAAGAAAGCAAATAACTAAACAAAACAAATTAAAAAGGTAAAGAATAGTTATTTGTTAATGGTTATATAATACAGTATGAGTGTGTAACACAATGTCCAGCATAATAATAAACGCTGTGGTCTGATGAACAGGAAGAAAAGAATATAAAAAACAAACTGTAGCCAGAGAAAGTAATCTAGAAGTAGAAGTTTCAAGGCCAAAAGACCATGCAGCCCCCATAGGCATTCTGCAGTCCATGAGTGTGTCACCATTAACAGGATTCTCTTGTGGTGCCTGGTTCATCTTCGCAGGCGGCTACAGCATACTTAGGCCGGAGAGCCGTGGCACATCACACAAGCACCGAGTACAGGAAAAAAGTTTGTGATTAGTGACCAGTCTATAAAACAAGAAATAAAATGCATTTTGGGAGAAAAGCTAATCGCCACCTCCTTACACAATGTGAAATGCTAGTGATGCTAAAAATATTTTAAGTCAAAATAAAAGGCGAGTTTTAAGTATTTGTTAACTGTTCCAGTTTCTATGCACAAAAGAAAAAGGCCAGCTCTTGTGTTGGCAGATCAAACATTAAAATTAGGACAAAATCTCCAAAGTTTGAGGAGGTGTTGGATTGTTTTGAGACTTTTAGACAATTAAAAATATCTTTAAATCATTTCTTAAGCCCACAGGCAGCCAGTGTAATGATGCTAAGACGTGTGAGATATGCTCAAATCTTTGATTCTTGCTGATGTTTTGGACTATTTGTAGATAGTGATAAGTCCACTGTAATTCTTAGGTTCTTCTCATAAGGTGTACTTTCAATTTTTCAGACATCCCACTGTATATTCAAATCTAACGTTTTTACTTCCTAAGTTATACTTTACATTTACCTATATTAAATTTAATCTGCCCAAGTCCCTGTTTTACATTTTAGCTGATTCTACACTATCTGCCCTTTCACTGAAATTGGTATAATCTACAAATTTAACCACTTTACTGGTTATATTCTTGTCCAGATAATCTATGCATATTAAAAAGAACAGCAGCCCAGCATTGAGGGACACCACTATTAACATCATCTAATTCTGAGAAAGTTCCCCTCACAATTTCCCTTTGCCTCCTGTGTTTGAGACACTTTTGTATCCACCTATAGACTGTGCCCTGAATTCCCACTTCTTTTAGTTTGATCAATAACCTCATGCTGGACATTATCATAAGCTTTCTGAAAAATAAATAATATCGTATGCACTTCTCTTAACGTATGCTTTTGTTCCTTCCTTGTAGAATTCCAGGATATTAGTGAAATATGACCTTACTCATGATTTGTTAGGTTTTAGCCTATTTTATCTATGCAGTACTCGTTCCTCTACAATTTGCAAGTCACCGAGTAACTCCTGTTACTTTTGGGAGGTTCACACTTATAAATATCAAAAAAGCACAAGTTCAAAGGATTTGCTATTGCACTCTCTATATTCTAGCTTACCTTTACTGTTTCTGTTTTCACCTCCTTCTTGACAGTTTTTCTTACTACTAAATACTGAAGAATCTTTTGGAGCCATTTTTCCTTTGTAACTTATTTTTAACTCCTTATTTATCCACTTTAAAGTTTTCTTTAATTTTGTTCTGCTTCTTAATTTTGGGATTAACTTTTCTTGCAGTGCATGTAAAACACTTTTAAACCTTCCTAACATCTCCTCAACTGTCTTATCCAAATTTACCTTACTTTGGTTTTGGTGCATCTGTTCCAAATTTACCCTACTAAAATTAAAGGTTTATTTTTTAATATGAACACTGCCAAAACACTGAGAATTGTATTATGCTGTGGTCACTTGACCCCCATGGATTAACTACTTCAATTATATCCTGATTATTCCAGAATACTAAATCTGGACTGTGTTAAAAACAGTCATTGATTATGTCTAAAAACGCCTGTTCTTGTGCACCGTTAAATGTAAGGTTAGTCCAGTTAATCTTTGGGTAGTTAAAGTCTCCCATGACTATAATATCTCCCTCTAAACTTGCATTTTTAATATTATCAAAAAGATTTACATTTAAAATATTGTCTACTAATATGACGCCTTGATCCCTAATGCTGTGTAACCAAATCCAAACACCCTCATTAATCTGTGGCTGAAGAAGTGTGGCATTTAAATTTTAACATGCATGGCACTCCTGTACTTTTTTGGTTTTGCTTGACATTCCTAAATAAAGTGTACTCGTGTAGGTCATACTCCAACCTCTCTATTAGTTAGCCATGTTTGTGTTATTCCTATTATATCAAAGTTCCAACTTATTTATTTTATTCTTAATGCTCCTAGCATTAAGGCAAGAATTTTATGCATTACTTTTTCTACTGTAGAATTTAAGTTAAAATGCATATTTATTATTCCTCTATTGTTTGTTCCTTCATAACGTTCTAAACCTGGCCTGTCCTAAATTCCATGCCTCCCCATTCCCTACTTTAAACAATCCTTGACTAACCTACTCATATGCCTCCCCAACACATTGGTGCCCCTTTCATTCAAATGTAACCCGTAACAGCAGAACAAGTCCCATTTGCTCCATAAGGCATCCCAATGCTCCACAAGCCTATACCCTTCTACCCTACACCAAGATAGGAGCCACGTGTTAAGCTTTCTGATCTCCTCAGTCTTACCTGGACTGGCATATGGCACAGGAAGAACTTCAGAGAAGCCTATCATGTCAATTCTGCCCCTCAGCTTGGCACCTAACTCTTTAAATTTGGATTGCAGGGCTGATAGCCTATCTTTATGTTCTGCCATCTGTGCACCGGGAAGGCACCACACTGAAGGCAACTCACTGTCACATGAGCAAAGGTGTGACTCAGTTCCTCTAATGACTTAGTCCCCCACTATCAGTCTACTCTCTTTCATTGGATTGGTTTTGAGGTAATCCATTGTGGCTCTCTACAGTATTCCTGCCTATAACCTCAGGGTTTTCAGAGCCACCATCCAGCTCCGCAGAGTCCTGAAAATGGTTGGAAACCTGAGACTTTAAGGTTAATGCCACTGGCAGTGGGCACCTCTTACCTTGCACATATGTTCGACCATGACCCAGCTGTTTTTATGTCTCCAATTTAGAGTCTCCTCATGTGCCACATTGGCGGTGCATAGTATCTCCCTAAAGGACATCTGGGCAAGATCTGCCATTTGTTTAGTATAACGCAGGTTAGTCACCTCCTCCTGAAATTTAGTCACCCTGATCAACTGCCATCTCCTGTAGATGTAAGATTCATCAAAGTCAGACCTAATGTGTGACCCCACCTTTGTGTGTTGACTGGCTGATATGTTGAATAAGGTCAAAAGCGTAACTTTGGGATTGCATTGATTATCAGCAAAAGAGTTGGAAAACACCTACTATTAGAAAATTCTTATCATAATTAGTTAATTACTACAGATAATAAATCCAAAAATGATTTAATTAACAAAGCATTATATTTCAGGAGATGATAAATCTATAGTAAAGGGGAATGCGGTACTCTTAATTGCAACAGTAAAAAAACTGAAACTGCCAAGGATGGCAATTTATACTGTTTGAGAATAGCAGCAGAAGGGGCCTGAGTTGCCTCGAAAGCTTGCACATTGTAATCTTTTTAGTTAGCCAATAAAATAGGTCATTTTGCTTGACTTTTCACTACATTCATAATGGCTAACACGGTACAACACCCTAGTACTACTGCTTGAGAAGATATTCTCCAAACCACAGCCTCACTTCCCTTGATGAGCTGAATGAGTAAAATTAAATTCCAGTGGGGCAGCTTTTATAAGTACTGCAGGTCCCTCACTACCACGTTACTGTCAGCAATAAGACATTTTACTTAAATGTTCTTACTAGTTAAAGCTTTAATATCAAGTAATGTTCTATTCTGAGAGAAGTGGGACTACATAGAGATTATAAGACAACTAGTGATACTTGTTAAGTTATTAACATTATTATCAAAATGTCTGGGTTCTTTAATGGATCTGTAATATGTAATTACTGAGATAATATAATGCACATCTTTAGGTAAACACACTGCACATTTGATACATTTTACTACAAGGTAATGGTTATCAATCTGCATAAAGCTAGAAAGTCTTGAAGTCTGTATTAGTTTTAAAATGTTTGATGAGGGGACCCTGGCACCAAATCTACTGGGGTACAGCCCATCCCATATGCAGAAGGATGGTATCTCCCAGAAGAGGCTCAAGTTGATAATGAAGCCAACATTGTTTCCATCTGAAAAGGTTATCAGACGTTAATTGTTATGGGACAGAAGTCTGTTGTAACCCTCTTTGGATTTTCTTATTATCAGCAGGGGTCGAGAGTTTAGCACCTGGAGTCCTCTGCTTGAAGTGCCTTGAATTGGCGCTTTTCACTGACGATATAAGTGTCAATCATTGCAACATGGAGTACCTCAGCCATGATGTCTGTGAAACAGAGCTTCTTAAAAACTGATTGTGATGCCCTGAGTCTTGACATCTTCTTGAACCTCAGCATATCGATTGTCATGACCGCGCTAGACAAGTGCAATGAGGGCTCAGAACAGCAAGGTTGATTCACAAGTGCTTAGAGCTTTTATTCCAGTTAGCATCCAACAAATAAAGTGCAGTGCAGCCCAAAATCCATCCATCCATTATCCAACCTGCTATATCCTAACTACAGGGTCACGGGGGTCTGCTGGAGCCAATCCCAGCCAACACAGAGCACAAGGCTGGAAACAAACCCCGGGCAGGGCGCCAGACCACCGCAGGGCACACACACCAAGTACACACACATTAGGGACAATTTAGAATCGCCAATGCACCTCAGTCAAAAAAATATTTTAATAAAATCCAATGCACAATGAAAAACTTAAAATTTAATAAATAATCCAATAAAAACCAAGGATAAAATCAATCAGGATTATCTCTCATCTCAATTGCAGTGCTGCCCAATCTCTTGCTCATTTTGCTCCGCTCATGCAGGGTGAGTTGGAGATGAGATTATTTTGCACATTTGCTAGGAAAAAAAGCAAACTTTGTTCAGATGTAGGAATCTGAATAACCAGCATTACATTAAATTAACCTTCATGTAGCAAATGGTTTTATCTAATGTAGTTTACAAATCTGAAATGCATAGCGCAGTTAACTCTGTATGTGTAAATGTGAGAAGTACTAGCACATTAATTGATTTATTCCTTTGGATTTCATGTTGACTACACATCCCCTTTCCTTCAGCACTAAGCAGCATTTTTGTTCATCAAACTTAGAATGAAAGACATTTTTTTCTCTGAAGATTGAATTTGGACCAACAAAGCCACTATCATCCCATAAATATACAGAATATTAGTCCATCATTAGATAATCATTTCTTTTCTCCACCCTATTTTCCTCATGTAAGTGATACTAAGGATTTGGTTTCACACCATGCATTGGAGGTCTGATGAATCCCAACATTATCTGTAAAACCCTTCCCAAAATCAGCATATGTGAGCCTGAAAAACTGAAATCCAAAACATGCATAATAGACGTTGCATTGGTGCTCCACCATTTGGTGGGCATGGATACACGTTTGATATGAATAATCTTAATTTTTTCTCTTTGATGTAACAGGCCTCAGATGTCACAAGGCGCTGGCCTCTTCCTTAGAGCTTAGCTGTTGTTCACCTAATGCAGTGGGATGCAATTGCCTGCTTCCATGCAGTCAACATTAAATTACGCTTAACTCTATGTACTGTAATCCCTGCATACAAGTCAGGTGAAGCAGCTCTTGAAAGATAATCACTTTCTTAGCTGTCAGCATGTTATCTGAGATAATCAGGGTAGAAGTTGTTCTGCCATGTGAAGATGCGCTAATGCTCTACATACAGTCATATGAAAAAGTTTGGGAACCCCTCTCAGCCTGCATAATAATTTACTCTACTTTCAATAAAAAAGATAACAGTGGTATGTGTTTCATTTCCTAAGAACATCTGAGTACTGGGGTGTTTTCCGAACAAAGATTTTTAGTGAAGCAGTATTTAGTTGTATGAAATTAAATCAAATGTGAAAAACTAGCTGTGCAAAAATTTGGATCCCCTTGTAATTTTGCTGATTTGAATGCATGTAACTTCTCAATACTGATTACTTGGAACACCAAATTGGTTGGATTAGCTCGTTAAGCCTTGAACTTCATAGACAGGTGTCCAATCATGAGAAAAGGTATTTAAGGTGGTCAATTGCAAGTTGTGGTTCTCTTTGACTCTCCTCTGAAGACTGACAGTATGGGATCATCAGAGCAACTCTCAAAAGATCTGAAAACAAAGATTGTTCGGTATCATGGTTTAAGGAAAGGCTACAAAAAGCTATCTCAGAGGTTTAAACTGTCAGTTTCAACTGTAAGGAATGTTATCAGCAAATGGAAGGCCACAGGCACAGTTGCTGTTCTGGTCTGGTAGGCCAAGTAAAATACAGGAGCGGCATATGCGCAGGATTGTGAGAATGGTTACAGACAACCCACAGATCACCTCCAAAGACCTGCAAGAACATCTTGCTGCAGATGGTGTATCTGTACATCGTTCTACAATTCAGCGCAATTTGCACAAAGAATATCTGTATGGCAGGGTGATGAGAAAGAAGCCCTTTCTGCACTCACACCACAAACAGAGTCACTTGTTGTATGCAAATGCTCATTTAGACAAGCCAGATTGATTTTGGAACAAAGTGCTTTGGACTGATGAGACAAAAATTGAGTTATTTGGTCATAACAAAAAGCGCTTTACATGGCGGAAGAAGAACACCGCATTCCAAGAAAAACACCTGCTACCTACTGTCAAATTTGGTGGTGGTTCCATCATGCTGTGGGGCTGTGTGGCTAGTTCAGGGACTGGGGCCCTTGTTAAAGTTGAGGGTCAGATGAATTCAACCCAATATCAACAAATTCTTCAGGATAATGTTCAAGCATCAGTCACAAAGTTGAAGTAACGCAGGGGTTGGATATTCCAACAAGACAATGACCCAAAACACAGTTCGAAATCTACAAAGGCATTCATGCAGAGGGAGAAGTACAATGTTCTGGAATGGCTGTCACAGTCCACTGGCTTGAATATCATCGAAAATCTATGGGATGATTTGAAGCAGGCTGTCCATGCTCAGCAGCCATCAAATTTAACTGAATTGGAGAGATTTTGTATAGAAGAATGGTCAAAAATACCTCCATCCAGAATCCAGACACTCATCAAAGGCTATAGGAGGCGTCTAGAGGTTGTTATATTTGTAAAAGGAGGCTCAACTAAGTATTGATGTCATATCTCTGTTGGGATGCCCAAATGTATGCACCTGTCTAATTTTGTTATGATGCATATTGAATATTTTCTGTTAATCCAATAAACTTAATGTCTGCTGAAATATTACTGTTTTCATAAGGCATGTCATATATTAAAAGGAAGTTGCTACTTTGAAAGCTCAGCCAATGATAAACAATAATCTAAAGAGTTAAGAGGGGTTACCAAACTTTTTCATATGACTGTAATAACAAGTATCGATTGCATGCTTGTGCAACAGAAGTCAGTTGTTGAGGGCAGCCATTCTGTTGTGAGACTCACAGAAGCCACTGTAGATTTCAATTTAGTCAGTCAATCAGTCATTGTCCAACCTGCTATATCCTAACACAGGGTTACAGGGGTCTGCTGGAGCCAATCCCAGCCAGCACAGTACGCAAGGCAGGAGCAAATCCCGGGCAGGGTGCCAGCCCACCGCAGGACTTCAGTTTATTCATGTAATTTTTTTTCCCTTTACAATATCAGAAGCTACTTTTGAAACTAAGTGGTTGGAGGTGAGTGACACAAATCCAATGATATCTTACCAAATATTCAAACAGGTGGACCTAATGCTGTTTTTTTGAGGTTTTGCTCAGGTAGGTACCAACATTTTGACTAGAAGTAAGAGTGAATGGGGGCTCAGTTCTTATTTTAGTAGGCCACACTGACTTTATTTTCATTTAAACCAATTTCTTCAGTAATATTCTTTTTTTATTATAGCTCTTTGATGACACAGAGGGCTTGTTTTTTCCTCTCTGTATACTTTCTCAGATTTAATAATAATGTGCCTTTTACTCGACTTGAAAATTTAAAAAGACACTCAAGTGTTGCCTTGGCTGACTACACAGATGTCTTCTCATTTTCTACTTTTGGCCTAAACAAAGTGAATTGGTTGGAACAAACACCTGCAGCCACCAGGTCCTTTAGGACTGGAGCTGAGCACAACTACCTTTAAGTTTATTTAAGAATACGTATATGAAAGAATATGCATACAGCATACACCTGCACCTGCTTCAGGCAAAATGTAATCACTACATCCATAATGGCTAGCATGGTATAGCACCCTAGTACTAAATGTATATATTATAGAAATGCTGTCTAAGTCCTCAAGACTGATCGGTATTTCTTCTGGAATAGAAGTAGGTGGGAGGTAAGGAAAACTGGGCAGATTTTGTTTAGCAAAGTTTCTAATTTGGAAGTAGTGGAAAAATTGTGTTGATGGGAAGCTAAATTTGGAGTGTAATTGTTTATAGGATCCAAAGACATCATCTATGTATATTTTCCAAACAAAAGGTGGTTATCGTGCAGAGGTACCACAGATAAAAGATTCTCTATCTTGAAGTATTTCCTGCATTGGTTCCATATTCTGAGTGAGTGAAGCACAATTGGGTTGTTAGTATATTGGCGATAACTTGTATTGACTGGGCCACAAAGCAAGGAATATAAAGAAGTACTGCAGGATTTAAATTCTATTGCGGACTAAGCCTGTGTATGTCTATTTCTGTCCATGTCCAGGTTTTTATAGCTTGTATATTTGTTGCCCAGTAATACAATTGAAAGTTAGGTACAGCCATGCCTCCTTCTGCTTTAGGTCTTTGTCTTTGTAGAGTTGCCCTTTGGATGCATTGATGTTTTGATTTCTAAATAAATGCGGTTATGGTTGAATCTAATTTCTTAAAAAATTATTTCTTAATGTATATGGGATGCTCTGAAATAGAAAAAGAAGCTTAGGAAAGATATTCATTTTGATAGTGTTAATTCTTCTTGCTAAAGTGAGATGGAGGATAAACCATCTATGCATATTTTGCTTAGGTTTTTCCATGCAGAAAACAAAATTTTATTGAAGAAAACCTTTATGTTTATTTGTGATGTTTACTCCTAGGCATTTAAACTGATCTGCGAAGATAAAAAGGAAGGTGTCTGTTCTAATATTGTGTGCTAAGGAGTTCCCTGGAAAGAGCACACTTTTATTCAAATTGATTTTGGGTCCAGGCATCTTTTGAATTTCTGCTAGTGCTGTTAGGACAGCAGGCGCAGTATTTTCTGGATCTCATATATATTTGTACTATATCATCTGCACATAGTGATATTTTCTGTTCAAGTCCTTCTCTGATAATCCCCTTTATTTCAGAAGCATTTCGAAAATTTGCTGCCAATGGCTCAATGGTGATTGCAAATAGCAGTGGTGACAGGGGGAATCCTTGTCTAGTACGTTTTAGTTTGAAGTAGTCTGAAATAATGTTATTAATACAAACTGAAGCTTCTTAACTTGTATACAGTAGTTTGATCCATGCACATAAGTTCAGGCCAAGCCTAAATTTGTGCAATGTAGTGAATAGTTAGTTCCATTCAACCATATCAAGTTCTTTTTCTGCATCTAACGATAATAAGATATCTGGGAGGCTTTTTGGATGAATATACTACATTAAACAGGTTTTAAAGATTGGAAGCAAAGTGTCTGCTTTTAATAAATCCGGTTTGGTCTTTTGGTATTACTGAAGGAAGCGCTTTCTCAGTCCTTCTAGCTAAAACTTTGGAGAGTATTTTAACATCATTATTCAGAAGTGAGATTGGTCAATATGATGCACATTGTAATAAGTCCTTATTTTTCTTAGGAAAGATGGTAATTAATGCTTGGGGAAAAGTTTGAGGTAGAGTTTTATTGTCTCTGGCTTCAATAAATGATGCTAATAAAAGTGGAGCTAACTTAATTGAAAAATTTTAATAAAATATAGAAGAGTAGCCATCAGGGCCTGCTGCTTTCCCACACTGAAGTGAATTTATAGTGTCTAATAATTCTGAAAGTGTCAGAGATTTATCCAATTCCTATACAGGTATGGATTTAAAACACAATTAAAGTCTCCAGCCATTATAATTCACATTAGGAATGAATGCAAATACATTTTAGATGAAGTCTCTATCATCCACATTGGGTACATAGATATTTATCAAGATCACTTTGCAATTAAATAAATTACCTATAACAATCACATATCACCCTTCAGAATTACATATAACATCTGATACTACAAATGAAATTGTTCTATACGTAAAAAATCCCAGACCTCTAGTTTTCTTTGTATAGCTGGAGTGGAATATGTGGCCAGTCCATTTTCTTTGCAACCAAAACTGATCCTTGCTTAATATGTCGGTCTCATGAGAGAATACTTTCTTTCTCTTTAAATCGTGATTGAGACCTTTGACATTCCAGCTTTCAAAATTCACTGTCTGGTCATACAAGACAATGCTTATGAACTTTTGTTGACATTTTGTAGTCTTAAATTAAGGTAGTACATAATTACATAGCTTTAACCTTAATTTCCACTTTTGCCAAGAGTTATTGTTATAAAGACTATTGTTGTGTTGGCACTTACAATTCTCAAGGTTAAATGGACTGATTAGAAATAACTTGCTCTCATTTTCCCCCACCCATGCAGGATGTTTAGAAATCAGGGAAAATATGAATGTGATTATTTTCAAATATAATCTCTTGGTTCTGTCTGAGAAGTGACATCACATTTAATTTAGATTCTAATTCGTCAAAACAGACAATAAGTCTTCTAGATTTTGAAGACTTGTGGACTACTGCAGGTATTCAATCCACATATGCGGTAAACTGCCGATAACTCAGTGTCTGATTTGAAGTCCTGTCCAATTATTTGAGAAAATAGTTCAGCTATGATTTTTACTGAGTTTGAACTTTTATGGTTTTCAGGAAGATCTTCTATTCTGATATTATTCCTTCTGTATGCATCTTCCAGTACAGCTAGTCTGTGTCCAAACACTTTGCATTTGGAATTTGCAGTTGTTTTTCCGTCAGCGGTAGATGCCAGTTGTTCAACTATTTCAATACAAGTCATGAAAATTTGCTTAACATCTTCAAGCTAAGCACCAAGTACTCTAATTTTATTCTCAAACTTACTTGCATTTTCCTGTATTTTTTCCTCAATTTTTTCTAGCATACCTTTAAAGCTTGCCTCAAAACGTTTTTTCCTGGTCTTTAATATCCTGATGCAGCTTCTCGTTTGTCTTGAGTATTTCTTTTATATCTTTCCTTGTATCATTTGTAACCTTCTTTATATTACTCTTTAGCTCCTAAATGCTAACCCCCCCCAATGAACGATAGTTATTGTGATAATCATTGTGGTGATTGTTAGCTTCAGCTCGGACTGAACGTTTTGGTCTTCTCTGTGCTCCACTTGTGGAGTAGCAAGCCCAGTTGGAGTCAGTGCCACTGGCTCGTGGGGGGTAGTTGACAGCACGGATTATAAATCCATTTTCAGTTTCAATGAACCTTCTGAAATTGACGTGTTCTCCTGGCCTGAGTCACTTGCACTTTCGATCCCACTTTTGCTCTTGGCTGGAGGCGATGCGCGTATTTACATTTACTTTAATTAAATCTGAGCAGTTAAGTGGGTGACAGCCTAAAGGTTCATTAATATTGGGGAATGCAAACAGTGTGAGTGGAGTGCTTTTAAGTAAGGAATAAGAGAAGTGCAAACTAGGAGAACAGACAGAGAAAAGTAAAGCAGGAACCACATGGAGAGGAGATTGAGCGAATTACAAATTGTGTGACTGACTACCTGAACTTCTGTATGGATACTGTTGTTCCTGTTAAAACTGTACGCTGCTTTGCTAATAATAAACCCTGAATTACCGGTGATGTTAAAGGCCTTCTTAACAAGAAGAAGAAGCATTCAAAAACAAGGACCAGGTAGAGCTGAGGAGTGTACAGAAGGATCTTAAGTTTAGACTAAGAGAAGCTAAGGAGTCCTACAGGAAGAAAGTAGAGTACAAGTTGCAGCAAAATAACAACAGGGAGGTGTGGGATGGTATAAAGACCATCACAAGTTATAAGTAAAGGAATTGCTGTACAGCAGAGGACCATGTGGAGAGAGTACAGATCATACAACCATTTTCCCCCACCAGCATGGCAGCACATCAGAAGGTGCTAACAGTGCACCTGCTTCTCCACCCCCTGTTTCTTACACCATCACCTCTGACAAGGTTAGAAGAGAACCGAGGAGGCTGCACACTAGGAAGGCAGCTGGCCCAGATAAGATGTGTCCAAGACAAGGGCCTGTGCTCTTGTACTGGTAGAACCCCTTCAGCACATCTTTAACCTGAGCTTGCAACTCCCAAGAAAGTGAAATGCAGTGAACTCAATGACTTCAGGCCTGTGGCTTTAACATCCCATATCAGGAAGACCTTAGAGCAGCTACTTCTTCATTTCTTCAGACCACAGGTGAGTCACACACTAGACCCCATGCAGTTTGCCTATCAAGAGAAGGTGAGTATGAATGATGCCATTCTCTACCTTCTCCACCAGAACAACGCACATCTGGATAAAGGATGTAGTGCTGTGAGGATCAGGTTCTGACTTTTCCAGCACCTTCAACACTCTCCAGCCCCTCCTACTGAGGGACAAGTTGCATAGAATTGGAGAGAACTCACAACTGGTGAAGTGGTTTACAGATTACCTTGCTGGTAGACCTCAGTTTGTCAGACTGGGAAACTGAACATCACAGACTGTAATCAGCAGCACTGGAGCTCCAGAGGGGATTGTTCTTTGCCCTTTCCTGTTCACCCTGCACACATCGGACTCTAGCTACAACTCAGGGACATGCCACATGCAGAAGTTGACAGATGACACTGCCATTATGCGGTTTGTCAGGGGTGGACAGGAAGAGGAGTACAGGAATCTGGTGAATGACTTTCTGTGATTGTGTTGGTCAAACCAACTGCTGTTGAACACTTTCTAAACCAAGTAGATTGTTGTGGACTACTGTAGGTCTAGGGCAACACTGAGGCCTCTCTCCATTGAAGGGGTTGATGTGGATTGGGTCAAGACCAATAAATACCACGGAGTGCAGATGAATGATAGGCTGGACTGGTCAATGTACAGAAAGGCTCTGTTCAGGAAGGGGCAAAGCCGTCTCTATTTTCTGAGGAGGTTGAGCTCCTTTAACATATATAAGAAACTCCTACAGATGTTCTATCAGTCAGGGGTTACCAGTACTCTCTTCTGTGCTGTGGTGTGCTGGGGGGCAGCATGAAGAAGAGAGATGCTGATTGTATTGACAAGCTAATCAGGTGAGCAGGATCTGTAGTTTGCATGCAAATGGACTCTCTGGTGACAGTGGCAGAGGGGAGGACACTGCGCAAGATGCTGTCTATTATGGACAATGAACATCACCCACTATACACCACCATAATTAAGCAGAGGAGTTTGTTTAGTGGTAGGCTACTATCACAGAACTGCAATACAGACAAATACAAAAGATTTGATGTCCCTTGAGCCATTAGACCCTTTAACTCTTCCCAACTTGGGGGGTGGGCAGTGGTATGAGTCCTGGGCCTGATGCACCTTCTCTGCTCATAAGCTATATTAGGTATATTAGCTATGCACTACATCTGATATTTCACTACTTGGTCACTACTATAAAACCTTTTTTCAAAAGGTGTACTTTAAAAATGTCATCCAAACAGCATATCTTATGTCACTTTATATTTTATTTTAGTTTAATATTAATGTCACTTTAGTATCTGTCACTTTAATATTATGTGCCACCTGTCACTTTGGTAGTAGTGTTAGTTGCACAATTCCCATTGCGCTGGCATTATTGTATGCATGATCTACGTTACCTGTATTGGACTGCAAGATTCCAACCTCAGTGTACAGATTGCATTTGACAGCCTGTACTCACTTAGTGTATTTGTATAGTGTGTACTTAAATATTTGTATCTTTGTTATAATTCATGGCTAATGGTACTTAGATACTTTATTGAACCAAGGGAAATCTATCTATCTAATTACAACCCTTAATCTCTGTTTTTTCACCGGTGTCTTTAATGACTAAAGTGGTATGTAAAATGTTATCACCTAATTGCTAGCCTAAACATTTTTTAACAGCTGGCAATAGTTTACCCTGTAAGTATTGTGGCATTTTTTTAACATTGCATTTGGAAATGGAAAATGGAACTAAGTGGCTAACCTATTACTCTTTTTTTTTTTTTTTTCTTTCCTTTAAGGGACACTTTGAAGAAGCAAATCTGGTATATCTGCAGGGAATTAAAAGCTGTCCTGAAAACTCAGATCTCCACAATAATTATGGAGTGTTTCTGGTAGATATAGGTGGGTGCATTGAGTTGAAAGTGCTGTGTTGGTCCATTTGTTATCCTGGACATGTGTTCCATCTGCTATGGAATTCGAGGACAAAGGGTAACATATTGAAAGTGCATGAGAGAATAGGACTCATCTTACAATTTAACAATACACCTTTCTTATGCTAATCCATTCAGTCTAGTTTAAATTATTTTTAGAGCTATTCACAGTTTGTTGATTGAGAACACCGCATAGATTGACACAATCTAAAAGTAACGCAAAAATGGGCAATTAATGTGGAATTATACAAAGAAAATTGGAACTTTAAGAATGCGAGTACAAAGTAGGATATACTAAAAGATAATACAGTATATGAGATAAGGAGTTATTTTTCTGCAGAATTGTCTAAATAGTCATCCAATATTTATAAGAGAATGTCAATTAAACCTGTGTAGTTTCAACTGGAATAATTTTCAGGTGCACGTATGGGTATTTCATGGATTGTGTATACAGTATTACTTTATGAATTTGTCTTTAGATACCCATTCAGCTCATTTTATGACATTTAACTTGCATTTATTTGTTTAACATTTTATTCAAATCACAAGGGCACAGTAAAACAGTTTCCAAATTTATACGAGCAGAGCTTTTACGTCCTCTGTGATTTAAATTCCAGCACTTTTGACACTATGCGGCCACACCAGCATGAAATTGCAACTCTTCTGAGTTCATTTTAAAGCAGATTTATTCTCAGTGTACAAAACTGCTCACCAGACAGATGCCTGTAAATGATGTTGTCTGACAGACACAATGTTGAAATACTGTATGTTGTCAAGTGAATCTTTACATTTATTCAAGTATATATATTTTTTGGAGAATTTTTTCATCAAGTATTTGTATAGCAGGCAGTGACAGATATTATGTAGCTGGCACCTTGATCCATGGAGATATATAAAATCAGAACACAGTATAACTTTTGTACATACATTTGTTATAGTTGCAGCACAGACAGAGTAAGGGATTCGCTTAGTGGGACACAGAGATCCAGGGATAGGAATAGTACATTATGTACTGGTCTTGAATGGATTACCCAAGTTCAGTGCTCAGACTCACAGCTGAGTCTTTAAATTTGTGCAATAAAAAATGATGACCGTAGAGAAAGTAAGAAAATAAATGTAACAAAAGTGTGCTACTAAAATCCCTTTATGGACACCTGTGCCAGTTACTCAGGAGCATTAGCCGATGTTAAATTGGCACAGTGGGTTCATTTAATGTCCTTCTGGGAGTATTTAAAATATTTTGAATTCTACATGCAGGCAGCTTATTGCTGTTTAAATGGTGAATAAAGAAAATTCACACCAGAAGATGCCAGTGAGAATACAGTAATAACAGCTTCTTCTGAAAAGTAAATGAGAAATGATAGCAATCTGTATTGCATTCTAAAGTGTTAAATAAATAATGAGAGAGATGAACAATAAAGCGATTCTGCATTTTTTTTTTACTTATTAGTAGCATTGCTTATAAAGAAAATCAATGGTGGTTTGAATTAGCATAAAGATGTCAGGTGTCTTGCATAAACAGACTACTGATCACCTAGCAGTAGTAAAATGAACCTCTGAGGCAACAGATCTGCAGTGTAATCTGCTGAACCCGTGTTGTTAAACATGCTCCCTTTTTCTTTATCTGTTCCTTCTGTTCCAGGAGATGGGGATCAAGCTGCAAAACATTATCAGCAAGCCATTAGGCTTAAACCCAGCCATTATGTTGCCATGGTGAACCTGGGAAGGCTTCTCCGGTCCTCTGATCAGAATAAAGAGGCAGAAGCGTGGTATAAGAGGTATGGCAAAATAAACCCTGTATGCTATATCTGAGGACTGGCACATTCAAGATAAATGGAATTAACAGTTAAAGGAAGCAATATCACCATGCAATCAATGCACAATGGCAGATAGATTGAGAAACTAACTGTGAAGAATTTTTTGGCATGTCAGGAGTGAATGTGAAAATAGAATCAGTCAGGTCATAAATGGTTATGAACAATGGAGGATGATATTTTGTGGAGTTTTAATGCAAGTTTTAATGATAAACTCATTTGAGAGGTGCTTATATTTTGAACTAAATCATCCTTTAGCAATGCAGTCAGAACTTATATTGTGTCCCATCTGTGTCTCCTATGCTACAGCAGTTTAAAGATTATTATTATGATTATTGTTGTTGTTATTGCTTGATCATTATCTAAGTTGTGGTGTATGATTTTTGTGCAAAGCCGTCCAAGGCCCTTAACCTGAAATTTGCTCCAGAGGCACTGTACAATGGCTGACCCGTGCTCAGACCTCCAAAAGGTCATGTGAAAAGAAGATTTCCCCTCAGGAATTAATACAGTATAATAAAAAAAATGTTTATGAAGACACTCCTGCTTGCTATGTCCAGCAGGAACCAATTAGTTCCATGAATGGTCCAGCTTCAATGTGGGATCATAACAGCAACATAATAACCAAAATAACAACAATATATTATACTTAGCTTGCACTCTCTCGCTCGCTGTGTCTGTTAGCCAAAGTGCTGTCAGTGCTCTAGCTGTTATCTTCTTTAGGTGCTTTCAGAGCATGCAGAAGGTTCCAGAGGGCCTCAATTAAAAAAGCAGGTCCACCTGTCTTAGGGTTCACAAATACCACCACTTTTTGTAACTTTAAAATGATAATGCTTTGATACAATAAACCTAAAATTGTCTAAAAAGATTTTTGTCTGGAGACCAAGAAATTCTTTTCTCACAAAGTGAAAAAATATATAACATATAAAAAGGGAAAGCAAGTATTGTAACAATAATAAGATAAATGGCATATATGTTGTATGTGAAATACTTCATAAGAATCTAATATTTTTGAGTACAGAGCTTGCTGAATACATTGACCACAGTGATATATTGAATATTGGTTGCACTTTCTTGCAGCCTAAACTCTCCTCCACTTGATTAGCTCCTGTGCTTTCCACTTACAGTTACTCAGTGATCAACATCCTTAGTTCCATGACATGTAAATCCCTTCAACTAGAGTAAAACATGATAACATTTTATATGGAGGATTCTGGATCAGAGACAGACAGTGCTCTTATGCCCTCCAATACAGTACTGTAAACCAGGGCAACACTGGTGCAGACTCTACAACCATCATGGTTTTGCTCTTGAATGTTTTTTCCCTACTGACCACCAATATATATTAACTGCTAGACTTGATATGATTATTTTATTTGAAGATACCTGTCTTTAAGAAGGGCGGCACGGTTGCACAGTGGTAGCGCTGCTGCCTTGCAGTTAGGAGACCCGGGTTCACTTCCCGGGTCCTCCCTGCGTGGAGTCTGCATGGTTTTCCTCCAGGTACTCCGGTTTCCTTCCAAAGACATGCAGGTTAGGTGCATTGTAGGGAGATTCTACATTCTCCCTAGTGTGTGTGTGTGCGTGCCTGCGTGCGTGCCCTGCGGTGGGCTGGCGCCCTACCCGGGGTTTGTTTCCTGCCTTGTGCCCTGTGTTGGCTGGGATTGGCTCCAGCAGACCCCCGTGAACCTGTAGTTAGGATATAGTGGGTTGGATGATGGATGGATGTCTTTAAGAAAACAAAGCACATTTTAAAGGGGAGTTTGAGAGAGAACAAATTTATCATGATATGTCACTCTTCACAGACAACAGACTCAGCTCACTCTACAGCTGAAAAGCTGAAAGCATAGGCCGTTATTAAAACGTAACCTATTCTGTAAAATAAACACAGAAAAAGGTTTGGGATAGCCACCCCTTATACTTATATGTACAGGCAAAATTGATCAATCAAATCTCAATAGGTCTTTACAGACATGAGTACAAAACAGAATTGAGGTACATAATGAAAACAATGCCATTATAAAGTCGGGTAACAGGAAGAGGTGGGGTCACAGGGACTGAAGTGGAAGTGATCTCTTTAGCAGGCGGGGTTGAAAGGACTGGAAGCACAAGTGATGTCCCTAAGAGGCAGGCACTTCTGTTGGTCTGCAGAGGGAAAGAGAGGAAAGATTTACAGCACCGCACCAACCCCTGGTCTGGCGGAGAAACACAATTATTTGCGCCCATGTGTCTCCCATGTGCACGTGTGTGACAATTCATTGAATTGACTTAACATGTACACATCTGAGTTGGTGGAAACACACAGTAAGTAACCAGAGACGCCCATACAACATGGGGAAAACTCGTCAGCTCCAGACTGTCAGACACAAACCAAGCGGGAAACTGAACCTAGATCCTCACAGCAAAGATGCAGCAGGGTTAACCTCTATGCCACCACAAAATAAGAAATGCTGGGTGAACAATTCAAAAATATGAAGCAAATTCAGACTAATACATTTCAAATAAAACTACAAGATTGCTAATCCAGTTAATGCCAATTTGCAGGTCAGTGCTACAGGTATCAGAATATGGAAAAAAATCCTTAGAGCCATCTGCTTTGCAATGGCCTTTGTTGAGCTGTAAGAATGCAACTCTGTCACCAACTTAAGGTCTTTCCATTGCTTTTGACTTTGCGAAGCTGATTTTTATTGATCAGAGTGAATCCTGCTATTAGCATATTATGATTATTTGTATTAAATCCAAAGCAGTCAGTAAATAACTTGCATAGGATAGCAAGTTTGTGTGCTTATGTAGCAGTAGTAATGTCACATGCACAGAGTACAGTGAAATTCTGACTTGCATGTCAGACAAACATACAATAAATCGCCACTCTCCCACGTGTAAGCACTGTCAGTTTAGGTGACTCTGTCATTGACACAAAGGGAACAGGTGGAGGACGTTCAGCTGGTTAGCCTTTCAATTTACAGGCTAATGTCTCAGTCACTAGGGAGCACAGTGTACGTTTCTTGTACAGAGGGTTAATTGAACATTAGGTATGCTTGTTTATTTGATAAAGTGCCCAGTGATAGCTCTCTAGTCGGGGATGCTGCAGCAGTGGACATAAAGCATACCTGTATTTGACGAGTGAACCTTAGAAATTGAAATATATTCTCAATTTAACTTTGGATTTTCTTTGTTGTTTTTAGAGCTTTACAGATCACACGGAAGGTAGAAATACTGACACCATTAGGTGCTTTGTATTACAACACTGGCCAATACAAGGAAGCTCTACAGGTGTATCGGGAGGCTGTGGCCCTTCAGCCTGACAATAGTGAAGTAGGCCTTGCTCTGGTAAGACTAGAGAAAGACTGCCACTCTTGGCTAAAAACTTAAAATCGATTTTTATTCACAGAACATTTCTGATGTCTGAATTCTTTGCACAGAATATTTTCAATGTGTTGATCACATGTGAATCCAAGGAGTCAAGATGGGTTTTGAGATTTTGTACCCTAATTCTTCTCTGATGTGCTGTTTGACCTTGGTCCCTCCTTTTCTTTTGTGTTACTAAGTACAGCCAATCACTCTGCTGTTACGTGAGTGGAGGAACAAAGGAAGCAAAAGTAGGCCAGATTCTTTGCCCTACCACTATGCTTAGTGCCTTTGTAAAAGCTAACATTCTAGGTGATCCTGTTTCTAATGCTTTCTTGTGTTTTGCCTTGTACCTATTTTTTCATTTATGCCTTGTTCTTTGTGTTCTTCAGTATATTTCCCTGATAATTGTCTTTTTAGTGTTTTAGGTACCTGCCATGTCCATCTGGATTGTTCCATTTAAATTCTGAAGGACAACTATAATTAAGCAAAGTGTTAGATCTTTAAGGTTCATTACAAGAAAAGAAAGTGAAATGTAACTGAAATGTTGCTAAGGTCAAACTCAAAACCAGAATATTCCCAACAAACTGTTCAATTATATATACAGTACAGGCCAAAAGTTTGGACACACCTCCTCATTCAATGTGTTTTCTTTATTTTCATGACTGAAGGCATCAAAACTATGAATGAACACATGTGGAGTTATGTACTTAACAAAAAAAGGTGAAATAACTGAAAACATGTTTTATATTCTAGTTTCTTCAAAATAGCCACCCTTTGCTCTGATTACTGCTTTGCACACTCTTGGCATTCTCTCGATGAGCTTCAACAGGTAGTCGCCTGAAATGGTTTTCACTTCACAGGTGTGCCTTATCAGGGTTATTTAGTGGAATTTCTTGCTTTATCAATGGGGTTGGGACCAGCAGTTGTGTTGTGCAGAAGTCAGGTTAGTTGGACGATCATTTATTTTTCAACAGGACAATGACCCCAAACACACCTCCAGGCTGTGTAAGGGCTATTTGACCAAGAAGGAGAGCGATGGAGTGCTGTAAATGGTCATGAAAATAAATAATTGGCAAAATGGCATCACCTATAAAGAAACAAACATATAAAATATTGAAGAGGTAACATCACCAAAACAATGGATACAATAGTTTGGTTTATATGCAGGTCATCTTTTTGCATTCCTAAACTGTCTCGGTCTATGTAGACCCCATGGCATGCAAAACCATGTCTGTTAAACAACATGTCTTAGTCTCTTTATTGGAGAGGCTATATTAAGGGGTCACTTTGAGAGAGTGATCGCCTCGGAATACACAGTCAGATGGGATTCAGCTGCCAAAATGCTTGGTCCATAACACTAGCCTGTTGTGGGAATGAGTCCCAAACATAGCAAAATGGGCGTGAGGCTTCCAAAATATAGTCATAGAGCAGGCCAGGACCTTCACTAGACACCCCTGAAGAGTCTTACTCAGTCCAGTTTACTCCTCAATGCTATCTGTAGGCTTGGCCTTGCAAGGTCCAAACAAGGAGAGATGGCAAAAAAATGAAAATGTCACAAAGTAAAGGAAAATCACCCAGCTTGTAAACAAAAGAGCAAAAAAATATTCACAATCAAAGCATTTATTTGACAAAAAAATAAGTCAAAAATGCTCATATGAGAAAATGTGACTAAAAGAAGTTGTATAAAAGGCAATTCCTTCAGCAGATAAAAGGCAGCTCTGAGGCTAAGGATCTGTGCTGGTATCCAGAAGGTTGCCGGTTTGAATCCCCGTCACTGCAAAAAGAGATCCTACTCTGCTGGGCCCTTGAGCAAGGCCCTTAACCTTCAATTGCTCCAGGGGCGCTGTACAATGGCTGACCCTGCGCTCTGACCCCAAGGGGTATGCGAAAACTAACAAATTCCTAATACAAGAAATTGTATAAGGTGAAATAAAGAACACAAAAAAAACCCAAGTCCCAATACATAATATCCGTTAATTTAAAACCTTAAAAACAGAAACGAGATGTCAGCAAATCCACAAAATCCAAAGAAAAATAGCAATACTCCCAACTCCAAGCGCAATGGTCTCCTAATCTGAGCCTTCTCTGCCCTTGATTTAGATAGCCAGAGAGGGGGCTCAGTAGTAATGATGTCAGGGTGGCCCCACCTGATGGGTCTCCACCCACAAAAGACAAGGAATGGAGATACAATACACATTTAAAAACATAAAGATATGAAAAACAGCAATAAAACAAAATGCACAAAATGCAGACTCATACAAAACACAGCAAAGCTTCCTCATTTATGTTTCTTTGCCCCCAAGTCCCACCCCACCCACCATGAGCAACATTATTAGCACTGCTTAGTAATAAATAGGAATGTGAGGGTTCAAGGTCAAACATACCGATAATTTTTTTTATCTTAGATAATTTTTTTCTGATCATTTGTTGTGAATATTTTTTAAACTTTATTTCAACAAACATGACCATATGTGTGTTTTGGATTAATGATTTAGTTTGAGAAACGTATTAATATATACAAATCAATTTTAAGTGCATAACACTGCTATTTCAGGGTCTCAGCATTTTGTTTGTGCTGCACCATTGCTAAGGAATGTCTCTCCTGATGCACTGTGTGTCATGTCACCTCAGCCCACACTTTTAAACCTGTGGTAGGTATTCTGATTCCCCCTTGCCGGTTCAGTTCCTAATCTTCACATTTTGGTTCTGCTGATATTTTTGTAGTTTTGGTAAAAATCTTGAGGAAATACACATCTTCTGTTCCATTTTTAACAATTTCTTTGTGATTCTTCTCAGTCCACTATGCATGCAGACAATATAATGAGGTTAGTTGGATTTGAAGAAAAAAAAAAAAAAAAAAAAAGGCGGGTGAGCGACTTTGAGCATTCGCAGCTGGCAAACAGGAAGAGTCAGAGAGGAGCTCGAGACCCACATCCTGAAACATGGGTCTTAGATTTTGAATTTTAGATTTAGGGTTTTTTACACTGATTTTGATCATTGATGGCCTGCACTTTCAGTCTGTTGTTTGATCCTTGTCTGTTACTATCTTGAAAAAAAACAATCCTTAAGTCTTTGTCTAATGGTTACCTAATTTCAGATTTTCTTTTTCAGTCTGACATTCTTGTACAAACCAGATTCCAAAAAAGTTGGGACACTATACAAATCGTCAATAAAAACTGAATGCAATGATGTGGAGGTGCCAACTTCTAATATTTTATTCAGAATAGAACATAAATCACGGAACAAAAGTTTAAACTGAGAAAATGTATCATTTTAAGGGAAAAATATGTTGATTCAGAATTTCATGAATCAACAAATCCCAAAAAAGTTGGGACAAGGCCATTTTCACCACTGTGTGGCATCTCCCCTTCTTCTTACAACACTCAACAGACGTCTGGGTAACACCTTTCTGATATTGCTCCACTATCTTTCTGCGCAACATTGTGGGAATTGGTGATCCTCTACCCATCTTGGCTTCTGAGAGACACTGCCACTCTGAGAAGCTCTTTTTATACCCAATCATGTTGCCAATTGACCTAATTAGTGTTTATTGGTCTTCCAGCTCTTCGTTATGCTCAAATTTACTTTTTCCAGCCTCTTATTGCTACTTGTCCCAACTTTTTTGGGATTTGTTGACACCGTGAAATTTTGAATCAACACATTTTTCCTTTAAAATGATACATTTACTCAGATTAAATGTTTGATCTGTCATCTACGTTCTATTACAAATAAAATATTGACATTTGCCATCTCCACATCATTGCATTCAGTTTTTATTCACAATTTGTTTAGTGTACCAACTTTTATGGAATCCGGTTTGTAAATAATTTGTCTCTAAGTGATGATAATTTCTGTGATTGTCTTTTCTCATGGGATCCCAAGTTAACACAGCACCAGTGCGACTGTTGTTCATATTATGACTGATCCCTTCTCTAATGCCAAGGCTGTATTTCACTTTCGACTTTCTCTCTTTGACCTCACTACTACTGCACACTCCTTCTATGCTTTTCTAGACTCACTAGAACTTACTACTCTTGGTTCATTTTGTTCTTACTTGGTAAAGAATCCACTTCCCTGAAAAGTCAGTTTCATTTTTTTTTTTTCTCAAAGGTTCTCGGCTTGGTCCACCTCTTATACATTATCCCAGGCTGACAGATTCCCAACTCTTTCACGGTGCAAACCTGCATGAAAAGGCAAAGTGCAGGCTTTTTCTAACTGAATTTTAATACTTTTAAATAGTGGAGTGCACCGGCTGGTGATGGCACTTTCCTCACACTAAATATGGAGGACCTTCAGCCTTCAAATGTGAACAGACGTTCCTCCTTCTGGCTGCAAGTCAAAGCTAGAATGGCACATCATTTCTGTATGACAGCATAGAATGTGTTAGCTCCCAATTGAGAAGAAATTACTTATATATCAAGTAATTATTTTACTTTTTGTAGTTGTCAGTTATCCTGTTAATTTTCTTTCTTTTCTTAGGCCCAGGTTTTAGCAATGTCTGGCAAAACAAAGGAAGCAGAAAAGATGACCCAGGACATCATCTCGAAAAACAAGGATTGTATTGAATGTTATCGTCTCTTATCTGCAGTTTACAACAAAAGAGAGAGCCACAGCGAGGTATGAAAAATAACACTTTCTGAGAATTACCAAAGTCCAAATAACATAATGTAGTGCTGCATCATTCTGCAAACAGCATTTTTGGCATCATCCCATAGATAGCTTTGTTTGTTTTAATCACAGCTTCCAAGAGTGCCAGATGAAATCAATGCAAGTTCTAAAGGAACTGGGTTTTAATTCATGGTTTGTTTTCAGGAATCAGCAAATGCAGCCAACAGTATTTCAGTGCCATCCGTATGCTTTACAAAACAACATGGCTGGTTGGTGCCTTGGGTTCAAATCCTAACTGTGTGGAGTTTGCAGGTTCTCCAAAGGCTTGTGTTAGATATTCTTTGCATATTCTGTTTTTTCCCTCCCATATGCCAAACATGTGTTTACTGTTAACTTTAATCTGAACCTGTCACGGGGTAGGATTCGCTCTCGTAAGACTAGAGAAAGGCAGGTGTTTGCTAAAAGCATAAAACTTTGATAACAGAACATTTATTTTGTCTGAATTCTGTGCACAGAGTCATGCATTTACAACATGCTATTGATGAATACTACATTGCTGGTCTGTGAACTCAAGGAAGGGCTTTGAGTTTTTGTACCCTAGCCCTGCTCTTCTGTGCCCTTGTGATCAGTATTGTCGAGATGAGCTCTGCCTGCTTCCTCTGCCCCCAACCTGGATAAAGATTTCATAAACATAGCAACATATTAAGGGAAACCAGCAACCTCTAAACATCCATCCATCTTCTGAACACACTTATGAAGGGCAGGGTCGCTGGAAAGCTGGAGACTGAGGCATACAGAAAATCTATGAAACCAGAGAGTATTATTCCTACACAGACTCATCCTTACATATATAAAAGGGTCATTCACAAGAGGTCCACGATTTTAAAAATATAGCACTCTAAAGATGGAACAAACCTCACTTATTAATCTTCTAAAAGTTGGTAGAAAAGTTGTATGTTATGATGTGAGTACAACAACTTTTAGCTCTATAAACCATGGTGATGTTAGCATTTTATTTTGTTTCAGGTGAGGCGTATGGGGGTAACTGCAAGTGAGTTCTTACAACAAACTTTTGTAGAAAAATATAAGCCTTACTTTTTAATCATTTTCAAAATGCCCTTTCTTTTTATCATTTAAATGCAATATGACATTTGTCTCACTTATGAAAAGTAAGCCATACTGTATAACCACTGCATAACTAACAATGCTCAACAGCAAGTACTGGAGCACTAAGCTTGATCAAGGAAACCGAGGACAAACACACACTCCATTGCAACAAATATTCTTACACAATTTAAAGAATCAATAAGAAATCGAAATAACTCAGAGAAGTGGTGCCAGTTGACACACACAAAACTCAAATACAAAGAAAGTTTGCTGTGAGAACCACAACTCCAGTATTTTATAGTTAAATTTATGTGAAAGCCAGAGCTCCATGAGTGGAAATCAGAAGCGGGGATACACTTCACATGAGGTAACTAAAATCTAAAGGGAGGTCAAGCAGTGCCCTTCAAGCCACTATGTGTATTTGAGATCCATGGAGGAAAAACATCAGGAATCAGCAAAATGCACTGTGGCTTATATATGGAACCTAAGGTTGGATATAAATGGGCACCCCATCTCTACACATTAAGCATGAAGTTAAGAAACATGAGACCACTGATAAGGAGAAGAGGTGGAAATAAACCAAGGTAAGGAGGTATGAATACAGCAGAAGAGTTTAATGGAGTTTTGACAGAGTGGCCATTTGGTTGGTGTATCAACAATAAACTTACATAGACAGACTTTGAATATAAAAGACAAGGAAGGATAAACACAGTAAAAGAAATTGCATGTATATGAACATCAACATCCATGCATTTATTAAACATACATACACACACAAATACATATACTAAAACTATATCCATTAACAGACACTCCTGATCAAAATTCAGTAACCAGAGTTTGGTGTTTTACCTTTGTATTTATCAGCATGGAATTCTCTTTTGATCTGGTTATAAAATTATATATAAAAAAATGTACCAGAAGAGTATTGAATAAAAAGTACAGCCTCTGATACCCACTGTGAAATATAGCATTGGATTACTGAGGTAAAAGAGCGCTTTTCCTGCTACTAGGTTTTGGCCATTGCTTAAAACAGTGATATTTTTTTCGCAAGAACATTGCCTGCTGCTATCAGTAGAAAATTGTGCATGCAAACACTGCAACCTTCTGGTGACAGCTGAGGAAGAGGTTGAGTAATGAACTGAAAAGTGCCACAGTAAATGAAAGTAAGAAGTATACAATTAATCCTTCATGTGCTGGGGAGTAAATTTAATTTGTCCAGTGAAGCAAACATGATGTGCCAGTGCTGTCTTTATAAACATGTTACTTGACATCAGTTGTTCTCTGACAGTTGTTTTCTGTAATTTCTTTAACATCCTTGACTTTGTTTTCTTTGACACTGCAGTATTTTGGAGTATGTTTTCCTCATAAATCTTCTGCTCTTCTTCTTCAGCCTCATACCTTGAACTTACTAACAGGTGTAGATCTGGATTTCTTGACTTTGGTTCTGTTGTCACTTGCAGCAGTCTAACACTAAGTCACTTCATGCTACACATAAGATTTGCTATTTGCTCCTCTAACCATCAAATTCAACAACCATTCTCTTCATGTAAGCCTGTGTCTCGTAACATCATTCAATCCGAATATGTTCAAGCCTTCCTTACATTTTAATTTCCGTCTTTGTTAGTATGGTGCAGACAGTTTTATTACTGTATTTTCTATTTTGTGACTTTGTGGCCCTTTTTTATTTTAATAAAGAATATGGTAGTTTGATATCTTGCATTTTGCTCTGTCTTTTTTTGTTGCATTATTGTGTATATATTCTCTTTATTTTTACTTAGGCTTTGGAGGCCCTGGAAAAAGCTATACTGGTGAACCACAAAGACACCAAAGTCAAGGCTGAGTTGTACTTTTCAAAAGGAAACCAGCTGAGGGAAATGAACCTTCTTGACTTGGCTTTTGAGGTAGCTTCTTTCTCTCCTTGTGATTATTTTCTTGTGCTCTTTGGTAGCCTAAGTGAATAAAAATCCCAACCAACTGCAGTGGTTTTGAGTCACCAAAATATACAAACTCATAACTTAACTTTCATAAGCTAAAAACTTCACATATTGTATTTTTCAAGACTTGAGTCTATTTTCAGGATATATTTTTTTGAAATGCTGGATCATGGATTGCTAAAATCCCTTCTGGTATCAGTGGCTGTAAGCGGTGCATGGGATATGAGCCAATTGCAGGACCACTAAACTAATAGTAAGTATTTATACTGTTTATAGACATAGGAGTCACAGAAGGAAACATGCAAACAGCACACAGATGATTCCCCAGCCTGGAATCCAGGGGGTCCAACTGCTATAGCACTACATGCAGTGGGAATGTTCCACCCCAAACTTTATGAAGTAAAATGTGTCAGCCATCATTTCTAGACTTCACAGGATTTATTAAAAGTTTGTAAGACCTAATTAGAATAGGGGAAATAATTATCTGATCTCCTGCTGAATTTGTAAGTTTGCTCACTTACAAAGAAGTGATCATTCTGTAATTTTTATGGTAGTTTCATTTTAACAGAGAGAGACAGAATATCAACCAAAAATCCAGAAAAAACACATTACATAAAAGTTATAAATTGATTTGCATGTCATTGAGAGAAATGAGTATTTGATTCCCTACAACCCAGCCAGAATTCTGTCTCCCACAGATTGGTTGTGTGCCCATGTGGCACATATTACAATCAATCAATTACAGACACACCTAAACTCAACCCATTATGTGAATAAAGCACACCTGTCCACCGAAGCTTGGCAACTCAAAGCTTCAGCTTGCTCCACAGATTTTCTATAGGATTGAGGTCTGGAGACTGGCTAGGCCACTCCGTGACCTTAATATGCTTCTCTTTTAGCCACTCCTTTGTTGTCTTGGCAGTATATTTTGGGTCATTATGCTGGAAGATCCATCCATGATCCATCTTCAGTGTTTGGGCTGAAGGAAGGGGGTTCTCGTCCACAATTTTTCAGTACATGGCTCTGTCCATTGGCCCCTCAATGCGGTGAAGTCATCCAGTACCCTTAGCAGAAAAACAGCCCCAAAGGACAATATTTCCACCTTTGTGCTTGACTGTGGGGATGGTGTTCTTTGGGTCATACTCAGCATTTCTCTTCCTTCAAACACGGAGGGTTGAGTTAATGCCATAGAGCTCAATTTTGGTTTCATCTGACCACAGTACTTTCTCCCAAGCCTTCTCTAAATCATTTAGATGTTCTTTGGCAAACTTAGATGGGCCTGTACATGTACCTTCTTGAGCAGGGGGACCTTGCGGACACTGCAAAATTTCAGTCTTGGCGACTGTGGTCCCAACTACCTTGATATCATTACCAACCTCCTCCCGTGTAGTTTTGGGCTGATCCCCCACCTTTCTTATGATCGTCCTCACCCCATGAGGCAAGATCTTGCATGGAGCTCTAGACTGAGGGCGATTGATAGTCATTTTATATTTCTTCTATTTCCGAATAATCACACCTATAGTGGTCACCTTCTCACCCAGCTTCTTGCTGATTGTCTTGATGGTCTTGTATCCCATTCTACCCATGTGCAGGTCTACAATCATGTCCCTGACATCATTTGACAACTCTTTGATCTTGTCCATGGTCGTGGAGAGGTTGGAATTGAAGAAATTGATTCTGTGGACAGGTGTGCTTTTTACACATAGCGAGTTGAGTTCAGGAGTATCCGTAAGTGATGGACTGTAATATGTGCCACATGGGCACACAGCCAATCTGTGGGAGCCAGAATTCTGGCTGGGTTGTGGGGGATCAAATACTTATTTCACTCGAATGACATGCAAATCAATTTATAATTTTTATGTAATGTGTTTTTTCTATATTTTTGGTTGATATTCTGTTTCTCTCCATTAAAATTAAACTACCATAAAAATTAAAAACTGTTCATTTCTTTGTAAGCGAGCAAACTTAGAAATTCAGCAGGGGATCAAATCATTTTTTCTCCCACTGTATATCACTTGAAATGTTTGTCTGTTTTAATTCATCTAAGAATTTTGAAAGCAAGATTTATAAGTACTGTAAAACCAAAGTAGAGGCCATAGATAAAATAAAACAGCCATTAAAATATTTTGAAGAGATGCAATAAAATTTTAAAATGTACATCTTTCCATAACATTTGCATAATTTAGATCAGTAAACTAAGTTCAAGTTGGTTAGAGAAAACAACCAGATATTCCAGCTTAGGCACCTGTAAGGAAGCAGCAGCACTAGTCCATAAGGCACCTTCTAAATTTGAAAAAAGTTATATCTGCATGCCATTGCTTGAACTGAAATAAGGTTATAACCACTTTGTTTCCAGGATCTTTGCATTTCACACAGTATCTTAGTAGATACGAAAAGGGTCAGACGTGATTTGTATTTCAGTCTTTGCATCAACAAAAGCTGAAATTTCAGTCACAGCATGGAAACTTTCCACTTTTCGCTATCCACTGCATTTGAAGCATATCCACAGTAGGACTGCACAGTATGCTAATACTGGAAAACACATTTTTTAAAACAGTATGGTTTCAGGAATTTTGGTACCAGAAGTAAACAGTAGTTTTAAAGGACCTTGTGCTTATCTGTTCATTCTTCTTTTCTCTAACACGCTATAGACTGCAAACCTTCATCCATCCTTTTTGACATACTAGATCAGTGTTTCTTAAACAATGGGTCATGAATGTTTGTGATGGATCACACATGATTGTGCAGTGAAATTACAAACATTCATCCAAGTGTGAATTCCGTGCAAAGTGATATGCCTGTCAGTGTTCATCATAATTTTTATTACAGCAGTATGTGAAACAATGCCATTTACGCATCATGCAGAGTTTTCGCATGTGTGGCAAGAAAATACGTTTTCCTTAATCTCCTATCTCACAATCTATTAAGCAGTCATTCTGAGACAACTGACATCAAAGATGCATATAAGAAAGGGACAAAGAGGAGGAACTGATAGACCAGCTTGTGAGGTAGAGAGATTGTAGCAGATTGACATGTCAAAATGAAAATAACCAGTGCAGGACAAGGAAATTGCTCATCTTCAGAGTCTTATGAAGGGCGAGAACACCAGCCAAGCAGCTACATTCTGGAGGGAACTCAATAGGTCTGATTGTAGCTGAAGGAAGTCCCACCAGGACAGGTTGGCAGTATTCCAGCTGAGAGATAACCAGTGCCTAAACAAGGAGTTGTGTGGCATAACTAGTGGGGACGGATCAATTTATCTGAATATTATGAAGAAAGAAATGACAGGACTGATTTGTTGAAGGTATATGTTCAGTAAATGAAAGTGAAGATTCCAGAGTCATGCCAAGATTCCTGACCATGACTAATGGCGAAAGGGTGTCATCTGAAAGGGTAATCCGAGGAAGGAGAATCATTATAATAGTAATCGTCTTCTTGGTTCCCAGTACAGTACTAATTTTCTTATTTGGGTTCACAGATCAAAAAGTTAAAGTTAAAGCACTAGAGAATTGCTAGTGGAACTGCTACAGTTCAGAAGACAAAAGAATCGCCTCTGTTTTAAGTTAGACCTCCATAAAAGCAGGTGGAGAGAAAGGTCTGCATGAAGAGATGCATTAAAATGGAATTGAAGGAGATGAGGCTCAAAGGAAGGCAGAAGATGATGTGGTTGGATGTGGTGTTAGAGATTAGAGTAAGAATGGGTCTCACCTCAAAGGATGTCCAGGACTACAGAGAGTGGAGGAAGATGTTTTGGAGAAACTGGCTAACCTGGGGAAAATTGGAAAGTAGCTGTTAAACCAGGAATGATGATGATGGAAATTAGCTGCTGTCAAGAAAGGCTTTGATTACACAAAGATTTGGTAAAGAAAAGGCCAAGCCTCTTGGCAGGGCATTGGTGTCTTTACTGCCATAACATAAATAAAAGAGGAAGTGTCATCTCAATCCCTATACGTGAATTTCAGAACTGACTTTATAGAAATGCACTGTCAACTAATAAATCACTAAATGGTGAATTTAGGTAGAGTATTTAAAATCTTTGTACATTCTTTATATTGTATGTAGAATATTGTGAAGTTGTGTTAAAAAAAATATATGAACATTAGAAATAAATTTGACGAGAACACACCATTCATCCCTAACAAAGCTGCCCAATCCTATCCACCTAATTTTTACAAAATATCATCAAGTCCGGTTTTGAAAGTCCCTAAAGTCCTGCTGTGTATCAAGCTACTTGGTAGCTTTATTACACGGGTCTATGGTTCTCTGTGCAAACAAAAACTTCCTAAGGTTTGTGCGAAATTTACCATGAACACATTTCCAGCTGGGTCACCGTGTTCTTGATTAACTCATTTTAAAATAAATAATCAAATCTCCTCTTAACCTTCATTTGCTCAGTGTGTGTGTGTGTGTGTGTGAGAAACACCACTGTGCTTTATTCTTTGTCTTTAAATCCCTACATTATTAACTTTAATAAAAAAAATCATTGTGACATACAGTATATGTACAAGCAGGCAATGCTCAAAATGGACTTAGTGTAGGTGATTTTGTTTATTTTTTAAGAACTTTTTTGCAATTGATGCAAAGTGTAATAAAAGTATTCCGATTCGTGTGTTGCCTATTTAAGTAGGTGTTTAGTAAGAAAAAAGAAAAACAATGGCCAGCTAAAGCTTCCTGTATACCCGAGTGCCAGTTAAGCATTCAGAAAACTCAAAAGCTTTGTAGAGCATTCATTTTATTAGAAACATAAAATGACAGGGTGCCCCTGGGTAGTATACACACCTGTTCAGAAATAGTTCAGACACTGTACAAAATGTAAATTCCTTGTTTTTTAGATCAGTGTGATATTACATATTTCTACTGGAGTGAGAAACAGAAGGTGTATCTTCAAGTAGAAACAGAATTCCCATTGTAGACACTATAGAATAGCCTCTTTCACTCAGCTTGTTTTGCAATTGGGATGACTGTTGTTCCTGAGGTTATGCAGACTGGGGCATGGATATGGTGCAACTGGACTGAGGATAAATGAAACAGAAACTAGAGGCAGATTCTAGAAGTGTGCACAGAAAAAAAACTGTAGAGGCAATTGTGCAAACAAAATCCTCATAGATAAATAAGTTCACACTTAAAACATTTCCAGTAGCTATTATGTTCAACAAATAATGAAAAATGGGTTATAAAGGTTACAATACAAAGAAAAATTAACACAATAAATCTGCAATGCAATAACTTACTATTGCATGACTTATAAACATTTTGCATTGTCCCATGCAGTGGCATCTTTGGGGAGCATCTGAGACTTTAGCCCCTAATGTATTGTGCTGAACTCTTTTTCTGGGGAATGCGCAAGAACAATATCAGTAAGCCCCTGATCTTTTTATCTACTCAATTTGATACACTCCCTGATCACTGCACGAAAAGCCCAAGAGGTTTACCAAACCCCCTATGCCCCCGACTCTTCATTTTTTACATTTTATATATTGGATAGGTAATCATAAAATTCCAAGGGGCAACTCAGAAGAGTAAAACTGTGTGTAAAAATAACAGAGCAAGTTAAGACTCTGATATCCGCAAATCCTAATGGTGTGCATAGCCCTATGCAATAGTAAAAAGTCTTGCCAGTGTCAAAACTAAATTGTAAGTATTATTATCTATCTATCTCCTATCTCTGACAGAAAGCTTTTGGCCACATAATCCTTTTTCAGTAAAATAAGTGATCTTGAGGAGGATGATGATGATGATAAATTTTATGACCTAGAAGACCACATTTTAGTAAAGCATGTGTTGAACTGGTACATTGAAGCAATTAAATATGTTTCTAAAAATCCTTCAGTTCTGACAAGTGGTGGAAAGACTGAGGAGACTGGTCAGCCTGCTGGTGCAGCTGATCTACCAAACTGTGCAGTGACAATTCGTCAGGAAGGCATTGTAATGGCAGTAAAGTGTTTGTTGGTGTTGTTATTGTACCGATGCCAGTTTGACTGATTATACTGAACTGGAGCTGAGGCTGCACACAAGTCCACCATGACTGTCCAAGGTGAGACTGAGATGCATTGTCACAGAGGACGTGCAGGGGGTGAGCACTTTGCACCCTTTTATATGAGTGGTTGTATAGTAGAAAATATTCATCACATACAATACTTCATAACAGACATACTGAAAGAAAAAGAACCAGTAAAGTAAAGACAAGCAAGGCACTATGTAGCATGCGTATATTTTCATCTTGACTCTTTTACACGCCTAAAGAAATTTGACTTCTTATACTTCCAACTAATACCCACCCCCATAGGATCTTAACCAACAATAGGATACCAAAGACATGAAGGTTGTGTTGCTAAACTGTTCCTTGTGTGTGTGTTCACTCTGTGACGGACTCCTGCCCTGTCCAGAGATTATTCCTGCCTTGAACCCAGTGCTTGCTGGTATAGACTGCATCTTGCCACAACTCTGCCTTGGGTAGGTTAGTTTAATATTGGCAACAGCGAGAAGCCCATGTGAAACAATAGTGGTCCAGACTCTCGGACGTTTAGAATTGTTCTGTGCCTTAGGTCTTGTCCCAGAGACAGCATCAAAAGGTAGGTGCAGCCCCTTGGTCATCCATGCCATGTGAATACTTCATTCCCTAGGAGACTCGCATATTGGGTAAGGGAAATTTTAAATAAGCAACGGAACAGTTACAAATCCTAGCAGGTATTTTTCTCAATGCAATATCTATATATCATATTCATTTATTACCATTGATATACACTAATGATGTTGTCATTCTTAATGAAAAGCACATGAAAGCAGTGCAGTGCAATATAAAAGATGAAAAGAAAAAAAAAACATGTCACTGTGGGTCAGTTCTGTAGCTCGGCTGATCACACTGTACTCTGGGCCTGGAACTGAGAAAGGCTGGCAGCCCTTAGACCTCCATGTTAACCAACATTTTTATGACAAAGTCAGCTGGCTTTTCAATTGCTTTGTTCTCCTCATATGCATTCATATATTCTTTTCAATTTTTTTAGAGCTACAAACTGGCAGTGGAACTGAATCCTGATCAGTCTCAAGCCTGGATGAATATGGGAGGGATTCAACACATCAAGGTGAAGACAATAAAAATATATATTATATAAATAATAAATAAATATTATTAATAGAAACAAAATAAATATTATAAATAAATATATAATAAAGCTAAGCCTCTGTCTTATTGCTACACCTCAGCTCTTAAGAGATTTAAGAATCTTTAAAACTGAAAGCTGGTTTTGCCTCACTGAAATATTCTAAGTAAAAAAAGAGGTTTCCAGTTATCTGATAAAATTAATAACAAGTACTGTAAGCTTCCCAGGCCACAGGCCAGCTCCATGTAGTCATTTGCAACGGTGACAGATGATCTGTCTCTTCTGAATAAATGCACACTTATTTTAAGGTGTCATTTCCTCATCGATTCCATTTGGGATGACAGACCTGCAGCACTTAAGCCCTCTTTAAAATTCCTCTAATATCTGGCGACATGGAGTATTTTTTTTATTCCATTGAGACACCTGCTATCCTTATAATAATACAGACATTTTGCCAAGAAGATGCAGACAGCTAACTGGATTTTCACTTCCTAGTAATACTTGTTAGCAGTAATCTGCTTATCATTTTAAAAAGGGAAGTAAATAATATTTTACCTGAGGGAAAATACAAGAAGCAGCCAAGAACACCTGCTGCTAGATGAATATTCAATATATTGCTGTAATACATGCAGGACTTAATCATGCTGATATTATGGCTCAAGACTTACAGACTATTACTTACATAGTTTTATATTTGTCTTTTTCCCCTCTTGCAGAAATTTCTAATATTAAAAATGTAGATCATTTCAGTTTAGTTCAGTTCTTTTATACAGTATTCAATTTCATATTTTTAAATAATTCAATATTCTTTGATCAGTATACAGTATTTATACAGTATTTGGTCTTCTGTATCCTCTCACATTTTTTTCATAGAAGGCTGCCTTTGCATTGTCACTTATTTGTGTTGTTATTATAATATCATATTGCTGTTTTTCCCTTGATTCCCTTCTGCTTTGTTGTTCACTCACTGTACTCTGGCTGTGCTCATACTGTATGTGACATCAGAGGGCCATGCCACATTCTGCACTCGCATTGTTCACCGTGTAGTGATCCTGCACTGGATGATGTGCACAAATGGCTTTAATATTTGCTGTACTGTGGACTAAGCACTGTTATTCTAGAGGGAGACTGTCAAGTTCCAGTTTAGTGGAAATGCCAAAGTGCATGCACTTTCACGTATACTCTTTTGGATAAACCCTTTTTTTTATGATCAATGTGCTTTTTTTAGATTGTTGTCTCCTCAGTCACTATTAACACTGTATTGAAGGTGTGTTTTTAAGCACCACTGAAATGTGCCCTACAGTAGTATAAACATTTAAATAATATTGAAAAATATATTTGCCAAACACTGCATATATCTGAAATAACACTGCCTTTAAGGATTTCATTTCATTAACAAAGAATAAAATGTTATGTTTTTTAAAGATAAAAAGGGCTGTATTTTCTCAGAATCTTACTGAAAGTACGTGATATCAAAGATCTGAGAATCTGTATGCTGTCTTCAGCCCTAGCCATATTATTAGAAATACAATATCTTTTAAATTTCCTTTCAGTTGATTTAGGGGCTGATTAATCACTTTAGCCAGAGTCCAGAGGTTCCCACATCTCAGAACCCAGCAACCCAACAATTTCTTTCAGGGTGCTCTTTCTTTTCCAGTTAATTCTTTCTTTGTTGTGCCCTTTATTTTGTACTTTCCCACTCTCCTTCTGCCAATTCATAACCCGCTACCATTGCCAAATTACCTGTTTTGTAAGTTGCTTTGGATAAAAGTGTCTTTCAAGCAAATAAATGTGAGTTTACCAAATACCACACCTGTCTCCTTATAGGTCTGTAATGGCATTACTGTAACATGAATGGTGGAATTTCTATTTGCATGTGCTAAACAATATGAAACATGTCACCAGTCTACGGTGCTATATTGAGTATAACGACCTTACCTTCAAGTTTCTGTCTTCCTTACCTGAAAAACAGCATCACATGCTTGGAAAATGTCTTCTTTTCTTCAGAAGCCACTCTGTGCATTAAGCTGTGGTCACACAAGCTTCAGTTGTACTCCTTACATCTAAGCGGGGTTGTGAAGAATGCCCTGTAGTTAAAGATAACCGTATTTGAGATCACTTCTTTCAATGTATGTCAAATGTTAACTCCTAATATGAATTTATATATGACATTTACTGTACAGTTTCTTATCATCACAATAGTTTAAAAGCAAAGTAATTGGCAGTGATGAGCAGTCTGGCAGCTTTTGTTTCCATATTGCTTTGTGAGTAAATGGTGTCTTTTGTTTGCAGGGCGACTATGATTCTGCTCGGACTTACTATGAGAAGGCTTTACAGCTGACTCCAGGCAGCAAGCTACTTAAGGAAAACCTGGCCAAACTTGATCGCATACAAAGACGCATTCAAGGAAACAAAGTTGAGAAACATTATCCACTGCCTTGACCAAATCAGTCCTCAACAAAGAAGGAAAAACCATGCAGGAATGCAGACTGTAAGAAGTTCACAAATTCTGAAGAGATGGTTAAATAAACAAAAGTTTTTTAATAAAATTTTAAAAAGGTTTAACTTAAAAAAAAAAAAAAAAAAAAAAAAAAGCCTATGGCTTCAGTTCAAGATCACCAATAAGAACATGAAATATGTCACACAAACAGCCCTGATTATATCAGCAGAAAGAAAATCAATGGCAAGTGCTGATAAGCTTATTTGGATAAATTCATTGCTGTCTCATCCCGTGTGACTTCTGACTGGGGGTGCTGTCACCTCTCACTGAGGACATGTCATTAACGCATGCCAGTTAACAAAGTATAGCATTACTGTCCTGACAGAAGGTATACGTTGGTTCCAATAAGAGTCTCCAAAAGGGGGTAAACTTGTTGATCATATGTGGATTTTGTAAATTTCCAGCCCATGTGTATTTGGGAGTGTGAAATGGCACTGTCGTTATACTGTGATTTCGAGTTTGTGTGGGCTTCACTTTATTAGTACAGCACATTTATTTTTGGTTATTTATTGATATCATTTTGCTTAGAAACTGTTTTTAATTATTCTCCTTGCATTAGAGCTTTTAGATACACTTAGACAATTTGTTTAGAAAACACGTTATTAGCAGATCTGTATCCGAATACAAAGGCACAAGCTATCTGTTGAGTACCTTCTGCGGTGAGGCACGGCAAATCCTCGCTTCCCTCACCTCTCTGTGCCTTGTTCCTTCCAAAGCTACCTGCATTACGGAGCCTAATGGCTTTAGCATAGCCACGGGAAGCAGGCCTCAAAATGCACAGTGAACGTGACTTCAAATCAGATTGCTGATGACACTGTCATGTTTCAACGGAGAAGGGTTTGTTATGTTTGTGTTGCAGCATTCCAGCACTTCCTCCTCCATGAAGAGTTAAGATTTTTTTTTTTCAAAATTGATTTGTAAATATTGTATTTATTTTTACACTGATAAATCTATATTTTTATTTGAAATCTTATATTAGCATGCAGAGATTATGTAAAATAATCATGCACTAAATCATGGTATCTCTGTTTACCTATTTATGTTAATTTATAAAATTAAATTTGAGATTGTTTTTATAAATTGTTTATTAATTATACAGTATGTAACATAGTGGACAGCAGTATGTCCAAAACTGCAAAGCAAAATACTGATAACTCTTAACCTCAGAAGCAGCGATGCAGATATGGATGTGGAAAGCTCTGCATGGTTTTGTTCTTGACATATTCGGCTAGTAAGGACTTTTAGTGCAGATGATGCCTAGGAAAATGTTGCCCGACCATCTGTAAAGAGGGAAGGTTTAGAAGGGAATAGGCAAAGGAAATACTAGAGATAGAAAAAAACAAGTCATAAAAGTAGACAGCCAGACAATTATGTGAATACTAAAGTGAGGAGATTAGTGGTTTTGTGAAGAATCTTTTCACAAATTACTTGAGGCGCTTTCAGTATTGAAAAACAATGTATAAGAAGTTCTTTTTTATAATATTTTGGAGGGACAATGTATCCCCTTTTTACACAACTCCATTTATTTTCCGTACACAGCAATCCCTGATAAATGGATTAGTGCGTTGAGAATGCAGTTTGATTTGTTATCATTGATTGTGCATTGATTATCTTTGCATTGCCTTTAGTAGTGATGTTTAGCTACATCATATCACCCAGTGGAAAGTGATCACTACTGGTATGGTGGCATTTCATCACAAGCACAAGACAGCGCCTGGCCCTTTTGTTACACAGATGCCGAGACAGAGTCCTTCACCACAGATTTGATATTCCATGGAGAAAGCTTTGCCTGTCCTCTTTTTGTAAAACCTCATTAGATGTGTACATGAAACTGATTGTTCGTGACAGCTGCTCTGTTCCAAGGCAGACAGCAAAGCCTGGCCTGTCTTGGTAAAAGACAGCACTAATAGATCGAGAGACTCTAAAATATCCATCTGATTAAAAACAAAATTCTGACATTGCATTGTATTATACATGGATTTTCTTACTGGAGTTTTAGGACAAGCATTAAAAGATGCGTTTTAGTGACTTAAACTTATGTGACTTTTTACTGCCACTACAGTTGATTGTGGCTATCCATAAATAAATAAAAGCTAGACATTAGTGTCAAAAAACGTATCTTACATGGCTTTATTGTATGGTCCACTGTCCTCTGAATCATGTCTAGGATCAAACTCCAGAGCTCCATGACCCTGTATGGAAATTTAAGTGTTCACACACTGAATGACTGAGTAAATAATTCAACTCGAGCTGAATAATACCAGTCATACTATAGCCCCTCAACCCTGAGCTGGATTAAGAGGGCTTGAGAAGCATTATTGGAGGGTCATGGAGGAGATGAGGAGTACGGTGGACACTGTAAAGTTAATTGTACTGGAGTTTTTCTTAAGGTTTTTTTCGCCTCACAAGTTGTCAGGCATTGAGAGTGTTGCTGAACCAATGGCACTGCAACAGGGATAAGGTTAGATCAGGTAAGCCAATTTGGTTTTTGTTCATTAAATAAAATAGAGTTATGTATTTTAATGCATCGTTGTTGATCATGATGCCAAAGAGTGGACAGCTGGACAGAGAGTAGTGCTGCTGCCTCGCAGTAAAGAGATCATGGGTTCATGTTGTGGGTCCTCCCTGTGCAGACAGCACTGAGTAGTGAGAAAAGCGCTATATAAATGTAAATAATTATTTATTATTAAATTCAGTCATCCTGTCTTCCTCACCTTCCGATTTGTTGGCATAGAACACTAGGCTTTTGCCTTCCTCAGACTTCAGATTCAACCATCTGTTGTAAATGCCCATTTAAACAATGAACTTATTGTGGAAATACCTTTGGAGGAATTTCATTACTGGAGGAAATCACCTCTCATTGTTTCATCATGAGACAAATGGACGCACTCTTTCAATTACACTTTCCCCTGCACTTTGGCTAAAAATTGCATTCTGAAGCAAGGAAATCAAGGGAAAACCAAGGAATCAGTGAAGCTGAAAATAGCTTTGTTTCAGTAGCATTTAAAAATTAAACAAGTCCACCAGTGAGGCACCCAGGAATACCACCTTTTACAGAATAAGTAAAGGAACTGTGGAGATTCCATGTCTCACAGACATTCAGAAATGAACTCTCGCCCAACATTCAGGGCCAGACTTTTAAAAGACTGATACAGTGTGCATCAAAAAGGCCAGAGGCGGATGGCATGTTCTATCCATTTAAAGTACATCAGATTTGAGCAAACTTTATTCTATACATAACCCTCACAGAGACCACCATCCCAAAGAATTGTATTATTTGTATTACACAGAAATTTAAAAACTGTTCACCATAGGTTCAGTGATAGGGAATGAATTGGCCATTTATGTTCAGCATTTAAAGACTTTAGCAAATAGGCCACACTGGCAGGACTAAGCATCACTGCAAAAATATTTAAAACCTGCAACAGACATATTGAAAAGGGCACTTTGAGGACATTCCCTTCTTCAGGTGGCCTTGCAGCACCTGGCACAGCCCCGGAGGAACTCTTAACTGGTGCTGAGAATAAAGAAGGCTGGCCAGGTCACTGCAAAAGACAGGATGAAACATTACAAATACGGAGGTACTGTAGACAGTTGTGGGTTACAGTGGTTTTCTTCTGTAAAAATGTCAACTTTTGTTTGTAAATGGGAAATTATAGTCATAAAATTAGAACAGCTGGCAGACTGGACAGAAATAGGAAGCATGTATTCTAATTATCACTTTTTTGTGACGATGCTCGGTTCAGTCAAGGCGACTGTTTACTTCCTTAAGTTTGCCTCCTCTTTCTCTTTGTGTTCCCTTCAATGGGATCATAAAAGTGGCTCTAACATTGCTTGCTGTAATACTAAAAAATAAACAGTGCATTTTCAGGTCATTTTAGTGAAATAGCTCTTCAGCACCAAGGATGGTTTATTGTACCAATGCTAAGTAATCATATTTTTAGTGCTACCAATAAGACATGTTTACAAGTGAACCTGCATTGCTTCTTTTATTTTCCAAAGCTGTTTATTTGATTGAAAAAATGGTTGCCCTCCCAACAACTGTTTGTGCAAGGCAGGATCCAACACTAGATGGGTTTTCAGACTGTTGCAGGGCCAACAAGAGGTACTCTCCCACCTACACTTCTGGACACTCTTATCTAACCATATCACGCATCATATCCTTAATTCATATCACAAATGTGTTAAGTCCATTCAGATCCTCCAAATTTATTGACATTGAGGCAAGATAAATAATCATTAAGCATGCGCTACCCTGAGTTCACTCTGGTATTTTTATTATTCCAAATGAGTAAGCTCAGTTATTTAAAATTTTTTGCTCAAAAAAAATCTGCAGCTGTTGTACCGAAACTTTTACTTGAAATAATAATAATTCATTTTATTTATAAGGCACTTTACATACAGTAGTAAATCTCAAAGTGCTACATAAAAATATTTAACAAAGACAAAACAAGATAAAAACAGAGATAAAACAACAATACATACGTAGTGGCATAGTGGCATTCAGGTTGCAAGTTAGCTAGCAGAAATGTCTGTCACAATGTCTTCAAAGGAAAATTAAACCCACAATTAATCATTTCAGTGATAAATGATCTGAAAAGTACGTCTTTATAAAGATGTCGTGCCAAATCGTTCAGCTGACCCATGTGGCCTGCACTAAAACAGTTGCCATCATGTAGCAGTCCAAAGGGAGGTTTCACTGTCTTCACACACATGAACGTTCAAGGACAGAAAACACAAACATGATTTGATGGAGTATCAATCCATATCAGTGAACACTCACCCAAAATGGACCGATTTACAGTTGCCTATCGACTTAACATGCTCGGTTTTGGAATGTTGTATGACAGATCCAAAGTAGTTAGAGAAAGTGCAGTGAACACAGGCAGAATGCACAATGGCCTCCGTCCATAGCCACCACTACTGGCCCCAGTGCCTCAGATTTCTTCAGCACTTATTTCCTTCTTGCTGCCATACCTAACCAACCGGTCTCAATCCCAGGCAGTCCATGGTTTGTTAACTAATTGTAGGCCTCATCAGAAGGTCCACAGTTGGTCAATTTCACGTTTACCAATTTTAAAGGTCATAATTCCAGAAACAGCCACTACTGGGTACTGAAGTTCATAGTCTCTTAATAGATGTTCACAAAACATTGAAATCTCTCCCCCTTCCCCTTAAACTGACCTCTGATACAATCAGCCTTGTACTTAAAGTGTTATGGAGGTTGACCAGGGTGCCACTGCAGAGGGTGTGACACCTACTTGTGATAGCCAGCAGTTTAGACAACATCATGTCTCTGGTATGCTGCTAAGCAATCAAACGCTGTTCTGCCAATGCCATGGAACCTGAGCTGCCTTAGGAAACTCAGTGGGCTCAGGTTGTAGGTTTTATGAGAGACTGTCAGAAACTGCAGGGCATATTGCTGAGGGCCTTCTCCCACCTACCTATCAATGCAGCCCCCTACCATGGATATTTTATCCCCACATTTACCATGAGATATATTTGGAACCACAGCCCTCAGTATGACAGGGGGGCAGAACATGAGACAAAAAAAGAGCCTGAATCCTCATGTGGGATAAACAGAATCAGCTGAACTACTAGGAATTAGACACAAGCAGATGTAACTTATTTTGTGTGTTTGAGTTGAGTGGAAGTACTTAGACACTTTTTAATTCTCTATTACTCTTTTTTAATGAGACTGTTATGTAACAAAAACACACAGTAACAAGCTTTCAATTTTCATGATGGAGAACACAAACATTTCCAAGAGTATGAATATTATTTCAAAGAAGACAATATGGTGGCATGTATAAATGAAAACGAAATCATTGATTTTCTGTTCTTTCTTTTTATTCTAGCAGGCCTAGCCTTGTCTAATTGAGACAGTGATCTGAATTCTAGTCACCCACGAAGTCAATGATGGAGAGCTGTCAGTTTAATGACAACATGCTGCATGGGAAGGGTTACAACCGTAGTAAATGACTACCCAGGTACTCCTACAAGTAATGGAGCTTCTCTCCCCTTGTCTCTAAATGGTGCCTGCCATGAGTAATGCGTCTGATTATGCTGGCTATCTCTAGACAGTGGCCTCTAAACAGTGTGGGCTTACTTACCCATATATTATTTTTATCGAAATGTGTCACTGTGTTACTCTAGGTAATGGATGGTCAAAACCGTGCGTCACATATAAAATAATTCACTATTGATTATTACACCCCACTAGCCAAAGAACAGAACCTGCATCAGCAAAGTACAATATGGAGTCAAAGAAAATGATTGCATAGTTTTCACACTTTTACTTTTTGTTAAAAGATAAATTTGCTAATGTGACAATGTATATTTTCCCTGTGTATAAATGTAATTTTATACTTCTGTATATGACCAATGTAAGTGTTCAACTTGGCACTGACCAGCCTGAAGAACTATTGAGTGTGTCATTAGCTGGTGAAGGGTTGTAAAATTGAAGCAGACATGTTCTTACTATTAAACTTTTCCCTGTTGATAATAAAATCTGAGTTTACTTGAGGTTCTTCCATGAGTTCATGTAGGTAGCTGTCACATAAGTGTGTCCAACCACAAGTGCAGACTGAGGCAATCTGACATTCACGCACCTGGGAGACTAACCTTTTAAGGACTTTAAAAAAAAAAAAAAAAAAAATCTTTCCTGCTTAAATGTAATGTTTTCAATAGATCTTTCATTTTAGAGTGTTTATTTTTGCTTTGTTTGTTAAACATGACTTTTCCAAATGTTGGCCTATTTTACATGAATTGCTGGAACCTTCTGTGCTAAAGAAACAGACATAAGTGGAGCCCATTTAGCAGCAAGTCTTTCTGAATTTCTTTTCTATTCCCCTCTGATCAAAGCCTGCCTCCAGCAGCCCACCCCGGTACAGTGCAGAAGTAGCACTAAGAAGAAAATCTGGTCTGACGTGGCTATGAATCATCTGTCCAACCACTGACCTCTTGCCAAATCAGGACTTTTGGAGGACTTTGCTTTGCAGGCACTGCTATACCTTCTTTCCCCTCTGGGAATTTCAGAGGACTACAAGCAGCCAAATCGAATTCTCTGCAGCAATTGCAGCACCTGTCCTTCCTGGGTTCTTGCCCTTAATAATAATCGGAGGCCTTAACCTCTGCATACTGCATCCCCTTCTTCCACAGAGTGAGCAGAAGGTTGCCAAATTTCAGTCTTTACATGCACCACACCAACAGAGGCTGAGCCCTCTCTAGGCCTTGCAGTATTTTAAAAATCCTTGCAGGACGTGTGCAGTCAGTCCAGGTCGGTCAACTCCCCAACCCCACCCATACGCTCGCACGCTGCCAAGTTCACACTGCTGCATTCAATCTGTTAATTACAGCTCCTTTCTCATGGAGTAACAAATCCTCCTGAACTTGCTCCAGGCTCTCGCATTGTCTCTACTAACTGCCACCTCACTTGTTGCCCTCCTTCCGCAGGCGAGCACTGCCAGGGTGCAGGCACCTATCAAGGACAGGTGTGTTGGCCCTATACACCTCTCACATCCAAACTGCCACCTCCACCCACAAAGCACTCTCTCTGTGTAGCTCTTCAGCCTCTCACACTGCTGCCATGAGGCTATCCAGCTTCCCTTGTCGGCATCCCTTGCTGCACTTAACCTCCTCCCTCCATTTGGCTAAGTACTAAACTGCCCCTTTCTGTTCGTCTCTAGTAGGGTAAACCAACACCCAGTTAGGCTCTCCCAGGCTCTCATCTAACCCAACGACACGGCCTGAGCACAGAGGTTGGCACCTGAAAATAAATTAGGAGCCAGTCACCAGAGGATATGCCTTTGGGGTGACCAGGAGCCTCATGCATAACGCCGTCCATAGAATTCACACTATAACATGACGTAAACACAAAAGTCGAAATGTGCTTACGCACAAAAAATTCCAGATGCAGGAATCTGTGTGTTCGCCAACTGCCACATTCTTCTGCTACTTAAATCCCGGTCAGCGTGAAAAGTAACGCTCATGCACGCGCTTTATGTAACGCCCCAACTCCTCCTAGAATTACACTTCTCTGAATATGCAAATCAATATAAATAGCCATTAAGATCAGCCTTCTGTGAAAAGACAATGGGAAAAGCACGGGGGGGAAAATAGAAGAATTTCAGCGAATACCAAGTGGAGGCAAAGGAAAAGCATACTATTTGTTGATTTAAACCGTGGTATAATCAACAAAAGGAAGTCGATCGAGTGACATAGCGTGTCGGAGAAACTCGGAAGCTCAAGTTCACAAAGTCACACAGTGCCCAAAATAAAAAAGAAGCTGTCAGATATCAAAGTCGCCGTGAAAAGGCGAGTCGTAGCCCACCATCTGAGTGTCATATGAAAGCTTGTTAGAGTACAGAAAAAAAAAAAAATAGGGACACAGCGGGGAAAAAAGCACGAAATGTCAACTTTAATTTCGAAATTTCCACTTTAATCACGTAGTTTATTTTGTCATTAAAATAGATCATAAACTTAATCTTTAAATCGTTTAATTTACTAGTTTCTCTAATCCCATCGTAACTAAAGTAGCACGTTAAATGCTTTGTTTTGTATTTGATCTTTTGTGCGCTCTGTGTGTGTGAATCACTACGTGCTTCTTAAACCGGCTCTCTTCCTCCGACAGGACACAGAATCCATTACATTCGTGATAACAGCTCTCTGAATAATTAAAATACTGAGATGTATACGTGATATCATTTTCATGATGATAGGAATGAAAGCATGTTATTAAACATGGGAACATGGTGGCGCAGTGATTGTTCATGTCTCAGATGCTTGCCACACCATGCGCGACCTTCTACTTATAAGTACAAACAATTCTACAAGGTGAACTTGATTGAGTGCGTTTATAGTTCTTGGGATGAAATTCTTTCTGAATCGTGAGGTCCATACAGGAAAGGCTTTGAAACGTTTGCCGTGTGAAAGCAGTTCAATAGACAGCATGGCTGAGGCAGCGTGTGCTTGATGCTGTATACCAATAATTCTCTTTCTCAGCTTCTGTAGATCTTTGATTTCCCACTCAGATACAGTGATATATATACTCCGAGTGGTGCAGTGAGAGTAATATGGAAAAAGATGATCCGATGTGGGATCCGAGTGCAGTGAGAGTAACAACACTAAAGCAGCTATTGTATTTAGAATAGTTTGACCATTCTGTGGACCATTATATTGTTACAGGTTAATTACAATCAGATGCATTAAACTAATAAAAAATATGCAGTTCATTTCACTGTATTTATAAAGCCGCGTCAGGGATGTGGATCTAAAAAAGAAAGGGTAACCACACAGGAACAGTAGCACTGCTTTGACGCTGGGTGCCGCCAGTCTGCAAAGCCGAGCACAAAACTTGCGTATGACAGGGTATGAGCTACCGTGATGTGTGTGTGTGTGGCTTTACGCCAAGTTTAGGTTTTATTTTATACATCGCGATTTGAGTGTGGAAACGTTCTTACGCAACATTTCTGTGCGTACACACCGTTTACACTGTGCATGAGGCCCCAGGTGTTGCACAAGTTGACCCCAATTTAAAAATAAATCTTGTATTTCTTAAATATTTCAAAGGTGCCATTTTTTCAGTGTAGAAATTTAAATGTATTGGTCACCTGGTAGGACCTCATTTTACTTACAGAATGGCCACAATTCTTTAAGGCATGGATTCAACAAGGTGTTGAAAACACTCATTTGCAGTTTTGGTCACACACATTTTGTTGAAGCCGTTTCATCCACATATCCAGGCTGCAAACCTCCCTTTCCACCACATCCCATAGGCTCACTATTAATCCGGAGATCTGTGGACTGTACAGGCCACTGGGAAAAACCGTCATGTTCATGGAACCAGCATGAGATGATGTGCACCTTGCTGCACTAAAATTTACTGATGTACTGCATGTAATCACTGATCTTCTGTTCACAACAGACACGATCCAGCCAATCAGATGTCCAGTAACTGATGTTGGGAGGCTGGAACGAGCACACTAGGCATAAGTCAATGAATCGTGCAGCCAGGTAGTCTGCTTTTGTCATATATGCACCCTGTGAAAGAAGCTCACTTTACCTCTTTCTTGCCAGAACAAATGTAGTGTTGTGTTGCTGTGGAACAGGCATTCATGATACCGGGGCCAGATAAAGCTCAGGTTTGTACCACTTTTTTGAATTCACTTCAATATACAGAAAATTAGTTGGTTTTTGAAGATATAGCACCATTTACCCCATCACCCAGAGCTGTATATATCAGAGCAAGTGAAGAATATAATGAGAAGAAAAAAAGCATGCAAACATCACCTGAAAAGTAGGAAGACCCTCTGGGCTTCGAGCAGCCCACTGTGTGCTTGTTGTGCCGGTCTTGTGTCCAGGTGTTGTGTCACATGTACCCAGTTATTCTGCTTAAGGTGGATCTGCCATTGTCAGTATGGTTGTTTTGGTCCTGCCATTCCAAATTTGTCCTGGTCAGCTTTAAACAGAGGCTTTAGAGGGACTGGATGCTCCAAAGCTTACTATTTTTCCTTTTCTCAATAATAATTGTGATACTAAAGCTGACAACTAAAAACTGTTAAATGGTAAACATATCCACACATTCTTTTCAGAAGGCTTACAGAAAAGAAAGAGAATGGCAAAGGCCTAACAGTAGGTGGTAACCATGATTGCTACAATTACACAAAAAAAATAATGGTATTGTGGACATCAAGAGATGCACCAAGTGAATCGCATCCTGGTCAGCATCAGTGGCCAGCCCCAGCTGCTTTGGATTCCTCAAGCTATGGGTATCCCAACACTCCATTTACACTGAGGCCTTACCAAATAAGACAGAGGGGCAGCTTCACTTTGAAATGTCTAAAAATGTGGAGAACTCAGAAAGAGGACTGGCAGCTTCAAGAGCTCATCATCCAACTTTTTTTTGAAAATACAATACTTGCATTATAATTTGTAGACTGCACCCACCCAGTGGAGAAAGTCTTCTTCTGTTTACGATCAGGGAGACAGTACTGCAGAGTTTGCAACAACTGGTTCAAAAACACTTCATCCTCAAGGGACTCAAATTGTGAACTTGGGGTGTAACCTGAATATCTGACTACTATGCAGAGCGTGGAAGAGAGGTAAATATCACAGCATTCTATACACAACACACTTCACGTATTGTGCTTTCTTCTCTGTGTTATACTCGTCATTTCCCCATATTCATCTAATTTTGTAAATGTAAGTGAATTTTCTTTTTATTGTAATTTTGAGAACTAAATGACTATAAGAATGCTAATTAACAAGATACATATGGCAAAAAACACTAGAAAAAAGCAATAGTACAATATAAACAGTTTCACAAGCAACTCTAAAGAGCGTGCAATGCTAATATACAGTAATATTTTCATTTTGATTCTAATATGGAAAGGATCATTCCAGAGTTCAGGGGCCTCTCTGGCATGCCCATATTGGTCTGTGCCCAAGGAATCGATTTTTGGGACATAGGACCCCCCGTAGGTGTTCCTTTGCTCCTAATAGGACATCTTACAGCCGGACCCCTTCCCTGCATTCCTATCATCTCTTCCTTTACAGTACAAATACTTTCCATGTATGGTAGACAGGACACCAAGCCATCATAAAGCACATTACCTCATCTCCAGCCAGTTTAACCTACAGGGAAAATGTTTGGGATGTGGAAGGAAGCACCAAACCCTAAGGAAAAGCAGATAGACACTGAGATGATGTGCCATGAAAGGAGTGGTTAATGAGATTGTAAAAAGAGGTTTCTCTCTCCTCAGTCGTAACTCTCTAATGGCTCTAGCCATGGAGCATATCTGGGTGTTATAAAATGGGTCTGGTCACATTCCCTCCACAAATCAATAAAGTAGGATCCAATTATGAATTGCTTTTTTCCCCCAAAACTGACTTATTTTGCTCTTTTCTCCACCCCCTCGCTTTGCTGGTTTTCACTTTTGAAATTCAACTAACTGCGACAGCTCATATCTAGGGCATCCCGAGAGGATGCAAGAAGAGGAGAATCCACTGATTAGGCTGTCAGGAACAAGAGACAGGCAGCCTTTCTTTAAGTAGTCTTGATCACATCACAGTGCTTTCTGCACTTGTGTGCTGGCAGAATGACCTGAATGACCTTCGCCTTTAAGGAACAAGAGATCCAAACAAAGATGCGTTTGTAACGCTGAAGGCTTAACAGCCTGAATATCTCGGTATCCCGGGCTGCCAAGTGCCTAATGGACTAGAACGATTACAGAATTTTATTTTATACATGTTAAAATGCATTCATCCATATTGAACTCGAAGTCAAGGTAATATTTGAAGCTTTACAGAATTGAAAGACTGCATCTTATTGGTTAAAAGGAAAGATGGGTAACATCATTGGTGCTATTGCTTCATGGTTTCCCACCCTCAACACATTCTGCGTGGTGTTAGAATATTTTATTGAAAAATTAATAAACAGATGAGCGAGCTTTTTAGGATACCAATGTGCCATCTGTTTATTGGGCTACAAAAATGAATGGTTTGGTGGGCACAGGAACTGAAACACTTGAAGTGAAATTAACAGCACTCTGCAAAATAAAGGCCACAGTCAAAATCTACTGCTAGAGCAGCACAAAGAAAGGTGCAGAAAACGTGTAATGTGAGAGAATATCCAAATTGAACGTGTGTGTGTGTGTGTGTGTGTGTGTGTGTGTGTGTGTGTTCTGCGATGGACTGGTGCTCCAATCCAGGGTCAATCCTGCCCGAGATAAACTGGATAAGCCAATAAGAAAATGGGTGGATAAAAAAATAATTAGATGGATGAATGATAACATTTTCATTTGAATAATAAAAGAAAGTCACATGTTCTCTTACTGCAGACCGCTACCCTGTGCGGAGTGTCGTTACGGCTCACTTCAGCTTGTGGTCCTCCTGAGTGAAATCTTTTCAATGACCAAATGAAAGCTCCATAGATTAGCATACACTAAAGCAGACCCTAAGGAATGCCAAGCTGAACTAGGTTCAGGATTTTTCAGTTCTGATCTATGATCTGCTCAGAGTAGACCAAGTGGACCCTGGGTGATTAGTTCACTCTTCTATTTAAAAATGTAGCACTTTATATAATTGAATTGTGAAAACTGCATTACCATAAAAACATTACCAGCGCGGAGATCAAACTGATCATTTTAAAAACAGACTAATATGGCAAGCTCTCTGGTTATGACTGGATACATTTCAAAATTCCACAGAGATAATCCACAATCTGATCACAGAATTGCTGAAAGATTGCTTTCAAAAGATCAAAAAATAAAAGTACAACATAAGTCAAACTTAAGGTCTTTAAACTGCACATAGTGTGAATACAAATAACTCGACAGAAACACACAAAACATTCAGATCCTTTTTGATGAGAATAACAAAAATCCATCCATAAACACCCTGCACACCTACTCAAACCAAAAGCTTGTATAACAAAAGTTAAAAAGAAAGTGGTTCACATTTAATTAAAAAAAAAAAATTAAACACCCCCACTTTTATTCCTCCTGCGCCAAAAACATATTTTATATATATATAT
>JANRMT010062791.1:240897721-240916713 GCA_026402145.1 Polypterus bichir lapradei | reverse complement strand
TTATTTCACAAAATATCTGCATTATCTTACAGCTGTTTTCCTTTCTCCCATTCCTCCCATATGCACTTTTATACTGCACACTTATCAAATGCTGTCTGCTTCGGACTTGCCTGGCAACCTAAATTACTGGACAGAGCCATGATGACAAAGCTGTACCAATTTATGATCAGACTGAAACTTCCTTATTGAGCATGATGTTCTGGCTTTTTGTTAAGGACTTCTTAGTGCTTAGCACTTACAATAGTTCCTAACCCTGCTTACTGCATTTTTGACAATATTGGACCACCCTGTTATTTCTGGAAATGTCTGTCCTCACTGAAAATAAATCACTTTCCTATTGTATTTTTAAACTAATCACCTGACTCTAAACCAGCAACAAGAATGCCAGTTCTTTTATGTATATTTGGGCAAATTTAAGTCACAACGTTCCTCCCACGAGCCCTTTGTCCCTTTGCCACCCATTTTATGTCAATGAATCTGTGTAAGTGCAGTGAAAAACACCATGTGAGAATAAACTAGTGTAACAATTGACAACATGTGGAGAGGTAAACTATCAAAAACCCTGGCCACATGAGAAAAACTTTTTAAATTTAAAATTAATTCAAAATAATGAAAATGACCACAGAATACTTCATATTCAAAAAAATACAAAGAAAAAAATTCAAATAATTACAAAAGAGATTCCAGAATTAATAAACTAGATAAAAAGATTCTAATATTTAATGAAAGAAGAAAAAGAAAGAAGAAGAGAACATTTTAAATCAAAGGTCAAAGCAAAATACCTTAAAGAAGAATTTCAAAGTACACAAAATCTGAAATTACAGAACCAAAGTCAAAAAAATGTAGAGAAACTCAAAACACAAAGAAGCAAAACATAAAAGGAGACAAAGACTACAAAATTCAAACAAAGCTAAAACACAAAGGGGAGTACAAGATCAATAATAATATGGCTGTCTGAATAATCATAGCCAGGGGCTTAATATGACCCTCAGGTATCCCCATAAACTGCTACAACACCAGATGGGATTCAAGTAATCATCAACATTCAAGAGGAATTAGGAAGACTATCAAAAGAAGCAAGGATTAAATCACCAGAAATTAAGAGACAAATAACAGAAGATAAACATACAAGGGAATCTTTAAACAAAAAACACACAAGACACAAAACCCAAGGGTGAGAGCACAAACTACAAACTGCTGTGTGTCCTGTGATGGTTGCTGTCCTGTTCAGAGTTTCGTGACCCCGTACTGAGCAACTTGGCTTGTCCTGAAGCCACAGTGCAACAGGCAGTATGTTCTCAACAACAGGTGCTCTTTCAAATCCATTTCTAGTAACAATAGACATTGACCACACAGGAGAGTAAAACATCCACAAGTTCAAGAAGAACAAATAGTTTTATGCACAAAAAAGTAATATCCTTAAATTCCCTGCAACATTATTGCAAAAGGTCAGAACAGTGGGTAATCACTAAATAAAAAGTTTCAAATAATGAGAACTGAATATTAAGTTAAACTCTAGTATGACACAAATCCCACTCTGACTTTTGCAAAGGACATCTGGGGAGTGGAACAAACAATGGGCTGTTTGGTGTCCTATTAAGAAGATTGTCAGCAGCACACCCTGGAAGAGATGCTAAAAACCCACCCAGGAGAGTGTTGGGGTAGGACGACAGTAGAATGAAAGGAATGGAAGAAGTTGTACCATTCCTCCAGGACAAGAGGTGGCAGCACCGGCAAGATGCTTCATTAAGTCAGGCTCCTGTAGGCAGTTAGGAGAATTGTAGTCCTCTTGCAGTAGTGAAAATTTTAATACCTAAACAGATATTCTCCTTGCTTTAGGACTATAACTGACCCAATGGTGCTTATGGTTATTTAGTTATGATATCAGGTCATTTCTGTGTGCGGTCAAGTTTTTAATAGTGAAATGAAAATCATGAAATAAACATCACAAAACATAGTAAATCACATTATATTACAACAGTTAGATACTGCCTTATATGAACAGAGAGAGACATGACGGTGAAAGCAACAGCACTATCAAAGGAAAGCAAGGGAAGAGATAGACAGGAGAAAAGAGAGAAGGGAAAAAAAAAAAAAAAAAACTGAACACCACTACGTGAACACTGGATTGCATGACAGTCACACAGAGGGCTGCCATCTTAAAAAAAAAAGAGTTGGACAGCCCATTGATCAAGACCGCAGGTTATTTCAGGAATATCAGATTTAAAAAGGAGGCTTGCCAGAAATGAAGAATGAAAGGATAGCAAACTGCGGTCTTCCAGCAGAAATTCTGCCTAATGAGAACAGCATCTGCTAGAAAGGAAGGAGACAGCAAAAAAGTCCAAAAGGAGGAAAACTGCAGAACAGAAAGGGATTTTGTTGGAAAGAATAGATGAAATTTTGAGACATTCCTTAATAACACTTTTGAATCCTTTTAGTTTAGAGTTGGGAGGATGTAGAAGGTAAGGAGGACAAGAAGGCAGAAGAGACCAGAAGAAGGATGCTGAAGGCAGAGGGAGAGCAGGAGTAGGAGCCGAGTGGTTAGATAGACCAATGAGAGGCACACATGGCATTACTGACCCAGACATTAACCTGTGTTCATTAGTCCTGGCATTTACTGCCTTAAATGGTCTATTAAATCATTTTCAGAAAGGCTCTGGACTTGTATTGTAGCTGTTTGCGTCTGGGGTTGCCTTGAGAGCCCCGAAACCGGTCACAGTTTTTAAATGATAAAATGTGTGATAGAAAGAAATCAGTTGAATACTCGCCTCTCCTGGAACACACACTGAAGAATGAATGAAAGGATCTTCAAAGTCAGACTTTGTTTTGCTTTCTGTGGTAGAAGTCACATGGCTAATGGTGCACAGAAAGAATACAAATATATTTAATGATAGCTATAATACAAGCATAATTTTTTATATAGCATATTGTACTGTTTAAAGTCTTATGTCAACTGAGAAAATAATTTGTAAAGTTAGTAACCTGTGCAGTGTTTATTTCTTCATAAATAAATTACTAGAAAGTTAGAATCAACAAATATAAACACTACAAAAAAAAACACATTAGGCATTTAGCGTGGCCTTGATTAGAAAACAAAGCTGAAGCAGTTTTCTTTAGTACATTGTTGTCTAATTTCTTTCCAAATATTTCTTCTTGCAGGACAATCTATTACTCCATATTTGTCCTTTTTTCAGGCCAAGTGATTCCACATAGCTTCAGTTATGTCGAGGTCAGGACTCAGAGGTGACCAATCTGATACTGTTGGTGCTGCATCTTCATTCGGTTTCCAGTGTGTTAGGGTTTGTTTTTAATCATTTGAAAAGATTAAGTTTTTGTTAATAAATTGTTTTTTTTGAAGGTAATCTGTTTATATTCCCTAGCAATTAGACCACCAGTGCCTTTGGCCGAACCACACCCTTGGACCATGACAAAGCCCCAATGCACTTCTCGGCAACTCTTTATCTCACATATATTTTTTGACACTGGTTGTCACTTCTTGCTTTATGACGTTTTGCTACTACAACCTTTTCTGCTTGTCGCCTTTCCACAAGAATGATTCTGTAGCTACAAAATACCTCTTGAGACATTTCTTTTAAGACTTTTTGCAAGGTCAAAGCATGGACTTTGTTGCTGGATGCTAAGCAATCACTCCATTGGATTTTTTTCTGTCTTCAGCTTGTCTAGTTACATCAAATTTCTTTCTTCCTGCTTAAAATCTGGTGTGATGTGCGATTGCTCCCTGACTATGGGCTTGTTAATATAAACTTAGGATTTTTTCTGTCAAAGTCTGTTAGCTTAGCCATTTCCAAACCTGTCTTTAAGGTGCTCCACTATTCGTGGTCTCCAGCCAGCATGCCCATTGATCTATAATTGCACCAGTAGCACACCGGGTTCCACTAATCACTACCTCTGTAAATTGGGCATGCCGTTGGTGGAATTTAATTTAGTTAGGACCCCTTTTTTCACTTTTGCACTTTTGTTTGCACTTGTGAATACATGCCCAAATGAATGTCAAAAGTGGGAGGGAAACAATAACATACTGGCCACACAAGGAAACAAACAAAAAAACCCTTAATCAGCACATGACTAGTTAGAAAAGCAAAAGTCCACAATCCAAATAAGAAAAGAAAAATGACAAACAATGCAGATAACTAAGAAATTATAAATACTTCATTAAAAAGCTGAACCAACATCCAAAATGAAATCATGAAAAGACCACTAAGCGTAACAAAGCACACAAAACGAAGGTGAGCAAAAGACCATTAATGCTAACTAATGTCACTGCACTGATTCAGCAGCAGATTGACCCTTAAATAGTCCCTTGTTATGGACAATAATAGAAACCGGAAGATATTTGCAGAGGACTACAAAAGACCAGGAGATGATCACCAAACTATTAGAGATTAAATGCGGTTAGAGATGTGCCAAGGTCAGAACCAGAAACGACAAAAAGATTAGAATATCAAAATTATGGGGCAAAATAAATAGGCAGGTCGAAGGCATAATGCCAAAACTGATAATAAAACCTACTCCTGACTTCTCTGAATCTTCCAAATTTATACCAGAAGGACCAGAATGTCAGAAGCAGTGGCAAACATGGCAGCAGCACCTCAGGATGATAAACAAAAAATAAGATGTAGAATAAAGTCAATACCCTCACAATTTTTTTAACACATGAAATACAGATTTAAGAATGATCTATGACGGTCAAAAAGACTGAAAAAGTTAATATTTAAAAAAAATCCTGCTATTTATAATAAAAAAAATTGATAAGCATTTCATAACAGTCCCCAGGTGCTACAAAGAGAGCTCAGAGTCCTGCAATCTAGTTAATGTAATTAACAGAGGTCATAATTAAACTAACAAAAGAAACAAAGAGAAAACAATAATTATGGTGCAATTAACAGAAATAAAACTAAAATAGAACATCTCAATAATAAAAAACAGCACACTAATTTCAAAATTCAAGACAGTATTTGGAAACCTTCAGATCAGCACAGCACAACAAACCTGACAGAGGCTCTTCACAACTGACAGCTCTCCCTCAGGCAGCCGGACTTTACTAGAATTCAGAAATGTCACCCTTGTGATCAGTGTCAGGGATCCCTTACAATCTGTGCCATCCTGAAATTCAGAAGCCTGGCTTCAAGTGTCCTCCTCATGAGTGCAGCAAAAAGGAGCAATCCAAAATAGGACTTTTAATCATGAAGTGAAGCTGGAGAGGCAGAAATGTCCGAGGCTCCCACACTTTGTTTCCAATCATAACATTTAACAAGGGCCTGCTTTACAGAGCTTTCACTTCAGTGTGAAGATGGGAGCAGCTGGCTGAAATTACCAGCAGCTTCATCAGCGTTTGTAGATGGGATGTTTATAGAAACATTTGGCCGTGTGGTAAGAAGCCATGTGATGGACTGCTCAGCATTACATGTACATATATATTTGGGCCGAGACCATGCATACATTGGCACAATTAATTTAGCCTCTGATGACCTTTTTAACTATATGGACAATTTATAGTTTTATACATACCTGCTACTAGATTCTAAAATTTCTGTAGCATGCACAATAAAATAATAAAAGTATTATGGCTCTTTTATTGCAAATCAGTTTTATTTTCAGCACAGCATGCTGTCAAGACAGAAGCCTGTTACAGATTTGGTTTCTGCCAAAGTGCTGCTGTTGTAGGTACAGAAGAACCCCTTGAAAATCCTCCTTGTAGACTGCGTACATTTACTTTGGCACAGGCTCAGGCTCTCAGAGAAGGCTAACTCTGCCATTGAACAATCAGAAGAAATTAACATTAACACTGGGATAGATGTCAGTTTTCATTAATCTATTTTTGAATGACACACTAAGAGTGTTTCCACAAAGCACTCCTATGAAACCGAGACTTGGCTGATTAACTCTCACTTGACTAAACATTTTACAATTGAGGCTCAGGGAACCCAAAGTGTTTCTCGATTACTTAAGATGGGCTTACACAAGCCACGATTACAGCTGCACATCAAATGACAGTTCAAAAACACATGGATGAGAATGGAATATCTACATACCGAATACCTACAACTTTAAGTGCTAAAGCTGAGTGATGGCAGATCTTAGAAAAGTTTGGAGTTTTATTTAATGGACATGAAATTAAAAAACATGTAACTAAGACTAAGGTGGTCTTTTCAGCAGATGAACAAAAATAAAAGAGAGGCTGCATGACAGTCTAAATTAACGCGATTAAATGCTTGAAATGTATTGAATACAATACACTTCTGAATTTGTGACTTGCAGGTTTAAAAATAAAACACAGATATTGCACACTTACCAATCAATCAAAAAGAAAGCTGAAGCACTTGCCACTGTGCAGTGCCCCAATGCCACTTATGCTGAAGGAGTCTGTCCTCATCAGAATGTCCGGTTGTACAACATGATTGGCCATACAGGACAGTGCCACATAAAAGGATAGACCATTTCCTTGATGCTATGAATGATTTGAATTTTACACAGTCGGTCCCCAATGAGCTTCGCAATCCCATTACTCGCACCCGAGTGCAGGCTATTGCAGCGGACTAGTGATGAATGAAACAGACTAGTTGTTTTGCATGCAGTTTTGGGAAATTGCTCCTAAAATTCATTTTCTTTGTGATTTTAGAATTGTAAAACCCACAATATTTTGTTTTTGGGTGAAAAGCAAGGGTCATTCCACTGCAGAAACCATGGACTGCTTCCTCTGCCACCTTCCAATACCACCCAGTTTCCCAAGGCTCCTTCAATGCAGCTCAACACGCTCACATTTGTCTGCATATAACGGAAACGTAAAAACAGAATTGCAATGTACAAGTAAAAAGAAACACAGGATGATCATATAAATAAATCTGCATGGGAAAAAATTAATAAACATAGGATCACAACAGGTAAAAGCTTTATAAAGGAGTTTTTTTTTGTTGTAGCTTCTTCCAAATGCTGTTCAGGGCCAGCTTAGTGCACGAAAAGTGATAGCTTAACAACACATCAATTCAAGAAAGACTTCAAGAAAACCTGTAGCTGGCTTATTGAATATCACTATGAATAACTCTTGGGCAATTAAGAAAATACTCCACAGATACTGTATATTTGGTTGTAAGTTGCATCCAAATAGATGTTAAGTTAGTTTTCTCCAAGAGCCTGTCTCAAGTGATAATGAGCAGGAGGTACTTCTGTTATACCCCTAGATTACTGCATATATAATGGGTGTCACATAAAAAGGAGCCCACAAATCATTTAGTACCTTAATGATGGACCCATTTATGTTAATCTGTGTGTCGAATTAAAAGACTTTTCCCTCCATTTGATCACAGCATTGGTAAGAACCTCCAGAGAAAGGACAGAAGACTTTCTTGGTTATGAAGTATTATTCACAGAACTAACTGTACGCCACTTTTTCACTAATTGCTGAAATGTGTGCTTTGCATGGGTACTTGCAACGGGTGATTGTTCCATGAATTCCTTACATGATAACATGATGGAGTCTCCTTGAACATACAGCATGTCTTCTTTCCAGCATACACCAAGGTAATGCAACAACCAAAAAATGAAAGTTTGCATGTGGATTTCCCACCAGCTTCATCAGACTATGTCTGGTGCTGCTAAAAGCAGGAATGGCCACCATATATATGCTTAATTTTACCCAGACTGATAGTACATACAGGAGCAGACAAACTCATAGAATACTAATGGCATACACCCCAGCTAAGTAATCGTACAGGAGTGATTCATGAAGCAGGATAAAAAAAAAAAATATATATACAGGACAGAGAGAGTGACGGTCCATAATGCACATTGATAATGAAAGTTACATAATGCAAAAGATGGCCGAGAAAACTTCAAAGGAAATCGAAAGATTTAATTGTGCGTCTAGGCAATAACATAAAATAAAGCAAATTAATACATACAAAACAGATACAGAAGAATTAGAAACTGAATAGTGTAATTACATTTATGATAAGAGGTCAATTTATAACAATTAGCAATTTTTAAGATCACTTAGAGTGTTAATTATTCCTCTGCTTTAGTTTTGTATACAAGTTGTAAATAAGATTACAATAAAATATGGATATAGGGGGACTCAAACAACAATGGTGCGGTCTTGCACTTGGACATGCGGCCATTAAGTACTATTCTGCAACCACCACAGACCACCAATAAGATGGTCCTTTCCAACAATTAGATGCTAAAATTCTCTGCAGTTTTCTTTGATTTTTTTTCAGGATTTATTTTTTAGTGATAAAGAATTGTTCCGGACATCAGAGCCATGAGACCAACCCATTATTGAAATCTGTCAGCAAATAGTTGAGACTTTCTTCTCAGTTAGTCAAAGAATTAGTCAGACATGTAGCTTACACATCCTGCATACAACACATGCAGACACTCATACAAATATACAGGGTGCTTTTAAATTCTCCTCAGTTAGTCACAATCTGAAAAACACCAGTGACTACAATTTCATTTGCATAGAAAAAAGTCTGAAAACAGGTCCATCATAAGTGACAACACATCCATATCCGAGGCAGGCCAAGTGCCTCTACAGACACAAAGAGAAAGAAAATACTTCATAATAGAAAAACAAAAAGTAATTAATAGAATGAATTAAAAAGTGATATTAAAGAAAACCAATATGACACCACCTCAGGAGCTCCTGTATGAAGAAAACTTTGACCATAAAAACCACACCATAGTTGTCACAGGATTAGGCTGCACTAAAGTAAGGTCTTCAGCCTTGTTTTAGGTCAGACTCTGCTTTTAGAGAAGTACAGTCAAAGCTGTTTTTTTTTTTTGTTCAGAAGTTAATTCATTTTGTAATTTAAATCATTTTTTAGTTTCACTTCTTGCATCCCCCAATTCTGAACTTAGCAGTGAGCATGAGGTTTAGCTCCCTGGGGGCAGGCTCCTTAAAAAAAAAAAAAAAAAAAAAAAAAAAAAGGCCTTCTGGCCTTTTCTTGAACTGCTTGCCTAATTAAGGCCTTCATTTGTACAGTACATTAGTCTACATTGATGGCTCCAGACATAGTTGTAAGCATTACATTTCTACCTAATCAGCAATACCCCTCACCCGTGTGCAGCACAATGCGCAGTTTCATGTGTCTCCTCAATTTATAATGACCTGCTCCCTTACATATGCAGAAATCAGAACAGTGTATTTATATACCAGAAATGTGCAAGCTACAGGTGGAGTGGCACTGTGGCACAGCAGTTAATGTTGCGCCTGATCAACACTTCCTTTCAATGCCCACTTGGTCAAGCTGACGTAGAATGGATATTCAAAAGGTACTCTGCTGAAAAATAATTTGTGGTAAATTGGCACATCATACAGGACTGTTTTTTTCTTTATGCATGTGAAAGGAAAGATAACGTCCGGTTTCCCATGCCTCTATACCTGAAATTTAAAAAAGTGGAGGAGATGGAGTCATTCCTTCTATGAAATCATAGCTACAATATGCCTGGACACTAAATTAAAAATGCTGCTAATTATTATATGGAATAATATTACCCGGGTCACTTGTGAAAGGCTACAATTATTCTCTAACCTCAGTCTTTCCTGGTTCAGTTCAACTGACTTGCATCAGACCCTTGCTCAGGATGTGAGCATTAAGGGATAAATGGGAGCACATTCTGCAGATACTTATACTACCTATGTGTACCCTCTGCTTCATTTACATGGAGATAAACTGAGAAAACTAAAATTAAATGTCTTTAACTGCCAGAGCTCCTGTGTCGATTTTTTTTTTTTTTTTTTTTTTTTTAAATACAGACGCTTTTCTTTTCTTATACTGCCCTCTAGTGCATTTTCTGGGCAGCGCCCTCCCAATTATTGTAAAAACAACTGCAGCTTTTTTGTACAACAAAGGTTGTTGTGGCGGTGGGCTGGCACCCTGCCTGGGGTTTGATTCCTGCCTTGTGCCCTGTGTTGGCTGGGATTGGCTCCAGCAGACCCCCCCGTGACCCTGTAGTTAGGATATAGCGGGTTGGATAATGGATGGATGGAAGGTTGTCGTGTGTTATTGTTTTAAAATTGCATTATCACCCCCACAGACAATTGTCCTAACCAAATTGATCTAGCTGAGGTAAAAGGAATATTAAGATTGTATTTATTTTATGATGTACTCAGCAATTTTTTGTCAGTTGTTTTACTAGTCAGTGGTAGATATTTTTAATTTGAAATACTAAAATTAATCCCCAAGGGGAAATTGTCTTTTTGCATGACGTTTAGAGGTCCAAGCACAGAGTCAGTCATTGTGCAATACCCCTGGAGCAACATTCAGGTTAAGGACCTTGCTCAAGGGTCCAACAGTGTAGAACCTCCTCTGGCAGTAACAGAATTTGAACTGGGAACCTTCCAGATACCAATGCAGATCCTTGGCTTCAGAGTATGAACTTCATTGTGTTAAAATGGAACTTAAAGCTGAACTAAAAAACAGAAAAGGCACATAAAGGCATTCTGATTAGCATACACAAAGGCTACCGATTTACCACTATGTTTTTTTAAGCAATGTCCATCAGGCATGTGTAAAGAGTCAGACATCCCACTGTCCCATACACACTATAAAGAAGCCCAGTGGGACTCAAGAAAGCTTTTCATTTTGATCATCTGTGCCAGTTTTAGAATTTTTGTTCAAGGTAAGAATGGGATGAATAAGTGTTCCCATCAGAAAAGTTAGTCCTAAAATATTGAACCTATACAGGGTGGTCCAGATCTAATTATGCAGATCCAGATCGTCTGGATGACTTTGATTTATGTGGGGACGATTCCAGCTCGGTGCAAAGATGATTCTTCACGTCGTCAGTTCACATACTTCGATGGTCCTGGATTTTTCGGGTGATATTCCATGTAATAAACTTAATAAGTTATAACGTAATGAAAATGGCATAATTAGATCTGGACCACCTTATAGAAGTATTCACACATTGATTTCAATTTCATAGTCAAATAAGAACAAATTCATACAGTGTGGGATTTGACATTGAAATCCTAATACAAAAAAATCAGTATAAAGTGATTTAGGTTATTTGAAAGCTGGTAACTTTTAATTTATACATTGTTAAATCTAAAAGTTGATCATTTAAATAAAACTCTGGTCACCCTGACAGTTTCAGTCAGGAACTGATGTAAATGGTATACGTAAGAGATCCTTGAGTTTAAGATGGACTATTAAAGTGCATTAAACCCATAAATAGCTAGAGGGCGTCAGCAGCAAAGGCTCCTGGAAATAGTCATTTAGGAATGACCCGGATGTACTTCCTCCCAAAGTGGAATGACACTTTATTTAGCAGCTGGCTTTATAAGCCTAGATAATGTTTCAGGGAGTCTTTTACAATAGCCTCTGATGCTCTAACATCTTTCTAAGGAGTAACACATGGGAGGGTTGACTACCTAATGAATAATTACACTGATAACTAACACTGTGAGCACAAAATCGTATCTTCTTCCTAACTCACCTGCCATAACACAAGTTTAAATGAAGATCTTATTTTACTCAAAACGGGGAACACTTCAAAAGCTCCGACATATTTATTAATGTCTTGAAACAAACATGCTAAACTACTGTTAACCTTTTTGACATTGCACCATTGTTTACTTCAAGTTAAATCCATTTATTTATCTGTTCTCTAATTTAATAAGATGTCTTACTTATTCTACATTTGATAAAATGAGTGGAGAACATTCAGTCTATCAGGCTCTTATGAATGGTCTTATTAATCTGTAATTACTCCATGTGATGCAGTGTAAGAGGATAATTTAGATGTATCAGTGTTTTAGTATTTTGGTTTGCAGTAAGAATTTGTTTTAGAAATATGAAAAAACTGCTGAAATGGTCAATAACACAAGCAGAATATTCCAGGGGGGTGGTTCAAGAAACTGGCTGATGTAATTTTCTTTCATGCACCTAGTGAGATTTGCTAGCTGGCATGTATACAGTTTTCAGAACAGAATAAGAGCAGAGTACACGAGATATTGAAGAACAAGAATATAAGGGAGAAAGACTTATTTTAGGCTGGTTGTGCTCCATGCTAAAGCACCTCATGTCTTTTAACCAGAGTATATAAGCATTAATTCAGCATTATTATGGAAATCAGTTGTTTATAAAATGGACCTCTATCCTTATTATTGCAATCATTTTGTAGGAGACTGCTGTAATAAATGCTCACTCTTCAAGCTTTGCTGAATAAATAATTAAAGACGCAATGAACAGCTTTTCTCCTGCTTGGTTTCTGAATCAAAAAGTTTTATCAGACTTGTCCTAGTAGAGGAGAGGAGATGTTTCTTTCTTAATTAATATGTCTGATTTCTACCACAGCAGTCCTTCAGATCAATAGAATACATTTACTCTGCTCTTGTAATATAGGTTTTGTAGATTAGCACTATTGTAGATTAGGGTCAGATTGACCAAACAAATCAAGAAAGACAGCAGAGATTCTACACAGGCGGTTCTCAGCATAGGTGGACAAAAACTGACCTCTGCTGAAGATATTGTCAAGAAGTGGAAGAAAATGTAACCAACTCCTATACCCATGTACCACTACAAGATGCACCTGGTACTGTTCAATTAATTTGTCTGCCTAAGTTGAAAGGGTCCACAGTGGAAACGTTGGGTGCGGTTTGGCCCAATCAGTTAGAACATGCTGAAAATGTTTGTATTCACATTGAGGCCATAAAAAAATTCACCTCACTTACATTTCACAAGATGTGTAGACTATGGGTGGTTTGTGATGACATTGATATTATTATAGTTGTGAAACATCACCTTGCATATTTGAATATTGGAGGCTAAAGAGAAGAGTTGCCAGTCATTTAGAAATGTCCTTGCTCACATTATAACAAAGCCTGCTTAAAATGACCTCACTTGTAATGAATGTGTTCTTATAGTGCTTCTAAAATGATATCCATAGTACAGCAACACATTTGTAAATAGATTTAAAACAATATCAATGACCCCAAAAAAAAAAAATTACAAAACACAAAAATGCTCTTAAGGCACTGAAATCACAACTGTATATTGAATTGGCAAATGTATCTCAAGTTTACTCATGTGGTTTTGAGTTGTTTTGAAAAAAAAAAAAAAAAAATGAACATGAAATACTGCGGTGAATTGGCTCCCTGCCCGGGGTTTGTTTCCCACCTTGCGCCCTGTGTTGGCTGGGATTGGCTCCAGCAGACCCCCCGTGACCCTGTGTTAGGATATAGCGAGCTGGATAATGGATGGATGGATGAACAAGAAATAGCGATTTGAAAAATATGTTAAAAGTTGGTGGCAGATGAATCAATTTCAATAACCAACTTCTTTCATCATCTTTGTGATAAAACCATAAAGAATATGAAGAATATGAAAGAATTCACGAGACATCTCACCCCATGGAAAACCCCAATATGACCATACAAAAACTTGCTTGGCATTAGCAGAAATCATTAAAACAGGAAAGTGCCCAGTGACAAGATAAACAACCAGTAGTGGGGCATGACAAACACGATAACTATTTACAATACAGGTCATCAAGAGGGATGGATTCAGATGACTTCTAAAGAGTTTAGAGTCAAGCCTTTTTGGTCTTCTGTAACCCTTTCAAAATGACTCAAGTACTGCCTTGATCACACCAAACAGGTATTATCAAAAAAGTGTTAAACAGATTTTAAACATCCTTATAAACCTGAGATTAACCCACCCTCCATTTTAAAGGCCTATCCCAAGCCCAGATAAATGGGGGAGGGTTGGCGTCATGAAAGGTAAAAAACAGCAACCCCATACAAAAATGGGAATAGTTACAGAAGGAAACTATAAACCCAAGATTATTACAATAATTCATTCTCAACCAAAAGACAATTATTGTGTGTCTGGAAAAAGCAGAGTCAGACATACCGAGCAGATTCATCTCACATTTAATGAGACACAGGAGGATGTTTGCTTTTCAGAAGTTTTGAGAGTTCTACAGACAATGTTGACACAGTGATAATAAGACCATTCTCAACATTCATCTGGTTCCTTTTCTTCATTTTAATTGATGTCAAAGCGGAGAAATTCACTTCACACAAGCAGGCAAATTCAAAAGAAATGTGTATGTTTGCTCAGCTCAATGTTTTCCCTTTTCCACATTGCATCAGACATGTGCCTTAAATGTCTCATCTTTAGGGGCCTCATGCATAACGCCGTGCATAGAATTCACACTAAAACATGGCGCAAGGACAAAAGAGGAAATGTGCGGACGCAAAAAAAAATTCCGATGCATAAATCTGTGCGTTCGCCAACTTCCATGTTCTTCCGCTACATAAATCCCAGTCAGCGTGAAAAGTAACGCACGTGCCTGCTGCCCCACCCCAACTCCTCCCAGAATTACACCTCTTTGAATATGCAAATCAATATAAATAGCCCTTAAGCTGAGTATTCTGTGAAAAGGCAATGGCAAAAGCACATGGGAAAATAGAAGAATTTCAGCGAATACCAAGTGGAGGCAAGGAAAAACATACTATTTGTTGGTTTAAAAAGTGGTATAAACAACAAATGGAAGTTGATCGAGTGACAGAGTGTCGGAGAAACTCGAAAGCTCAAGTTCACAAAGTCGCACAGTGCCCGAAATTAAAAGAAGTTGTCAGATATCAAAGTCGCCGTGAAAAGGCGAGTCGTAACCCACCGTCCGAGTGTCATATGAAAGCTTATTAGGGTACAGAGAAAAGAAAAAAAAATAGGGACACAGTGAGAAAAAAAGCTAGAAATTAACAACTTTATTCTCGAACTTTCCGTTTTAATCACGTAGTTTATTTTGTCATTAACGTAGATCATAAACTTCATCTTTAAATCATTTAATTTACTAGTTTCTCAAATCCCATGATAACTAAAGTAGCACGTTAAATGCTTTGTTTTGTATGTGTTCTTCTATGTGCTCTATGTGTGTGAATCACTTTGTGCTTCTTAAATGGGCTTTCTCTTTAACTGGATGCAGAATCCATTAGATTTGTGATATTAGAGCTCTCTGAATAATTTAAATACTGAGATGTATACTTGATATCATTTTCATGATGATAGGAGTTAAAGCATGTTATTAAACATGAGAACATGGTGGCGCAGTGATTGTTCCTGCCTCCCGCAAGATGCTTGCTGTGCCGTGTGCGACCTTCGATGAAATAAATTTATTGCAGCAGTACGGTCTCTTTCAAACATACTAATCTCCAATTCCTGTCCTTCCTTTTCTTTCTCCAAGTTCCAATCACCACACAATCAGATCAGTAATAGACGTTAAGCCATCTGTAAACTTAGAACGTTGATTCTTCCAAATTTTTAAGGAACATTGAAATATCTGCGTAGTAAATGTTTAATTATTCCATCCATCTATCCTTCCAGTGTCGTGCCAGCACCAGCAAGAATACAGCACGAGGCAGGAACAATCCTTGAATTAGCTAGCGCTGCGCCACTGTGTACTCACATGTTTAATTATTAACAATATAGATTGTTTAAATGAAGTTAACATTTTATCTGTATAATATAATAAACATTTTGCTGCATTTCATCTTAAAAATGATATCGTCATCATATGTAAATACGCGCTTTATAAAGTGGCTCAGGTTGTGCAATATTATAACTGTATCGCAAGTTTACAGCGAGGTAAATTGTACTAATAAGTACAAACAGTTCTACAAGGAGCACTTGATGGACTAATTGAGTGCATTTATAGTTCTTGGGATGAAACTGTTTCTGAACCGCAATGTCCCTACAGGAAAGGCTCTGAAGCGTTTGCCGTATGAGAGCAGAACAATAGACAGCATGGCTAAGGCAGCGTGTGCTTGATGCTGTACACCGATAATTCTCTTCTAATCAGTTACTGTAGAGCTGTAAATTCCCCACTCAGATACAGTGATATAAATACTCAGAGTGGTGCATTGAGAGCAATATGGAAAAAGAGGATCCGCTGTAGCAACCCCTAACGGGAGCAGCTAAAAGAAGCAGAAGAAGAAGAAGAAGAAGGTGCAGTGAGAGTAACAATGCTAAACCAGCTATGGTATTTGGAATAGTTTGGCCATTCCGTAGACCATTATATTGTTACAGGTTAATTACAATCAGATGCCTTAAACTAATAAACAATATGCAGTTAATTTCAGTGTATTTATAAAGCTGCGTCAGGGATGTGCATCTAAAAAAGAAAGGGAGATCACATTAGAACAAAAGCACTGCTTTGACGCAGGGTGCCGGCAGTTTGCAAAACTGAGCGGAGAACTTGCATACACCAGGATATGAGTTAGCATGAAAATGTGTGTGACTTTACGGCAAGTTTAGGTTTTATACATCGCGATTTGAGCTTGGAAACGGGCTTATGCAACATTTTTGTGTGTATGCACCATTTATACACGAGGCCCCAGGTAATGCTCCGAGGACACAGCCATCACATGTTTCTGCAGTCTGAGTGCAAGGCTTTTACTACATGCTCATTTACAAGATGTCAAACTTTTCTTTTTAATGTACAAATGTACTTAGTTATGCCTCAAAATCAGTGTCAGTTGATTTGTTCAACTAAAAAATGCAAACTGACCTGCTTGTTCCAGTTTATCCACTACAAGGCCAGCATTATTATTAAGGGCCATGTAATCTAATGATGGATGGTATTTTTGATAGCGATTTTTAGTGCATTGGAGGATTTGTTTTAATCACAATGTGCCTTCCCACTGCAGACACTTATTTTACGGAACCAGTGACTTTTTAGAAATTTAGAAACCCCTGTAGTATTCCCACAGTAGGGACTCCTGTCATTTGCTTTTCCTGGCATTTTTGTTGCTCAACCAGGAGCTATTGTAGGTTAGGCTCGGATGATGAAATGTGACGAGTGGTTTTCCACAAGCACTGGTGCAATCTGACAAATCGAGTTATCAGTGAAGATGGAGCACAGCACTACACACTGCATCACACTTCATAGCCACCTTCCTGGTGCATCACACCATGCACCGTATTGAATCAATAATCCCCACGGTGAAGTCACAATTGTTTCAAAGCAATAAGGTGCAGGGGTCTCCTGTGAATTTCAAAGCATGCTTCACTTTGCACAGCACATACTTGCATAAAGGTTATAATTCCTGTTGTGTGGTGGGAAAGCAAAAACACAAAGAAGTGGCTCAGGGCCTACATTGTACAGGAACTCTTTGGTTCTTAAAACAGTTTGAGGTGAGAAAACACCTATAATCTCCACTAGAATTAAGGCTTCAGGGAAAATGGGTTCCTCTGTGACAGAATTTGGCTTCTTTGACTTATTCACATGCATCTTTGCCATTACTTGTGGCTATCTCAAACGGGTTTTCGCTTGATTTGAATTGTAATACTTTTTGTTGGAAAAATGCTTCCAAACCACCAATGTGCTAGGGCTGATTGATGCGCATTTGCCATCATAGATGGGCTGCTGACACTTTACCACAAATAAAAGACAGCAGCTGCAGCAACTCTGTATCAGTAGTTGAAAATCCATATAAAAGAATTATCTTGAAACATGCAAGGATTAGTACTGCTCACATTCTTTTTATTGGTAGATACACCTAAATTTGTATTTGGTGTGGTAACCATTTACTCATTAGCACTAAATGTTTTCTCTCTAGCTTTGTTGCTTTTCTCAGTAACAGGAAATGTTACAGCCGAAAGACCCAGAGGAAACTAAATGTGGTGCATGCCATGCAATGCAGGAATATGAATAGTGTAACAAAAATATGGTAGAAATTAACAATTCATTGATTTCATTGAACTGTGCATTATATACCTTTATTTTGTGCCAAATAATTATATCAAAAGTGAAACAAATCAGATGTTATTATAGAGGTATCATTAGAATGTAGTATTATGGGTGGATGGACATTTAAAGATATGAATTGTAATGCGAGTTAGGAATACCTGTAGGTTCCAGAAGATGGAAGAAATTAAAACTAAATAAGAAGAGAAAGGGCAGAGAGAAGAGTGGAGAAAGAAAGAAACTAGTACTTAGATGAAGTGTGCCTGAATTGCTAGCTATTTATTTGTGCTCTATTGGTTTAATATAGTTTTTTTTAGGTCTTTGAATACATTGGATCAGTGGATCCTTCTACATAGGACTCTGGAGTATTTCCAGTGCCACAGTATTGCATGCCAAAAGCACTTCTGGGCCACACGGAAGCTGCATGAAGCAGGAATATTCTCCTTTGCAGTGTCCCCTGGTGGCACCCAAGGACCCTGACAAGGTCTCCCTCTTGCACTACAATTCCCTGGTAATGCTGCAGACACAACACTTTCTTGACTAAAGCAGTGTTAAAAATAAGAGGCAAAGAGCAATAATGCCCCGCGATTAAAAAGGTTTGCCCCTCAAGGGCAGTGGTAACAAGAACTACCAAAATTACATACATTAGTAGTAATTTTATGTAATATTATTGTGACTGTCATGCAAAAACATTGTGATTCCATCTAATATTACACATTTTAACTGCTTCTGCTTCTCCGGTCTTTGCATGCCGACTCTGTAAATACTCTTGTTCTTAAAAGGGACCATTATATTATTTAAATAGCTATGAACTATTAAATAGGTCAGCCGACTAATCACCATAGATGTTACATTGACTCAAAATAAAAATGCCTGCTAAAAAATACCGCAAGATATATTGCAAAGCATGATGAATATTCCTAATAGTAGTTAGAGTGCACCTGCCAATTTCATGAAGGGCAGTGAAAACATAAGTACCACCAGCACAAATCAGCTAAACATCATATATGTACATACTCTGAGCAATTGCGAATCTTGCCGATGGTTTATGAATGGGTAATTTCAGAAAAAATTAGGATGGACAATATTACCTAAATCATTAGTATATTTTAGTGAACCAGGTTGGAAACACATTAGTGGTTGTCAGTGCCAACTACGTGTGACACAGTAAGTGCATGTCAAGTGATCTTCAAGGTGACAGTCACCGTTCAGAGCTAAATGACATTTAAATTGCTTAGACATGTCAGTCCTTTGTATATGTTTTTATATATATATAT
>JANRMT010062791.1:240857947-240883677 GCA_026402145.1 Polypterus bichir lapradei | reverse complement strand
TGTTATTGTTAATATTATACAGTATACATATAGTTTTGGTTTGCATCTGTAACAGACTGTGTACATTTATAGTACTGTACTTGTAAAAGTTACCTTTTTTTTTTTTTTTTTTTTTCCACTTTTATTTTCTCGCTCACGATACTACCGCCCTAGGGATCTGACGCTGTTAATTTTTATTTGAAACTGGGAATAACTGTAGATGTGAGTAGTGTTTTGAGGCAATGGAACTGGACATTCTCTGATCTGGAGGGATAAAAGCTGACACACAAACGCTGATGAATTCAGTTTTATTGAGTGCTCCTGCTCACGCAGAATTAGTATGCACCTTATGGTGTATGATGTCAAAAAAAGGCGTAGGTATATAGGATATTTTGAAGAAATCATTTTATGACCTGAATAGTATCAATCAGAAAACATCATCACACTAATACAATATTATTTGAAAACGAACAGCGTCCGATCGGGTGTGAATTTACGCTGCTGCTGTTACTTACAGTCAGATTAGAAGAGGCAGCAGGTTGTTAGAGCGTGATAATCATTGAGAGAATAAACCTGAAAAAAGCTAACATTTAAAAGTAACATAAATTTATACCCAATGTCCCATATATTTGTCTTTTCCTTTTTTTCTCTGTGCTGCAAGAACAGTCTTTCCTACATTTACGATGTGTGTACCTGTTGCAGTGTGCACACTTTTCTTTATGCTGTGGTTTCTATTACATTAAAAGGGCACTTGACACTGACTCAGTTTACTTTCCTGGGGAAGCGGCTGTCTTGGAACAGAAGCTTGTTGATGTTGCATCCTCCTTTTCCATCGCCTTTTCTTGTAAGATGCAACGACCCCTCCTTGAACCGTCACCTTATCGTGGTGGAGGGGTTTGCGTGTCCCAATGATCCTAGGAGCTATGTTGTACGGGGCTTTATACCCCTGGTAGGGCCACCCAAGGCAAACTGGTCCTAGGTGAGGGATGAGAAAGAGCGGTTCAACAAACCTCCGATGAAGAACAAAAACCTTGGACGACGTTTTCCCTTGCCCGGACGCGGGTCACCGGGGCCCCCCTCTGGAGCCAGGCCTGGAGGTGGGGCTCGATGGCGAATGCCTGGTGGCCGGGCCTGCACCCATGGGGCTCGGCCAGGCACAGCCCGAAGAGGTAACGTGAGTCCTCCTTCCCATGGGCTCACCACCTATGGGAGGGGCCAAGGAGGTTTGGTGCAGTGCGAGTTGGGTGGTGGCCGAAGGCGGGGAACTTGGCGGTCTGATCCTCGGCTACAGAAACTGGCTCTTGGGACGTGGAATGTCACCTCTCTGAAGGGGAAGGAGCCTGAGCTAGTGCACGAGGTCGAGAGGTTCTGGCTAGATATAGTTGGACTCACCTCGACGCACAGCTTGGACTCTGGAACCAATCTCCTTGAGAGGGTCTGGACTCTCTACCACTCTGGAGTTGCCCCCAGTGAGAGGCGCCGAGCAGGTGTGGGCATACTTACTGCCCCCCGACTTGGAGCCTGTGCATTGGGGTTTACCCCGGTGGATGAGAGAGTGGCCTCCCTCCGCCTTAAGGGTCCTGACTGTTTGTGCGTATGCGCTGAACAGCAGTTTGGAGTATCCACCCTTTTTGAAGTCTCTGGAGGGGGTGCTAGAGGGCATACCTTCTGGGGATTCCCTCATTTTGCTGGGAGACTTCAATGCTCACGTGGGCAATGACAGTGAGACCTGGAAGGGCATGATTGGAAGGAATGGCCCCCCCGATCTGAATCCGAGCGGTGTATTGTTATTGGACTTCTGTGCTCATCACGGATTGTCCATAACTAACACCATGTTCAAGCATAAGGGTGTTCATATGTGCACTTGGCACCAGGACACCCTAGGCCTCAGTTCGATGATCGACTTTGTGGTCGTGTCATCGGACTTGCGGCCATATGTCTTGGACACTCGGGTGAAGAGAGGGGCGGAGCTGTCAACTGATCACCACCTAGTGGTGAGTTGGCTTCGATGGTGGGGGAAGATGCCGGTCAGACCTGGTAGGCCCAAATGTGTTGTGAGGGTCTGCTGGGAACGGCTGGCAGAGTTCTCTGTCAGAAGTGGCTTCAACTCCCATCTCCGGCAGAACTTCAACCACGTCCCGAGGGAGGTGGGGGACATTGAGTCTGAATGGGCCATGTTCCATGCCTCTATTGTTGAGGCGGCTGATCGGAGCTGTGGCCGCAAGGTGGTCGGTGCCTGTCGTGGCGGCAATCCCCGAACCCGTTGGTGGACACCAGTGGTGAGGGATGCCGTCAAGCTGAAGGAGTCCTATAGGACCTTTTTGTCCTGTGGGTCTCTGGAAGCAGCTGATGGGTACCGGCAGGCCAAGCGGAATGTGGCTTCGGTTGTTGCTGAGGCAAAAACTCGGGCATGGGAGGAGTTTGGAGAGGCCATGGAGAACCACTTTCGGTCGGCTTAGAGGAGATTCTGGTCCACCGTCCGACGTCTCAGGAGGGGGAAGCAGTGCGGTGTCAACACTGTATATGGTGGGGATGGTGTGCTGCAGACCTCGACTCGGGACGTTGTGGGTCGGTGGGGGGAGTACTTCGAAGACCTCCTCAATCCCACTAACATGCCGTCCAATGAGGAAGCAGAGCCTGGGAACTCTGAGGTGGGCTCTCCCATCTCTGGGACTGAAGTCACCGAGGTGTTCAAACTCCTTGGTGGCAGGGCCCCGGGGGTGGATGAGATACGCCCGGAGTTCCTTAAGGCTCTGGATGTTGTAGGACTGTGTTGGTTGACCCGTCTCTGCAACATCGCATGGACATCAGGGACAGTGCCTCTGGATTGGCAGACCGGGGTGGTGGTCCCCTTTTTTTAAAAAGGGGGACCGGAGGGTGTGTTCAAACTACAGAGGGATCACACTCCTCAGCCGCCCTGGAAAAGTCTATTCGGGGGTTCTGGAGAGGAGGGTCAGTCGGATAGTCGAACCTCGGATTCAAGAGGAACAGTGTGGTTTTCGTCCTGGTCGCGGAACAGTGGACCAGCTCTACACCCTTAGCAGAATCCTGGAGGGTGCATGGAAGTTTGCCCTACCAGTCCACATGTGTTTTGTGGACTTGGAAAAGGCGTTCGACCGTGTCCCTCGGGGAATCCTGTGGGGGGTGCTCCGGGAGTATGGGGTACCGGACCCCCTGATAAGGGCTGTTCGGTCCCTGTACACCCGGTGTCAGATCTTGGTCTGCGTTGCCGGCAGTAAGTCGAGCCCGTTTCCAGTGAGAGTTGGACTCCACCAGGGCTGCCCTTTGTCACCGATTATGTTCATAACTTTTATGGACAGAATTTCTAGGCGCAGCCAGGGTGTTGAAGGGGTCCGGTTTGGTGGACTCAGGATTGGGTCACTGCTTTTTGCAGATGATGTTGTCCTGTTTGCTTCATCAGGCTGTGATCTTCAGCTCTCTCTGGAGCTGTTTGCAGCTGAGTGTGAAGCGGCTGGGATGAGAATCAGCACCTCCAAATCCGAGACCATGGTCCTCCGCCGGAAAAGGGTGGAGTGCCCTCTAAGGGTTGGGGGTGAGATCCTGCCTCAACTGGAGGAGTTCAAGTATCTCGGGGTCATGCTCACGAGTGAGGGAAGAATGGACCGTGAGATTGACAGGCGGATCAGTGCGGCATCCGCAATAATGCGGGCTCTGTAACGGTCTGTCGTGGTGAAAAAAGAGCTGAGCCGTAAGGCAAAGCGCTCAATTTACCAGTCGATCTACGTTCCTACCCTCACCTATGGTCATGAGCTATGGCTAGTGACCGAAAGAACGAGATTGCGAATACAAGCGGCTGAAATGAGTTTCCTCTGCAGGGTGTCTGGGCTTTCCCTTAAAGAGAGGGTGAGAAGCTCAGTCATCTGGGAGGGGCTCAGAGTAGAGCCGCTGCTCCTCAGCATCGAGAGGAGTCGGATGAGGTGGCTTTGGCATCTGATCAGGATGCCTCCTGGACGCCTCCCTGGTGAGGTGTTCCGGGCACGTCCAACCGGGAGGAGGCCCCGGGGAAAACCCAGGACACGCTGGAGGGACTATGTCTCCCGGCTGGCCTGGGAACACTTTGGGATTCTCCCGGAAGAGCTGGAAGAAGTGGCCGGGGAGAGGGAAGTCTGGGCCCCTCTGCTTAAGCTGCTACCCCCGCAACCCGATCCCGGATAAGCGGAAGAGGATGGATGGATGGATGGCAATGACGAAGTTCCTCTGCAATATGAGCCATGAACACTCTTCTTTTCACAGTGGCCCCCGTGCATACCTTGCACAGTACATGTTCATTGTTCCTGCTGAATAAGCTCACGCCTTCTGGTGCACGATGTCGATGCAGCACAGAGAAAAAAAAAAAGAGACAAATATATGAGACATTGGGTATAAACTTATGGTACTTGTAAAAGTTTAGCTTTTTTCAGTTTTATTCCCTCAATGACGATCACGTTCTAACACCCACCTCTCCTGATGTAACTTTTAGTAACAGCGCCAGCGTAAATTCACACCCGATCTGACGCTGTTCATTTTCAAATAATATTGCATTAGTGCGATGATGTTTTCTGATTGGTACTATTAAGGTCATAAAATGATTTCTTCAAAATATCCTATATACCTACGTCTTTTTTTTGACATCATACACCATAAGGTGCATACTAATTCTGCGTGAGCAGGAGCACTCAATAAAACTGAATAAAAAAAATAAATAAATAAAGTGACGGTGAGATACGAAGAAGGCAGATTCACCAGCGTTTGTGTGTCAGCTTTTATCCCTCCCGATCAGAGAATGTCTAGTTCCATTGCCTCAAAACACTACTCACATCTACAGTTATTCCCAGTTTAAAATAAAAACTAACCGCGTCAGATCCCTAGTGCAGTAGCATGTATCGTGATCGTGAGTGAGAATAAAAGTGAACAAAAAAAAAGTAACTTTTAAAAATACAGTACTATAAATGTACACGGTCTGTTACAGATGCAAACCAAATGTCTGTACTGTATAATAACAATAAGAGCAGCTCACTACTGAAAACGGCAAATATAGGAGACACTGGGGATTGAACTGGTGGCCTCTTGATTTACAAGTCAGCAAATCTTAACCGCTACGCCACGGAAGCTGTTGTACCATCCTTGAACCTTTTGTGAAAGTGTTTTTGATCTTTTGGACTTAAGGCTTCACATCTTCTATAGTTTATGCCTACATTTTGTAACATTATTACTAAAATATGAAAGTTTCTGTTTTAACAATGTGTTTACACAGATTACTGTAGAACCGGAACACACATGAAATGCATGTGTTCCAAATAACGATCTATTATTTCCACTCTAAAACTCCAGCAGTTCACTCCCAGATAATCAAACAAGGCATGAGCCGGGAGAACTTAGTGAACGTTCTGCGATGGTGGGGGATGGAATAGCAGGCTGCTTACTGCTTGTCTTAATCGGCACATTTACAGGACAAAAGATGCTGACGAAGAGGTGCGAATGGATTTAAGGTGGGCTGGATTTATGAGTTTTCTCGTAGGCTCTGGTAATTTTAGTGTTAAGTGACTAATGCATTGGTTTATGTTAACATAAGTGGAGTATTTCGCAGTGTTCTTTTTATTTTTGTCTCATGGTGTTTACCAGTATAGGGAGTTTCTTTTCACATACTAGAAAGATAATGTGGGTTTGCAGATTTTATTTCAATATACCACACAATCTATGAAAATGATGCTTTGCTTAGCTACATGTGACTTCAGCATAACAAAATGAGGGTGGGGGTATGTATTACAATTTTGGAGAGAGAGTATGATGTTGGGTAAAAACTACATCTTAAAGTGAAACTACGTAGGATCTAATTAGGCCATTTTGTTATTGAGTATTACAAATAAGAGTGCAGCATGATCCTATTTAAAAAAGAAAATAGTCTTGCATCACTTTAAAATACACAAATCTACTGTTAAGCTGTATTTGCTATTTTGTATAATTTGAATTATGGTTAGATTTTCTGTTTGGTATTAGAGCTATGTTTTCACTACCATAATTTGTGCAAGTTAAAGAAGAATCTCAATCATTTTGCTAAGTCAATGTTGAAATGCATAAGTCTCTAGATACACAGTATCCAAATGTCTTACCGTTATGTTGACGTTCTGAGGGACAGGGTGTGGGGTCATCCATGTGCCCCTTTGGCCCATCTCAGGTGGCAGAAGCAATACTTGTTTCTGCACTGTTCTGTACAGAAGTGCTCAAGCCTTCCCAATGTGGCAATCCTTTATGGAACTGTACAGCAGTGTGCCATCTACATTTTAATTAACCAGTAGTTCTTGTGAGAGTCCCTTTCATTAAATCTACTTTATCTGTACCCACTATCACCTGAAAGACTGTACAAGTCATCTGTACTAAAAGTGCAGTCCTTTCAAATAAACTATCTTACAAACATGCCATCCTGCACACACAGCATAACCCTGAGCTCTGCTATCCACACTACTACCTGATAAAATAAAGGATTACTGGGTTAAGCCATGCTACCACACAGTAATGGACATTAGACACAGTGGAGTAGGACATTAGTTAAATGAAAGTGCTTTCGCAAATCAATTGTGCAGATTGCTTAAGGAAAATCGGCAGTCATTGCAAATTGGATTTTTGGTCTCTGCTTGATCAAACTCCTCTTGGGCATCTGTGTGTCATGTCATACAGTCTGTATGAGTTTGTATAATTAAGATTCCTAACTGGTCAGCTGGTTCACTCTGAAGAGAACTAGTCCCGAAATGGCCTATAGTTGTCATAACCAGTAATAGATAACGATTTCTGAATGAAGATAATGCATTTTTTTTTTTATCTCGCCTTGATTTCTGTAATGGAGTTGTGTGCTGAATTGGGGGCAAGAATGGGACAGCTCTAGGAAGTGTAAATAGGCTTGAAAGTCTTCATCAGGAGCCAAAAAATCATTGTGATCCTGGCTGTTATGTGTACTGTATGACATAACACCCTTTTTATAAACAAAGCAGGCTACATTCTAATGCAATTAACATTAAGCATACACTTTAGGCATTATCGCCAACATTGAAGACTACTGTATTAAGGGAACAAACCAGTTATGTGAATTAATTAATGAACAATGACTGACTTGTCATTGAAATGTGCAGTTAAATGAGATTTTCTGTTGTTCTTTGTCTTAACTGTCTGCATAGAACTTCTGGATGATCTAAACTGGCCATAACGTTAAGTCAATTTTTGTGCCAAGTTTGTTTTATAAATCATGTTTTATTGATAGCATGTTTTAAATCTGACGCCTTTGGTCCTGAAGAGTGTCTGTGGGTGTTTTTTTTTTTTGTTTTTTTTTCCCCCCTCCCCTCTCTGAATTTGGTCTTGACCTCCTCCTTGGCTCAGTCTTGACATTTTGTGGTCTTGGACTTGTATTGACTACAACAATGGACCAAACTCCCAATTGTTACAGCATTGCCTCCTCCAAAAGCAACATATTTTGACATTTGAAAGGGGTATTGAAATATCTGTCTCTTTCTCTGCACCCTTTGACTTGTACAACTTTAGTTTTTACTTTTAAATTTCACATAGATTACTTTAATTATTGTGTTTTGTAGTAATTCAGACTTAAGACAATGACATATTACTCGAATACCATGTGTTTTTGTGATCTGTTTTGTATGGAGAAAGCCATCCCTAACTTAAATTTAAAATTAATACTTTAAGATTCTCAATAGAATCTTGAGGATGCACAAGGGAGCCTTTGTTTTTTCTTGCAAGCCAACCTCCATTCATTGATTTAATCAGGAGAATGTGATTCACGTGGTATGACCTTGGAAGGTGAATCAGGAACCCTCAGATACCCTATGGAACAAGGGAGTGAATACACAAATGGAAGGTAACGGAAGGTAGATTTTTAGCTTTTAACTTCTTCATAAGGCATTTAAATGTAGTGCCTTTTTTTTTTTCTCCCCCAACAGTGTGTGTTCTTGGGTTGTTGAGGTCCCTAAAGACTTTCAAATAGAGATAAAAATCCTTTGGCTTGACATAGAGAAACAGCCCCTCTGCAGAAGTGACTATCTGGCTCTTTACTCAGAAAATGGAGACCTTCTTGGTAAGCATAAAACTAAAGTTGACATTGGAGTAGCCATGGTGGTAGAAGAGTTTATGTATGTATATAATTAGGTTTTTTTCTGCTTTAAAACAGAAGCGCTCAGACATTTCTCATTGTAATTTACATTTGAAGTGTGCTTAACACCTGTAGTAATCAAGTATGAATCTTTTATCTGTTCCATTATTATGTACCAGTTTGAAGATCTCAATTTGGAACGTGGCTTTCAAAGATGCCCATGTCAGAAATAACTTTGGTATGATTCCATATAACTAGTATACAGATTTAGTGAAATTAATTTTTTGGCTTAGGCAATTTCTGCACTGATGACAAACAGGTTTTGGTCTTAACCTTTGTGCATGTATGCTTAGTTTTTTTTGTAAATGCAGGTATCTTTAGGATACAGAGTGGTGACATTGCTTGGCATTGTGATCAGTCCCAGATTTTTGATTTAGTTGTTTGATTTATGTTTTGTATACAGTACATTTTTATGTGACTTGTAGCAACAAACTCTCATTCTAAAACACCCTGGGTAAAAGGGGTGTGTGTTTGTGTTGAACCACTTTTGAAGCCTTGTGACCTCTTTTTATAAACATTTTAATTGGGAAATTAGTTAATGCCTTTATAGATCTGAAAAGTATACAACAAATGTATTTTATTAAGGCTGTCCAATTAGCCAAAAATTGACATGATTGCTCATTTTAAAAATCAGTGTATTAGAATGCAATTAAATTCCGGGTGCTATGTGATATCTGCACTGTTTTCACTTTTTTGCTCAGTGCACCAGAACAGCATGAAGTGCTTACCTTGTGCATAGTTTCTTAAAAGATGAATGTGAAAACTACAGCTATCATATGAATATGGCACTTGAAAATGTCTATTCACAAACATGTCCTTCACTGAACGTGAAATCCAAAAGATTGAATGTTACCTACCCCTCTCTCTTTTATATAAGTTGTGGCAATGTGAGACTTTATAAAAAGCAATTGATTGAACTTAACCACTGTTATAATTATCTTTAAGTATTGTGTCCTTGTTTAGCAGGTGCCCTTGTTCAAAGCAGCTGACACTCATCTTTTTTTAATTGGGAAATTAACAATTTGGCTTTCTATTTGTTAACTTAGTAAAGTAAAACTCTAGAACTGCAAACTGTATTGTGCTCAATAGATGAAGCTAGCAGATAAAATGATAAAACTGTAGACCCAACAGCACAGCAGCGGTATAGAAAAACTGATCTCCAATATGTGCTGTGGGTGGTTGCATTTATGAAGCCGTTTTTATTAATGAAAAATGTAATTATTCAAAAATAGGAATTGGCTGGTCCTGTAAGTATTATGCAAAAAACATATGTAAAATACATAAATATTGTATAGCCTTCTAGATGAACACATTGCTTGAATTTTAGGAGAACGTTTGATACATTTGAGTCCGTTTTTGCCTAATTTTTATTACAAATATCTGAATAGAGTAGAAATGTTTCTGCAGTGATGAAATGTGTCTCTGGTCATTAGCATTCAGGTGCTGAAACTCCAGGTCAGAGTTAAGACTTGTCCAGCTTTATCAATACAATAGTAGCACAGTGTAGTAAAGATAAGATTGTGGAGGCTAATCAAATGCCATCTGTTTCTGTCTGAACATGAGGCTGTAATAGTTTGGCTACTAGCTGCTAATCAAATTCAATTCAGTGAAGGGTGTCTGCCCCTTTCTAGTTTACCTGCCACCTCTGCAACAAACCTTGCTTCTCTGCCATCCAATAAGTATTAGTATTTTAATGTCCCAGTCATATAATTGACTTGTAATCAAGGCTTCGTTATTTAAGCGTATGCAGAACTATTTATTTTGCACTGTTATGTCAATATTATGGACTTGTTCTGTGGCTTGTTCTTTTTGCATAAATTTGTTACTTTTTGTGTTAGTAAACTGTTCAGTTTTACCATATCCTTTTTCAATACCTATAACAATAATCTCTCTTTTGAGAAATGCATTAATTCTGTAGTCAAGAGTTGCTTTTTCCAGCTTTGTGTATTAGGTAAGATCAAGCCTTTATCTTCTAGGGATCTTGAGAAAGCTACTCATGCTTTTATCTTTTCTCGCCTTGATTACTGCAACTCGCTGTATTCTAGGATTAGCAAATCCCTGATACGCAGATTACAGTTGGTCCAGAATACTGCTGCTCGCTTCCGGTTTGGGGCAAGAAAGTCTGATTCTGTTTCTCCAATATTAGCTTCTTTATACTGGCTGCCTGTCAGTTTTCAAATTGATTTTAAAATCTTGTTGCTAGTTTTTAAATCTTTACATGGGCTTACTCCTGCCTATTTATCCGAATTGTGTGCTTTACACCAGCCATCTAGAGTGCTTAGATTTTATGGTCAATTGTCTCTTGTTTTCCATCGTACTAAGTGTAAAACTAAGGGGGACAGAGCATTTGCCGCTGCTGCTCCTCGCCTGTGGAACTCTTTACTTTATTACATAAAGGAGTTGTCTACAATTGAACTGTTCAATACAAGATTAAAGACTCATTTCTATTCAGTTGCATTCGGTGACCTTTATTAATACTGATGGTTTCCTCATTGTCATTATGTAACATTACTTCTATTTATTATTTTATTTATGTTCATATACAGTGGACCCTTGACTTACGAACTCAATTCGTTCGCGAGGGCTGGTTGTAACTCAAGTTGGTTGTAAGTCAAGACTATTTTTCCCCATAAGAAATAATGGAAATACCCATAATGCGCTCCGAACCTCCCACAGCAACACTTACTTAACCTTTTCATAATAAAAAAAGGTTGTATAATGTGCATAATTTACCAAAACACCAATAATTTTTCTAATGTACTAACCAAAAAGTTATAAAAAGTGCCTAGCCTACCAGAAACAATTTCAAACTGTACTCACCATTTAATTTGACATCTTTGGGCTACAGGAAGGGAGGAGGAGGAGAATGAAACGGAAGGTGATTATTGTTTAGGAGGAGCCTTCTTATGCAAATCTTTTCTTTGTAAAATTGTCGATTGTGGATTTCGACATGCTGTACATATTAGCGATCGGTCACACAAACACCACTCTCATATTTCCTCACAATTTCCTTCTTCGTTTTGATTGTGATCGCTGCTTCTCAAGTTATTAATGACAGTAGTCGAGCACTCCGTTCAAAGCTGGTCGTATTGTGAACTGCTGTAATAATACACTCCAAAGCAAGCCTGTGCTGACACAGCCTGATGACATCATCATGTGCCCTTAACAATCGCTTTCTTTACCTTCGTTACCTTCTCTTCCTTCCTTAGCAATTATGCGTCTTGCTTGCCATGGTCTTAGTGAATATATATATAAATATAAAAAAAGAAATTACATACATATTCATAAATTCTTATTCTTTTGCATGTTTGTCACACAAAATGTTTCTGATCATCAAACACATTTAACCATTAGTCAAATATAACACAAGTAAACACAAAATGCAGTTTTTAAATGGTTTTTATTATTTAGGGAGAAAAAAAAATCCAAACCTACATGGCCCTGTGTGAAAAAGTAATTGCCCCCTGAACCTAATAACTGGTTGTGCCACCCTTAGCAGCAATAACTGTAATCAAGCTTTTGTGATAACTTGCAATGAGTCTTTTACAGCGCTCTGGAGGAATTTTGGCCCACTCATCTTTGCAGAATTGTTGTAATTCAGCTTTATTTGAGGGTTTTCTAGCATGAACCGCCTTTTTAAGGTCATGCCATAGCATCTCAATTGGATTCGGGTCAGGACTTTGACTAGGCCACTCAAGTCTTCATTTTGTTTTTCTTCAGCCATTCAGAGGTGGATTTGCTGGTGTGTTTTGGGTCATTGTCCTGTTGCAGCACCCAAGATCGCTTCAGCTTGAGTTGACGAACAGATGGCCGGACATTCTCCTTCAGGATTTTTTGGTAGACAGTAGAATTCATGGTTCCATCTATCACAGCAAGCCTTCCAGGTCCTGAAGCAGCAAAACGACCCCAGACCATCACACTACCACCACCATATTTTACTGTTGGTATGATGTTCTTTTTCTGAAATGCTGTGTTCCTTTTACGCCAGATGTAACGGGACATTTGCCTTCCAAAAAGTTCAACTTTTGTCTCATCAGTCCACAAGGTATTTTCCCAAAAGTCTTGGCAATCATTGAGATGTTTCTTAGCAAAATTGAGACGAGCCCTAATGTTCTTTTTGCTTAACAGTGGTTTGCGTCTTGGAAATCTGCCATGCAGGCCGTTTTTGCCCAGTCTCTCTCTTATGGTGGAGTCGTGAACACTGACCTTAATTGAGGCAAGTGAGGCCTACAGTTCTTTAGACGTTGTCCTGGGGTCTTTTGTGACCTCTCGGATGAGTCGTCTCTGCACTCTTGGGGTAATTTTGGTCGGCCTTCCACTCCTGGGAAGGTTCACCACTGTTCCATGTTTTTGCCATTTGTGGATAATGGCTCTCACTGTGGTTCGCTGGAATCCCAAAGCTTTAGAAATGGCTTTATAACCTTTACCAGACTGAGACATCTCAATTACTTCTGTTCTCATTTGTTCCTGAATTTCTTTGGATCTTGGCATGATGTCTAGCTTTTGGTCCACTTCTCTGTGTCAGGCAGCTCCTATTTAAGTGATTTCTTGATTGAAACAGGTGTGGCAGTAATCAGGCCTGGGGGTGGCTACTGAAATTGAACTCGGGTATGATACACCACAGTTAGGTTATTTTTTAACAAGGGGGCAATTACTTTTTCACACCGGGCCATGTAGGTTTGGATTTTTTTTCTCCCTAAATAATAATAACCATCATTTAAAAACTGCATTTTGTGTTTACTTGTGTTATATTTGACTAATGGTTAAATGTGTTTGATGATCAGAAACATTTTGTGTGACAAACATGCAAAAGAATAAGAAATCGGGAAGGGGGCAAATTTTTCACACCACTGTATATATAGATAAATCACTGCACTGACCGAAATTACGTCCACAAACACATGTATCCGGGCTCCGACTGATGCTTAAGAATGCTCTCGGATGTTTGTTTACAATCGCACAAGCGGATACACGTGACCGAATTCGGGTCGTAATGCAAGATTTTTGGTCGGAAATCAAAACAAAAAGTTTGGTCGTAAATCAAGTTGTTTGCATGTCAGGCCGGTCGTATATCAAGGGTCGACTGTATTTTGTTTCTATTTGTTGTTTATGTTTGTTTTTCTTTTATTCTATTATTGTAAAGCACTTTGGCCACAGCATTCCTATATTGTTTTAAATGTGCAATATAAATAAATTGACACTGACGTTGACAATTGACTATATCAATGAAACTAAAAATCAGTCCTTGTGATTGACAGTAAATTGCTCCATCCAAGGAAATCCATAGAGTATTGCATTCAATACATATTCAATATTTGATATCGGCATTTATCTGCTGTAAATTCAACTAAAGCAGTTGTCTCTTAGTTGTGATGAATTATTGTGCAAAGCCTAATGTCTGATTGCATCTTAGCATTCCAGAGGTCAAATACTTCTCATAACTAATATTGTTGGGAAACTGAATGTGGGTTTAACAGTACAAATTAAGAGCCTGTGACTTTTGTGAAAATTCAGTTTGATTTCCATAGCCTATACTGTCTCTAATTTTTATAGTAAGTAAAGCAAGTTTTGCTATAAACATTACTGAAAACCTTTGTGTAGAATGTAATTTCACAAGATTAAATTATGCCTGTTTCAACATAGTATTTACTGTATGATCAATTGTCAAACCTTGCCACAGAATATTTAGAGGGTTTAATAACTCTCCTTTAAAAACAGTTTGAGTAGTTACTAAACTAACTTGCAGATGAAAGTTTACTTAACCTGTATTTCTTGACTGCCTTTTGCATTCTGTAGTTTTAGTCCAAGAGCAGAAGGCCCTGCAACCCAAGTATTGTATAAACTGAATCACCCCATCCCTCTTTTGGGCATAGGCTTGAGTCAACATTTGGTTACATTTTAGAGGTGGTTTCTTTAAAGTTTCATGTAATAACTGTTTGCGCTGTAATCTTCCTACCTTCCATAATTTTGTGGGAAAAGTCTCTATTGCAGTTTGAATTTGAAAACTTGTAAAAACAGGAAGTTTACTTTTGTAATGCATAACAAATTACGGATAAATGTAGGAAGTAAAACGGGCAGCCAGAGTGTTGCTTTGCCTTCTTTTGACTGTTCAGTAATTACATTTAACTCTGCTTCCTTATTTTGAAATGTTTGTATGGTCTGGTGTCCCCTCTTTGATTTGTGTAATGCACTTGTAGATGCCCCTTTATACAAAGTTAATTGCCATGTGATCCTTTGCTTCTTGCTTCCTTTTTGTGAAGTAAGGCTTCAACTCGATCTATTTGGCCTGTGTCCCTGGTACAGAGACAGTGCTTAGACTTAAGTGGTTTGACTTTTAGTTATGCACACTTAGGCATTCACCAGTGCATTGATTGAACACTGACTCAACAAGTAGAAGCTACACCTTTTAAATCCTGCTACTTACCAATTGATCTACCCCATCTCTCTTGCTTCTAATAAGAAACGTCTCTGGCCTATGAGCATCAAGGTTCAGAATTAGTGCTATCAATTTATACCACAACTTTGTTTGGATTCTCCTATTAAAAATAAGTAAATATTCAAAAGCAGATTAAATGTTCTAAGTGCTGCAACGTGTATGTTTGTATTTAAAGTGCCTTAGTATGCTTCGTTTTGCTTTTTTGCTTCACATACAGCACACATAGAAAGGATTTTCTAAGCATAGGTGGTGACATGGTCAAAGAAGAAAATTGAACCATAACACTTCAAATGCTTCTATTGCATAAACTGCATGAAACCTGTACCAAATCTGTTTACAAGTGTTAAGTGTGCACAACACTTTAGTTCTCCACACCCAACCCCACCTCCAGCCCTGAATTTGGTTGTGTGCCTTTCTGCAGGTGCAAAAGATGTAAAGGCACTGCCCATTTATATTTTATCAAGTAATGATTTGGCGTGGTGAGTCTGTTTGCATTTCAAAAAGAGTTACTGAAAGTATTAAGTTACATAATAATTAAGTATTCCCTCTGGGTTTTTAATTTGATATACACTTTCATTAACAGCAAATTAAATTCTGCTACTAAGTAAAAAAAAAAAAAAAAACCTAAAACATCACAAGAAGTTTAGATTATTTTTTTTATTCAAAAAAAATGAGCAGCTTGTGAAAGGAAAGTTGAGAGTGTGGAGCAATACAGATTGTTTGCAGAGTTGAGTGATGGTAGTCAAAAAAATCACATACAGGATTCTTTTTCCCCCTTTACAGATTCAGCAAAAATAGAACATGTAACAATGTATCATTCTGCCTTTTGTTTTAGGAATTGTTTGCCAAGCCAGCAGGTTTCAAAAGACATTTTTTTGTTTGAGGTGGTCAAGTAGGTTTTCCTGATGCTTGAAATAGTTTTAAACTGGTGAATTTTCTATCTATATCTATCTATCTATCTATCCTTTTTGTGTGCTATCATGAATGCTTAAGTTTTATGACATCAAATCAGATATCTCTAGAGTAGGAGCAAAACTCTACTTAAGGCACTGAGGCAGGCTTTTTTAGATGCTACAAGTGCTAACCAAAAAGCAGTATAATAGAAAAATCTGTCCAAACTAAATTAAAACATTGAGATATATATACACACACACACACCGTCAGTACAAGATTTTGAATTGTATTCAAATAGTGCAATGTCCTGTTAAGATTCCTGGAGACAGTCCTATGCTCTTTCTTGACCATTCAGTGTTTTGATTTCACCTCTTCATGGTATCAAATCTCAGTCCAGCCTCTTCATGTGTAGTTTCTGGCTGGTGGAATGACCATTTTACAAATTGACTCTCTCAATGTGTTTACAAAGTGTTTGAAGACTCTTTTTTTTTTTTTTAAGTCCTCTTTGGATAAAAGTGTTTTGCTAAGCATATGTAAACATCTACAGTCTATACCTTCTTTTGGCTGCTCTCTTTTTAGGGTTTGCCACAGTGAATCAGCTGTTTCCATATCTTCGTGTTCTCTGTATCTTGATATGTTACACCCATCACCTGCAAGTCCTGTGGTGAGAGAGAGGACATGCAGTCTGTACCATGGAAAAAAGACTGAAAAAGCCACAGTTAACTGTAGAAAGGACTCAAAGGGGAAAGAAGCTCCTAGCTGCATCTCTAACTTAGGCTCCACATGCAATATATCAAATCTTCTTTAGCAATGAATACCATATGTCTTTAAAAAAAAGTCCAATTGAAATGAGCAATGCCCTCTTGGTCCTTTAATACTGATGGGTGTAAGATCATTTGAAGCTGTGCAGTAAGGAGCAGCAAATTTCAGTCTTGACTATAAGGCAGGATACTGTACATATATCAAATTAGGAGTAAAAAACCTTGAAGCAATTTCTGAATGAAAATTATACTGTTAAACTGGATTTAATTAAACTAAATTATACCCGTTCACACATGAGATTGAGATTTTTGGCTTCCATTTTTAAATGCATTTTTTCAGTAATTTTGAAGGGTCATCATCATTGGGAACAAAAAGGTGTAGTAACTGAGGATATGACCATAAGGCTTACAAATAACTGGATGGTATTACTCCATTAACCTAAGGTAACTTGGTTCAGGTCTTGGTTGGTCTTGATGTAAAACTGCTTTCCTAATGTCGTTTTTCTGTCCACTTAGGCAAAATATGTGGCAACACTCCCCCAGTTCCATTCTTAACGGAGTCAAATAAAGTCGAACTACAGTTTGTTTCAGATATTTCATACAGTGGAAGAGGGTTTGAACTACAGTATACTGCTGTTCTTAAATCTGGTAAAGCACATTCTCTAGATGCAGTTCACAAAATGTTTTGTATTTTGGGCACCTCTAGATATCCTTAGGGTATTATTGATACAAACTTGCTTTTTGTAATGGGTTGTTTAAAATGTGGGGAAAAAAAATATTTTAAGTCCCTTACCTATTCAGTGAAAAAGGAATGAGTGGTTGAGAATGCCTCAACTGTGCAAATCGGGAAATATGTAAACTTGTTTCACTTTTGAATGTGGTGCCCACATATCTGCATCCCTAATTAGAATTTACTTTTCTAAGATATCTTCAGTAGCTCAAGAATGTGATATTGGAAGGAATGCAAGTTTTTACTGCAAGTACAGCCTTTGGCCATTTGCCTATATACTGTTTTTAACCTAGCTTGATATTTTGAGTTATTCAGCAAAGCTTTATAATGTATAGTTCATATTGAAACTGCAATAACTTTGAAATACAATTTATGGTGTCAAGATTATATGAAAAACCATGTATATAATGGTGAGCTTCATAAATCATTTAAGGTTACTATTATTGTGAATTTCCCCTTGGGATTAATAAAGTATCTATCTATCTATTAAGAAAACTTCAGTTTCACATTTAACTCTCTGTATGGTGCTTTAACATTGGGCATTTTAAATGTGGTTTTCTAAGCACACATTTGTTTCAACAGGTTCAGGATGTGGAAGCATCGCTAAACTGAATCAGCCTGGCACTATTGACTCTTTCAACTATCCATTTCCTTATTCTGCCAATTCAGATTGTATCTGGAAGGTTGTGGCAGGGATGAACCAGGTAGTAAAGGTAAATTTAAACATTCAAATTTCTAAATCCTTTCAGTTAAGAAAGAGGCAGGGATACTCTAGGCAGCAACTCGGGCACATTCATATGCAGCATTTTGGAAAAACTGGGAAATGACACCCTTGTTTAAATAGGGAATTGCAGCCAAGCCAGCTACTGTAAATGACAACTCTTGCATAGAATTCCTATCATGGAGCTGTTATAACATGTGTTTATATAACAAATCTATTAAATCTTAAGTGGTGAATATGATGTAAAGACTGTATTTTAGTGCCCTTAAAAAAGGGCAAATGCTGTGCATTTGCACTGAACTTTTTTGAGTCTTCATCAGTTTTTATAGCCGACCTGTTGTGTCTTCTCAGGAAACTGGAAGACCGGTCAAGAATTTCTTACCCAAGTTTCACTTTGTTCAGCTCTCAGTGCTGGAAAGCCATGAACTGCCCCAGGTGCTACATTCAGTTTTTGTTGTTTGTGGCTGTTGATGCATAAAACAAAACAGGTTTTTGCCAACATAAGGCTCTTTTGCAGCAGTGTCCGGTTATCCTAAAGTAATTGGAGTACTTGATTGCACTCATTGCAATAAGGGAACCTAGTAAGAATTAAGCTGCTTTTGTTAACCATTAGCAGTTGCATTCTATTTATACACAAGTCATTTGTGATGCCAGATTGAGACTGCGGGTTATGGCTAGGTGGCATAGATCCACCTGTGATTTTTTTTTTTTTAATTTGTTTTGAGGTAAAGTATCTTTGGCTGACATGATGGTCTTTATGTAGTGACTAGCAAGCTGGAAAGGTAACTAGCTGAACTTTTTCATATGGACTATTCTATTCACTGTAACAGCAATCCATGTGCCAGGTGATAGTGGGTGCTCTCTCAGATGCTGGTGCCTTGTGCCTATCTGGCCCCAGAGGAGAGGCAGTAGAATGCTGTACATGCTCTTGGTGCTCTCAGTTACAGAATGCAACACTGTGTGTCGGGGTTGAGGATACTTTATTAACCAATGAAGGCCTTTTGTGTTGTGATTGACACCCTGGAACAACCATACATGAACTATGGTAATAGTCCACCTGCATACAAAACCAAGCAACATTTGGGCTGCATCACATATACACGTTTACAAGAGGGTTGTGATTTGTATGGGCAAATATATAGAAATGTGCGTACGTTATTTTTTTTGTTTTGTGTGTTTGTTTTATAATTGTGCTCCATAAACCTATTGATAGATGCAGTGTAGTCACATACCCATAGCTAATCTGAAGTTTTAATTAAGTGCTACTGAATCTTGTGCAATATTGTAACACATATAATGGAGAAAAGTAATATTTCTGTCAATTGTATTTAATGCAAGGAAATAGGCCCTTGATAGCTTAGATGGTTAATTTATTTAGCCAAGTTCTGTTTAAACATTATATTTTTCAGATAAGATTTATTGATTTTGAAGTTGAAGAAAGTTTGGACTGTACATATGACTCTGTTAGCATCTTTAATGATTTTGAAAGGCATTTGCTGATTGGTAAGTTGGAGTTATTAAAGGGTACTTGGATCTAAATTTACCAGCTGATCATTAGTTTAGGATGTTTTCCACTATTTACATAATTAGCAGAGCTGTTTTGCAGATTTTTTTTTTTTTTTGGTCTGAAATGGCACTATACACACATGTATTTGCTAACGGATTATTTTTAATTTAAGCAAAGCTCTGTGGTGTTTCAATACCTGGACCATTTTGGAGCAGCAGTAATAAAATCTTAATTGAATTCAAGAGTGACAATGAGAATCACTTCAGAGGATTTAAAGCTTCAGTTACATTTGAACAGCCTGGTAAGTGACCATGAGCAAGTCTCTTCACCTGCCTGTACTCCAATTGGACAAACCAAAAGGAATGTGATCAGTTATCTCAAATGTTGCAAGTCACCTTGGGCAAAGGCATCAGTCAAATCATGAAGTAGTACTCGCTCAGTGTAGCTGCTTACTCTTAAACATGCTATATCCTGTCACAAGAGAGTAAAACATTTTTGCTGTAAATCAATTCCTGATTTTTTTTTTTTTTTTTTTTCTTCCCTACAGACAAGTCTTTGGGTTTTGCTGATGGTCATTGCATAACACAATCTTGTTACAAGAAACTATTCTTTTTAAGTTGATATGTGCAATCTGTAGGAATGTGAAATTTGAGTATATAATCATTATCCGATGTTTACAATTTAACTTGTTTACGTCATTCAGTCAAGCATTTATCCCCCAACCACCCCACCCCCATTAGTTCTAGGCAGATAAGTTCGAACACATTGCAATTTACTTTAACTTATTACAATGGCAAAGATGTTTGTTAGGCTGCACATTTAAGTGACTAATCTAATGAATTGATTTTATTTTTAGGGTCTTCCCTTTAAGTGGAAGAAAATAACCTGCAGGCATTATGTATTGAAGGCTTCTTGAATGAGCTGGGGACCTTGTTTAAAATCTATAGATGCAACTAGTATATTTAAAGAATTTTAAAGAGTGATAGGATTGGGGCATCTAGTTTCAAAGTACACAAATGCAAATGTCAATTAAAATTTAATCTATTCCCCTTTTAAAGGAGTGTATATTGCAACAGAGAAACTTGTGGGTGACCCATTGACTAAGTGTAAACTTGCGCTCTCTGTCCACCATGCCTTGAATCCATCACCTCCACTTCTGTGTGTGTTGTGGGAGATGAAATTTTAATGTCCGTAAATCTTATATATATTTCTCTTCTGGTTAGTTCTGCTTCCACTTCAAAAACCAGTCCCGCTCACACAAGGCTGACACGGCATTTCTCGATTCCTATTCGTCCTCTTCCAAACCCTTCCCCACGCTGCCTGTGGCCTTCCATACACCTTGCTACTTTCATTGTACTGTGACGGTTGATTCCTAAGCCTTTGTTATAAAATGAACGACAGCATCTTCTGTCGACGGGTTTTTGTACAATGTCATCTCTATTCCGGGATCCGGCAACTGTCCGTTCCTATCAGTGGGTTATTTCTTGACACAAACAGTTCACGAAGGCAATGCACCGTTTTTTGTTCCTATTCTTACACCGCCGCATGCTACGGCGGGCCTCGGCTATCTAGTGTAAAGTATTACACACAGGAAGTAAGGTTAGGTTTGAATACACAATGGGCGGTTGGAAAATCGAGAGTACACCTTATGAGAAGGATTTAGGAGTCATGGTGAACTCTAAGCTATCGACTTCCTTACAGTGTTCAGAAGCCATTAAGAAGGCAAACAATGTTAGGTTGTATGTGTGGCGCACAAATCCAAGGTGGTTATACTCAAGCTTTATAATGCACTGGTGAGGCCTCATCTGGAGTACTGTGTGCAGTTTTGGTCTCCAGGCTCCACAAAGGACATAGCAGTACTAGAAAAGGTCCAGAGAAGAGCGACTAGGCTGATTCCAGGGCTATAGGGGTTGAATTATGAGGAAAGTTTAAAACAGCTGAGCCTATACAGTTTAAGCAAAAGAAGATTAAGAGGTGACATGATATGAAGTGAAGTAGTATAGTGGATCAAGACTTGTTTTAAAATGAATTCATCAATAACACAGGAACACCGTTAGAAACTTAAGGGTATATTACACACAAACATTAGGAAGTTTTTCTTTATGATAGACACTTGGAATAAGCTACCAAGTAGTGTGGTAGACAGTAAGACTTTAGGGACTTTCAAAGCTCAACGTGATGATTTTTTTGGATTGGATTGTTGGATTGAATGGCCTGTTCTCGTCTAGATTGTTCTAATGAGTGTATATGTATATACAGTATGTATGTTCCAAATTTCCTGCTGAAAAGGTGGTTTGGCTCTTGCGACAATCCTGTCTTTAATTAAAAATGCATTGCATTGTAATCAGTTCATTTCTGGTTTTTAATGTATTCAAAGTCTATTGACACTCGTACTTTATTCACTTCCTCTTGGTGTACATCTAATGCAATACAGAATGTAATAGATAATGGTCCCATGATGGCCACTAAAAGCAGATAAAAACAAAAAATGTATCCATGCCTTGAGAAAAATAGTACCAAGAATCTGATTAAGGTAAATTTCTAGTTTTCTTCCATTGTCACAAGGATGCTTTGCAAACCTGAAAAGCATGCTTGCTTAAATGTAAAGCTTCACCTCTTCAAAGTGAATGTATTTGGCAGGTTTTAAAGTTTTTTACCTTTTGGACCCTGGTTACACTATATCCCCATTGTAAAATACACGAACAAACAAGGTATTTTTAAAATGGGGGGGGGGAGCAGTAGCTCATTAAAGTAGATTTTCAACATGTGGTAGTCAAGATGCCATAAAGAAATTTGGCAACATGACGAAATGAAAGAACTAGAACAGTCTGCTTTTTGAACTGTACTTGATGGTTCTTCCTGAAGGGGTGATTGCTTATCCATCCATTCATTATTCACCGCTTATCCGAGGTCAGGTTGCGGGGGCAGTAGCCTAAGCAGTAAAGGCCAGACCTCCCTCTCCCTGGCCACCTCCTCCAGCTCCTCTGGGAGGACCCTGAGGCGTTCCCAGGCCAGCCGGGAGATATGATCCCTCCAGCGTGTCCTGGGTCTGCCCTGTGGCCTTCTCCCAGTGGGGCATTCTGAGGTCACTGAACCATACCCCATCCGCTCCTTGGCTGCGCCTAGAAATTCTGTCCATAAAACTTATGAACAGAATCGGTGACAAAGGACAGCCCTGGCAGAGTCCAACCTCAACAGGAAACGAGTTAGACTTATTACTGGCAATGCAGACCAAGCTCCTGCTGCTCCTGTACAGGGACTGAATGGCTTATAACAGCGAGCCTTGTACCCCGTGCTCTTGGAGCACACCCCACAGGATGCTTCGAGAGACATGGCTGAATGCCTTCTCCAAATCCACAAAACGCGTGTAGACTCTTTGGACAAACTCCCATGCCCCGTCCAGGATCCTGGCCAGGGTGTAAAGCTGGTCCAGTGTTCCACGTCTGGGACGGAATCCGCATTGTTCCTCTTGAATCCGAGATTCGAACATCGACTGAACTCTCTTCTCCAGCACCCCTGAATAGACCTTACTGGGGAGGCGGAGTGTGATTTCCCCCTATAGTTGGAGCACATCCTCCGGTCACCCTTCTTAAAAAGGGTGCTCATCTGGCACTAAAGTATATTCCTTGACCAAAACCAGAGGCCTTAAGAAATTATCTTGTAGGGTGGGTTGGGGGCAAGAAATTCTTACTGAAACTCCGACAGATTGAAATGTGGTAAAGAATCCACTTTTGATTAATGTTCATATTGATTCCAGTATGGCAGAGCTGGAGAAGAATAACAGAGCAGTCGCTGTTTTTCACAGAATAGCAATGAATAGTTTACGGTGGATTTCAGCCAACCTGGATATTTTCTCTCCACATCTGATGGGGTGTGTGTGTTTTAAAATCTGATTTGGATTACTTTGTGATACTGCATTCCTTTTCATCTTTGGTTGGGTATGGGGAGATTAAAATTGATAAGTTTGGAAGTGTCTTGCCATTTTGTGTAAATTATACAACATTGAAATCGTGGAAGATGATGCAAACAATGGTTCTGCGACTAAGCAATTTAAATGTTCATTATTTTATATTTCAGTATTTGAATGTTCGTTATGTGAAAGTTCTACAGTCATTGAGACTCCTCAAAGCAACTAATACAGTGCCACTACTCTTGACACCTGTTGTGTGTTCAAATTCTTCTCTAAATGTAGGTGTAACAAATCATAGCTTAAAATGCCTGGCTTAGTTTTCTGGCACATCACCAGATTTGCAGCATAAGACTGATTTATACCCCCGAAAAACTTTGCAACGGACAGTTTTTAATGCAACCAGAAATAATATAAAAAAAAAAAATCAGAAATGGTGGTTTTAATTTTGGTAACCTCTTAAGCAATAGTATAATCTATTACCAATGATATGCAATTAGGTTAGTCTTTTAGACAGTGGGGAAAGTTTGAGTTACTATAAGTGTTAGTGTATATGATTAAAAGTTTTCCCTCAAAATACAAATTGCTAATGGCTGTGGAAGACAAGTGCAGTAGAATGAGTTTTTAAAAAATAAAGGGCAGTGGGCTTGGTTGGAGGAAAAGAGGAAGTTTCATAAACTAATCACAACCAGTGATTCTCTTTGCACTGTGGGGAAATTAGTTTCTGCTTGCGACGCATGAACTTTGTTTACTAGAATTTCTGGTCAAGCATTTGGGAGATTGATGGTGCTGTGAAATGAAAAAGCACTTGTAAAGTTAGTGTTTTTTACGGATTTGATTACATAAAGTTGTTGCAGTTTTTTCTTTGGTTATTTCACTAGGTAAATATAATTTGTAATGTTGGGAAGAAGATAACCTGCAATATACTTATTGGATGTGTTTTTAAATCTTAATGTTTTAATTGTTTCGAAAATAATGTTTGTTCAAATTTCTTTTCAAGTTTGGTTATTGTAGGTATTTGCAGTAAGCCCCAGTCCAAAGTGTCAGATTTGGATTTTTTTTTAAATCCCTAATGTCATGGCCCTTCTCTTGACTTTTTGGGAATCAAGCCCTGCTTCTAAATTATAATGTGTGAAAACTAAATCCACAGACATTGGATTTGTTCACCAATTCAGATTTTAGTATTGAGACTTGCTGGTAAAGGTTTGGTCAGATTTCTCCATGCTGGATTTTGGAGGAAAGGCTGACAATGCAAACATTAAGGCCAACTTGGAGCAGATGTTTGCTCAGTGCTTGGAGTGGAACCATGTTATATGTGTTTTTTATATATGTATATGTATGTGTGTATATTTTTTTATATGTATGTGTGTATGTGTATATATATATGTGTGTATAATGTCTACTGTCGGCCGCCATATTGAACTTTTCAATGGTCTTTGTTACTTATGGGCCCATCTTCAAGAAATTTGGTACGCGGGTTCCCAACGCTAACTGAATCCTACTTAAGTACATATATACGTCCATAGCCTGCAGCTCAGTCACCGTGTGAGGCGGCATTGGGTCCCCCATCCCAACACCTCCCACGTTGTTGGCTGCCTGCCTATATAAGGCTGTCCGTCACTCCGGTCTCTACATTCCCTTCCTTGCCTCGCAACGGGATTCACATCTCCCTGCTGATAGCTACAGCCTTTTTATTTAATCCACGGCTTCTCCGCTGTTTTATTGTTCGTTTATTACAATTATAGTTATTGTGTAGGTATTTTACACTTACTTTACATTGTTCAGGTACCCATTTCCTTTATCGTTCCAACCGTACCCCCATTAACATGTCTATCAAGGTGATCACCATTGATCAAAGAACTGTCACTTATCGAGTGGTTTCCATTCCCGGAGATGGCACCTACCTTTTCCATTCTCTTTGTTACATATTGCATGGCCATATCAGGCTCACTCTTGATATCCGGAGGAACATTGTATCTTATGTATTGAATGACTGGGACAGGTTCAAGGTGTGGATTAATGACGGTACAGGAGATAATTATACTACACAGGAGCACTATAAGAGTGAAATGCTTAAGCCCTTCACCTATGGTTCTGCATGTGAGTTGATGGTTCCCGCTGAATTGTTCGGTTTTCTATTTCAAGTGTACTGAAATGGCCAAATATTTTACACCTTTGGACAACCGGCAATGCCTCTTAAACATCTTAGATTCACAGGTGACGATTTATGTAGTGGACTCTTTGATGTTTATGAATGTTTAAACTCTCAAATGCTGGATGTGAAGTTATCAATGAAACCGGTTGTGTGCTTACAACGCTTGACAGATGCCGAATGTCACTTCAACACAAGTCCTGCAAATACTGTTGTAATTTAAACAAACCATGAAACTCAAATTGATTATGACAGCAGCAATCCAAGCTGTGAGATTTGAGACAAGATTACTGTTCACATGGCCAACTGTACGTTGCATACTCAAGAGTAAGTTCAGTGCACAGCTTGGTCATATTACAACCGAAGGGCCGAACTGACAATGTGGTATACAAAGATCCTTAAAAAATAATTATTGGTATATTTTCCCTCAGTTTAAAAAGGTTTACTTTTCTACTTAATAAAAATTTTAAGGCAGTACTTCGCCGCTGCGA
>JANRMT010062791.1:240815851-240827030 GCA_026402145.1 Polypterus bichir lapradei | reverse complement strand
GTATATATATATATATATATATATATATAATGCTTTTTTAATGTAAGTAGATCATTTCGACCTGCTCATTTTTAAAAGTAGCTCGCAAGCCGAAAGTGTGGCCACCACTGAATTACAGAATGCTAGAATAGTTTTAGATAATTCCTTTTTAAAGGGTTCCCTAAAGCTGTGTTTATAAATTTCTGATTTGTCGGTGAATTAATTGGTTAAGTTTGTAATATTTGCTATTGTAAGATTTATATTTGGAATAATTAGCTAGTTAATACAACTAAAATGGTAATATTTAACGGAATAATCAAATTCAAAGTTTCAATTGTCGAACTTGTGGTGCTTTAATTTTCCACGTTTTATCCCTCCCTCCTTTTACATTAATTCCAATTTAAAGCTTTGTGAAATCAAACTTGTCAGTTTTGTAACGTTAATCCTTTATTTCAGAAATTAATAAAGCTTTTGTTTTGTGGTAAGAGCAGACTTTTTCTTATGCTCCTGTACAAATCCAGATTTTTAAAATAAATTGGGCTGTAGTTATTCTGATTTTATAGCTATGACGCAGTATCACATTCTTCAGTGTACCATTTATTCACTTAACATTCATTAATGTAACCTGTAGTTTGCCTTCAAAAATCATAAGACTAATGTTTGCAGATGTGTATTTAGCAACGAAGTATACCATTTTATTTTGTTCTGCTAACTCTGTTCATTGTTTATGATGTATAGTGTGTTAGATGTTCTTTGTCATTCGAAGTACTAAATAAATTTTATTTTGCTATTAAATCATGGAACTGCTCATGTCATTGCGTTTGCAGTTCACCACTTCATTTGAGTCTTGCATTGTTTTTTTGCTTCAATTGTCATTATTGGAAGTTCTCCCACATTCCCCCATTCCTATATGCGTAACAGTGGATGCGTGTATGTCACACTCCAGAACTGCTTTCTAAGGTTAAACCACTGCTCAAAAAAGTTGGATTCTCAGACTTGTATTTAAATGAATGGATTTTGATCATTGATTCTGATCGGTCTTTTAAATTAAATTTATTAAAAAAAAAAAAAACTTGTAAAAGCCTAGGAAATATTCTACCCAGTATTGATGGGTACAGATCTAATTTTGTATAATGTGGTTCATGCACTGCTAAATTAAATGTGCAGGTTCACAGTGAGAGAGTTAACTTTTTTTTTTACAGCCTTAATTCTCTCTGCCTTGTTCGATGTAGATGTTGGTTATCATGGCCTTCTACCTGTTTCTCTTGCTTTCTTGTCATTGATTTTAACCAGTAATGCAAAACCTTCAATTCCTTCAGTTCTGATGAATATTTTAATTCTGTTCTTGCTAATTTAGTAAATGTCTTTTCACCTGTGCTCTGTAATACTTCATACTTTATGCTGTATGACTTTTTTTTTCCCTCTCCTTTCTAGTCTACCTTGCATTGTATTACTCAGTCCTTTTCACAACCATACATTAAGATAGACGGGGTCCTCAATCATGGTCCTGGAGGGCCGCAGTGGCTGCTGGTTTTTTGCTCCAACCCAATTGCTTAATAAAAGTCACTTATTGCTAAATTAACACATCTGCTTCACTTCAGTTGTCTCGCTTATTAAGATTTGGAACCCTTATTGCTTATTTTAGTCTTAAACAGCTGTAGTCTTGGTTTTTAATTACTCCTAATTAGCAATAACATGCAAACGACAAAGGAGACCAGCATTTCTCCATTTAGCTTGTTAGCATTTACACCTGTGTGTATTTATCATGCACTATTAGGTTTAATTAAATACTTGGAAGGAAAGTGAACAGAAAAAAGTGAAGGACTGAGAATTACTCATCCATTTTTGCCTTCAAATCATTTGGATGATATCCTTAGAAAAGGGAAGACAATCTAGGATATGAGAATTGCCTGGCACTAACAAACCATGAAATTAAATTATTGGCAAGAATTGTTTTCTAATTAAGCAACCAGTTTAGAACAAAAACCTTCAGCCGCTGCAGCCCTCCTGGACTGTGATTGAGGACCCCTGAGATAGACCAAACATAACATCTTTGAATTTTCATCTTTGCTTTCATTGTTTGCATTGGTTTTATAAGTATCTGTTTTAACTGTATAAACCATTTTTGCTGTAGCAGCACCTCTCCTGATTTCCTGGTTACTTCTAACTTGTGTTAACATGCCACCTAGGAAGCGAGGATCTACTTGCATGATATTTTAAGTGACATTTTGTCAGTGCTTTGTCTTTTGTAAGCACTTTTTTTTTTCCTCTTGCAATTTTGTTTGTCCCTTCTCTTCACTGTTTTCTACTCTGACATTACTGTAGTTCCTCATCACTTTCACTAATATAGTATCTGCAAATTGAACATTGGGAACATTGACTCCTCCTACCCATATTACTTTCCTCTAGCAAAAGAACACATATCTTGTCATATTCCTTATAACTTCCATTCTTCATATTCACACTTGTTTCTTAATTGTTGCTTGTTCCCATTATAGATTAATTACTAATCAAATCTTGTATCAAGTTGCAGACTTTTTAAAATGTTTAACACTTCATGTTTCAAATGCCATTGTGTAATCAGTGAGGCATATATGCAGTTTCTTTTGCTTGTTCAATTAAGTATCTTAGAAATACAATTTTTATTTACCTTCCACAAATCCATGCTGTACCTCAAACTTCACTTCTGATCTTGAATTCCCATCTGTTTAATATAACCCTTAACTTTTAACTAGGTGTTTTCTTCCCCTATCTAGTCAAGCTTACAATTTCAAAATAAGTTGAGCTTTACTTGTGAAATAAGTAATGTAAATGTTTTTCTGTGTTCATCATAACTAGACCATTTAAATTCTTAAGTACATTATTAAAGCATATTGCACACTTGCATGCAGTCTGCATAGCCTTTGCACCACTGCTAGTTTCAAGTCTCCATGTGTTTGCTTTGTAGGTCCTGGAGGTGTTGGATATCCTAATGCATCCTAACTTCACCCTGTACAATTCAGAATATAACATTGCTATGGTAAAAGTGCAGGAAGTTATTGTTAATGAATATGTTAGCCCAGTATGTCTTCCTGACAGAGATAATACATTGGAGCCCTCTTCAAACTGTATCCTGACTGGAAGAGGTATTATAGATGGTATGTATGGTTTGGGCGTGTTTTGTTGGGGAGGTGGAAATCTAGCCTTTTTGAAGGATTCCTATTCAAATTGAAGAACCTAAGTAGAGTAAGATCAATCTTTAGATCAAGACTAAAACAAGAAGTTTTTGAAGGGATTTATTATTGTTTTAGTTGTATTGGCTATTATCAAGCTCTTGTCTACAGCAGAATTTTTTGGTAAACTTATGTATAGGTTTATGTTTTGTCTAGTTATGTGTATCATTACTGAAGAGTGCTTGTAAATAAGTGAATTCATGTCTGATGTACCAACCCCCCTCCCCCCCCTTTCTCATTTTAGGACAACTGGTTAGTAGGCTGCAGCAATGTTATCTTCCAATACATGACTCTAACATTACTTCAGAGTCCATGGGAACTGGCAAGATAAGCAACACAATGCTGTGTGCAGGCTTTCCTGGTTCTGAGGTTGCAGCTTTTAGTCAGGTATGTAGTCATTTTTAAGATGATGGTATATTCACAAACATTTGTTTCTAGGACTGGGAATCAAGTTAAAATTATCATATTTGTAAAGGTTCCATTCCACTGGCAAGACATTTGCTCATGTGGCTTTGTCTCAAATGCATTTGTCTTTGCAGTGAGCTCTCACCCTTTCTGTTCTGTTCCATTCTCCTAGGGTTTTTAAATTTATTTTAAAAATTGAATAATTAGCACTAAATGCTACCTCAAATCAGTCATTGTTGGTGATATTGCATGTTTTTTTTCATTAGAAATGTTAACATCGTTTTTGATTATTCCCTTTTTCATTCATAATACATAAATCCTATTTTCTACCTCCGCAACATATGTTGTGTACAGGTCCTTTTTCTCTCGTCTTAGTGTTCAACCTCTCCTGCAATTCATCATACACTTTCTTTAGCCTTCGCCACCTCTCTTCACCTTAAGCCTTATCTCCTTGTATTCCTCTCTACTTCCTTCATCTCTCTGACTATCCCACTTCTTTGCCAACCTCTTACTCTGTATACTCTCCTGTACTTCCCCATACCACAAACAGGTTTCCTTTTCCTCTGTACAGATGTTATGCCAAGCACCCTTCTTGCTGTCACCCTTATTACTTGTACTATAGTTGCACAGCTATCTGGCAACTCTTCACTGCCACCCAGTGCCCGTCTTACCTCCACCCTGAACTCAACCTTGCAGTCTTCCTTTTTCAGCTTCCACCATCTCCTCCTCCTCCTCTTGATCTTCGTTATCCTGCAGGCCACCATCCTGTGCTGCTTAACTACATGTTCTCCTGCCAACACTTTGTAGTCTATGGTCTCCTTTAGACTGACCCTCCTGCATATGATATAATCAACCTGTATGCATCTTCCTCCACTCTTGTACGTCACCCTATTTCCATCCTCTTCTTAAAATACATATTCACCACAGCCATGCCCATCCTTTTTCACAAAATCTACTACCATCAGACCTTCTGTATTCCTTTCCTTGACACCATGCCTACCCATCACCTCCTCATTTCCTCTGTTCCCTTCACCAACATTTTCATTGAAATCTCTCTCTCACTTGCGTACACTCTTCACCACTTCATCCAACTTCGATGTAGGAGAAAGAAGATTTCTAACATCCAACTTGTGGGGCATATGCACTAACAACATTCATTATCACACCTTCATTTTCCAGCTTAATAATCACTATGTCCAACATTCCTTTCCCCTCCAAAGCACTCTTCACATACTGTTCCTTCAGGATAACCACTACCCCATTTCTCCTCCCATCCAGTCCATGATAGAACAATTTGAACCCACCTCCGATCCACCTGGCCTTCCTTCCCTTCAATTTAGTCTCTTACACGAACATATTGATCTTCCTTCTCTCCATCACATCAGCTAACTCTCTTGCCTTACCAGTCATTACTGCCAACATTCAAAGTTCCTACCCTCGCTTCCACTCTCTTTACCTTCTCCTCCTGCCTCTGGACACGCCTTCCTGCTCTTCTACTTCAGCCAACAGTAGCCCAATTACGCCAGCACCCTGTTGGCTAAAAGTATTGGTGGCGGCCGTTGTTAATATGGCCTCGACCAGTCTGGCATGAAAAAATCTGTATTGTTGTTCACATACTGATCTGGCAAAATTTTATGCCGGATGCCCTTCGTAATGTAACCCTCCCCATTTATATGGGTCTAGGACTGGCACAAAAACACTAGTTTGTGCATTCCATGTGGCTGGGTTCCGTTGTGTAATTCATTAATTGATTGTATCCACACATAGCTTAATGCCTAAACTGCCTTTTGCGATCTGCTTTAGACACCTCTCAAAGATGTTTGTGAAAGAGGAGGTTGAGACCAAAGTACCATACTTTTTGTGAAGTTAACATTACTAAAAATGCAGTGAAATGTGCGTTTTACCCAATTAATTTCCGCAAGACCACATTGTGGAGAGATTGGAGTTCCATAGAGGTTTTGCAGAAGGGTTTGGCAACACCACTCACATTTCCAAAAGAATGTAGTTAGTGCATTTTTGCAATCCTTTGAGTATTTGTCAAGGGTTTTATCAATAGACTTTGATAGAGATCAGATAATAGCATTCACAGTATCCCATTTTGTGGGATAAGCATGGTTTAGGAATCTTTTGCCAGTGTGGAATTTATTGTGGGTTTTTTCCTTGTTCAGTAACCCCTGTTTAGTAAAAGAATATGCAGGTTTTTTTTTTAATCTATCAGACAGGAAGTTGGGGGTAGTTCAGCAAGAAGAGGAGTTAGACTGTTCTTTTTAGGGTTTCAAATGAAGAGCGCATGCCTTTTTAAAATGTTTTCAATTGTAGATATTCACATAAACCTAATGGCTATATTCTAAATCACTGAAACTGCAATTGTCCTAAGTTTATTATACATACAATAGCTAAAATTTCAGTGCATTTCTATTTATTCATTTATTTTGTCCTTTTGCAGGGTGAGGTGGGAGATCCTCTAGTGTGTCTAAAAGATGGTAAATACACCCTGTATGGGCTACAGAGTGGTCTGACCTGTGGGGAAAGGTCTTGGCTGTTCAGTCGTGTTAGAGTTATGTTAGACTGGATTGAAGCAGTACAGGGTAAATTTGCAATATGCTTTGAGCACCATGCTTAAAAAAGAAAACCCTGGTTTTGTCTTATTTTATTCTTTTATTTATAGCCAAAGAATCTGTTATTCCTGATAACGTGGCAACCTTGGATTCCGGAGGTAGGCAATATTACAAAGCTTATCTTAATGCTGTTAAATAAGCACTGAAGTATTTTTCTTAATGTTTATACAAGGACTGGCTGTATATTTTGCATGAAATCATTCTGCTCTAATCCAACAGATTCAAAATTAAATGCACCACACCAATTAGACCTGTTTGTATGGAGGAGAGAAAGCATCAATGCAGTTTTATTTTCTGCTGAAAACCTGCTGAAAGTAGCCAGTATTTTTCGTATAAGTAATCATTGCTTTGGATGAAGGTCAACTCATACACTTTGTTTATCATGTGGTTCGTAAGATCAAATAGGGTATTTAATGCCTTAATATGTGTCAGTTTTCATAAAGCAATTATTCATAATTCTGGGAATGTTTTAGTATAATCAATCCATTAACATTCCACTGTTGTCCTTACACCAAGACCTGTATTGGGGGGGCGTGCAGGAGTGGGAACCCTGGTTTAACAGTCCTTCACTTAGAAGCCTTGCCAGCACATTTCAGACAGCCAGTTTTAGACAATTTGTAAATTCAAATTTGACAAATTAGGAACCATTCATTTCATCAAGCCTGTTTAGCTAATAGCTAAGCTGTCCCAATATCTTGTCCAAATTCTTAAAGGTTGCCAAGGTTTCTGCTTCAACTACATGGCTCAGTAGTTTGTTCCAGAGTCCCACAACTTTCCTTGAAGAAGTACTTCCTGGCTTCAGTCATAAATGCATTTCCCCTTAATTTCCACTAATGTCTTAGAGTACACAATTCACCCTTAAGCTGTAGGAATGTTGCTGAATCTACTTTATCAGTGACCTTTGAGGATTTTAAATACACAGTACAGCACCCCATACTGTAGGCACTTTCCATTCTCTATGCCTCTAACTTTTTACAAATAGAAGGCAAGTTACAGAAGAATACAAACTACAACCAAAACCAAACCCCATACAGCTTCCCCAACTTAAAGTACTTTCTCACCTCTTCTGCACACAACCAATACTGTTCTAACCTAGCACTTCAGGCTCTTGGTTTAATTCATCACATTTCTTCAATTGACTTCACTCTGTTTCCAATCTTTCTGCTTTCCGTTTTGTGGAGAAAAAAAATTTGACTTCCACATTTCACTGTCTCTAACTTTTCTTTCCCCCTTTGAGTACTGGATGAATACATATTTATGTGAAAGAACACATCAAATACTCCTATTTGTAATCAATTGAAGCCTCTAGCTGCTAGAGGCTTCAATTTCCATTCTCTATGCCTCTAACCTTTTACAAATAGAAGGCAAGTTAGAGTGTTAAGTTAGACTCTATGCTAGAGTCTAGCATATGGTGCTACATGCTAAATTCATATTAGTTATTTATATTGGTGGACTTTATCCCTTTTTAAACCCCTTTTTAATTGAAGGTCTATTCCACTAGTATATTAACTGTTTTTATTGTTTAACTTTGTGCAATTTAACTACCATGTTGCCTTACACTTGGCATGAGGTTGAATCAGTCCATCCATCCATTATCCAACCCGCTACATCCTAACAGGGTCATGGGGATCTGCTGGAGCCAATCCCAGCCAACACAAGGCAGGAAACAAACCCCAGGCAGGGCGCCAGCCCCACTGCAGGTCGCGTGTGCACACACACACATGCTAGGGACAATTCAGAATCGCAAATGCAACTAACCTGCATGTCCTTAGACTGTGGGAGGAAACCGGAGTACCCGGAGGAAACCCACGCAGACACTGGGAGAACATGCAAACTCCATGCAAGGAGGACCCGTGAAGCGAACCCGGGTCTCTCTCCTGTGTGGCAGCAGTGATGAGGTTAAATCCTTACTATCAAAAGGTGTTGTGTGTTGGTTTTTTTTTTTTTTTTTTTTAAATTGCATATTTGCAGCATCTAGGCTCTAAGATAAGGCTGTGACCAATATTTATAAGGAGTTGTGGAAGAATAAGTTTAGGGTAATACAGCTTATATCTTAAAGAAATGGCACAAAGGGTTACATGTCAAAAACCTTTTCAGGCATGTCAGGAGGCCAGATAGGGGTCAAGTGAACAACAAAATGTACTGAAAAATGACTAAGAAATCAGCAGATGTCCATTCTGCTTGTTTACAGGACAATTGTTATATGCACAAAAATCAGGGGTGGTAGCTCATCTCAAAAGGTACAAGAAGAACCAGAATATAATAGACTAGACTTATTTATATAAGTCGTTTGGGTGTAAACCAACAAACCAACCAGAGTAAATGTAAGCATTGATTGACACTTTATGTAAATTCAATAGTTTATAAAATGAATCTCTTTGTTTCTCCTATCATTCTGATCGTGCTGTAACAGACTGCTTTAGAAGAATTCTCCCTCTGAGGCATTTTTCTGAGGAGTAATTGAACTGTTAGAGGATGATTCTTTAAGATGTTAAATTTCTACCACAGTTTTTGGTGCCCAGTGTTAAGGCGTTCCGTACTCTGGACGGAACTCCCAGCAGAATCTCAAAAGATATAAAGCCGAAGAAGATAATTATGGTGCGTCTGAAATTAGGACTGACTTGTTCCAGTCTACATGGGACTTCCCTCTGGAGAACACTATCTTTGTACCTGAAACGGTAGGAGTCGGCATGTTCACACGTTCTTTTGAGGATAAGGCTCTGGGTTAGACGTCATGCCGTCTAGGAGTGTTTTGCTTAGAGTTATAGAGTATAATAATTGAATAGTAAACCATTTACATAGTATGTGGAAAATTGTAACTGGTAAGAAAAAGAACAGGGCTTAGATTAAAGGTAAGATTTTTTTTTTTTTTTGTCAAGTATAGTTTTGTATGGTTTGTTTCCTATGTAGAGTTTGTTCTCTCTGAAAATAAATGAGTTTGTATCTTTGTTTTATTTTGTGCCAGGCATAGTGTGTAAGGAAATGGATGTTTTGATGTGCAGCGAATTTAAATAAATGTTACATGTTGGAAGAATTACTTTGTGTCTGAAAATGTTGTTCTGTGCCTAAGAAATGTGTGAATGGGACATTGTCTGAAATGTACTTGTATTTAACTGAATGTTAAATGTGCGCACAAATTTTAGAAATATCTGATAAAGTTCCGGAGCTCTGAGTTAATTTGGGTTAAAATGTGCGTTTTGAAAATGTGTAATATTTAATAAAATAAACTTCTCCACCTATAAAAAATGTTTATGTATAAAACATCTTTCCTTCAAGCCCTGATCAAGTCTTAGGGGAAAAATGTTCTTTGATAATTTTAAAATTTAAAGCATACAATTTCTTTCAAGGATAAAATGCTGCGTGTGTGTGTGTGTGTGTGAAGATGTATATTTGTTATGGACATTGTTTTAAATGCTTTCCATTAGTTAGGTGATTGAAGTAAGGGTGATATGGTGACGCAGTGGTTTGCACTGTGGTCCAGAAACAGCAAATGAAGGTTCAAACTTATATTCCCTGCTTGGAGCAAAATAAATGTAAGCAATGAAGAGAGAGTGTAAATGCTTTAAATACTGCGGTGGGTTGGCACCCTGCCCAGGATTGGTTCCTGCCTTGTGCCCTGTGTTGGCTGGGATTGGCTCCAGCAGACCCCTGTGACCCTGTAATTGGATTCAGCGGGTTGGAAAATGGATGGATGCTTTAAATAGTAGATGCTAAATAATAAAACTTGAGTAAGTTTAAATGTGTTAGACAGTTTGAGTGTGTTGTGCAATGTGAAAGATCACTGTGAGAGAAGTATATTTGAAGGAATTTAAGTGAGTTTGGCCATATGTTTGGTTAAAGACAATGTGTGAAAATATGTGCTATTTGAAATGATGAGGAAATTGATAAAGGTGTGCATAAATATGTTTTGAATTTAAACTTGAAAATGAATATGATTAGGTCCAATGTAACATTTCCAGATTTAGTATAAATGTGTGTGCGCCTTTTGAGTACTGGCCATACTCCAATGGAAGAAAGTTCTTCTTTTAGCAGTTTTAAATTAAATTTTAAAGATTAAAACCAAAAAAAAAAACTGTTCTAGGATTTCAAGAGAGCTGGTAACGAGCACTGGCTTCTAGTCTAGGTAGTTTTCTATATTAAGCTATGCTATACAAAGGGGGGGGGGGGGTGGTTAACTAACAAAAAGGGTAGACTGTGCTTTTTCTACACATCAACACTCTGGAGAAGCTGCAAGAAGCATCTCGTGATGATATCAATGAAAAAGCATGAATAAACTACTAGTCTTAACAGGAGGTTATGGGTAAAAGAAATCAATATAATTAAGCATAGCTAAATTTTTTTTGTTTCAAACTATTTTATTTAGAGATCTGTTGTAAGCAATTATTTAGAGAACTGTAAGCAATGATATGATGCACTAACTGCCATGACAGCATTTTTAAATAAAAAACATTTCAAATTAGACATTTTATACAGTGTGAAATGTTGATTTCTTCCCATCACTCCTTGTTCACAAGTAATTTGAATATCTTAAATGTGAAACAGAATGTTGATGATTGAATGACTACATAGCTGATAGAGCATCAAATTATAGAAAAGAAACTAAACACTCTATTGATAAAAATTCCGGACACTTGTTAAATTCTGAAGCCATAGGTAGAAATGTATCTATACTAATAAAAGGCAAAGCCCTCACTCACTCACTGACTCATCACTAATTCTCCAACTTCCCGTGTGGGTGGAAGGCTGAAATTTGGCAGGTTCATTCCTTACAGCTTCCTTACAAAAGTTGGGCAGGTTTCATTTCGAAATTCTACGCGTAATGGTCATAACTGGAAGCTGTTTTTCTCCATTTACTGTAATGGAGTTGAGCTCGAAAGCCTTGGGGGGCGGAGTTTCGTGTGACATCATCACGCCGCCAACGTAATCACGTGAACTGACTGTCAACGCACTATGTAGAAAACCAGG
>JANRMT010062791.1:240780641-240800851 GCA_026402145.1 Polypterus bichir lapradei | reverse complement strand
ATGTGTGTATGTGTGTATGTGTGTGTGGGCAACCTTGTTAATAGTCATTATTTTCCTGTATAAATCGTTGGTTGTTACGATAAAAAATGTCAGTCAAATATATCATATAGGAGACGCACACAGTGATATTTGAGAAGTGAAATGAAGTTTATTGGATTTACAGAAAGTGTGCAATAATTGTTCAAACAAAATCCGGCAGGTGCCTAAATTTGGGCACTGTTGTCATTTTATTGATTCCAAATCTTTTAGAACTAATTATTGGAACTCAAATTGGCTTGGTAAGCTCAGTGACCCCTGACCGACATACACAGGTGAATCCTATAATGAGAGAGAGTATTTAAGGGGGTCAATTGTAAGTTTCCCTTCTCCTTTAATTTTCTCTGAAGAGTAGCAACATGGGGGTCACAAAACAACTGTCAAATGACCCGAAGACAAAGATTGTTCACCATCATAGTTTAGGGGAAGGATACAGAAAGCTGTCCCAGAGATTTAAGCTGTCTGTTTCCACAGTTAGGAACATATTGAGGAAATGGAAGACCACAGGCTCAGTTCAAGTTGAGGCTCGAAGTGGCAGACCAAGAAAGATTTTGGATAGACAGAAGCGACGAATGGTGAGAACAGTCAGTCAACCCACAGACCAGCACCAAAGACCTACAATATCATCTTGCAGCAGATGGAGTCACTGTGCATCGTTCAACCATTCAGCGCACTTTACACAAGGAGATGCTGTATGCGAGAGTGATGCAGAGGAAGCCTTTTCTCCACCCACAGCACAAACAGAGCCGCTTGAGGTATGCTCAAGCACATTTGGACAAGCCAGCTTCATTTTGGAATAAGGTGCTGTGGACTGATGAAACTAAAATTGAATTATTTGGGCATAACAGGGGGCATTATGCATGGAGGAAAAAGAACACAGCATTCCAAGAAAAACACCTGCTACCTACAGTAAAATATGGTGGTGGTTCCTTCATGCTGTGGGGCTGTGTGGCCAGTGCAGGGACTGGGAATCTTGTCAAAGTTGAGGGACGCATGGATTCCACTCAGTATCAGCAGATTCTGGAGACCAACGTCCAGGAATCCGTGACAATGCTGAAGCTGCGCCGGGGCTGGATCTTTCAACAAGACAACGACCCGAAACACTGCTCAAAATCCACTAAGGCATTCATGCAGAGGAACAAGTACAACGTTCTGGAATGGCCATCTCAGTCCCCAGACCTGAATATAATTGAAAATCTGTGGTGTGAGTTAGAGAGCTGTCCATGCTCGGAAGCCATCAAACCTGAATGAACTAGAGATGTTTTGTAAAGAGGAATGGTCCAAAATACCTTCAACCACAATCCAGACTCTCATTGGAACCTACAGGAAGCGTTTAGAGGCTGTAATTTCTGCAAAAGGCAGATCTACTAAATATTGATTTCATTTCTTTTTTGTGGTGCCCAAATTTATGCACCTGCCTGATTTTGTTTGAACAATTATTGCACATTTTCTGTAAATCCAATAAACTTCATTTCACTTCTCAAATATCACTGTGTGTGTCTCCTATATGATATATTTAACTGACATTTTTTATCGTAACAACCAATGATTTATACAGGAAAATAATGACTATTAACAAGGTTGCCCAAACTTTTGCATCCCACTGTATATATATGTGTATATGTATAGATATGTATATATGTATATGTTTATGTGTGTGTGTGTGTGTGTGTGATATATATACACAGTATATAGTATTTTTCATTACTTCTTTAACACACTACTTCTCCGCTGCGAAGCGCGGGTATTTTGCTAGTATCAATATAATTTGTAAAATATTAGCTTAAAGAAAAATAGCTGGTGTAGGAATATAGAAACTATTTAGCTTTTTAGATTAAAAGTCCAGTCCAAGGGATCACTTTTTCCTGCTGCTAACAACTCAACTGTGCAGGAGTTGGAACCACAACCTAATGTCTGTTTTTCTGCGGCAGCGTCTTTCAAGGAAGATTTGAATCATGTAGTTATGGTTGGTATAAGAGGATAGATTATCTGCAATCACTGCAAGGCAATTGAAATCCTTTTCATAATATATGTATTTATTGAATATTTGTAACATTTAATTATAAGAAATACTGTACAATTATTTAAATTGTTTTGAGTTTAACCTGTATAGCAATTGGGTTACAACAACAACATCATTTATTTATATAGCACATTTTCATACAAACAGTAGCTCAAAGTGCTTTACGTAATAAAGAATAGAAAAATAAAAGACACAATAAGAAAACAAAATAAATCAACATTAATTAACATCGAATAAGAGTAAGGTCCAATGGCCAGGGGGGACAGAAAAAACAAAAAAAAAAAAACTCCAGACGGCTGGAGAAAAAAAATTAAATCTGTAGGGATTCCAGACCATGAGACCGCCCAGTCCCCTCTGGGCATTCTACCTAACATAAATGAAACCGTCCTTTTTGGATTTAGGGTTCTCACGGAAGGGCTTGATGATGATGGTCACGTAGAATTCTGCCTTTTAATCCATCCATCATTGTTGGAGCATCATGAAGCTTTGAGTAGGTGGAGGTGGTGCAGGCCACCACCACAAAGAAACCGGAAAAAGAAACCGAAAAGAGAGTAGGGGTCAGTACGGATTTTAGAGCCACCCTGAATAGTTATTATGAGGAAATTGAGCATACAGAGTATCAGGATTAAGTTAAATTAAGTTAAATTGAAGTTATAGAAAGGCCATGTTAAAGTAATATGTTTTCAGCAGTGTTTTAAAGTGCTCTACTGTATTAGCCTGGCGAATTCCCATTGGCAGGCTATTCCAGATTTTAGGTGCATAGCAACAGAAGACCGCCTCACCACTTCTTTTAAGTTTTGTTCTTGGAATTCTAAGGAGACACTCATTTGAGGATCTGAGGTTACGATTTGGAATATAGGGTGTCAGACATTCCGATATATAGGATGGGGCGAGATTATTTAAGGCTTTATAAACCATAAGCAGAATTTTAAAGTCAATCCTGAATGACACAGGTAACCAGTGTAGTGACATCAAAACTGGAAAAATGTGTTCGGATTTTCTTTTCCTAGTTAGGATTCTAGCAGCTGCATTCAGCACTAGTTGCAAACGATTTGTCTTTCTTGGGTAGTCCTGAGAGGAGTGCGTTACAGTAATCTAGTTGACTGAAAACAAACGCGTGAACTAATTTCTCAGCATCTTTCAGTGATATAAGAGGTCTAACTTATGTTAAGTGAAAAAATGCTGTCCTAGTGATCTGATTAATATGCGATTTAAAATTCAGATTACAGTCAACAATTACCCCTAAGCTTTTTACCTCCGTCTTGACTTTTAATCCTAATGTATCCAGTTTATTTCTAATAGCCTCATTGTATCCATTATTGCTAATCACTAAGATTTCAGTTTTCTCTTTATTTAACTTGAGAAAGTTACTATTCATCCATTCTGAGATACAAGTCAGACATTGTGTTAGTGAATCAATAGAATCGGGGTCATCCGGTGCTATTGATAAATACAGCTGTGTGTCATCAACATAGCTGTGGTAGCTCACGTTGTGCCCTGAGATAATCTGACCTAACGGAAGCATGTAGATTGAGAATAACAGCGGACCCAGGATAGAGCCTTGTGGAACACCATATCGGATATCATGTGTCTTCGAGTTGTAATTACCACAACTAACAAAAATTTTTATCCCTGTCAGGTAGGATTCAAACCAATTTAAGACACTGCCAGAGAGGCCCACCCATTGACTAAGGCGATTTCTAAGAATATTATGATCAATGGTGTCAAATGCGGCACTCAGATCTAAGAGGATGAGAACAGATATATGGCCTCTGTCTGCGTTCACCCGCAAATCATTTACTACTTTAACGAGAGCAGTTTCTGTGCTGTGATTTGTTCTAAGGGTTAGTATAATTTAAAAGAATTGGATGATGTGATTAGCATAACATGGTCAGCACTTAGTATTTTTAGATAGATGTTTCTAGTACATCTGAGTCTATTGATACTTGGTGCAGGAAAAAAAATTTTTAAGAATTAATGTTTGTATATAATTTGGACTGTTAATCAAAATTTAACACTATTATCAGCACTACCAGTTAAGTCAGTGCACTTTTAAGTTTTCTTGGTTATTGATTTTAATAACAGAATGGATAATATAGATTTAACATAAAAGGACATGTGAAGATAGTTTAAACTTGAGGACTTGAAATAAGCAAAATGTACTATTGTGTACTGTTTTTCATGAAGAATGTGAATTTTATTGTGTAATAGTAATTGATACAGAAGGATGGAACAAATTTGAATATTAATGTATTAGGAACGTTTTATTGGGTTTTAAGGTTTAAATGTGCTAAATTAGATACAGGGGTTGGTACAAACCTTTTAAAGCTTGTAGAACATGTTATAAGCGAAATGAAGTTTGCAGGATAGTGTGAACAGTGATTTTTAGGAACTGGGGTGATTAGGGCCACATAGACAAATAGATGGTGGCAAAACAGGACCAATTTATTATAGCTTTTTGGGCTCATGTAATATAGAAGACAGCAAAACAAAGTAATAATTCAACACAACAGAGATGGAATGTTTTGTGCATGGAGTAGTGAGTGTGCAGTTTGTTGGTTTGTATCTGGGCTTTCCAATTACACAAGTATCCCAGCTGGTGGCAGAAGACTTTGAAGCTTGGATACAACCCTTGCAATTTTAACTTGACCTTGACATGAGACAGTGGCTTGCATTAATGAAAGTAGTGCTGACATCTTCTGAAGGGAGGATTGACACCTACTTTCAGCAAGATAGCTGTTTTTATGTAACAAAGGTGATCGTCTAATTTAAGATCACAGAAGGTTGTAAATGGGGGCAACTTTGTGGAGCATGGTTGTGTATATCAGGACTCTATCAGGTTATTGACGTATACATAATTGGCAACACGAAGTTGACACATTTTGAAGTTTTCAGGTAAATAGTTGTGCTGTTTGTTGCTGCCAACAATAATAAATTATCTGTCCATTGATGAAAGATATAGGACTCGTTATACTTTTGTGAATTAAGATGGCTAATGTTTGTTGGATAAGAAGGAAATCAAATAATTGTTTACAATGTGTTATCATACTTTAAAGTTATGGGACACAAATCTGAAATTTATAGGGGAAAGCATGTAATGCAAGTATACTCTGAGGAAAATGGACTTTGATACATGTTATGTTCACTATTATTGATTTTATTAGTTATTACTGATTTGTGTGATTTAGGTGTCATTAATTTGTAGTTCATCTTGGGTATTAATGATTTCCACGGATTTATTTTCCCAAATTTAGCTAGCCAGGAGTCTACTTCTTGTTAGTCCCAAAAGTGGGGACATATTTATTATACACACGTTTTATACACATTGGGAATTTAGTTACAGAAGGAAACTGGTCCTTACAGTTTTAGTGGGACTTTAAGACATCCCAAAGGGTGGAATGTGGAAGAATAATTTTTGGGTAACAGCTTTCATCATAGCATGAAGGGTTAATATATGTCAGAAACCTTTGCAGGCATGTCAGGAGGCCAGATAGTGGTCAAGTGAACAACAAAATATACTGAAAGATGACTAGGAAATCAGCAGATGCCCTGTAAACAAGTAGAATGGACAATAGTTAGTTATCTGCACAAATATCAGGGTTGGCAGCTTATCTCAAAAGGTTCTTTCTTTAAGATGTTAAATTTCTAGCACAGAGTGGTTTATTAAAATTCACATGCCGAATGTGAGTGGCCACTTACAATTTATATAGCAGTTTTAACTTTTAAGCTAAGTAGTTAGTCTTCATCAGTTAATTAAAAATAAAAGGGGCAAGTTTTTCTATTAAAAATGAAAAGGTAAAAGATGTACTTATAGTACATGCTAATGCTGAATGTTGTCTTTTTCGTAGGCATTATTGGAACTGCTTGTTGGACAATTTAGGCCTCAAAGTGATCATCAATAAGAGCTGAATGGAATTTTGATTCTCGTATCTTCATATGAGAGAATGGGGTCTCCCAGAGAAAGGTCACCTGAGGAAATGTGGCTATTTTAAAAGTACTTGTTCTCCTTTTGGGGCACTTGTCTGTTGCACACATGTTCAAAATCTTTTTAATGTTGTTCTTAGCTTTTAATTTTGGCACAGTGCCATTCAGCAGTGCTAGAATTTCACATTCAACATCTCTAGTGTCCTTCTCAGCATTTTCTGTAGAAAATGAGAAGTATAAATACTAAAACTGGTTTCAACATTGCAAAATCAAAGAAACGCCCATCAGATTCTAATGCTGTACTTTGTTTGTTCAGTATATTACGTAGTATGTCCATATACTCTTTTTGGGCTAATACTCCATTTCTGTGTAAATATTTTCGAAGTTCTGAAGATTATAGCAGTTCAATTTGGAAGATAATAGTTTTAATTTTCTCTATTGCCTGATGTCTTTTTTTTTTTTTTTTTTTTTTTTGTGCCATGTAGTTCAAGGTGGAGCTCATTTTTAGCATGTTGGCAAATCAATTAACTACTATATCTAGTTACAATTGTTTTCAAGATGTTTATTTAAACTTTTCAAATTTTTTTTTCTCCACCGTAGTCTTCTAAACTGCTTATACGTGTGCTTCTGCTTAGCCAACTAATTTGCATGTGCAGAAATAAGTTCATGTGTTTAGAGCTCCTATTTCTAAGTGTGGACTCCTAATATAAAACTGATCTTATTTTCAGTTCAGCTTTATAATTTCCTTCATATAAACTATTTTTCCCACACAATTGTGTTGGAGTATATAAAGATAGCTAGGAAATTTTGGAAAACCTGTTATCTTGGATGACTGCAAAATGTTTCACCCGTGATTGCTGGTGTGCCATCAGTTAAGCCTTAAACCAGTGCAGAGAGTGATTAGCTGTGTGTGTGGTTGCTCCAACCACCAGCCAATATTGTCCTTTCATGAATAAATGTCTTTTGAAAACCATTTTTGGTGGGCAGGGAATGGACAATTGTGCTGTGTCAATGTCCGTTGATTTGTGAAATTGGAGGGAAAAACGTGCACTAATCACTGTCTGCTCTCCATTGGTCTTTCACATCCATTTATATTCCCTAATTTGTTGCTGTATTTCTGGAGAACTTATGAATAGTAGACAGTTTTATTTTTGGAGCTATCAAGTTTGCTGAATCGATATACGTCTTGGCAAAATTTTGCTTTGGGAAGGATCACTAGCCTGATAAAATGGAACAGTTGTAGCCTTTGCTCTTCTGTCAGGAAAGTAGCCTGTCAAATTTAAGTACGTTGATCTTTTTCACAAAGTTCATTTTTAACTGGGCAATTCCTCTTGTACATTTTATGTGCATATCGGTACTGTCTTTTGATATTACCTACAACAACAACAACATTTATTTATATAGCACATTTTCATACAAAAAGTAGCTCAAAGTGCTTTAAATAATGAAGAAAAGAAAAATAAAGACAAAATAAGAAATTAAAATAAGACAACATTAGTTAACATAGAAAAGGAGTAAGGTCCGATGGCCAGGGTGGACAGAAAAAACAGAAAAAAACTCCAGACGGCTGGAGAAAAAAAATAAAATCTGCAGGGGTTCCAGGCCATGGGACCGCCCAGTCCCGTCTGGGCATTCTACCTAACATAAATGAAATAGTCCTCTTTGTAGTTAGGGTTCTCACAGAGTCACTTGATGGTCAAACAGACTTCTGGCTTTTAATCCATCCATCATTGTTGGAACATAATGGTGCTTGGAGTAGATGGTGGTGGCGCAAGCCACCACCCAAAGGACAGCGGAAAAGGAAACGGAAGAGAGAGTAGGGGTTAGTACAGATTTTAGAGCCACCATGAATAGTTATTATAATGAGTTGGATATACTGAGTATCGGGATTTTAATTACAGTGAAGTTATGAGAAGGCCATGTTAAAATAATGTGTTTTCAGCAGTTTTATAAAATGCTCCACCGTATCAGTCCGGCGAATTCCCATTGGCAGGCTATTCCAGATTTTAGGTGCATAACAGAAGAATGCCGCCTCACCACTTGAGTATCTTCTTAGAATTCCAAGAACAAAACTTATTTGAGCATCTGGGGTTATGCACTTCTCATCAATCCATGTTTAAAAAAAAAATTATATATATACAGGTATATAGTGCCTTCCGGTTTTAATGAAAGTGTTATTTTTTGCTCTTAGATTTTTTCCTGCAACAAATTTTGTAGGTTTTAACATTAGCCAGCTTATGGGCGCACAGCCCGTTGATATTGCATGCTTCATTAATAAATGTGCAGTCTCTCTTTAAAGATAGCCGCATGTCAGGTCATTAGGAACCATTCCCAGGCAATATAGAGGAACGAATTTAGGAAAATTAAGCACTTTACATGTGACACATTTCATTATAAACTGTAAAATCAGTGACGGTGTTTATTTTTTGAGAAGCTCAGGAAACCTGTCAAAGTGTCACAGATACTTTTGTTTAAACTGGCATTGTCTCTTTGGATTTCTCAGCAACTGTTTTGCAACTAAATGGTTGGGTTCTGCCCTAAGATAATGTGTTCCATATCATAGCAAGAAAAACCAAATTAAACACCAATGTATTGTTGTGTTTTTTTTTTTTTTTTTTTTTTTTTTATATAAAACAGAATGTCCTGATGATCAGCCATTAATAAGTCCACAAGGATCTTTTCATTCTCCTGGTTATCCCTATTACTATGATGGCTGTCTTAACTGTTCCTGGACTGTTTATTCAAGTTTAAACAGTCAGGTGGTGTTGGATATTATTGAAATTTCAATAATGGAGTCTCCTAACTGCGAAAAGGCCTATTTGTCCATCTGTGAGGAGTCTAATGATGGAGCACGGCATTTGTTGGGTAAGGCTATGTGGATTATTTCCAAACAGAATTTCTGTTCAATCTTCTGTGAATGTTTGCTAAACTGTTATTTAAATTTGATGATTGCATATAGCATGGAACTGACCTCTGTGTACTATTCTTTCCTAAGCATGTCCTGGAGTACCAAAAAAAATGCCACATTGCACCAAAATTTGGAGACTGGGCAAAATGGGGAGGGGGAGAGGGGAAGAAGCGGTCGGTGATTATAACTGCAAGAATGCATGCGAATGAATATGAATGTTGCATCAATGTCGCAATGTTTTCCGAAATGTACTACTGTATACAAGTCATAAAATGAAACATTCCAAATATCATATATACCTATGTCTGTTTTTTCGGTTGCGGCTTTGACATCATGGACCATAAAGTGCATACTAATTCAGTGTGAGCAGGAACACTGAATAAAACTGAATAAAAAAAAAAAAAAGTGACAATGAGCTACAATAAGGCAGATTCACCAGCATTTGTGGGACATCTTTTATCCCCCAGATCAGAGAATTTCCAGTTCCATTGTCTCAAAACACTACTCACATCTACATTTATTCCCAGTATGAAATAAAAACTAACAGCGTCAGATCTGGAGCGGTGGTAGTGGGGGGTTGTATCTTGATTGTGACTAAGAGAATAAAAGTGTAAAAAAAAAAAAAAAGCTAACTTTTACAAGTACTATAAATTTACATCGGGTATTACAGACCCAAATCAAATGTGTGTTTTTATTATAATAAGAGCAGCTCACTACTCGAAACGGTAAATTTGCGAGGCAGATGGTATCGAACTAGCCACCACTTAATTACAAGTCAGCAGTTCTTACCATTACACCCCGGAAGCTCTCACATTGTCCTTGTACCTTTTGTGAAATGTTTGATATGTGGGCTTCAGCCTTCACACATTATACAGTTTATATTGACATTTTGTCATTACTAAAACATGAAAAATGTATTTGTTTTAATGTGTTTAAATAGATTGTTGTAGACACAACACGCACGAAATGCGTGTGTTACAAATGATATGTACCATATACACTCACTCCTAGATAATCGAGGCTTGAGCTGGAAGAACCTTTTGCGCTTTTTGCGGCGGTGGCTGGGGGGATAGTAGGCTGCTTGTGCTTTGACACATTTATTAGACAACCGATGCTGACGGAGAGATGCGAAGGGTTTTAAGGTGGGCTGAAATTAAGATTTTTTTTTTTTTTGGGTAGGCTTTGGTAATTCTAGTGTTAATTTACAATGTTCACCCATACTATAATTTGTTTACAACTGTTTTCCTACATTGACAAATAAGGCTACACAACATACTTGCTTCCTAACATATGGAAAATGTTATGGTAATAATGGCAAGTCATGGAACACATAGTATACATAATATACTGTATATGGTATAAATCATTTTTCAAATGAAATCTCTGCTGTTTCAGTTTCTTCAGCAATGGAAATTGCCTGCTTAGAGGAATGCTTTAGCAAGTGTCAAACAGAAGTATATTGGATGTGTTAGTCATTATTTTTAGGAAAGCAGTTTGTTGTGGCAGGGGAAATTAACTTAACCCTGAGGTTGATTGTGTAATTCCTTCCTATGACTTTCTGTGTGAGTTCGAGCAAATTCTTTAACATAATATGAATGGATAAAAGCATCATGTAAATATAGTAGTAACAATTAATATCTTAATTGTTCTATGGATAATAGGGGCTTTCATTTTCTGCCATCCTCTTGAGTATAGAAAGATTAATGCATATGGCAAGTTATTTTAACATTTAAAGATCACATGCTGGTACTAAAAAAATTGAGAATCTTATCATAGATATTTGAATAACTGAAGTAATTTATCAAACAAAAGCTTTGTGATTAAATTAGTTCTGAAAGATCTGAATCACAATACTTTCAGCTTAATTGTGCTTTTAATTTGTTTTGATTGTGATTTTAATTTTCAAGCCACAGTATGGTTCCCATGCAATCACAGTACAAAGGCAAAGCTGCATGTGTACTTCGCTTAAATGGAATGGTTCACAGAAAAACACTGAAACCTTAAGTGAACACACATAATAAGTTGAAGACTTCAAAAGAAAATGTTAGAGCCTCACATATTAAAGCTTATAAAGACGTATATTACGTAGCTGAGTACACTATGCAAGGGCAAACTGCATACTTTTTGTTGTGCTTCTTATCCAAATCATTCCCTCAGTGTAGAATTCTATATATTAAGTCATGATATATATTAGGAATTTTATTTTTTTTTTTTATGTATTGAAAACTATTCAAGTAAGAACATTGCTTAAAATTCCAGCTATGCATGATATAATGCAATGGTAAATTCTGGTTTGCACTAGAATCTAAAAACATTATTATATCATGACCTTTGGATCTTCTTTTAAAGATGAAGTGGCTATATGTTATGGCAGGGTCGAAGCTAAACACCAAGCTCAGATAGTTCTTAATTTTTTAGAATTTATTCCAAGAGATCTCTCATGTACTAGAACTCATGAACAAAATAAAATTTCAAATGAAATGTTACCTACTTTGCACCTGGAACAAAGATCAGTTGGTGATGTCAGTCAATTGATGATTTGAAACTTATGGGATATTGAAATGCATTAAAAGTTGTGCAAAGCAAAACTGCAGAAATTTTGTATTCTATTACAGTTTTTGGGGTGTGTGTTTTTTTTTTTTTTTTTTTTTTTTTTTTTTGCATGTAATATGGATAGTCTTCTTTGATATAGAATTTTCCTTGCAACATCTTAAACCAGTGATTTCTCACTCCATATTTATTTACTGTATTTCATTTTGTCCTTGGTTTGGATATCCCATACCAATTTCTGAAAGAATCATTTTATACAGTTCAGACTGGTAAGGTTAATGTGGCTGACTCTGTCTAAAATATCTGGCAAGTTAAGGGTCTTTAGGACACAAGGCAGTGATATGGACTGACTGTTTAATCATCTACTTTGTGACCAATGCCTTTCTTGGAGTCCAGCAATAAACCTGCAGCTCAGTGAATTCAGAAGTTGTTTGCTTCATATTTATTGTGCAAGAATGAAAGTATCCATGTCTTTGTATTTTTCTGCTTTGCTTGTTGTTTTTTTTTTTTTATAAATGGCTTCTTGTAGTGAGGTTTACGTTAATATGAATTTCAGGATCAATGAGCATTAGTTCCATTACAGTAAAAATTCTACATTCTTTTTGTTGGACAGCATAATTGTTAATGCTGGTTTTTCATACTAGTAAATAGTTCATTTTAACTTTCAAGTATTTTCCTGTCTTAATATTTTAGGAAGATTTTGTGGAAGATTGCGGGACATAACCATATCTGCCTCACAGGAAAGTTCAGTAGTGAAGATTATTTTTGTTACAGATCATCCAGCCAAAAGAAAAGGCTTTTTTATTAATTATGCAGTTAAGCAAATTGGTAAGCGTGTGGTATTTTGGGAAATTTGAATGTTACCATGGTCCATAGGTGTTGTAAGTAAAGCTTTGCATTAAAGTTGCCTTTTGAATAAGAAATTTAGTAAGAAGACATGTATTAGTGTCATACTGGCACTACTACACAGTGTACCATGAAAGTAGAAGGTAACACCAATAAACTACTGTGCATCACTGATTTCTAGAATGCTACTGTGCTGTAATTCAGCGTTGAGTGTAAATTTTGTGCATCATGACCAAATTTTAAGAGGTTGGAATGTGTTCTTTGAGATAATTGTGTGTTTGGATCACTTGCACTCACTAAAAAGTAATTTTCTTTGACATTTCAGAATTTTCTACAAGTGGTAAAGAACATAAGTTTAAAAAGGCAAGTGAAGAGGAATTTAATCTGAATGCCCAAGATGTCTTGTTGCTTGGACCCACTGATGGGGAGATAAAATCCCCTGGATATCCAAATAACTATTCTCTTAATACATGGTAACTTCTACCTCTCTTGTTCTGCTCCTGGTGATCGGTGCTTAGTGTACAGAGTATTTTTACTGTCATTAAAATTAGAGCTGCTTTTAAAGACCAAATCAATTTTATTAAATAAACAATTTTTAAAAAGTATTTTGCAACCTGCAAATGCTAATTAGTTTTGTGTATCCTGTTCTTCCCCCTTTGGTTTAATAGTTATAGTTATAGAATCGTGGGCCAACCGAACACTGTAATAAGGATTGACTTTAATTTCTTCAGAACATCAGTCATTCATGACTTTTGTGTGGATTATCTTGATATATTTGAGGGAGTAGGAAGCAGTGAAAATCTTTTGGGTAAGTATAGAGGAAGGGGATTTACTAGATAACTAATTACTATCTAAGCATTTATTAATAATGTGCCTTTTGAAAGGGTGATTTTTGAATTTTATACTATAGAGATGCCAGGTTGTGCTGTTGGCAATTTTAGTGACTTTTGTTTTTTTTCTCTCTCCCCCTCTCTAGGCCATTTCTATGGGGAGGGTCTTCCTCCCAGTGTGAAATCCTCTGGATCAGAAATGACTATAGTTTTCAATGCATCCTGTAATTTTACCAATTCAGGATTCGTCTTGCAATATTTCTTCTTAAATGTTTCAGAAGGTAAGCTAGGATAATGGTTTAATTTTTGCAGAGTGAACAGAGTGGCATACTCTTCACCAGAAATGGTGGCCTGTTGCTTTTTTCTTGAATTGAAATGCTCTCTGGCTGAATCAATTTGGCATTGTTTGTTTGATTTTGAAAATTAAAAATTTGACAACATTCATTGTTTGTTATTTATGCATATTTTTAAATGTAGGACTGATCTTTTAAAATCCACTACAGCCTGATTTTATAAAATTCTGTTTTAATCTCATCTGCTCCCTCATCAAAAGAACGTTGGTTCCATTCATTCAAGTCCAGAGCACATAATCAGGGAGTCCTTCCGTAATCAGGATTTTCATGAACTACCCAGATGTAACACTTAGTATCAGAGTACTTTTGATTTTTAAGGTCGGTTCTCACTTTTTCAGAAGAGTGTGATTTTATTTTAGTGCAGTATTTATATAGTGACTTTCCCATGCTGAAGGCGTTATTAGGAAATCTAACCAGGTGTTAACGAAGTTATTTCTGAAGCAAACTGTGGATGCATAATGTGCATACATCTTTGTACATCTTTGATAACAGATTTGTCCAGTTTGCCTACAAAAGCCTAGAACAGATAAGTAGTGTAGTGTGTACAATGGGTAACCAGCTCATTGAAGAAGACTTGCATACATCACCACTCACTCGCATTGGACAAATTCATAGTCATAAATTGAAAATAAGGTCACATTCTAAATCTGACTATATACAGCCTGATGGAAAATTCAGTAAGAGAGAACAGTTCACTTACATTTTCAGAGAGACTCTTCTTTAGGTGCTAATGGGGAGAAAAACAGCTTTGTGAATTTGTTGACAATGCAACATTCTGTGGGATTTTTCCCTTGACTACTGGTATTTAAAGAGCCAGCTACAGAAACAAATGGGCTGAGTGGTGGCTCTGAGGCTAAGGATCTGCGCCAGTATCCCAAAGGTTGCCTTTTCATTTCCCCATCCCTGCCAAGAGATCCTACTCTGCTGGGCCCATGAGCAAGGCCCTTAACTGGCTGACCCTACACTCTGACCCCAAGGGGTATGCGAAAACTAACAAATTCCTAATATGAGAAGTTGTATAATATAAGGCAAAATAAAGAACAAAAAAAAGGCAGAAACTGACTTGAAGATTTGTTAACCCTAACTTTAGGAGAATCAGAAATTAAACATTACAAATGGGATGTAGTTTGGAGCAGATCGGCATGCAGTTCCTTGCATTGTGATGAAGAAAAATTTTTAATTGATGAAATGGCTTTGGTAATGGATAGGCGAGTGATGATATTTGGAAATACAAGACAAATGTGAAATAAATCATCTGGCCATCAGCCAAGTTTTCTAAGAAAACTGCTTGCACTTTGATCCTAATAAAGGGTCATATTATGATGTCTTGGCTCCTGATTATGCTGTTTTAAATACTACCACTTGACTGCACTTTTAAAACACAAATTATTTAGGAATCCTCTTTGTAACATTGATCACAAATTTTGAGTACTAAAAAACTAGCAGTTTTCTACTTGCACACATTTGTGTGTATTGTGAATAGCTGTTTAGGTTTTCCTTTTAATGATGCATTAACCACCATGAAAAATGGCCGTTATGAAAGATTGACCTTGTTTTAATAACTTTAAAATTGGCATCTTAAGAGCATGTTAAGTATTGCTAATGCAGTATTTTATCTTGGAAGATACATTTTCACAATTAAGTGTACAGCTCACACTGTAATTTACAAGCCAATTCTATTGAATAATCAATTATCAAGGTACATTTTATTTGAGTGAAGAGCCACAAGCTGTATTGGAGTATTTACTGAGTATTTTGGATCACCTTAAGGTGAGCTGATGCCATTTGTTTCTCTTTATCAGAATCTATCAATCTTGGAGAAAATGAGAGGCTGGGTAAGTTGTATATTCTATCCTTATTCAAATGTTTTAGCTATGTTTGATTTTATTGGAATTATGTATTTTCTTTAGGTTGTGCTGGTAAGAAAAATTTGTACTATAACATGTTACAATACTGATGCTGATTATTTTTTTCCTCCCCAAATTAGCTGCATGTCCAGAATTCATGCTGCTTAAACAACTTCCTGGAGAATTGAAATCCCCAAATTATCCGAATCCGTACTACAATAATCTAAAATGTGTTTGGACAATATACACAACATCTGGCCACCGAATACTTGTAAAGATAAAGGACTTCTCATTGGAAGATGGCAAAACTGCTTGGGACAAGCTGATTATTCATGATGGGCCTAATGTGGATGCTGTCATAATAGGTAAGTTGTAGAATACAGCATACATGTGAAAGCACCTACTCTGCATATACATCTACCCATGATAGGGAATGGATCAAGTTGCATGAATGCATGATGTCCTCACAGCTAATTGAAAGGAAAGAAGCTAATGATTATCAGTATTTGATTACCAAAGGACATGTGACCTAACTCACTATTGTAAGATTTCTGGTGGGCATTATTTGTTTGGAAGTGATTTATGACTATGAAACTGAGCTAGTTTTCATAGAATTGGTAACTGTTAATTGTTAGTCCTTTTGTGACTCTCCGGAGGAGTCTTTTGTGGTGTTAATGTGTTGATCAGCACAAGCAGCCTGCTGCCCCATCACCCTCCCTACCCCCACTGCCATAGCTCAAGTCACAAAGAAGATTATCAGTACTCAAGTGATTTATTTGGGAGTGAGGTGCCTAGAATTGTATAGGCTAAATATAGTCATTTAGGCTACATACATTTCATGTGTGTTCTGTGTCTACAACGATTGGTGTAAACACATCGCTAAAACAAACATTTTTCATGTTTTAGTAGACATGAAGTATATAATGTGTGAAGACTAAAGTCCAAATATCAAACAAATACTTTCACAAAAGGCATAAGTATAACAAAAAGTGTGCTTTTATTCAAGAATATAACCGAAGGAAAAAGTTGGCTTAGGGTAAACCGCTGACATGACTGCTTGGGTGGTACGGCAGTAAGATTTGCTGACTCATAATCGTGAGGTTGCTGGTTCAATTTCTAGGTCCACCAGTTACCATTTTGAGCATTGAACTGTTGTATATTAAAAACATACATCGGATTTGAATATTTGAAGAGTTAGCTTTTTTTTTTTTCTCTTTTATTCTGTCACGTTGACACTACAATGCCACCCCCTCCCCCCAACTCACCCACCACCTCAGATCTGACGCTGTTAGGTTTTTATTTGAAACTGGAAATAACTGTGGATGTGAGTGGGGTGTTGAGACAGAGGAACTAGAAATTCTCTGATCTGGATGGATAAAATCTGACACACACAAACGCTGGTGAATCTGCCTTCTTAGTATCTTGTCAATTTTTTTTTTTTTTTTTTTTATTCAGTTTTATTGAGTGGTCCTGCTCATGCTGAATATGTGATATTTGGAAGAATTCATTTTATGACCTTAATAGTACATTTTGGAAAACATGGTGGCACTGATGCAACATTATTCATATTATTCATATTCATTCGCACGCCTTCATGTGGTTGTAGTCCGTGGCCATGTTTGTGTAGTTTTTCTCCCTCCCACCGATTTTTGCCCAGTCTCCTCATTTTTGTGTTTGGTGGTATTTCTTTTGTATTCCAGGACATGCAGATGAAAGATTAGTACAGAGAGGTCAGTTCCATGCTGTATACAAACATCAAATTCAAATGTTAACTATTCCCAGGCACCATCCTTCCTACATTTACGACATGTGTACCTGTTACAATGTACACACCTCTCTCTATGCTGTGGTTCCTATTACATTGAAGGGACACCCGACACTGAGTTTGCTTTCCTGGGGGAAGCGGCAGTCTTGGAACACAAGTGTGTGGATGTTGCAACCTTTTTCTTTTTCCATCGCCTTTTCTTGTAAGAAGCGATGAAAAAGTTCCTCTGTAAGGTGAGCTAAGAACACTCTTCTTTTCTCAGTGGACCCCATGCATGCCTTGTACAGTACATGTGCTTTCATTGCCGCCAGGTCAAGCTTGCGTGTTCCTGTTGACACTGAATAAGCACCCGCCTTCTGGTCCATGATGTCAGCGCTGCACACTTGGGGTAAAAAGAGACAAATTATATGTTACATTTTAAAGAAATAATTGTATGACCTGAATAGTACCAATCAGAAAACAACATTGCACTTATGCAATTTTATTTGGAAACTAACCGCGTCAGATCGGGTGTAAATTTAAGGTACTTTTTAGTTTTATTCTCTGTCATGTTCATGCTCTCCCTTCCCCACTCCTGATCTGACTGCAACATTGTTTTTATTATATAATAGTAACATACATTTGATTTGAGTCTGTAACAGCTGGTGTAAATTTATGAAACTTATAAAAGTTGGTGCTGAAGGGATAAAAGCAGACACACAAATGCAGCTCAATCATTTCTTGTTGGTATCTTGTTGAGCAAACAGGCACTGCCGTGTCTGTGGTGGATGTTAATTTTCCCAGCACATGGACATTCACATAAACTTTTTTTTTTTTTTTTTTTTTAATTCAAGAATAAAACCGAATAAAAAAAAGTTCAAATGACATTGATACAGTGCATCCGGTAAGTATTCACAGCGCATCACTTTTTCCACATTTTGTTATGTTACAGCCTTATTCCAAAATGGATTAAATTCATTTTTTTCCTTAGAATTCTACACACAACACCCCATAATGACAACGTGAAAAATGTTTACTTGAGGTTTTTGCAAATTTATTAAAAATAAAAAAACTGAGAAATCACATGTACATAAGTATTCACAGCCTTTGCTCAATACTTTGTCGATGCACCTTTGGCAGCAATTCCAGCCTTAAGTCTTTTTGAATATGATGCCACAAGCACACCTATCCTTGGCCAGTTTCGCCCATTCCTCTTTGCAGCACCTCTCGAGCTCCATCGGGTTGAATGGGAAGCGTCAATGCACGGCCATTTTAAGATCTCTCCAGAGATGTTAAATTGGATTCAGGTCTGGGCTCTGGCTTGGCCACTCAAGGATATTCACAGAGTTGTCCTGAAGCCACTCCTTTGATATCTTGGCTGTGTGCTTAGGGTCGTTGTCCTGCTGAAAGATTGAACCGTCGCCCCAGTCTACGGTCAAGAGCGCTCTGGAGCAGGTTTTCATCCAGGATGGCTCTGTACATTGCTGCAGTCATCTTTCCCTTTATCCTGACTAGTCTCCCAGTTCCGGCCGCTGAAAAACATCCCCACAGCATGATGCTGCCACCACCACGCTTCACTGTAGGGATGGTATTGGCCTGGTGATGAGCGGTGCCTGGTTTCCTCCAAACATGATGGGATGTTCAAGGCTTTGGAAATCTTTTTGTAGCCTAAGCCTGCTTTAAATTTCTCAATAACTTTATCCCTGACCTGTCTGGTGTGTTCTTTGAACTTCATGGTGTTGTTGCTCCCAATATTTTCTTAGACAACCTCTGCCGTCACAGAGCAGCTGTATTTGTACTGACATTAGATTACACACAGGTGCACTCTATTTAGTCATTAGCACTCATCAGGCAATGTCTATGGGCAACTAACTGCACTCAGACCAAAGGGGGCTGAATAATTACGCACACCCCACTTTTCAGTTATTTATTTGTAAAAAATGTTTGGAATCATGTATGATTTTTGTTCCACTTCTCACGTGTACACCACTTTGTATTGGTCTTTCACGTGGAATTCCAATAAAATTGATTCATGTTTGTGGCTGTAATGTGACAAAATGTGGAAAAGTTCAAGGGGGCCGAATACTTTTGCAAGCCACTGTATAACCAGTTGCACATTCTGTGACACTGTCTCCTCAACATGGGGTTCACAGAGAATATCCCAGTCAGTAGTTCCAGAACAATCCTTCAGCTGATTCATAGACCACTTCTTTACCAAATTGACGACAAAAAGTTGCTTCAGTACCATTGGCTTATACAGATGCCTCAAGTGAACCATGTTGTGATCAGTGGGTATAAAGCAATATGCCTTCATAACATTAGTATACAGTAAATCCCAGTGTCTTATTGCTCCTGGTGGGACAACTTGCATGCTGCCTTATAGTGGTGGGTGGGACGCCTGAAAGGTTGGCATGATAGAAGTCCCCATAGATAACAAACCGGGATTGTGGGTGGAAAGTCTGTAGTTTCCACCCCATCACCTCAGTAAATTACAGTATTTCACCTGCAGAGACAATGACAGCTGACCGGGGAACATACACTATCACAACACTGAGAAAAATCTCTGGGCAGATTATGGCCGCATGCTGAGTGCTAATAACTCAATGTCTGGACAACACCGATGTTCCTTTACAGTATTGTGATTCATGTGACACCACTTACAGTTCACAAAGATCACCAAACCACCTCCCCTTCACCCCCCACTGATGTTCTGGTCTGCTCTAACCAAATGAAAGCCTCCTTGATAACATTAGCATCTGGAATCCGTTCATGCAACCACATCTCTGAAGTGCACAAAACTATATTGCCCAATAGTTCCTCTGACTCTTTTTTTTTTTTTTTTTTTTATGCTGGTAATTCATCCTTTTTGTTAGAGAGCAATCTTACATTACCCATTAGCACAGATGGCACTAGAGGTTTGTAGCATCTCTACTTTCTCTGTCGCTTTGCTTCAGCTCTGCTACCCCTGAATAGCTTACAAAACTCTGGGGGAATGATTGGCCTCTGGTCCGGGGGCATTGACATTCCCGACAGCACAAGCAGCTGAGCCAGAGTGTAAACAACACTGTTTGGCAGCAGTTTATTTTCAGTGGTGAAAGGTTAGTCTTCAACCGTTCTTTCAATACATTATATATATATATATATATATA
>JANRMT010062791.1:240692977-240750991 GCA_026402145.1 Polypterus bichir lapradei | reverse complement strand
CAGCGCTTCATATACCCGGGCCATTAATAACAATAATACAGTATATAAAATGATCTCGCGGGCCGGATATAATTACACGCCGGGCCGGATGTGGCCCGTGGGCCTTGAGTTTGACTCATATGGACTAAATAGAACTTGAAAAGAAATATTTTTTGGAATGTGATCGCGCAAGTCAGTACATCGAGCCCGCGTGCTATTGTGGTTTTGCTTGTGTGCTTCAGTAAGTTACCGTCCCCTCGCTCTTACTTTTTTACCGTTCATCTAATGAATACACTGAGTATGGCTTTACCAAAACAATCATTGATCGCGAATAAAGTATTCATTATTCATGAAGCTTCAATAGGTGAATAGGTGATCTGTCTTTCTGCGTTAACCGCATGCGTTTTCATACGTCTCAAACTAAGGGGATGCGAGGTTAAAATAAATCGAGAAGCGCGCGTACATACTTAGTGCATCCCCTCTCGGGAATCGAACCTCGGACGTGGGCGCTACAGTCGAATGCTTTAATATCGCGCCACGGCGTGTGGTTTATCTATTTGAGCGTAGCAGTGTAATTCAGTTTTTGTTCAGCACTGTTTGGAACTGTTACTTTTTGTCTGCGCACTGCGTCAGTTCACGTGAGCTGCTGAATGTGGTTTTATATGTCACTCGCTCGCTTCTAATTGTTTCGCTGCCTTCTTAATTATATAATGCATGTTTTCTAAAGCGCGTTTTGTAGCTCTTCCTGGCTTTCTACGTAATGCGTGATTACGTGAGAGGCGTGATGATGTCATACGAACTCCGCCCCTCCATCTGAACTCCATTACAGTAAATGGAGAAAAACAGCTTCCAGTTATGATCATTACGCGTAGAATTTCGAAATGAAACCTGCCCAACTTTTGTAAGGAAGCTGTAAGGAATAAGCCTGCCAAATTTCAGCCTTCTACCTACACGGGAAGTTGGAGAATTAGTGATCAGTCAGTCAGTGAGTGAGTGAGTGAGTGAGGGCTTTGCCGTTTATTAGTATAGATTATATATATTAAAAATTATAAACCAAAGTTTTCTAATTTCTATATTGTTCCAAAACATAGAACTTGGGAAGTAACACCTCGCTTAATTAGCCCAGGCGTCCAATTAAAAACACAAGCTGGTTGGAACAAACATTAAAGAACCTTGACCAGTGAATTTATTCCTGTGAAACGTCAATGTGTGCTTTTCAAAACATTAAGGGTTCTGCACAATTTTACTTAAAATTAACTCATCACTATCATTTCAAAGTTATTCTGAATTTCTTTAAGGATTTTGATCTGCGCTCACTCTGAAAATATCTTATGTGGTCAGTGCATTTGCACAATAAGGCTGTGAAGAGGAAAAAAAACAATGCCCACAACTATTTACCTTCAGTTAGATTACTTTTTTTCAATCTTCTATGTAAATAAAAATGTAAATGTTCAAAATCTTAAATCTCCGAAAGTTCTTCACCGATTGCTTTGAAATGTTGACACAACGTTGCATTCGAATACGTGCGTGTTTTTATATACCTACTATTCTATAGATGTCACACCTGTGACAGGTAAAAACATGCTTTTTTGAAAAACAGCGCCATCTTTTGGACGTAAAAGCAACACACGCTATACTAAATAATGCCTCGCAAAAGAAGAAACTTAGGTCGTCATACTCGCGGAGCGGAAGCAGTGCGACGAGTAATTGCAAATCAAATTGAGAAAGAACGGGCATCAGCGAACGAGCGAAACAGACAAAGAATGGTTCAAATACGTGCCGAGGAAGCAGCATAGCGACATGCAGCCAGACTTGAGGATGCACGGTTGCGAGCACGGCGATCGCGTTCTGCAGCTTCAGATCTTCGTTCTCAACAGAATGAACGCGACAGGCTGAGAGTGGCTGAAAGACGTCAACGAGAAACAGCAGATCAGCGTCAAACACGACTCCGTGCTCAGCAATCGCGCGATTACCGGAAAGGTGCCGGTTGATCTGACCTCAGGACGAATTTCATTGCCTCATAACTTCTGCAATTTAGTGACGTCAGAAGAATAATTGGTTTTTCCCAATATTCAAACCAATTATAAGAAATCACGATTGGCTGAGTGAACGAGCTATTCTTGTGGCCAAGAACAAAGACGCTAAACGAACTTAACAATATTACTCCGTCTAACATTCAAAGCGAGGCAGTCACATACAAGTCCGTCGACAGTGTTGTGGAAACAGACGAAGCGGTTAATTATCCAACAGCATTTTTGAATTCACTCCATCTGCCGGGCATGCCACCGCACGTACTGCAATTGAAAATCGGCGTTCCAATTATCATGTTGCAAAATATCAACCAGCCAAAGCAACAATCTTGACAGGACCTTTCAAAGGTGAAGCTGTCCTCATTCTAAGCATTCCTATGATTCCAACGGATATGCCATTTCAATTTAAGAGATTGCAATTCCCAATTCGTTTGGCGTTTGCAATCACCATCAACAAAGCTCAGGGCCAATCTTTAGAATTGTGCGGTTTAGATCTAGACACGGATTGCTTCTCACATGGACAATTATATGTTGCGTGTTGTACAGTCGGCAAACCAGACAATCTCTATATCTGCACACACAATGGATCAACAAAAAATATTGTATACCCACAAGCATTGTGAATTTCAACATATTAGAAACGTGCGCTTTCTCTTTTCTTTCTTTTCCATTTAACCAGACTGAGCCACATCAACGCGTGGTCGGGTACAGCTAGTCATGTAATAAAAACCAACATTATCCACACTATTTCAGGGTTACTTACAAAAGAAAAAAACATTTCATTTTCTGTCAATCTTGGCAAGTATTAAACTTAAGCAGCTTGTCCTTTCCAAAACCTTTGGCAATTTTAAGGTAAGCCAAGTATGAATGTTTATGTATTGTTAGTTCAAGATAATGTTTAGGATTTTAATTGTCTTCAAATGCAACTACAGAAATGTCTCACATAATTCTGGTTCATAGATTGCATTTTTTTATATCCTACATTTCTTTCTTTGCTAAACCAAATATTAAAATAATTGTCCCTAACACAAATAGACTCTGCTGGATGATAGACACATTTTCCCCCTTCCTACATAAAGGTCCTTATTATTTCAATCAAAAGCTGTTTAGATCACATAAAATATGAATAAAGAAACTGATTTTTTTAAATGTCTTTATGCTCCTGTTTTAATTACTAATTAATAATGCATACATTAGAATTTTACAGAGTGTCATATTCCGTTAACATTTTAGCTTGCAGGGAATAAAACCAAACCTTTCATCTATGTAACCACATTCTATTTTGGTATATGTGAATTTAACTTAAGGCTGGCTCTTGTACATAAAGCACTGAGGTATCTCTTTAGACTTTAAAAAGTACTTTTTAAATGACATGAAGGATGGGGAAAAAAGTCATTGTAGCATATCTGTCTGCATATACAGTCAGTCCTGTGTATTTGTGGATCAAAAAATGTTTGTGGTGGGTGGTTGTGTTTTTCAGAACGTTCCAAAAAGCAAAACTTGAATTTGCAGTGTGCCGATCACTATGCTGAATCTATGTAAATGAACTGATGTTTAGACATACCCTGCAGTAGACTTCCTCCTTTCAGAGGAACACTGTGCCTACAACCACTAAAAGACTTGTCTGATACAAAGAAATAGAATAACCTACTTCATATAACAATGTTTCCAACTGAAGCATTAATTTTAAATTGAATGGCAGGTAAAGGGCAGTGCGGACATGGCTCTTTGATTACATTTCCTGGCTGCTACAGCCCATTGAGCCAGAGGCTTGTCTGCTGTAAAGTGTGGGATTTGGGCACTGGGCTTAGGTCTGCTTACAGAGAGTCAGGGGACCAGTGTGGCATACTGGTTGCCTCTGACCCGCAAATGAGGTGGAGTCAGGTGATACTGTATTAGGTAACAAAGGAAGAAAGCAGATAGGAGAATGGGGTTTCGCTTAGGACCTGAGTGGCATGGCAGAAACAGTGCAGGAAAAGCCAGACGGTCCTTTTTAGGGCCACTCGCCAGCAGTCGGCATGAAGAGGCTCATTCCATTTCTGACTTTCTTGTGGCCTCTGAGTCATTACAATATTATTGAGCATCCTCAAGTGCGTCAATGTCTGCAGTCTGTGGTTACACAGTGTGCATACAAGACTAAATTTATATTTTCTCTATTTTTTCGATATGTACTTTGTTTTTGTAATTAGTTTTCATTTTATTCTTTTCTGGTCATTAAATGAAAGAAATTTAAGTTTTGAAAGAAAATGTTAGATTGCTGCTGACGTATGTATTATGTTTGGCATACCCATGGTTGCGTCTGTACTGAACATGTACAGATGTTTCTTGCCTTAGAAGTTACACAGTACTGTATTGTTTATCTACCTTATATTAGGTATTATAAGTAATCTAGAGATTATTTAAATTATAATGGAGGATGGGTGTAAGTTGTATGCAAAGACTAAGCAATTTTACTGTATATAAGGAACTTGAGTATCTATAGATTTTGTTATTCGCTGGGGGTCCTGGAACCAAATTCCCATGGATACAGATGTTCTGCTCCATTTACTAGAAACATTACTTTTAATGCATTTCCAAGAAAAATACTGTAAATGTCAGTTTGTGCTGAAAGTGATTCTATAGAAAAAGCAGAGTTTGCAGTTCTGTTAAACATTCTATTGCATTGTTTGTAATATACACATATATACCTTTTGTAGCTGGAACACAACACTCTGGGTGTGAACCCCAGTCTCATTTTTGCAGAGTAGCCTCTGTATCACCCCACTTGTTGTTTATACCATAGCTTATGTTCAGAAAAGGCGGAAAGAGAATCTTATTCTTTAATATTTTATCAGAAAATAGTCAACTGAATATTATGTGTACTTTATATATAATACACATGACAAACACTTTACACCTTGCTGCATTGTTTTGTTTTGAGAATATTTGTCTCCTTTGTACTTTATCAAAAGAACATTGTTCAAGGAAACCAGGACAGGGCCATAAAATGAATGTGGTGCACATTTTTTAATAACCAAATGTGTACTGTGTAGGGCGGTGGGGTGGCGCAGTGGTACCGCTGCTGCCTCGCAGTTAGGAGACCCGGGTTCGCTTCCCGGGTCCTCCCTGTGTGGAGTTTGCATGTTCTCCCCGTATCTGCGTGGGTTTCCTCCGGGTGCTCCGGTTTCCTCCCACAGTCCAAAGACATACAGGTTAGGTGGATTGGCGATTCTAAATTGGCCGTAGTGTGTGCTTGGTGTGTGGGTGTGTGTCCTGCGGTGGGTTGGCGCCCTGCCCAAGATTGGTTCCTGCCTTGTGCCCTGTGTTGGCTGGGATTGGTCCGGCAGACCCCCATAACCCTGTGTTTGGATTCAACGGGTTGGAAAATGGATGGATGGATGGATGTACTGCGTACACTAAATCAAAACCAGCTGTGGTATTTTTCTCAAGTAAATTTCGAACTCTGTGTATCCAATATAATCACCGATTGCTTTAACAATTTAAAGGGTACCAACAATAATATACTGGAAAGAGCTAAAGAATTATACTTCAAATAAGGGAATTGCTTTCCCACATTTCTCACATATAATACATTCTGATTATTAGCTTTCTTTTAACCCATTTAATCACCTTGCAACATTTATTTTCAAATATTCCTCTTTCTAAAAACAGCCAAGTCAAGTTATTCAGCATTTGTTGCTTTGTGTATTTTTCAATCCCCATCACTGAACATAAGATCTTTTCACTTATTTAGATACCAAAATAGCTGTTTCTCTTTGTACTCCTGCTATTAGCAATATGACTCTCCTATGTTTTCATGCTTTTGGTAACATCTTTGTTCCTGCCTTACCAGCAGTTTCCACAAATGTTCTAAATACCTGTTTAATGGCACCTTCCTTCACTACTAGTGTTAACACTTGGATTTGGCATGCAATACATGACTTTTTTTTTTTTCTTCAATCCTTTAATTCCTTCCTTACAGGGGAACCAGTTTACTTCTTTACTAATAGGTAGTCATTTATGTGTTTGTCTGCTTGAGCTGCTTCTGTGCTGCACTATACCCATCACTGCTGCCTCCTCTGCAAGTTCAATGCACACCCTTCTGAGTTACAGCTAAAAAAAAAAAAAACAAACAAAACTGCATGCACACTTTGTAGCAACTAAAAATTGGAACATGGGTAAAATTTTTGTTCCCAGTGGGAAATTTGGCCCATACTGCAATTCCATGCAAGTAGTGCTGTAGTGATACTGTAGGAAATCCTTCACACAAAGATTTTGCAGTACAACAGATGGTACTGACCACTGATTCACAATCAAGTCCATTAACTTCTATAATACAGTGGTGTGAAAAACTATTTGCCCCCTTCCTGATTTCTTATTCTTTTGCATGTTTGTCACACAAAATGTTTCTGATCATCCAACACATTTAACCATTAGTCAAATATAACACAAGTAAACACAAAATGCAGTTTTTAAATGATGGTTTTTATTATTTAGGGAGAAAAAAAAATCCAAACCTACATGGCCCTGTGTGAAAAAGTAATTGCCCCCTGAACCTAATAACTGGTTGGGCCACCCTTAGCAGCAATAACTGCAATCAAGCGTTTGCGATAACTTGCAATGAGTCTTTTACAGCGCTCTGGAGGAATTTTGGCCCACTCATCTTTGCAGAATTGTTGTAATTCAGCTTTATTTGAGGATTTTCTAGCATGAACCGCCTTTTTAAGGTCATGCCATAGCATCTCAATTGGACTCAGGTCAGGACTTTGACTAGGCCACTCAAGTCTTCATTTTGTTTTTTTTCAGCCATTCAGAGGTGGATTTGCTGGTGTGTTTTGGGTCATTGTCCTGTTGCAGCACCCAAGATTGCTTCAGCTTGAGTTGACGAACAGATGGCCGGACATTCTTCAGGATTTTTTGGTAGACAGTAGAATTCATGGTTCCATCTATCACAGCAAGCCTTCCAGGTCCTGAAGCAGCAAAACAACCCCAGACCATCACATTACCACCACCATATTTTACTGTTGGTATGATGATCTTTTTCTGAAATGCTGTGTTCCTTTTACGCCAGATGTAACGGGACATTTGCCTTCCAAAAAGTTCAACTTTTGTCTCATCAGTCCACAAGGTATTTTCCCAAAAGTCTTGGCAATCATTGAGATGTTTCTTAGCAAAATTGAGACGAGCCCTGATGTTCTTTTTGCTTAACAGTGGTTTGTGTCTTGGAAATCTGCCATGCAGGCCGTTTTTGCCCAGTCTCTTTCTTATGGTGGAGTCATGAACACTGACCTTAATTGAGGCAAGTGAGGCCTGCAGTTCTTTAGACGTTGTCCTGGGGTCTTTTGTGACCTCTCGGATGAGTCGTCTCTGCGCTCTTGGGGTAATTTTGGTCGGCCGGCCACTCCTGGGAAGGTTCACCCCTGTTCCATGTTTTTGCCATTTGTGGATAATGGTTCTCACTGTGGTTCGCTGGAGTCCCAAAGCTTTAGAAATGGCTTTATAACCTTTACCAGACTGATAGATCTCAATTATTTCTGTTTTCATTTGTTCCTGAATTTCTTTGGATCTTGGCATGATGTCTAGCTTTTGAGGTGCTTTTGGTCTACTTCTCTGTGTCAGGCAGCTCCTATTTAAGTGATTTCTTGATTGAAACAGGTGTGGCAGTAATCAGGCCTGGGGGTGGCTACGGAAATTGAACTCGGGTGTGATACACCACAGTTAGGTTATTTTTTAACAAGGGGGCAATTACTTTTTCACACAGGGCCATGTAGGTTTGGATTTTTTTTCTCTCTAAATAATAAAAACCATCATTTAAAAACTGCATTTTGTGTTTACTTGTGTTATATTTGACTAATGGTTACATGTGTTTGATGATCAGAAACATTTTGTGTGACAAACATGCAAAAGAATCAGAAATCAGGAAGGGGGCAAATAGTTTTTCACACCACTGTATATACACAAATGTAGATGTAGGAACTTGAATTAAGTGAACAATTTAATCTAACACAATGGTTTTGTTTCATATTAACAAGCTTAGATAAATATGTTGGTATGGGTGGCTTAATGTCTATGTTCACGTCAACCTTTATAGTTCTATTATGGTCCCTTCATGGGGCATATCTTCACTTTCAAGCAAGAATTTTGACACCGAGGCTGGTAATCTAATCTGCTCCTTTATCACTTTGAGGAATATTTTTAAGTCGTCTGGTGCTCTTAATGGTATCCTAGGTTTTGCTTGCAGTTGTGTAGTGTGCTTAGATGTCAAAGGACACTCTAGGTGACGGCCCTTAGCTTCTGGTACTCAAAATCCAAATACCACACCAGCCATTTCATGTTCCATGCACAGCTACATCATCATCATCATCATCAATATCATTCATCATTGGTGAGTACCCGTACATTTTACTGTATTTTAATTAAATGAAATTATGTATTTATTTATAACCAAGAAAACAACCGCGCATACCAAAGAAGATGTGCTTGCATGAATTTTAGTACATATAGCGGTAACATTGATATTTTACATACTAGCACCGCGGGAGACATAGCAGTACAGTACTGTACAGTATACGGGTTTACCTTTACATTCTGTTTTTAGGTAATGTATTAAGCTGAGTTTGCAATGAAATTAAAGTGCTTTGGGGGCATACTGTATTTAGGGTTTAAACTATAAAAATAGGCATTTAAAAGGCATTTTTTGACCACATCCAAAAGTCGTGGTTTTTCACAATTCGTGGGTGCTCTAGGAACATAACCCCCGCGAATTGTGGGGGTGTACTGTATATTTAAACTATGTATCTTAAGTTAGTATGGCAGACATTTTGCAGATCAATAGGCCTAGTCTAACTAAATGGAACAGACTCCAAAATCCTGTTTCAATTGCACAGTTTCTATGGCAAGTTATCATTGGACATAAGTCAAACTTTCTTTGAAGCATATATGGAGGCAAATACTAGATCAAAAACAATCTTGGAGCCTGTAACAAGATAAATATGATGAAAGTTGATTGACGATAGGGTGGCAAGGTGGCGCAGTGGTAGCACTGCTGCCTCGCAGTTAGGAGACCCGGGTTCAGTTCCCAGGTCCTTCCTGCGTGGAGTTTGCATGTTCTCCCCGTGTCTGCGTGGGTTTCCTCCGGGCGCTCCGGTTTCCTCCCACAGTCCAAAGACATGCAGGATAGGTGGATTGGCGATTCTAAATTGGCCCTAGTGTGTGCTTGGTGTGTGGGTGTGTTTGTGTGTATCCTGCGGTGGTTTGGCACCCTGCCCAGGATTAGTTCCTGCCTTGTGCCCTGTGTTGGCTGGGATTGGCTCCAGCAGACCCCCTGTGACCCTGTGTTCGGATTCAGAGGGTTGGATAATGGATGGATTGACGATAGCTCTATTTTTCCCAGAAGTTAACATTTGTACTTAGGGCAGATATTTTGGAAACTATTCATTCTAGTTTTTTTTTTTTTTCTTTATTAAAATGTAGTCATCCAGCAGCTCTATAATCCAAAAAAAAAAAAAAAAAATTAAAGCTTTCAGCTAAAAATTGTGGTGTGTGGAAATTGATTTTACACAGGTACAACAACATTTCTTGACATTTTGAACATTGCTATAAAGTTAAATTGTAATTTTACAAATTATATTCTCCATTACCAAACATCCATTTACATGAAAGTGAAAAAGTAGCAAACAATTCTGGGTGGAAGTTTAAAATAGTAACACTCAGCACTTATTCCATTGGTATAGTCTGTGCATTAGCAATGTTCTAAGCAGCTACACATCTGTTGACTAACCTAGCTAAACTCCAAAAGGACTTCCTGAAAAATCTTTGCATCACTGACTGAACAGTTAGAGTGGCCCACATGGTATGCTTAAAGGAGTGTTAAGTTCTGAAGCCAGACTACTGAGATGGCTGATGTTAGCCAGTTGAATAACATCTAACAAATTACAGGTGGCTTATTTAATAATTAATAGCTGACGAATTGGCAGCATTTTCTTAATGAAGTATTTGAATAGTTGCCTCCCGGAATTCACTAAACTTCTTAACCATGCTGTTTACTTCTATTCCGAACTTGAACCTTTAATATGTTTTTAAGCCACTTCATCTTCCTCCAATTGGGTTAAGATGAATAACCCAGTTAAGGTAGAAACCTGTTTTTTTAATCTGTGGTTACACCTGAAAGTAATCGGAGTTCTCCTTTGGCAAAGCTACTCTATCATTAAACTGCACAAAAATAAAGTTTAATGTCGTCATTGGACACTAATTATGAAAATATGCATGATGCCTGTAAAGTTTCATGTGTTCTATAAACAGTAGAAAACATAAGATATTAATATAAGCCAGTGGCATATAACTCCTTCATGTCATTAAGCTATGGCATGTTTCTAACTGTTCATTGTTTATTTATTTTTTTATATATTTAAAAACTGCTACTGCTGTTGGACGAGACCTTGTAGCAGCTTATGTACAGGTCCCTACAACTTCAAGAGTTTTGACTAGATGTTTTACACCTGTGGGGCATGGCCATACTGACTCTACTGGGCTAATCAAATGAGCATTGGTTGATGGAATAAGGACCGCCAGATTGACTTCTGATGATGGTACTTTTCTTAGAAATCGCCTTAGTCAATGGGTGGGCCTCTGGCAGTGTCTTAAATTGGTTTGAATCCTACCTGGCAGGTAGAAAATTCTTTGTTAGTTGTGGTAATTATACTTCAAAGACACATGATATTCTATATGGTTTTCCACAAGGCTCTATCCTGGGTCCTCTGCTCTTATAGATTATCAGATTATCTTGGGGCATAACGTGAGCTACCACAGCTATGCCGATGACACACAGCTGTATTTATCAATAGTGCCTGACGAACCCGACTCTCTTGATTCACTGACACAATGTCTCCCTTGTGTTTCCGAATGGAGGAGTAGTAATTTTCTCAAACTAAATAAAGAGAAAACAAATTTTAGTGATCCTCAATAATAGATATAATGAGGTTATTAGAAATAAACTTGATGCATTAGGATTAAGTAAAGACGGAGGTAAAGAATTTAGGGGCAACTATTGACTCTGACCTGAATTTTAAATCACATATTAATCAGATTACTAGGACAGCATTTTTTCACTTAAGAAATTTAGCAAAAGTTAGACCTCTTTATAACATTGCAAGATGCTGAAAAATTAGTTCACGCTTTTGTTTTCAGTCGGCTAGATTACTGTAATGCTCTCTTCTCAGGACTACCGAAAAAACACATCAATTGATTGCAACTAGTGCAGAATGCAGCTGCTAGAATCTTAACTCAGAAACGAAAATCCGAGCACATCTCTCCAGTTTTGATGTCACTACACTGGTTAGCTGTGTCATTTAGAATTGACTTTAAAATACTGCTTATGGTTTACAAAGCCTTAAATAATCTTGCTCCATCTTATATTTCGGAACGTCTTACACCTTACACTCCAAATCGTAACCTTAGATCTTCAAATGAGTGTCTACTTAGAATTCCAAGAGCTAAACTTAAAAGAAGTGGTGAGGCGGCCTGCTGTTATGCACCTAAAATCTGGAATAGCCTGCCAATAGGAATTTGCCAGGCTAATACAGTAGAGAACTTTAATACAGTGCTGAAAACTCATTACTTCAACATGGCTTTCTCATAGCTTCATCCTAGTTTAAACCTGATGTTCTGTATATTCAATTAATTATTATTATTCATAGTGGCTCCAAAATCCATACTAACCCCTACATTTTCTTCTGTTCTGTTCTTTTTCTGGTTTTCTGTGGTGGCGATCTGCACTTCCACCTAATCAAAGCACCGTGATGTCCTTACATTGATGGATTAAAGGTCAGAAGTCCACATGACCATCATCATCAAATTATTCCATGAGAACTCTGAATACAATGAGGACTGATTGAGGTCATTTATGTTAGGTAGAATGCTTAGAGGGGGCTGGGTGGTCTCGTGGCCTGGAACCCCTGCAAATTTTATTTTTTTCTCCAGCTGTCTGGAGGTCTTTTTTTTTTTTTTTCCCCCCTGTTACCCCTGGCCATCGAACCTTACTTTATTCTATGTTAATTAGTGTTCCCTAATTTTAATTATTTATTTTGTCTTTTTTCTCTTCATCGTGTAAAGCACTTTGAGCTACATTGTCTGTATAAAAATGTGTTATATAAATAAATGTTGTTGTTGTGGAGGCCAACTACATCTTCCATGCAGCCATCAACAACTGATTTGAATCCAACTCTCCCTATGCTGCTTTGGATTGTTTTAGATGTAGCAGTTTTTGTTATGAAGTGTTTGTCATTTTGATACCAGGAAGGTATGTTTTAACTAACTCAACTGTCACATACTGTATATCTTGTTGGTGCCTCTAAGTGTTCAAGAACATGATAGTAGGCTTGTTTGTTAGCTTTAAATCTTTGTCTGTCTGGCATTGCCTGTAGGATTTTCTAGCAATGTCTGTGAATCCTATAGGTGTCATCATGAATTAATGAGCTCAGCGACAGGAAGCAGAGGGTGAATGTGTGAAACCCTATGAGAATTGGTTGATGTTAAGAGGGGTGTTCCACAGGGGTCAATGCTAAGATTGCTATATATATAATACACATATATGTGTGTGTTTAAATAAAGAGCTAGGAAGGTGAATGGAAAGAAGCAGCCAGCGGTAAAGCAAGGAAGGCTTCGTAATATGGACAGTTCGGTGCACGTAGAAGGTGTAACAATAAGATTGTTAAGCCTTATGATAATGTTCTCGCATGGAGGATTTAGAGAGACGCACTGGGAGAAGTATAATGTGAACCTCTCTACAGTTTTGTTTATTTTCGGGTTGTAATGTTCATCAAATTTACGTATCATCTGGTCCATTGGCGGACTGTGCATCTCACACCTAGGCCTTCAGTAGTGCTCCGTCTGAATCAACCCACCCCTCAAAAACTAATCTTAATATGCAGAAATACAGTATAAAGAGCCGCTGCATCGCAGATAACTCCTGTAGCCACAATAAATGCCTTTATTGCATAGACAAACCAGGGGTGAACAAGTTCCTTTCTACTGCAGCCACAGCCGTGACACACATAAAAAACATCAATAATAACTCAAACTTGCAATATTATTTAGGAAAATCACAACATTTTACTCACCAAAAATTCAGATTATTTGTAAACAAAATCCATCCTCCTCTCTTTCCTCAAAAAAAGTTCATTTACTCTGTCGTACGGATTATCCATGCGCTTCAGTTCCATCAAAAAGTCCCTTTCTATCGCCATTGAAGCTAATGCTGAAAGTCAAACCTGCCCTGTCGTATTTCTGGCATAAGTTTTAATTCGCTTTAGGGCTGAAAATGTCCACTCGACAGAAGCAGTGTACACGGGAATGGTCACCGCCAAATATACTAATGTGTACAGCTGCCCCATGCTCTCATTCAGATTTTTCTGATGAAGGAAGTCCAGGAGATCAGTGGGAGATTTTCCTGCAAAATCATCCATGGCATACATTATAGTCAGTTCTGTTTTTAGCCGAGACAGATCAAAAACCGCTCCGTGGCTCTTGTGTTACACTGGAGAAGGCTGCATGCGGGAAATTTTTCTTGTATTCCCGAAACTTCTGGGGCTTGAGGAGTGTGACAAACATAGGTTTTCGTGATTTTGAAATCTGGTCTGTGTCTGGCAAATAATATTGTCCAGAATCCTGCCATGGAGTTGGCCGTAGTGCACACGATGATCTTTCGTTCGGAGCGTTTGCGGTGCGTTCAGTGGCCTCGGAGAGTTCCTCATATTGGCTTCTATCCAATCAATGGGTCTGAATACAGTGACGTTGCCGTACGCCTGCTAGAGGGCCCTACTGACACCAACTCAAAATCTGATTGGTTGAAGCAACAGTTTAATCGACATGTTTTCTGTGTTAGAGTGCCTGCATAACGGATTGTGAAGGCCTCTCTGCCTGGCAACAAATGATGGCTGAAATGTGATTGGTTAAATGCTTTAATACGAAAATACATGCCTGGAAGCAGCACAACCATCGGAAAAGCTATAAAAGGAAGCGGAAAGACTATTTGGAATTATTTAATAAGTATTCATGGACAAAATATAATTAATATCAGTTTGTGATTCAGATATTTTTACTTATGAATATGCTAAGCACAGTACTTCACCCACGAATATTTACCTTATATGGGCAGGCACTCAATTACGTGGGAGGCTTGATGATGCGAGACGCAACTCCGTCTCCCACGGCCATCGAGCTGCAGTCTAATACAGTATATGGATGAAAATAGGTCCCAGTTATGACCATTACGCGTAGAATTACGAAATGAAATGTTCCCAACTTTTGTAAGTAAGCTGTAAGGAATGAGCCTGCCAAATTTCAGCCTTCTACCTACATGGGAAGTTGGAGAATTAGTGATGAGTGAGTGAGTGAGTGAGTGAGTCAGTCAGTCAGTCAGTCAGTCAGTGAGGGCTTTGCCTTTTATTAGTGATATATATATATAATATATGAATGTTACTTATATTCCTATACAAATCAAACTGGCTGATGATACCAAGCTAGATGGATTGTCAGATAATCTGGAAACTTGGACAGATGAATTGTAATGTCATTAAATGTAAAGTGGGAAGTAAATGATGTTTGAATACACAATGGGAGGTCTGAAAATTGAAAGTACACCGTATGAGAAGAATTTAGCTGTCTCGGTGGACTTGTCACTATCAACGTCCAGATGGTGTTCAGAAGCCATTAAGAAGGCTAACTGAATGTTAGGTTATATAGCACCCTGACATGTAGAGTACAAGTCCAAGGAGGTTATGCTCAAGCTTTATAACACACTGGTGATGCCTCATCTGGAGTACTGTGTGTAGGTTTGGTCTCCATGCTAGAAAAAGTCCAAAGAAGAGGGGAAGAGTAGTGAGGAGAGATTAATGGAGCTGAACGTTTTCAATGCTGGCAAAATTAGATTAAGAGGTGACATACATGTAGTTTATAATGTTAGGAAAGGAATTCAATGGATTGAGACAGTTTAAAATTAATTCTCAGGAACACGGGGCACAGTGTTTCACACAAACATTAGGAAGTTTCTCTTTACTTAGAGAACAATGGAGACCTGGAATAAGGTACAAAGTAGTGTGTTAAACAGTAGGATTTTAGTGACTTTTAAAATTAGACTGGATTTTATATTAGAAGAATTAAGTGGGTGGGTGCAGCCAGCTTTGTTGGGCTCAGTTGCCTTTTCTCATCTAGATTGGTTTTAGCCTAAGAGCCAGATTTGTCTTTTAATTAAATCTTTCAAACCTATTAGACTTGTATATTCTTGAAAAACATTTTCTAAACACCTGTGCTATGCAGTTTTATTGTAAAAATGGGAACATACTAGTACCATCTGAATTCATTGCATACTGCTGTGTCTATTTTTTTTTTTCTTCCTTCCATTAGGGGTCGTCGTAGCAGATAATCCTTTCCATATCATCCTGTCCACTGCATCTGGCTCCGTTCCACCAAACACCTTAGTGTCCTCTCACGATATCCTTAAACCTTCCTCTTTTTCTCTCACCTGACCGCTCCACCCTTAACATCCTTCTCCCAATATACCCAACATCTCTTCTCTGCACATGTTCAAGCCAACACAATCTCGCCTCTCAGGCTTTGTCTCCCAACCGTCCAACCTGAACCGACCCTTTAATGTACTCATTTTTAATCCTGTCCTTCCAAATTAAGATTTGCATTGTGTGTGACATCTTTAACTTTGCAACCTCCAGCTCTTTCTCCTGTGTTTTAGTCAGTGCCAACATCTGCAACCCATATAACAGCTGGTCTCACTACTGTCCTGTAGACCTTCCCTTTCACTCTTGCTGGTACCAGTCTGACATAAATCATTCCTGATACTGTTCTCCATCCTGCCTACACACTCTTCTTCTTCTTCACCACTCTTCCATACTCCGTTACTCTGTACTGTTGATCCCAAGAATTTAAACTCATCCACCTTCGCCAATTCTACTCCCTGTTTCCTCACAATTCCTCTGACCTCCCTCTCATTCACACACATGTATTCTGTCTTATTCCTATTGACCTTCAATCCTCTCCTCTCTAGAACTTATCTCCACCTCTCCAAGGTCTTCTCAACCTGCTCCCTACTGTCACTACTGATCACAATGTCATCCACAAACATAGTCCATGGGGACTTCTGTCTAATCTTCTCTGTCATCCTGTCCACCACTGCAAACAGGGCTCAGAGCTGATCCCTGATGTAATCCCACCTCTACCTTGACTGCATCAGTCTCTCCTATGGCAGAACTCTCCACTGTCACACTCCATATCCTGTACAAGTCTTACATACTTCCCTGCCACTTCTAGCTTCCTCATATAGTACTTCAATTCTGCTCTAGGCACCCTGTCATATGCTTTCTCCAGGTCCACAAAAACACAATGCAACTCCTTCTGGCCTTCTCTATATTTCTCCATCAACACCCTCAAAGCAAACATTGCATCTGTAGTGCTCTTTCCTGCCATTAAACCATACTGCTGCTCACTAATTATAACCTCCTTTCTTAACCTAGCATAAACTATTCTTTCCCATAGATTCATGCTGTGGTTCATCAGTTTTATCCCTCTGTAGTTACTACAGTCCTGTTCATCTCCTTTATGCTTAAAAATTGGTACCAGTACACTTCTTCTCCACTCCTCAGGCATCCTCACTTTCAGATATTGCATTTAGCCAATCTAGTTAAAAAAATTCCATCTTTCCTCAACACCTCCATGCTTCCACAGATATTTCATCTGGACCAACAGCCTTTTCAATCTTCATCCTCTTCATAGCTGTCCTTGCTTCCTCCTTGTTAATCCGTTACACTTCCTGATTCAGTATCTCCCCATCATCCAGTCTTTCTCTCTCTCTCTGTCCTTTTCTTCATTTAAGCCTCTCAAAGTACTTCTTCCATCTGCTGAACACATCTGCTCCTTGCTTGTGAGTACGTTTTCATCTTTATGCTTTATCACCCTAACTCGCTGCATATCATTCCCAGCTCGGTCCCTCTGTCTAGCCAATCGGTACAGGTCCTTTTTCCCTCCTTCGTGTCCAACCTCTAATACACCTCATCATATGCCTTTCTTTAGCCTTTGCCACTTCTCTTTTCAACTTGAACCTTATCTCCTTGTCTACTTTCTGCATCTCTGACTATCTCACGTCGTCTTTGACAACCTCTTCTCTGTATTCCCTTCTGTATTCCCTATTCCACCACCAGATTTTCTGTTCCTCTGTCTAGATGTCACACCAAGCACCTTCTAGCTGTCACCCTTACTACTTCTGCTGTAGTTACCCAGCTATCTGGTAACTCTTCACTGCCACTCAGTGCCTGTCTTACTCAATCGTAGTCTTCCTTTTTCAACTTCCACTGTTTGATCCTTGGCTGTGCCCTCACTCCCTTCCTCCTCTTGATATTCAGTGTCATCCTATGCTGCCCTAACTATGCTTTCCCTTGCCACCACTTTGCAGTCTCTAATCTACATTCTACCGTCTCTGTATATTACTTATTTGAAGCATGACAAAAATGAAAGAGTTTGCCTCCCTAAATGAGTATCCCTTTAAAAAAAAAAAAACCTGATCAATGCCTCACTTTTAATAAGCTGAAATGACATGCATTGTATATTATACATTTATAAACAAGCTATTAATTTTATTAAATACACAGCCCACGGTGACACACTGAATATTATTGACCGTCACTGTTCCCCACAGTATAAACTTGGACAAATATATATACACACACATCCCTTCAGTAACCTCATGGTGGAAGTCAGATAAGAGAAATGTGGTACTAAAAGATATATACTGTATGTAACTGGCTTTAAAATGCAGGTTTCACCCCAATATAGAATGTGGTATAATCATCTATACATACAGGTCCAAGACACAGACAGCCATTGGAGCAGTACAGTTATCTAGTTTTTTAGTGGGGATTGTTGACGATTGTAAGTCCAGTTCAATAGAGAGCAGGTGTCAGATGGTTTCTGGCCTCTAGAAAGTCTCTCACCATTATAAATAACCACACATTTTGCATATTCAATGAGCTTTTTTTGAAACTTGCCAGGTTTGAATAACTACCATCTGAATCATGTTATATATGGACTGAGCTATTCTAAGACACAAATAGTATAATTTTCCGTATCTGTGTGCATTGTACCTGCTCTAATCACTCATGGTCTTTGTCTGTAAGCGATGGGTCCGGTCTGCTTTAATCAACCAAAATCCCTGCCTGAAAGAACGGTCCTTACATCAGCGCCATGGATGCTAAACAATTGGACTCACAAATAACTGTTATCTAATAGGTTTTAATTTTTGGTTACATCCTGTCAGATATTAATCCATTACATTTTATCCATTTTATTACATCCAGATGTGGACAAGGTACTTGTATCAGTAACACATCAGATACCATGAGGTCCCCAGGCAGAAAGAATACTCAAACTTGGACAGAACTTACAAATTCAATTCAAAAGCTATCACTTTTTTTCCCCTTTGCCAGATTTCAATGCAATTTTCACTTTATTTTAACAGAGCTTTTGTATTTTAAAGATCCTGTAATAGACTAGCACCATGGTGGTAGTAACCTCTCATCTTGTACCCATTGTTGCCAAGATAGGTACAGCCTCTTTGTGATCTTATAATTGTACCCCTATGGAGCAGGTATTTTTCACATGCATCTTAAAACAATGTCAGTTATTTTAAATGGCAGCTCTAAACTAACCAGGTGTTAATGAGAGTTGGCATGAGAGCTCGGCTGGAGTTCACGGCTGCTTCCACAGGCCCTGGCTCCCTTAAACGGGATAATTGCCTCCCTGAATGGGATAATCAGAAGTGGAGATTGATTGATTGGATGCTTTAAAAGAACAAGAACTGACATTTAAAAAAATAAAAACAAAAGACAGCAATTTTGTGCAGTACTTCAAATGATGTAAAAACAGCATAATGGAGAAAAAGCTAATCCTCCATCATAATCTACAGTGTAACTAGCTGTAATCCAGAGTCCCAACTCTTCTGTATGATTATTCAAGGAACAAAAGATGAGAGGGAGATGTCTTGATGTCACACAACTGTCTGTGTGACAATCTTTCTGGCCTGCAGATTCATATTTTGAAAACTTTTATATCTGGTTTTCTTGTTGGTGGTTCTTTTGTAATGTTATCACTGCAATGCTATTTTGTTCTGTGTGTTGTCTGCAATAAAATCAGTTTTATGCCTACCTCGCTTCATCCATGTTGATGCTAACAGCAATGCTTATTTCAAGTCGCATAACAGATTGTCACATGGCTGCTATTTACTATGGCTGTACACTGTTTGCATTGTCCAAGCTTTGATACACTTCATAAAAACCAAACGCATAAACAAATATAGCCAGGAAAGAAATTAACAGTTAGTGTAAGGAATCCTTTGTTATATCTGACTTTGTTTTTTTTGTTTTTTTTAATGCTCAGTTCTCTTTTGTTAATTTAGTATTCTGTCCTTATTTTTAGTGTTCCTCTCTTGGGAAATGAAAAAACTTTTTATATTCCTAAATGTTGATTTTTGGCTTGCGTTTCCAGATAAGGCGTTATAGTAATATCCAAAGCTGCTTTGCAGATAGACTAGGTAAGAAATAAGTTAAGGAAATGTAAACACAGAAGCACTAAACTATAAAGCCACCCAGAAAATTAACACTAAATGATGACCTTTTCTTCAGGAACAAATGAGACCACTGCCCCCACTTGCATTTGTCAGCAGATCTGCACACCTCCTACGGTAAGACTCCATCCTTCTGAGAAAAAAAAAGGTCTGAATCTACTGTTGGTTTTTAAAATAACAGCATTCTTATCTGTGCTAGACATTATACATGGTGAATGCACAGTAGACTTAAACAGCTAGGAACATGAAAGCAGTTCCAAACACACTGTGTCTAGAATGCTAAAGATTTTCTTAAGATGGAAGTGCCCTTTTTTGTTGTGAACAACATCCACACAATTAGAATGTTAGTGAGATTGTTATTTAAAATGTATTAGTTAACTAAATGCAGCATGGGAACAAAACATTTTTTCCATAATTATGATAAAAACAGATCTTTTCCTTGAATATCAATCCTTATCTTACACTCCATTTTCCCCTGAAGAAAACAAGTGTGGATTGAGATCCCGTGGCAACATTGTGGTATTCAATGATCACACTTTTTTTTTTTTTTTGAAAGTATAAGCATGCATGAAGAATTAACAGGGTGTAGAGAAAAATCTCATTTTCTAAGTTATAAAAAGTCCCTTTACAGGAAACAAATGTGTTTACAGCCTAAAGCTTTTCTTCGGCATTGGAAGGTAATGAAGCCTTGAAAGTTGATGTTAATCATTGCTGCAGATGTCCAAACGTTTGTGATTACTTACATCCCCTCTGCCTGTAGAAAAGAAGTATTGGAACAAGATATGTCACTACCTCCACTTCACCTTGTGGTGCATGGAGAACCACCTGCCGCTCAACTTTAGCAAGACTAAAGAGTTGGTGTTGAACCTCTGGCTTATCAGAGAGTCTCGGAAACCAGTTACCATTCAAGGAGAGGACGTGGAAGTGGTGAAGAGCTACAAGTGTCTGGGGGTCCATATAAACAATAAAATGGATTTGTCTGACACCACAACACTATGGTATTAGAAGAGCCAAAGCAGACTGTACTTGCTGTGGAGACTTGGGTCTTTTGATGTGTGCAGGAAGCTGCTGGAATTGTTCAATGTTGCAGTTTCCTGTGGAAGCAGCCTGAGCTTGAAAAGAAGTGCAATGCCTGGACAAACATATATCAGGAACGGCTGTTACAGCACAGGGTGAACGCTGGGCAAACTGGAACCTGTTGTGGAACAGAGGATGGTGGCAAAATTGGATGTTATCATGAGAAATTCTCTCCATCCCCTCACGGAGGGGCTCTCTTGGACAATTTTAGCTATGGGCTCATTCCACCATGGTAGGCTAAGAAGCAGATCTTGGGGACTTTTCTGCCCACCTCTATCAGACAAATACTTCCTCCTGACGTCCCACACTAACACTTATTCTTCTTAATTTGCTATTTCTCCACAAGGATACATTTGCTATTTATCTATGTATTATTTCTCCTGTTAGTCTGTATCTCTTTGTTTCTGCTGCTGTATGTATCTAAATTCCCCCTTGGGATTAATAGTTTATCTAATGTAATTATTTGAGCAGTACTACGTGAAATAGTATATTGATATAATTGCAGGGAAAAGACAAATTAGCAAAGGAAAACAGACTGACCATTATATTCCTTAAATGTGCAGGTCTTTCCTTTAGAGACACTGCAACGAAAGCCATCCAAAGGAATTTAGAAACTGGCAGAGCCAAAGCCACAGGAGGCCAGGAAGACCAGTATTGTGAGAGACACCTCACTGAACAGTCGCTAAAATAAGCTGGTGTTGCTTCCAGCTGTGAAGGCAGAACTTTCAGCTGCAGGTTTGAAAGGCTGAGTGGAAGTAAGAAAGAAAGCCATTGCTAAAACTGTAAAACTAGAGAGGCTTGCATGGACCAGGCACTCCACCATGATCACTGTACTCTGAAATTATGGCATAGAACAAATCAACTATTGGAGATATAGATATTGCACAATTGTTAAGTTGTGCTCGAAGCTGTATATTGATAACCTCTGTACCATCTCAGGTTATTCACTGGACTTAAACTGCTTAAATTTAAAGACAGGAAAAATGAGTTCTGCAATTTTTGTGTGTGTAAAAAATATTGTGATGTGAGGGTTACAAACTTGCACAAGAGAGAAGGAGAGGAGTTCAGGTTTCTGAGCAATTCAGCTTTATTGTAGTAAAGACAGGAACAGTCTCCTGCTGTAAGCATATGGTTAATATGTTACTGTACAAATCTTATAAATCTGCTTTTTTCTGCTCACATGCACAGCTGACACAGCTGTATTTAGCACAGGGGTTCACCACATAGGACTGCTAGGTAAGCAGTCTGACAGATTGGAACAAGTGGAAAGCATGCAGTCAGACTGTGAGATGGGGTGTGCTATTTGTATTTTTTGAAGTCGGCATGGAACTGTATCCTAGTTTTAGCACTGTTGCCTTGTTTGGAACTGCATGTGAAGAAAGAGGATAAAGCCTTAGAACATTGCCCGGCACACCTCTGAAGCTGACGGCTGCATGTGAGATACTGTCATCCGTTCCTGAAAATGCCTTCCACTACATCGACAGACTCTACAATTGGGGCTCCGACTCCCAGACCGTGTTTTGTGATTGGTTTCCTTCGTCAAATATACAGTATAAGCCAACATTAAACACAGTTAAGTGATTCCTCCTGTGTGATTTCTTACCGCTGTATCACTAGGGAGGGTTATCGCCTTTTATGTTATATTTATATAGATTTGGCTTATGTATCACGCTGCAGTTATGAAAGAACTCATTCCCAGGGAGCTCGCTTCCCCTGCTGGGCACACATACACATACATTTATTCAAATGGGAGCCGTCACTTCAGTACACACAAAAACACAGCCGGCCAGCAATGATACAGCCAGTCCATCCTGGATTAACTCCTTTATTCAGATTAAAAGAACAGAGAGCTTCCTTCAAGCAGGTTAATTCTGGAGGAAAGATGACAGAAAGTGAGCACACAGCAAGGTAGGTTTTAAATGTTTCCTGCATCAACCGTTGAGCAACAGCCATGTTATGCAGTGAGCCTGTGAACTTGCAGTTAAAGCGACTGTGTACAAGCAACTCCTGCTCGTTTAAAAGAGTTCCAGTGCACAGGATGTGTAGTTGTCGAACAGCCGGGGTTTAATACTTTATTTTGCATTTTGTGAATTTGCAGCCTTGTGCTAAGCTTGTTTAAATTAATTGTTTCCTTTATCAAACACTCAAACCCCTGATTAACAAAGTGAAAACATAATTTTATGATTTTTTTTTTTTTGCAAATTTATTAAAAATAAAATGCTGATATATTCACACAAGCTCTGGTCTGATGAGACAAAAACTGGACTCTCTGCAGACCTCCACGAACTGTGTTTGGTGAAGACCTGACACTGTGGATCACCTGCATAATACCATTCTTCCAGTGAAGAATGGTGGTGGAGGCATCATGCTATGGGTATGCTTTGCAGCACCAGGGCCAAGAAGAATGATGTAAGGATAAATGTGGTCAAAGACAGTGATGTCCATGAAGAAAACCTCCAAAGTGTGCACAATCTCAGACTGAGGGCAACAGTTCACCTTTTGGCACAACAATGACAAGAAGAAAACAGCCAAGACAATGCTGGAGTGTCTTCAGGATGAGTCTATGAACATTCTTGATTGGTCTAGCCAAAGCCCAGACTTAAACCCCATTAAACATCTAAGAAGAGACCTGGGGCCTCATGTATAACGCTGTATGTAGAATTCGCACTAAAACATGGCATACGGACAAAAACAAATGTGTATACGCGCAGAAAAATCCAAATGTGTAAATCTTTGCGTATGCCACCTTCCATGTTCTTCCACTACATAAATTTTGGTTAGTGTAAAATGTAACGCACATGCATGTGCCTGCCGCCCCAACTCCTCCCAGAATTATGCCTCTTTGAATATGGAAATCAATATAAATAGTCTCTTAAGTTCAGCGTTCTGTGAAAAGACAATGGCAGAAGCACGGGGAAAATAAAAAGAATTTCGGCGAATAACAAGTGGAGGCAAGGAAAAACTTTAATTACATAGTTTATTTTGTCATTAATGTAGAACTTCTTAGGCTTCACCTTAAAATCGTTTATTAGTTTCTCAAATCCCATCATAACTAAAGTAGCACAGTAAATGCTTTGTATTCTATGTGTTCTATATACTCTTATGTGTGTGAATCACCACTTGCTTCTTAAATGGGCTTTCTCTTAGTCCAACGGTACAAAGAATACATTACATTCATGATATTACAGCTCTATGAACAATTTAAATACTAAGATGTATACTTGATATAATTTTCATGATGATACAGTAGGAATTAAAGCATGTATAAAACATTGAGGCACGGTAGTGCAGTGGTAGCGACGCCAAGTCACCAATCCCCACACAATTAGCTCTTTAATAAATGTCAAGCCATCTGTAAGTTTAGAATGCCGATTCTTCAAAACTTTTAAGGAACATTGAAATATGTTCATGTTTAATTATTCCATCTATCCATCCAGGGGTGCACCAGTCCCAGGAAGCATACAGCGCACCGCAAGAACAATCCCTGAACAGGGTGCCAGTTCATCGCTACTGTTGTCTACTGTGTTCATATGTTTAAGAGTTTAAGAGTATACATTATTTAAATTAAGTTAAAAATTTATCTGTCTAATGTAATATACATACTTTACTGCATTTTATCTTAAAAATGATATCAAGAGCTCCAAGAAAATAGTGCCTGGAAATCTTATCGACTTAGAAGCCAGTCGTCATCATCTGTACATATGCACTGTTTTCTATTGAATTGAATTGAATTGAATTCCTTTATTGTTATTGTATGGTACAAGGAGATTCAATATGGAAATTCTCCATAAACTTATTTTCCCATAAAAAGGTAAAATAACAAGAAGAAGATAAAAAAAACAATGAAAAATATACAATATGAAAAAATAAGTGGCTCAGGTTGTGCAATATTACAACTGTAATGCAAGTTACATAACGCAAGTGAGGCAATTGTGCTTATAAATAGAAATGGTTCTACTGGGAGCACTTGATGGACTGATTGAGTGCGTTCATAGCTTTTGGGATGTAGCTGTTTCTGAACCGCTAGGTCCCTACAAGAAAGGCTGTGAAGCGTTTCTGGAATGGGAGAAGTTCAAATCGATTGTGCCCATGGCTGAGGCAGCATGTATTAGAAGCTGTATCCCGATAATTCTAACCGCTTTTAACATAATCTGTGATAGAATTTCCAATCAGCTGCTGTACGGCTGTGATTCCAATATCAAATACAGTGGGTTAAAATACTCTGAGTGGTACACAGAGAGTAATAACACTAAAGTAACTGTGGTATTTGGAATAGCTTGGCCATGCTGTTCACCATTATATGGTTACAGGTTGATTACAATCAGATGCCTTAAACTGAAAAATGGTAAGCAGTTAATTTCAGTGTATTTGATAAAGCTGCATCAGGGATGTGAATCTAAAAAATAAAGGAAAACCACACAGGAACAGTAGCACTTCTTTGATGCTGAGTGCCGCCAGTTTGCAAAACCGAGCAGAAAGCTTGCGTACATGTTACCGGCCTCGGGCATAGGGGAATCTGGGCCAGGTACAAGCCACTGTAGCTACAGGGAGTAGTCACGGTGATATGGTGAAAAAGCATAAAAGAAGCAGGCAGCAGTCACAAGTGTCAGACCATACTTCTATGTTCTCCTTTATTCTCCTTTACCCAGAAATATATAAATGCTTCAATCTCTGCATAGATCAACATGACGATCAGTTAAACAATAGTGCATGTGAGTTCCCTCTGCAGAACAATAGTATAAACACATTTATTTTGGTTCAACAATAGTATTGTTGTCAGCTATCAAGAAGTACCTGATTAGAAACCAATGTCCCCAGAACTCATTCATTTTCAGAAGAAGCAGGCAGTTCTGTATCACCACATTGTGTGTGGATGAGATACTAATCAAAGTAGTCTGATTATTAAAAGCAGGTGACTCTTTCACAAAACAGATAAATATTTATGTCCTGTAGGTAGCCATCAACAATAATGTATAGCAGAATTTTCCAGGAATTTTGCTTTTACTTTAAAACACTGGTTTATAGCCCATTACACTAAGCAACACACAGAAATATAAATTTCTTTAAAACACTGAATTCTAGCCCATTACATACGCAATGGTTTGAGCTGGCCTGAGAATGTGCGTGACTTTACAACAATTTTAGTTTTTATATATCGTGATGTGAAACAGGCGTATGCAACATTTTTGTGTGTACACACCGTTTATACACGAGGCCCCTGAAGATGACATCCAAACTAACAAAGTTCAAGAGGATCTGCCAGGAACAATAGGATAAACCTGCCCACATTCATACTTATATACAGTATATGAGAGATTTCATTTTTTGATTTTTATTAAATTAGGGGGCTTTGCCCCCTGCTCGCTTCGCTTGCCAACCCCCATGTTTGGTTTTCCGGATACACACTTGTAAGTTTTTTTTTTTTTCCTCTTTGAATTGTTGCCATTTCATTGGTTTCACTTTTATTTCAGAACTCCTGTAAAAACAATATTTGGAATCTTTTGTGTCCCAATATGCTGAATCTTGTAAATGAGGTCTGAGAGACTTGTGTTTAATGACTTTGTACCATAATTCAGGATAGGTTTCTCTGTTTGGAATTTCAGACAAAACGATCCACATCATCAGCAGTTAATAATTTTTTTTGCAAAGTAACCAATAAATGCATGTGAGTTAAACCCCGTTTTTGAAATTCTCTGACTTAAACTAATTTCCTTTTGTTTGCGTCAATGCCATCTGTACTATCTTTTTTTTGATACAGTAGCGACTGACGTAATAAAGTGTCACAAAAATTCTACTTTAACAATCGCCGAATGCGTAACCCCAAACCAACTTTCTAGCACCCTCTCCAACCCCTCCTCCCACGGGTCTCGCCTCCCCCTTACCGCATCAATCAGCACCCAGCTATCAGTCTTCCGTGCTGTACTCTGCCCTCCCTCGATCGGACCTAACAGTCACTTAAAACAAAAAAGGCTTCAGCTTGGCTGGGACGCTACAATACTTTCGACTGTTTACTGCTTTCATATTCTGTACCTTTCTTTGCATGTGTATCGCGCCTTGGGTCTCTTTTCTCTGCGCTGCTCTTTCTTCTTTGCTGAGAGTTTAGAAGGAATTTTTTTTTTATATTAGCATAAGAGGATAGCAAATTAACATAAAGAGCCATAAAAAGTAATTAAAAGCTTCTAAAACATTAGATTAAGCATAAATTAGAATGTTAAGCAAATAAGATAGGTCGAGCAAATAGTTAACTAAAAATCAGTTATATTGCATTATTTTTTAGGCTTACAGTAAAATTTCCAGAGTAAGAAAAGAACAGAAAATTGACACACCGAAACCAGCTTCGGACAGGATAAGAGTTTGAGAACACCTGTGCTTCAAGGCTAGGAAGCGATAACACAGAGAAGATGACTCTGAAAGGCACATAGCGAGATCAGCTGGATTGGTGAATCAGCAGAAAGAAACAAAAGGCTTTTGCTGTAAGCAAGGTCACACTGACATAATGCATGAAGAGAAAATCTTAGTAAATTCAAGCATTAGCAAAAATATTAGAAGAATATATTAGCAATTAACTTTAGTGTAGAAATTAAGACAAATCAAGCATGCCAAGCAGTGATTAAATGAAAGCACATACTATACTTCTTTTTAATTAAAGCTTAAGCTTCAGGTCACTATTATAAAAAAAGTTTGGAAGGTTTAAGAAAGAAAATAATGAGAGGAAACCCATATATGGAATTGAAGCCTTGGCCAGTTAGAAAAAATGGGAACAGCATAGCAAAATAGAAATACCACGAGGGGCCCAGTGATAGGAAAGTAGGAGATAATAAGGGTTCCCATGGGAACTCAAGGTTCGGCCGGACAGGAGTAGAAGGGAGTCAGAGAAGATGGGCAAAAGAGCTCATTATAGCGAGGTCAGAAAAGATAGGAAATGACATAAGAAAAGCCCAAAGATGGTAAGAGGAAGCCATCCACCCAGTCTTAGACCAATCAAAATAAGCCGAACAGACACCAAAAGGAATAATGGACAGTAAAACCAGGTGCAGAATGAGCTAATCGAACGAGGTAAAAATGATAAGAAATTGTTATAAAAACTTCAATTGCTGTAATGTTTGGGGCTCAATCTCATTAGGCCGAATTGGGTTGAGTCCGTGTTGTTGATTTATTGCAATAAAGCCTTAAAACTCTGTCTGTCTATCTCGAGTCCTAATAGCCTTTATTTTCAAGTAAAAAGCCTTCTGGTGACGAATTTTTCGCCACGACAAGAGCACAGGATCTGTGTGTGCCACATGACTCTACATGACTGAATGTTTTGCTGGCTGTCCGAGCTCTTATTTGATAAGAAGGGCGTGTCTTGCAAGACTCTTATGTTCCACGTCCCCGCAAGACTGCCCTGGGACAATCTCTTGGCACCAAGTCTCATGTTTAGGGTCCCTGCGAGATGCTCCGTGGCCAGTTTTTTTTGTCTCATGGGTCTTTAAAATGTCTTTTGAGAACTTCCAAGAAGATCACATCGTCGCCTTGCTTTTCCATTCCAGGATTTTCTTTTATATATAGAGAGATTTGGAAACATTTCTGAAAACATGTTTTCACTTTGTCGTTTTGAGTTATTGAATGGGGATTAATAGGATGAAATGGCAGACTTTTCCATTTAAAATTAAATCCATGACACAACAAAGTATATAGAAAGTGAAGGGGTCTGAATACTTTCTGAAGGCGCTGTGTAAATATTGGGGAAATGATGTTATGCAACCTTGAAATGAATTGAATTTATCAAATCACTGTAAAGTTTCAAAGGGGGTGCAGTTTCGCCAAGTTGTCTATGGTGTTTGTTTACTTTTGTGCAGTGTTCCTGTTCTTATTCCGGCATTCATTATGTCGACTTCCTCCCAAGATGACTCTTACCTTTCACTGCTTGCTGTACTCTAATTGGAGGCATCGTGAAAACTTGAGCAGTTTTGTAACTTGTCATGCCAGAGACTTCCTTAAGGTGACAGCTCCAGTATCTGAGGAGTGACAGTCCGTAAATGTGACGTCTTCTACCTAAAACGTGCTGCAAGTTATTTCAAGATATTAATCTGACATTGCTCTTAGCCAATATCATGACATGCCCACTTTGCACTTAAAGCAAACGCAGTCCCACAATTCTCACCTTGTTTCAATAATTTCATATATCATACAAAGCAGAGAGTGTACTAACCTCCAATCTACATATCAAGATCAAACAAATAAGTAAAACTGTTGAAATGTGCATACATTACAAAATTACAGCCACTGGTCAATGTACAGTAGCTTGAACTGTGAGATATGGTGAGCTACACTGGCTGTAACAGTTTAGACTTGTGATCATCTTCTCTGATACACCATATACAGGTAGATCTGCAATCGGTCATACTTTTAAACTGCATAAAAGAAAATGTTCTATTGATGCAGCTGGAAGGTCAAAGGATGGCCATCCAGAGCAGGTAACTTTGTCACCTGAACTGGCATGTCACCAAGCATGTGCTAGAGTCCGCAATCTCAACTTTGACAAGTGAAAGTGACAGTTTTTGAAGGAATATTATGAACAAAAGTGAATAAATAAATTAGCAAACAAAAAAAAACATTTTGTGACACATTTATTTATTGCTGCTCACATTTCATGACACATTTGTTTATTTATGCTCACATTTCACTTACATTTATTTATCTAATTTTGTCTAGAATATTCCTCTATACAAGACTAGATTGTAGATGATCCTGCCAAGTTGCATGCAAGAATGAAAAGATGTGACATCAGTGCCAGTGTTGTATCCAATTCAGTCCCCTGTCCCCAGTGGCAAAAATGTCAATCAAACCTCTGAAACATGATCAGGACTTGCACAGAAATCAAAATTACTGTACATCCTTCAATATGGATAAGTGCAACTTTCAAATTCCAATTTCTTAAAAAACATTATTCACCATTATGAATGCCCAGCCCCACAGCAAGAAACATCAGAAACACACTGGTATGATAAGTGGTGGCAGTGGTAATCATGACTGAGCTAAACAGACGTGCACAGGAACTCCTCCAGCGACACACATTAAAACACAATTCCAGGGTGCTCACTCTGGTCTGATGTCAGTCGTGATGAGTTGCTGGCTTTCTTTGCATGTATTGTAAATACTGTATAGTAATTCAAACGTCTGATGTTGAATTGTACTGATCAACAAAATCTTTACTTAGAGTGCCTTATGGACCTTCCAGGATATGGATCACAAGTAGAAAAAGTTTTGTCAATGGCTAAAACTATCTGATATTATGAAAATAACTAGGTTCATGAGTGATGTTTTTAAATATATTTCTTCCATATCTCCATATTTGTCTCCTTCTCTCTCAAAACAGCTGATGGATCAGACTCTTTGTTTTTGATATTTCATGTGCTGCAATGTTCTCTAATTGCTGTCATGTATAATGTTAATCTTTGGCTTTGCACACTCTGTTCTCTGTCACTCATAATCTCACATAGGGTTTTGGTGTTTTTTGTGGCTATCTATTGCACACTTTCACATTATTTGCTGATATTATTCAGGGCCTCTTCAAGTTTAGGTGACTCCTAAGCTTTGACATCATACATACTAGTTTTTCCTGTGGTTCTCTCAACACACCAATGGGGAGTCCTGAACAATGGTTCACGCCCAGGGTCCCCTTTACTGCTAAGTCGGCCCCTGTGCATAACTGTGCTATCTGGACATCTAGACGTCACCGAGTTCTGTAGTGGTCAGGCAGGTTTTAATGAAAAGATCTCGCATTCAGTCTGAGGTTTCTGAAATGTCCTAATAATTAAACCTACTACCTAAGCAGGCTGGGAGTTTCAACTATGAGGCTACTGCTCATATTTCATAAGATGTCGTACAGGAATCCACAGCAAAGAAGTCCAGGAAGATAAAAACTGAAAATTTAAAAATTCTCATTGTCATGCCAGTCCTTAAATTTTGTTAAAATAGTTGTTGTAAAAACTCAGCAATTATTGTTTTGTTTAAGCGATATAATGTATAATGTACATAGTTGCAGAGATAATGTTGTTCTTTAATGTATTCTTGCATTCATGTATTTTAATTGTGTATTTGCTTAAAAGCACCTGTTTAAAATATTTTACTATTTATAATTACCTTGCGTGCAGTTTCCACGTTTAGTTTGCCATTACGATGGTGATCTGTACGCAAATGATGAAAACTGTACGTTTTATGCAACTCTCACAACCCTAATCTTACATTACCAGTGTGCCGAACGGGGCGTGACGCCTGTGCATTACGGGCGGAGTTAAACATTTAAATTAATGAATGTGGGGATTATGGGCGGAGAGAAACGTTTAACTCGGCCCAGGTTTACCCGTGCCCCACTCGGCAATGCATGCTGTTGCGAGGAGTACTTGGTTGCAGTCTGCTTCAACAGAGTGAAATTGCCGCTGGCGTTACCAGACCTACATCATAGATATTGCAAACTGCAATTACGATTCATCAAGTCGCCGTCTGGATTATGTAGTTACCCGGATGTGGTGTCCTGACAAGCCCCGCCTTTTCTTGCGGCACGTGAACTCTGAATCCTTGGAAATGCGTCACAACGCGGAAGTGCTCTCAGTGGCGATTATTTTGGAACTTGTATTGTGTGTGTACGCTGGAAGACTGCGTGGAGGAAGAAAGGGGGAAGGCGCAGAAGGTTTGTGCTTCTTCGTTTGAGACAGTGCGATAGACACATAGGTTAAGCATGCAGGGTAAATCATCAGGAATCCTAAATGACCGACGTCTCTCCCTGTTATTTTCCTCACACAGGCTGCCTAGAGAAACCTCTGGTGCTGTTGGCTGTTGAGTCCAATTTATGTCGAAAGGGAAGGCCGTCATGGAGCCCTCTGCGTCTGGCATGTTTTGCGGGAGGATGCTGAGCATGGTCAATTCTGAGGACGTTAACGCGATCATCCAAGCTCAGAGACACATGTAAGTTCATCTGTGTAGCGTTGACTTTCGCTTCACCATTTGGGTTTAAAATCTGCCAAACTTCTGCATTTATTAAAGAGAGAAGTAGATGTCAGCAGAAAGTTGCGAAGCTCCCTAATGTCAGTTTTCCTTCTCGTACGTACAGCATCTTTCAAAAGGAAGTTAAATCAGGAGACGCCTTACGGCGATAAACTAATGCAGTGTTCAAAACATTACAAGGTAGAGAGTTACAATATAACTTCACTCGAGTTTATGACAAGTCACAATATACATTTTCAGGCACCATTATCTGGAGAAGACACAAAACTGCAATTAACCTATTAATAAAAATGGTGAGATAAATGGTCGAAGGTGGTGGTTAATAGTTTGATATAATTACAACACACGTGGGATATCGGGCAACTGCCGCAATTCACGGCCTCAAGCCCTACTTAAAGAAATATACAAAGATAAATGGGAGATTGGACTGGTGAATTTAAAATGCTGTTGTCTTTATTTGGTGTCAGCTTATTGCAGAAAAAGGTTATGAAGCCAATTGACTCAAATTTTTTAGACAAGAATAAAGATGTCGGTTAAGTAGAATCACTGCCTTGAATAATCCAGGTGGAGATGTTGGGACTCTGTAGTGTACAAATAGGGTTCAATACATTACAGGTCTGCTAGAGCAACAATTTAAGTTAATGTATGAAGCTATAGTCGGCTAAATGTTTTTCCTGTGACAGGCCTGGTGCCCTCTTTATTGCCCACGTTAGGATGTTTTGCAGAAGTGACTGTAATGGAGGTTTATATAAAAAAAAAAAAAAAAAAAAATTGTTATACTTCTGTGTGAGTATATCCAGAATCCCATGTGCATTTAAAATGAATACTCCCGCCCAATAGTGATGCTTTTTAATGTTACCTACCCCATGTATTTTGTAGTGGTGGCCAAGGAAAACATTTACTCTCAAGTTCTCTTGATGAATGGAGAGAAAAATATTTTGGATAAGAGAAACCAGTAGTGACCAGTGCCGTGCAACAGCAAACTATGTGAAAAATGTCCAATTGGAAGGAAAGAAAACCTTACATAATCCCATGTCAGTTATCCAGTTGTATGCTCAAAATGTGAAAACAGCATGCTTTTTAGCCAAAATCTTAAATGGTTGCTTATGGAATGATCTACACATGTCATAAAGAGGAAAATAAAGCCTCATGGGGTTGGCCTTTTAGAAATGAAGACAGGACCTATGACCAATGAATGAGGTGGGGAAAGGTGGGTCTTCAATTAATTCACTTTAATTTCCTGTTTATGCAATGCACAGATTGTTCCAGAAGTAACTATTTAACAGTATTTATCTAAAAAGCAACATTTAGCACGTTTTGAGGATACAACTGGATAAATCACATGTGGATTATACAACACAAGTAAACTTGAGATTTTTTTTTATGCCATGAATGTTTTACACATCATTTACTGTTGTACAGCACTGGTTGCAGTTGCCTTTGTATTGTTTCATAAGCTTATTTTTGTCCATTTTGCATGAAAACATGAGATATTGTTTTTCTCAGCCACCAATACAAAGTACATGAGGTAAGAAATATATAAAAATATCATTTATGGATGGAGTATTTTGTCTATCCTTCCTTAATAGAGAATTGAATTTCTAGCTTTGCTCAGAGCTTGCTATCCAAAAATGCAGACTCTGGGGCAGTAACCATGTAGTACAACACAGTATTTATCAGAAATGTCTAGCAATTATTATAGCCTTGTACACTGAACTCTTTGGAATGCAGACAGCAATGTCCGTGCCATGCCAATACCAAAGTCAATGAAGAATTAAACACGTTTTGAGGATATGACTTAGGAAAGATGCCGTGTAATTCTACTACTAAATAGACTTGTGATTTATGAAGAGAAGTTAGTAATCTCTTTTAAGCCATAGTGTTTTAGCAGGCCTAGGTTGAAAAAAAAAAAAAAATCTGACAGAAACAACCTGCTTTTAATTGTAATTATTACCAATTGCTTCTTTATCCTTTGCTATTGTGTTTTTTTACTTTGCAGTGGTGCAACACATTATAACTGTTTTACAATTTAATGCTGTTTGTCTTCACACTTACTTAAATCGGGGTTATTGCAGATTAAGCCAATCATAGAAGCAGTGGGAACAAGACAGAACCCTGATCTGGATGAGATTCTAGTTTTAAGCAGCCTTTTTATCTTGATTTTTACTTTTTTGTACAGGTTAGACCGATTTGAAAAGACAAATGAGATGCTTTTAAATTTTAACAATCTCTCAAGTGTCAGACTTCAACAAATGACAGATCGCTTTCAGAACCACACACGCACCTTGGTTGAGATGAAGAAAGATCTTGACAGCATCTTCCGAAGAATCAGGTGTGTGGCATTCTTGATACTGAAATTACTGACCACTGTAGATGAACAATTGTGGGAAGCGTCCAAAAAATAATCAGTGGGAAAGATCAAAAGACACATTCATTATCATGAATTTTCAAAATGAGGTAAATTGTGCTGTAGATTTAATGAGCAGGATATCTAATATTGAATTATCTGGAAACATTTACAGTATAAAATGTTTTATTTGTGTTGGTATTGACCAACTATTCACATTAAATATTAAAAAGAGTGTAACTTTATACTTCTATGACCAAAAAAAATGAAAATGGGTTGGTGGAATACACTTCTTAGATACATGCAAATTATTTAGTTCTAAAGGTACCCCGACAATGTAGTTTCTACCCATCTGTTTGACATAACGTTGGGCCACAGTTCTGGCTTTTAAAAAGACAGAAGTCTATAAAGTGGAGATTCTAAATTCACCCCCTGTGTTTGTGTGTCTCTGTGTGAGGGAGTGCTCTCTAGTGGACTGGTGCCCTGTCTATAGATGCTTCTTACATTGTAACCAGTGCCACCCACATGGACATTGACTCCCACCTGCACTGAAATGGATAACAGGGTTAGGGTGTCAATGGATGAATAGATGAGCTCAGTCCTTGACTTTTTTAAGCCACTTCATAACAAGGGACTTTACAAAGTCCTCAGGAATAAAATTTAAAGTAGCACAAGACAATAAAGATCAGGTACAAGATAAATATGGGTAAATATACATATTGTTCAGCTGGGCATCTTTTCACAGTGACCCTGGATTGAAGAAGCACAATGCTAACTATAGTACTGTGCATTGGAAAATATATATTAAAACCATTTAAGGCCAGGGCTGTTTTTTTCTGAAATGTGATTTTATATGAATTACCAACAAATTAGACAATCCTATTGTGCTGTAAAACAACAAGCACACAGATTCTAACAAAGTGTATGCTGATCCTCTTCGGCTACTATTAAATGAAAAAAGTCTTGATCCTAGATTCCTCTTGATCCCCGGTTCACTGTGTCAGTCATACACAAAGGCTCTCTGGACGCTAGCAATTATATAAGAAACTTGATTAACAAAGACATCTAAGGAGTATACCATGCAAGATTTTAGTCCTGCACTGTAATCACGGATAAGCTAACAATTGTTTGTTCAGACAAAGCTCTTCTAGATTTGAATGTACAAGAACAAATTTAGCATATTGCTGGTAGCATGCAAATAACGGGCAAGCACATATTCTTGAAAGGTAACGTAGGATGATGTAACCCTTAATGAGATATTCATGGTGCTGAGAGTTAATGTCAGAGGCTGCTTCCTGAAGGAGTGTCTGCATACTTCAACCATATAGGCAAATGTCAGTGTATAAAGTTACTTTGTTTTATTGGTATTCCTCTGGCATTCTATCAAAGATAACATTAAGCCAGCTGCATCTCTTAGAGTAATATTTGCGTATTTAACACCGTTGGAAAAACCTTTTGAGTCTAAGATGCTTTGTTCAGGATGTTATGTCATTTTCTCCAAAACTTCTCCTAAACCTTAATTGATCTGAATGCTGCATTGAATGACAAAAGAGTCATATATTTTGTCTGTGTTCCTTGTTTACCCAGTTTAATAGTTACATTTCTTGTTTTGTCTGTACAGAACGCTAAAGGGCAAGATTGCAAAACAATACCCAGATACGTTTAACAGTAAGTACATGTTTCATGACCAAGTTCTCCAGGTTTCATTTACGTTCCATAGCCATGTAGTTGTGTTCACTGGAGATTGAATAAAAGAATGTTGCTGTCTTCTGTGATGCTTCTAAGGCAAGGCCTGGGCCAAAACTTTCAGGAGATGTATGTGCTGGATAAGCAGTTTAAGGGAATCGATTAATGGATTGTTGACTATTCCCGGTAATTTCTGTAGACCATGTGCTCATTTCCTAAGGCCTAAGTCTTTCCCAGTAACATCAACACAAGGCCAGAAGCAACTATGAATAGGGGCAAAGTACAGTGGAACCTCGGTTCACGAACGTCTCGGTACATGTACAACTCGGTTTACGACCAAAAAGTTCGCCAAACTTTTGCCTCGGTTCACGACCACACACTCGGTATACGAACAAGCCAGTTTCCCTTTAGGTTTGTACATATTCAATCTCTCCCTGTGCATTTCCTGTGCAGCGAGCGAGCAAGAGAGAGCGAGCGCCACACACACAGGTGCGTGAGACAGAGGCACACACACACACACGGGCACGTGAGACAGAGGCACACACACACACACACACACACGCACGAAACAAAGGCACACACACAGGCACTCCAGGCTCCCGAAAGAGAGAGCGAGAGAGGGAAGGCTGGACGAATAAGGTAGAAAAGGCTTGTTTTTGTTTTCAGTTCTGTTTACAGCGATCGGTTCATAACGTGCATTGTGGAAATGTTACTTTTCTTGGTGGTTTATTAAATTACGGATTTTTGAAATGTTCATTTTTTTTCCCTGTGCTTAAAACTCATAAAAAAACAAGTGTTTTTAGCGAGCAATTCCTAGCACTATAGCGCGAACTATTGCAGTGTTAGTTTTCTCTGTTGTTCAAGGTTTTCTCAGTGTTATTCAATGTTTTTACATTTAGTTTACTATTACACTGTGCATCCTATGGTTTAATTAACTATATTTGTGCTTAAAAATTAAAAAAAAATATATTTACATACAGTTCGTACAGTCTGGAACGGATTAATTGTATTTACATACAATCCTATGGTGGAAATTGCTTCGGTTTACGACCAGAGTTTTGGAATGAATTATGGTTGTGAATTTAGGTTCCACTGTACTCCCCACTCTCATTGAAACTTACCGTAGATCCCGGAATACAAGCTGACCCGGTATATTAGCCGATCCCCTTCTCTACCGACTAAATTACATGTATTTGCCGATGACCGGTATTTAAGCCGCCCCCCTTCTCCAAGCAAAATTTTCTAAATTTCCTTAAAAGTGTCTCTTCGGGTATATTTATAATGTTTATCGGCGAGAATTTGAGACTGCCAGCATTTTTGATGGAAACTAGGAAGTGATTGCGGAGAAGTTTGGTAAATTGGAACCTTTGTGTTGAAACTATATACGCAAATACGGTACATCGGCGGGTGGATTTCCGGAGACTTGTTATAAATTTGATTAACTTAAATACGCAATACAGTGGACCCTTGACTTACGAACTTAATTCGTTCGCAAAGGCTAACCCATAATGCGTTCCAAACCTCCCACTACAACACTTACTTAACCTTTTCATAATAAAAAACACCAATATTTTTTCTAATGTACTAACCAAAAAGTTATAAAAAGTGCCTAGCCTACTTCGATTAGGCTAGGAGCATGGCGGCGCGCAGCGGCTCAGGGCTCTCCTTTTCAGTGCACTTTTTTGTTGTTTTTGTACTTTTTTTTTTTTGTCCTTGTTTGTGCACGATCGGTTCGGCGAACATCCGCTACACCATTCAGAACCTTATAGACATCGGTGTCCAGAGCCAGACATCTGTTTTGAGTGTTTTTCATCACACGCACAACATCCCAGACAACATAGCGAGACCAGCGGGCTCTCCGTGGTTTGTTGTCGGGTCTAGGAGACGACACAGACGGAGGAGGGAAAGAAAGCAGAAGCGGGGCCGCAGATACGGCGTTATGCTAAGGCTAAAAAACAACCATACAAGCCCTATACAGAACTTTTTTCTGCACTGAAGGAGCTGCTTTTAATCTCATTGTAGATGCGTATAGTGACAGTAAAAGGCATTCTATTCTAGAAACAATTTCATACTGTATTCACCATTTAATTTGACATCTTTGGGCTGCAGGAAGGAACGAGGAGGAGGAGGAGATATTTCCACACAATGTCCATCTTCGTTTCGAAATTACATCCACAAACACATGTATCTGGGCTCCGACTGACGCTACTAACGCTCTCGGTTGTTTGTTTACAATCGCGCAAGCGGATACACGTGACCGCATCCGTTTCGTAACGCAAGATGTGGATCGTGAATCAAAATAAATTTTATTTTAAACTTCCCGATAATTTTATTATAAATTTTATTAATAAAATCAACAACTAAAACACTTTTTTGAATAAATTCTTTATTTAATTTAAAGTACCGGCATGCAAAGTTACTTCATCTGAAAGATGGCTCTGTGGTTTCGTCATTATTTACTTCCATATTCATCGGCAAAACCGGCATTGCGCTGGAAATCTGGAATCTGAAATGATACTCGTTGTATAAACCGAACCCCAAACTCCAAGCCAAAAATCTAGGATGAAATTCTCGGCTTGTATTCCGGGATCTACGGTATATATATAAAAAAAAAAAAAAAGTTTCCAAAAATGTGTGTGCACTGACAGTATTTCTTGCATTTCAATTTGTTTTATAAGGTATTCATGAATCTCCTATTCTTGAAGATGATGATGATTATTTTGACCCCATTCCTCCAAGCACAGCAACTACCACTGGCACATCAGAACAAAGCACAGAATCCTGTGACACAAGCCCAGATATAATTTCACCAACCATTAGCCGAAGCTCGGAGGACTTTTCTCAAGAAATAATGGAAACTCCAACTTCCGATGGACAGAATAAATCCTTTGCAGAAGAAGAAGGAGATGGTGAAAAGAATGGAAATAATCTTGAAAGAGAATAGCCAATGAATGATGCAATTTGTGCACGTTTTGTAAACTTAACACAACTTGTCACTGTAGTCATTTCTCAAGAGTGCCGCTATTTATTTATTTTTTTAACGCTGATGTATTTTCAGTGGACTGAGTGAGTGTCACCAGAGAATTATAAAAGTGTATGTTAGGTCAGTATATATTATCAAAGCAGGCTTGCAACTGGGTTTAGACTCAAATAGCTAAAAACTACACTTTGCAAATCAAACATTAAACAGTGTTTTTGACACATTCAAACCCTTCTTAAACATCATGCGGCCATTTGCTAAAGTTGATAATGCATTAGAATGATTGTGCCTGCTTCTGAAGAGAATTTCAGAAATTGCACTTCGTGTAATCAAGACCTAGACTGTATTGGCACTTGGCAAAACTGTAACTATTTCTAACCCGTGTACCCTAGGAGGTGTTTTTGTTTCCATATTTAACTTCTTATTCTTGTCGTTTTGTATTTTGCCTCCTTGTAAAATTGTTTGTTTTAACTGTTGGCATAATTTGTAAACTGCTCATTTTCAAGTTAATTGCTATGCAACAAAATTACACTTTTATTTATGCTGCCAATCCCCATGGGACAAAACAAATAAAAATGTACATTTAATTTGTTTTTTTATTAACATGTATTTTTCAAGTATTAAACTTTTTTTTTTTTTTTTTTGGGAGCCATCTTCAAGTTCTCCAGAAATGTTCAAACTGGTTGAGCGATCTGTGTTACCACATGAGCTCATTCTTCGGGTTCCAAACATGATATGCAAATACAAATCACTTTATTCAGGTCAGGTTATTTAAGGATGTGTACTGTTTGGGCAGACAAAAGGGATGGGCAGTTGCAGGGGCTTCTGGGGTTTCTCTGGTTTTAAACTCCTGACTGGTAACTAATTTATGCAAATGAATTGTTTCACCAATAATTTTGCCTGTCTTACTTTGTGTACTTGGTGTTTCTGGAAAAGATACCACCAATATGGTTTTCTTGCATTTAAAATTGACAGGGCTGCTTTCTTGTTCTGTATCTAAATTATTATGCCTTAAAGACATACTTCAGACTAATAATGTCATTATCATGGTGCCTTCTATCCAGTCATGCAGCTGCAGGTGTATTCTTGACAACTGTTATAGGTATATGGATGAGCTATTGGGACATCGGACAGTGTCTTCCGTAATGTTTGGAACAAAAACAGATTTTTTTTTCCTTGATTTTCTTCCTCTGTTTCATAGTTGAAAATTACAAATCAGACAATTCAGATGTGATTAGAGTGCACATTGCAGACTTTTGAGTATTTGCATACATTTTGATCTTGCCATATAGAAATGACAACACTTTTTCTATATGGTCCTCACCCCCCCCATTTCAGGCATCATAATGTTTTGGAAATAGAAATGGCAGGTACTGCTTGAAGTTGGTGATTCATAGACATCACCAGGTGCAGAGGATCATCTCTGCTGATGCTCTCCTGCTTTGTCTTAGTGTTTTTGGGTTCATTATCTTGTTGTTGGATGACGCACCATACAGTGAATTTGGAGGCATTTACTGGAACTTGAACAGATAATGTTTATATATACGTTAGAATTCATTGTGTGACGGCTATCAGCAGTTCCATCATCAGTGAAGATAAGTGTGGCAGCCATATATGTCCAAACCATAACAGCCCCATGTGACGATGCGGGTTCTGCTCCATGCTCCCATCGACTGTTTGGGAGCCCTTGAACCCAACACCATCGATAGATATAACCGAGGTGAGCTAGACAGTGAGGCAATAACAGAGCAAGGGGATTATGTATAAAAGTGCACAGTGCTTTTATTTAAAACAGTCAACAAAAAAAAAACAGTGTTCAATTAAACAGTGCAGTGCTTCAAAAGAGTCTTCATTAAATAAATAATCCATAAAAGAAAATGTGGAGGTTAAAACCAATAAGTAGAAAAACACAATCCTTAAAAGCAACGAGGTTCAAATGATGCTGGAAGCAGTCCTCTAAACACAATTAGCCCGGTGCTTCTTTTAAACTAGCGTCTCACCTGCTACTCCTGAATGGGCTTTACAGCAGGCGAGACGCTCTCTCAGCAGCTGTCCTTTCTCTCACACACACACAGGTCTGGAGTCCTCCCGATCCTGGCTTCGGTCTGGCACTCATACCATGCCTGAGACTTGGAACCTTGGCATCCAGGACGCCCACACCAAGGACTTCACCTCCAAGTCTCCCGACTTCCGTTGCCGCCCCAGCCTCATGCGGACAGTCACTTCCATTGGTCACTCCCACTACATGATAACTCAGCAGGAGCGACTTCTACTTCGATTCCCAGGTGTCGGCCTAACACCCACGCTTCACACAGCTGCCTGCGAGTGCTCGTTCGCCCACTCGAACCATTTCTGTCTTTCTCCAGCCACCTCCGTCTTTCTGTCTCTGTGTCTCTCTCTCTCTCTCTCTCTCTCTCTCTCTCTCTCTCTCTCTCTCTCTCTCTCTTCCTTGTTTGTTCTCCCCTCTCTTTTTCTTTCTTCTCCCTTCTAACCGACTCATGCTTCTTTATATTGAGAGGGGGGGCATAGCAGCTGCAGCGCATTAGCAGCCTCAGGAACAATCATGGAGGTGGGCAGTCCCTCACCTGTGCACTAGGTGAGAAACACCCACACTGCAGATTGCCCGAGATCTGCTACAGCCACCACGCCCCTTCACTAAGCCGCGAGCACGGTGATTATTTATTTAAAAACTGGCCTCTGCTGAGAGGGCTGTGGACCCATAACACCACATCCCACCACCATGTTTAGCAGATAAGGTGGTCTGCTTTGGATCTTGAGCAGTTCCTTTTTGTCTCCACATTGTGCTCTTGCCATCACTCTGATACAGGTTCAGCTTTGTCTCTTCTATGCACAAGACCTTTTTCCAGAATTCTGTAAGCTCTTTGAGTCCTTTTTTGCAAACTGGAATCTGGCCATCCGTTTTTGTAGCTAACTAGTAGTTTTCATCTTGTAGTGTGGCCTTTGTATTTCTGTTCATGAAGTCTTCTGCGGATAGTCGTCTCTGACAGGTCCACATCTGCCCCCAAAGACTGTTTCTAATCTGTCAGACTAGTGTTTGGTGCTTTTTCTTTACCACAGTGAGGATTCTTCTGTCATCAGCAGTGGAGGTCTTCCTTGGCCTACCAGTCCCTTTGTGATTACTGAGCTCACCATAGTGGTCTTTCTTCTTCATGATATTCCAGACAGTTGATTTAAGTAATCCCAAGGTTTTACTGATGGTTCTAATGATTCTGTTCTTGTTTTTCGGCCTCATAATGGCTTCTTTGACTTTCATTGGAACAGCTTTTATTCTCGTGTTGAGCAATGGTGACTACAGACTCCAGAGGGTAGAAGCAAGGAGCAGTATCTTAAGAAGCACTGAAACACACTTGAGGAATCAAACACCTGTTACGCCAATTGTCCCAAACATTGTGGTGCCTTGAAATGGGGTCCTTTGTAGAAAATTTGTTGTCATGTGTACGTAGTATGACGTATTCAAGTGAAAGTCTGCAGTGTGCACTTATTCACATCCACATTGTCTGATTTGTGATTTTCAACTGTGGAGCAGAAGTGTAAATCAAGGAAAAAATGTGTCTTTGTCCCAAATGTTATGGGGGCACTGTAGCTGCTACTCCACAAATACATTTGATGCGCTGAATGGTCTCCTTTTGTTGCATAGACTTATTATGTTCTTATTTTCTGTCTATCCTTCAACTAATTAAAAACAACAGTTACTGTTTTTTATGTAGTTCCACAAGAAAGGATACTGAAATCAGCCATATGCTGCCTCAGTTCTCTGGATTACAGGCTTCAAATGTTGTGATTGGACCTGTCAGTGTGGAGTTTGTTCCTGTCGTTTTGGTACAGCACTAAACGAGCCCTGTGTTGGTCTGTAAATCAATGCCTCAAGCACTCTTACAGGCAGAGTTTTGTCTTCTCTAATGCAGGCTAGTAACTGATGTTCCTCATGTTAAATATCACAAGGACATAAGTCCAGAAGGCCATGTCTCTATTCTGCCTCTCCACACTTCCTTGACTAGACTGGCTTCTCTGTAAATTTGATGTGTCCCTCATAACACATGTCAGACTCTGGGGCCTCCAGAGTTCTCTGACCTCTTTCTTGTGATTTTTTCAGGTCCTAAGCCACCGTATCACCCAAGCAAGTAGAGCAAACCATGGCATGTACCTGTTTTGCTACAAAACTGTTTATTTATTTTGTAAACTTTCCTACTGCAGCACAGGATGTGCAGGAATATACTATCTGACCCCACTGAACCAGGGCACAATTATTCATAACAGGCCAACTTGGACTTGCCAGCCTCCTCTTAACTTGCACATCTTTGGGATGTGACATCAAATTCATGTCATCATCAAGAGACCATACAAACTCTATGAGGTGGCATAACCTGCCAGTCTGTGTTTTACTTGCTTCATCAAATACTTGGACACAATTTACTGAGAATTTTACTCTTAGTCTTAAAAATTGCTTCCAGTTTATACACCACTTGTCCTGCTGAGGTTCATCACAGCAGGAAGTCACACCACCTAACCATTCCTTTACTACTTTTACAGCATTCTCAGACCCTTGATGAGGTGTTGGACGTTTAATATATCGTGGGTCTGTCTGTCTGTCTTCCTTCTCCTTGTGTTGGGATACTCTGGCAGCAGATGCCAGCACCACCTAGACAACGGGTGTCAAACTCCGGTCCTGAAGGGTTGCAGTGGCTGCAGGTTTTCATTCTAACCATCTTCTTCATTAGTGACCATTTTTGCTGCTAATTAACTTCTTTTGCTTTAATTTTAATTAACTTGACTCCTTAGTCTCTTTTCTTAATTAGCAGCCAAACAATAATGAGACACAAAACAAGTCACCACATGACCAGATCACCTGTGCCCATCACCCAATATCTGAAAATAAAGAAAGGTGAAGGTCTCGGTAAGGTTGATCTCTCACGTCACCAAAACAATTTTCTGCTGTTCTTGGAAAAAATGAAAAATCAACAGTTTTGGAAATGTCTGCTGTGGCAGAATGAGAGCAGCAACAAGCCATAGAATTAAATAAAGGGTTTAATTAAGAGCAAGAATTAGTTTCTCATTAAGAAACTGGTTGGAGTGAAATTGGTTGGAGTTTGAAGCCCCCATTTAGTTGGTCATCTGGTGGCTCGTTTCATGTCTAATTTCTGTTTGGCTGTCATTTAATGAAGAAAAGAATCAATGCAGAGGACTGAATCCTTAAAAACAGGACTATGAAAATGAAGGGAAAAGATGTAAATTAGCATTGGTCACTAATTAGGAAAAGGGTTAGAATTAAAACCTGCAGCCACCACAGCACTCCAAGCCTGGAGTTTGATGCCTCTGACCTAGACTTTCTACTCCCAGTCTTCACAATCAGCGGTTCTTATGGGAAGGCAGCCCTCAGAACATGGAGAAATTCACCCACAGACAGTGAGGGCATGAACCAACTGGTCTGAAATCTCAATTCCTCTTTTACCAGCACAGACCACTGGAATGACCATTGTACTAGCCTCTGACCTCACCTGCTGGTCAGTCTTAGTAAACATGCCCTCTGTGGGGCAGAGTGGGCTGGGGCTGCTCCTGTGCGGGTCCACAAAAGGCGGGGTGGGGGGACCATGATGTTCAGAGCAAACTCAGCCCTTTCAGTTTTAAGTGTCCAAAAATAATTCACACATTGTTTGTGCCCAATATTAGTAGAACATTACAATACCATATGGTATTTCTGTTAGACAAAGTGACTCAGTATATAACCAACAAAATACCTAATAAGAGAATACATAAAACATTCAGTGGGTTTTAGTCACAGAAATGATTTCTGCAGTACATTTTTACATTAATGCAATATCAAACTTCATGCCAATCACAGCAGAACGAATGTTTACTTTCATCTGTCCAATTACTGAAATATATTACACAATCAGGGCGGCACGGTGGCACAGTGGTAGCGCTGCTGCCTCGCAGTTAGGAGACCCGGGTTCACTTCCTGGGTCCTTCCTGCGTTGCATGTTCTCCCTGTGTCTGCGTGGGTTTCCTCCCACAGTCCAAAGACATGCAGGTTAGGTGGATTGGCGATTCTAAATTGGCCCTAGTGTGTGCTTGGTGTTTGTGTGTGTCCTGCGGTGGGTTGGCACCCTGCCCGGGATTGGTTCCTGCCTTGTGCCCTGTGTTGGCTGGGATTGGCTCCAGCAGACCCCCATGACCCTGTGTTCGGATTCAGCAGGTTAGAAAATGGATGGATGGATGGGTTACACAATCATACATCTAATAGCAAGATACTCTGTGAAAGCATGGCTTTAGCTGGATACTTTGAATGTGTGCTCTTTGCAAAAACACTTAGTGCTGGAAGTGGAATATGCACTTGATATTTCCATTTATAATATAAAATTCCAAGCACAGCTGAACAACTCAGATTGCCCATGTCATGACTCAAAATTTCCTTGGTTTGCTGGATTGTGTGTTGGCAATTGATTGCCTTTATTAATTGTTGTGCTGTCTGGGTGTAGGTGTGAATCACGAATAAGGGACACTGCTTTTTGGATTCTTCCAAAAAAAGTGCCTCGTTGTCACAATTGGAGGTGCAGATACACCCAGTCTGGTGAACCCAGACGGACAGGCACTCTCCATATATTCACGCTTAGCGAAAAAAGAAAATAAGAGCCACGCTACACCAAATGATACTTTGGCAACTGGATTTTCATCGGTGTAACTGTTTCCTGCTTCTACTCACGTATTGTGCTCATTTTAGTTGCCCCTGACTAAATACAGCACAACCTGTCGCCTGAAAAATCACTGGACGCATGTCGTGAACAATACAGTGACAAAAAAATTCAAAACACCGGTGTTAACAAACATGCGGCGATCAATATTTCAATCGCTCCTGTATACAGTAAAGTAAGCTAAACAGTTCGACTATCTTTAGGAGTAAAACGACATAACCGGCAGATGGCGCGCTAGGGACCGACGCTGTGATGGTCGCGCGCGCTTCCAGCCTTTGTGTGACATCGGTGGTGGTTTGAGGGTGGGAGTTGAAAGGGCAAAGGTTCCGGTGAGTGGCACTGTGTGTGCAGGTCCGACAGCTGAAGGCGCATTTCTGGTCTGAGGAGATTGGAGCTGTTCGTCTGGTGGTTGGTGTGCTCTCGACGAACATACTGTATGCCGCTCACGTAGGTTGCATCACTGTTCTTTTCCGCATGTTTAAGTTATGGTAGTCCTCCTGGTGGAGTCTGATAGATGAACGGGTTTCAATATTTTAAATCTTTTAAAGCTAGTTAAACAGAGAATCACCCCACTTCTCAGCTTAGTAAGTAGCATATTGGCTGGAGAGGCAAGACGGAAATATTGAGAAGTGTTGCAAACCGCAAGAAATAAAACTTTACCTGAATAATGAATGAAGTTCGGACGAAGAATATAGCGATGAACTGTGTTTGTCCTCATCAACCCGCCCATCCATCCAGTTTCTGATCCCGCTTTTTCCAATAGGAGGTCAGTCGGAGTCGGTGACTGTTACGGAACCGGACCACAGTGGAGGGACGTAAGACGCATGGCGCACTGATTCTGACAGCCTGTTAGTTGCGGAAAGCCTGCCAGCCTCGGGTTTGGATGTCGTTCAGTTTCATTTACAAACCTCGGTTGCCTTGGGAGCGGGTAGAAGTCGAAGTTTTTGAGATGCTGTAACCTAAATATAGTGAAAATGTGAACCGTTTATCTCTGACTCCTACAGTTGGATTACGCATTAGAATTAGACAGATTTAACTTAATTGCTTTCTTTTTTTATAGTTATTTTCTAACCCTCTTAATCTCGTTGTTATTTTACATCCAATAAATAACTGATTACAAAAATGGTAGAACACAAGTTCTGCAGACATCATTGTAGAAAGAAGAAAAAATAGAAGTTGATAAAAGTGACAGACGTCCTTTGTGTAAAACGGAAGCAACCCCGGAGCAGCACAAGGAACAGTCCTGTCTAGTTTTCTCTTCGCTCAATAAATAGAGCGCCAGGTCCTTTTGAAGAAATTATTAAATGATGCTACACTTCTGGAACGTATCAATAAATAAGGGAGATGAGCATAAGAGATGGGTGGAGAACTTTTTTTATTGGTGCAGAAATAATTGTCTACAATTTAACATCAGCGAAAACAAGGAACTGGATGTAGACTTTCTCGGCACCAAAGATCCTCTATGTCTGGTCACTTTCAGGGGAGTGGATGTGGAGGTGGTGCACTCCTACAAGTACATGGGGGTCTACATCAGTGACACTGGTCTTGTAACACTGAGGAACATATAAGAAAGGGCAGAGTAGGTTTTATTTTTTTTTTCCTTGGGAGACTGTGTTCTTTTATTGTGTGTAGTGACATCCTTCACATCTTCTACAACTCTGTGATGCTCTGTGCAGTTTTCTACACTGTGGTGTGCTGGGCTGGTACTATCACTTCAAGAGAGGCCCACTGACTCAACAAGCTAATTAAAAGGGCAGACTGGGTTATGGGACACACTCTGGACCCCCTGGTGCTCGTAGCAATGGAGGGAATTAAAGCAAAACTGAGTGCCATTATGAACAATTCTGCACATCCCCTCTCTAACACACTAACACTGAGCACTTTAAGCCAACAATTTATTCAGTCACAAGTGTGACAAGAAATACTGGGGGGGAGGGGCCTTCTTTATACCAAAAGTAATATGTCTGCATTATACCCACTGTATCTTTGTATCTTTTAACATTGTTTTTGTCATTTTGGTTTTTATTTGCGTTTTTTTTCTTGTTTATCATACTATATTAATTCTGTGTTTATTCATTTAGTAAACTTCTGTAAAATGCCAGATTTCCCTCTGGGTACAAATAAAGTTATCTCTGGAGTTGGCCTTGAGGCTGAGGAGCAGCTGTGTCGCGCTGCAGTGCTTCTGGTCTGATCTCGCCACTGTCTGTACTCCTGTTGTATTGTGCCCAGCAGTGCTGTCTCTGGTTAATGGTGCTTCACAATCCATACAGTTTTCCAGCCCACATAGACAAATTAAGGCACATGACAAGAACCATTGGCCTCCTGGGAAGAATTCCACCTGGGTGGGATATCAGTCCAGCACAAGACCCACTCACAACAACATAAAGCAAGTTTAGGACCACTAGTTAACCTTTCTTGGCATGTAGGAGGTAAACACACACAGTCACAAGGAGAACATGTAAGCTCCTCCTGAATATCTACCATTTGTGGGATTTGAATCAGGGATACTCAAAACTAATTCATACAGACAAGCTTTATCCATTTTAAGCAGTTATCAACTATTGGCTGCTGGATAAGTTTAATTCAATAATGAATACATTTTGCTTTTTTTTTTTTTTTTTATAAAAAAAAAAGGTTACTGTAAAATGTACACTTTTAATCCTTGTTCTTCTGCTACCAATTAGTAATTTCTATAATAACAAATGCATCATTTATATAGCACAGTGACCACATTGGTGTCTGGGGTCCTTATTCTAATTATGCAAATTGTCTTCTGCATAGGTTGGATATATGAAGGGAGAAGTGGAAGACAGCTTGGAAGATGAGGCGACTGAACCGGAAGAAGGCCCTCAATCTGGTTAAAGAGTTGGATGCTTTTCCTAAAGTCCCTGAAAGCTATGTAGAGACGACAGCCAGTGGAGGCACAGGTAAAGCAAGCCTAGCTGAAAATGCAGCATCCTTGTCTCTTGGCCCCTAATGGTGTAATGTGTAGTGGCTTAGACCGATGCTGAAACCAAGTTACTTCAGTTGACTTTACATTCTGGCTCACTGTGTGACTCGACACAAGTTGCTTTACATGCCAAAGCTTCAGTTGTGCAAATGTATGTGCCCAAAACCTGAGCCATGTGTTCATTGTCATGTTCTTGGCCGTACTTTATGCCATAAACGGTTGTAATTGTGGAGTTGGCAGCTGTGGACTAAAAAAGTTTAGCCAATTGGTATTTGTTTGATTTTTTTTCTTTCCATAAGATAAGGGGTGTTTATCTGTAGTACCTTCAGAGAAACTGGTTTGCATTGACATTGTACTATCAGGTACTCCTTCCATAAGCAGTATGTTGATAACCTTCCACATCTTTTTTTTTTTTATTCATTCAGCCCACTTTTACAGAAAGCTGAGTTGAAAGTCATTGTATAGACTTGCTGCAGTTCTTGCACAGTAATTAGCACTGTTGCTTCATTGATCCATTCCCTCACGTCTGGTCATTGTCCGTGCAGAGCTTACATGTTCTACACATGTCTGGGTGGGTTTCTTCCAGTACTCAAGTTTTTACGTCACGGTCTGTGACACATCCAAATGGTCCTCTCTGTGATTATGGGTGTGTGCTTGTGAGTGAGTGAGTGAGTGAGTGAGTCTGGGCCCTGTGGTAGACTATTGCTATGTACTGGGTTGTTTCCTGCCTCCTGACCTGGCTCTGGTATATTTTGCTGCTTATAGGGTTTTATATGTATATGTGTGTGTATATATATATATATATATATATATATAAATAATATATGTATGTGTATGTGTTTGCAGCTGGAGATCCACAAAGGGAGAAAATGAATCACGTATAATAAAGTAGTTTTTATTCCTCATTTTTTAGCCCCTCCCAGGATAATGCTTAGACTTACAAGAATCAAAGTCAATATATAGAAAAAAATTACGGGGGGGGGGGTGGGGGGGGGTGTAAGTCAGTGTGATTGGGAGGGAGGGTATTGGTTGTAAAGTTTTATTTATTATGAATAAGTTCTTCTTAAGTTTGCATATGCTGGATTTATGTCCAAGTGACTGTTGATGGCGTTCTCATTTGATAGCCAAGATTAGGCTAAGAATAACCTATTCCACTGTCATGAGCATTGTACACAAAAACATTTTAATGTGTACCCAAGTATTAACACAGGTTTTGCATGGCCCCATAAAGTGATAGTTTTCAAGGGGGTGACACTAATGAAGAGAAGGAATCACATTGCATGACAGTTGCAGTCAAAATATAGAACCTTTTTATTGAACAAATTTTGCAAACAACTTAAGATAAAATTTTGACAACATATTTCAACCATCCAAAGAGGCATTTAGACTTAGTAAAATATTCAGAGGTGCTTGACAAAAGTTGTATTGCACTGAACATGTCTTAGAAAAGGAATAAATAGTGAATATTTTTTGCAAGCCAACTACACTTTCTGTTAATGTTAACAATCTCTGTCCATTGACACGTTAAAGTGATTTTTTAAATCAACATACCATCATTAAACTGCATAATATTTAAACTAATAAATAATAACAACATAATAAATAATAGTGCAACTTCCAGTAATAATACTATTACTTCAAGACTTCAAGGCCAGGGGCATTACACAGTATTATTCACCAAATAAAAATAAAATAAAACAAGTGCAACTTGTTGATGACATCTTTACCAACTGAACCATCATTTATTCAGATTGCATTAATATGAGCCTTGCTGCAAGCTAAGCTATATACATAAATAATAAAACTGCAAATTGCATTTTTAATGCTATTTGTGGTATAGCCCTACGGAAACGTATTAGGGCCACAGTAAAGAAGAAAAAAAAATACGAACACAGGGAAGAAAAAAAACTATACGTCGAGAACAAAGTCGACATGTTGACTTTATTCTCGACATTTCCACTTTAATTTTGACGCTTATGTTGAGGTTAAAGTCAATATTTCCACTTTATTCTCACCATTTATGTTGAGAATAAAGTCGAGATTTCCATTTTATTCTCATAGTGTATTTTATAATTAAAGTAGAATGTCGTAAACTAAACTTTATCCTAAAATCAATGTTTAATTTACTAGATTTTCTCAAACTCCATCATAAGTTAATGTAGTACATTAAATGCCTTGTGTTAAATGTTCCCCGACCCAGATGTTAATCGCTACGCGCTTCTTAAACTGACTTCCTCTGCACTAAGAGAGCGATCACCACACAGAATCCATTCACTTCATAATATTCCTGCTCTCTAAATATTTAGAATGCCAAGATAAATACTTGATATAATTTTCATGATGAAATGCATTAAAGCATGTATTAAACATGCACAGTAGTGAGGCGGTAGTGCTGCTCCCTTGCAGTACGGGGTCCCCAGGTGTATGTTCAGTGTAGAGAACTTTATGGCATCGCATGGATATCGCAAAGGTTTAACTTAAATATTGTGTAAATGTTGGGTTTGTGATCTGGTGGTCGGAGACACGAACACAGAATTCAATGGATGTTCTTCTGAGCGGGCTTTCTTTATTGCATGCGTGCTATCTGTCTGACGTACCAAAACCCTCAAATGCTATCCTTCATTTTTCTTTCTCCACATAACCAATCACCACACGATAAACGTCTTTGTGAAATTAAAACTAGTTATAAACTTAGCCCATGGAGTGTTCAGAACTTTAAAAATATCTTCATAATACATGTTTCATTATGCCATCCATTCAAGGTTGCGGCCATCTCAGCAAGCATTGTGTGCGAGGCAGGAGCAAATCTTGAATGAGTCGCCAGCACATTGCAGGGTGAATCCAAGTAAAACATACACTAGTAGGGTCAATATAGCATAACAAAACCCCATATCCTACATGACTTTGAAAGGAAACTGAAGCACGCCGATGTGTGTATGTGTATGTATATATATGTATACTGTATATGTGTATGTGTGTATATGTATATATATATATATATATATATACTCAGCAAAAAAAGAAACGTCCCTTTTTCAGGACTGTGTATTTTAACAATAATGTTTTAAAAATCCAAATAACTTTACAGATCTTCATTGTAAATTGTTTAAACAATGTTTTCCATGCATGTTCAATTAACCATAATCAATTAATTAACATGCACCTGTGGAATGGTCGTTAAGACCTTAACAGCTTACAGAAAGTAAGCATTTAAGGTCACAGTTCTAAAAACGCAGGACACTAAAGAGACTTGTCTACCGACTGTGAAAAACACCCAAAGAAAGATGCCCAGGGTCCCTGCTCATCTGCGTGAACGTGCATTAGGCATGCTGCAGGGAGGCATGAGGACTGCTGATGTGGCTAGGGCAATAAATTGCCATGTCCACACTGTGAGACGCCTAAGACAGCGCTACAGGGAGACAGGAAGGACAGCTGATCATCCTCGCAGTGGAAGACCACGTGTAACAACACCTGCACAGGATCGGTACATCCGAATATCACACCTGCGTGACAGGTACAGGATGGCCACAACAACTGCCCGAGTCACACCAGGAACACACAATCCCTCCATCAGTGCTCAGACTGTCCGCAATAGGCTGAGAGAGGCTGGACTGAGGGCTTGCAGGCCTGTTGTAAGGCAGGTCCTTACCAGACATCACCAGCAACAACGCCGCCTATGGGCACAAACCCACCTTCGCTGGACCAGACAGGAGTGGCAAAAAGTGCGTGAGTTTCTGCATGACAGCAATGTCAGTGTTCTGCCATGGCCAGCAAAGAGCCCAGATCTCAATCCCATTGAGCACGTCTGGGACCTGTTGGATCGCAGGGTGAGGGCTAGGGCCATTCCCCCCAGAAATGTCCAGGAACTTGCAGGTGCCTTGGTGGAAGAGTGGGGTAACATCTCACAGCAAGAACTGACAAATCTAGTCCAGTCCATGAGGAGGAGATGCACTGCAGTACTTCAAGCAGCTGGTGGCCACACCAGATACTGACTGGTACTTTTGATTTTGAGCCTCCCTTCATTCAGGGACACATTGTGAAACATTTTTAGTTTATGTCTTATGGTGTTGACTCTTTTAGTGTTCATACAAATATTTACACATTAAGTTTACTGAAAGTAAAAACAGTTGAAAGTCAGGGGACGTTTCTTTTTTTGCTGAGTATATATGTGTATATGTCTGTGTATATGTATATATATAAAAAAAATATGAAAAAGTCCTTTAAATGACACTACTTTTATCAGGGTGGTATGTCATCTGGGAGTAAACATAACTTATCAATGGTCCCATATGATCTAAAGCACATGTGTCAGCTTGTCCCTAAGGATGCATTTTGTAGACCTGGATACAAGATTGCTGTCCCAATTGCCAATCACAGAGATGGTACTGCCCTGACAACCTGTACAGTATATGTAGTATCTGATGGGTCATACATTGAATGGTGTGCATTGACTGGTGGTGAACATCTGTTAGAGTTTTTAAAGTATATAGATGTTGCTTAACTAATCAGAGTAAATCATTGGTGTAGCCAGACCTTGAAAATGTGTGACACACACCTTTGAAAATCTCCAGTGATATCATCACCCTGTGTACATAAACATACAAGAAGTATTCATTGGTAAGGTATTTAGGAAAAGGTTATAGTTAAGTTTCTGCTTTTCATATAAAGGTACAAATTCTGTGCGTCTCCGAGACCAGTATTCACTGTCTGTTACACCGCTGGTGTCCTACTTTTTTTTTTTATACCACTAATGTTGTCTAGCAAGTCTGAGTAACCTAATTAAGTTTAGATTAATGTTAAATTGACTGGCACCCTGGGATAGATCCTGAATCACTGTGACCCAGAAATGTAAATAGCAGCTTCAGAAAATGGATGGATGACTGTTATTTGAGAGCAGTGCATACTACCAGCCACCAGTTAATACGTAGAGGAAAAGATCTAGTGAGATAAAATGCTAAGTTGTCTGAGATGGAACCGAACACTAGGGTCACACTGTAGTTTTCTGTGATCTGTATTAATGATAAATGCTAATCATTATGTTGCACTTAGCCTGACTGTGCAGTATTTCAGTGAGAGCTCCAGAGAGATCCTGTGTCTTGTTGTTCTCAGTCTAGATCTTCACTGTGTCATCGAGTTTTTATTTAGGGAAATTATTCAGTTTTAAGTGTTTAGATACTTTTCGAGGATCATGATCACACTGCTTTACTACATATTCAGCAACGCTATAGTATAACATAAATAGTGCATGCGATTCATTGTTTTTCAGCTGTTCTGCACATGTGCCTGGATGGCTGGATTTTTTTTTGGTAGTTTAAAACCATTCACAATAGTAGTAATGTGAACATCTGTTAGTTTTTAATTCCTCTAATTCTATCCCTGGGTCATTCTCTATGCCAGTTTTTAAGTTTTTAGTTTAAAATTAATCCAAATCAGGGTTAAATTATAAAGAAATAAGTTGGTTGGAATACAGATACTGTATGTGTGAGAGTAAGCAATTTTACAAATGAGATGAGAGGAAAGCATTTAGTCCACTGTTCAGGTTATGCATTTGTAAGTTGTCTCAGTTAGGAATGGGATCAAATTATGGCGTCCTGTTGGATGTCCAAATTTGTAAAACTGAAAAGTCATCTACACATGGTAGGCTTTAATATCGCAAGTTAAACTGTTCTGAATGATGCTGGGAGTGTGCTCACTCCCTGTCAGTCCTCTTTTTGCAGAGTGGTGTTGTAGAAGTATGCTAATTCATGCAATCAAACTAAGCCTGTTGCATTCTGCCAGGTAATGTGTTATGTTTGTTTGCTGTGTGACAGTCGATGAGGGCCTTTTCAAAGGCTTTGGCAATGCACTTATTAGTCAGTCAAACAGTTTGACATAAATGAATTCTAAATAGATTGAGTTGGCCACAGGTGGACTTCAAACTAAAGGTGTACAAACACCTTGGCAATGATTAATAGCATGGAATGCGCTTGAACCAAATTTCAAGTGTTATAGCAACGGGTCTGAATACTTATATCAATGTCATATTTTAATTGTAACAAAGTTGCAAAAATTCTTAAAATCTTGTGTCCGCTTTGTCATTCTGAGGTATTCCAATGCTGTTTGGTGAGGGGAAATAATGGACCTAAATGATTTCAGATTAAGGCTACAACATAAAGTGTGAAAAAGTGAAGGTGCCTAAATACTTTTTTAAAGCACTGTATTTATACTAGCAACACTCAGACCTCCGGTTCTTGAAGATGCGCCTCACACTAGATACAGAACCCCAGGTTACTCTGCTGAGGCTGCTGCAATGTCCTTCATTCCCATCTGCAGCCGTTAGTTTGGCAGACCTGAAAACAGTGTCTGGTTTCACTGTGTCGTGAGTTGAGGGAAGAAAGATGTTAAAAACAAAAATTATTTGCATTGTGATGCTGTTGTCTTTTTTGCACCTTCACAACAGCATCAGAATGTACAGTGGCATATTTGAGCCACAGAGAGAAAAAAAAGGTAGGGCTATAGTAAAAAGGTGTATTTTGTGATTAAAGTGGAAATTTCGGTTTAAATCTCGAAACGTTCACTTAAAACTCGTAGTTTTTAATCATTGAAGTAGACTGTCGTAAATGTCATCTTAAAACCGACCCAGTTGTTAATCACTACATGCTTCTAGAGCTTCCTCCTGAAGTGACAGCAGTGGCAAGCAGCAATAGATCTCTACACAGAACACATTACATTTATGATATTCTAGGTCTTTGCACATTTAGCATCCTTAGATTTATACTTGATAACACTTTCATGATGAAATGCATTAAACTATGTATATTACATTTTACAGATAACTTCATTTAGAATACACATGTGGGGGCAACACTGTGGCAGAGCATTAGTTTTGCTGTCACTCAGAGAGTCACATCCCTGGTGTTCCCTGCCTGGAGTTTACATGTTTTCCTGGTGGGTTTCCTCAGTGTGCTTCGGTTTCCTTCCAAAGATATGCAAATTAGGGAATTTGGTGATGCTTTAATGATGCTAGTGTATGTGAGTGCTTGTATTCACCTTGCAATGAGCCGATGCCTCGTCCAGGGATTTTTTTCTGCCTTGTGCCCAATGCTAGCTGGATTGGGCGCATCCCTGGATTGATGCATTTAATCATTAAACATCCATCTTTTTCAGAGATATTGTGGTAAGGTTTCCTCATAATGTAATGGGTGTTTCAGGCAATACACAACACAGCAAAGCCAAACCTGTTCTCGCCATGATGACATCTTGCATTACCACCTAGTGGAATCTTCCAGATTTACATAAATTGCACGCGCAAGTATAAACAGTACAACACTTAAGTAGCAGTAGCATCCTCAGCCGCACACATCATATCTCGTTAAGTATAAATGCAGCCTAACCCAGTGTGCTGCCGAGGTTTTCTTCTCAGCACTGTGCAATGCACGGATTTGAAGCCCACTAATGTGGGGTACAAAGCTCACATGTCCAATTCTTTGGCTGTGTGTGACTTTCATTCTTCCTGTGCAATGTACCTAACTGTCAGCATCTGCCTTGCTGCTTGCCATGAGGCACATGGCTGTGTCACTGCCTATCATAATAATAACCCAAAGGCCCCACTATGGGTTTCCTATCAGTGGATTCAAAGCTGAATTTGGTCGCTGAGGTAGCCCGTCATCCAATTCATGGGTCATGTTATGTGTATCTATACTAATAAAAGGCAAAGCCCTCACTGACTCACTCACTCACTCACTGACTCATCACTAATTCTCCAACTTCCCGTGTGGGTGGAAGGCTGAAATTTGGCAGGCTCATTCCTACCAGCTTACTTACAAAAGTTGGGCAGGTTTCATTTCGAAATTCTACGCATAATGGTCATAACTGGAAGCTATTTTTCTCCATATACTGTAATGGAGTTGAGCTGGATGGCCGTGGGGGGTGGAGTTTCGTGTGACATCATCACGTCTCCCACGTAATCCTGTGAACTGACTATCAACGCAGTACGTAGAAAACCAGGAAGAGCTCAAAAAAGCGCTGAAGAAAACATGCATTATATAATTGAGAAGGCAGCGAAACAATAAGAAGCGAGCGACTGACATGTACAACCATATTCATGAGTGCTGCTACTTCGTAAACAAAGCACGGTGTAAACCTAAAGTTTAAATTAAGTTCATAGACAGGCTGCCGCTGGTGTTTGTAATTTAGTGCCTGCCCATATAAGGCCGTCCGTCAGCGGCAATCCAAAAGAAACACTGCCGCTAAATATTCACAGGTGAAGGACTGTGCTTATACAGAGGAAGATGAGATGGTCAGGGTGGTGTTTGGCACAAACTCAGCGAAACTACGAGAGAAACTTTTAAGTGCCAGGTCTTAGCGAACATTAAATACAGCCATGGACATCGCACAAGATGGTACCAGCACAGCTGGGAACCTTCGATGCATGAACACCAAGCGGCTCACGTGAACTGACGCAGTGCACAGACAAAAAGCAACAGTTCCAAAGAGTGCTGAACAAAAACCGAATTACACAATTGAGAAGGCAGCAAAAAAATATGAAGCGTCTGATACATACAAGCATATTCATAAGTGCAGCTACTGCGGAAACAAAGCACATGGTGGAAAAAGTCAATGTCCCGCTAAAGGAAGACAGTGTAAAAAAAAAAACAAAAACCCATGCGTGCAGTGTGTCACGTTTTAGATAAAGAGGAAGACGAGCTGTTTATTGATGCAGTAAGAAATGATTCGATGAATGAAACCTGTTATCTTTACAACGATTGACAAACACGGAACGTAACTTGAACACAACACATCGTACAAATACGAACCTGATTGAAAGAAATAATGATAATCAAATCCTTGATGACAGCAACACTCAATAACACTCACAAAAACAATTACTGTATATTGACAATCATGTTACGTTATTTTTAAAATGTTCCCTTTTCTTTTTCAAAGCTTCTTTAACACACTACTTCTCCGCTGCGAGATGCGGGTATATATATATATATATATATATGTGTGTGTGTGTGTGTGTGTGTGTGTGTATATCCCGATCTACATACTCTCAAATGGACAAGTCACACGCCGTGGCGCAATTGTAGAGGCTTTGCCTCTAGCACCGACATCCGAGGTTCGATTCCCGAGAGGGGATGTACACGCGCTTCACGATTCATTTTACCCTCGCATCCCCTTGGTTTGAGACGTATGAAAAAAATATGCGGTTAATGCAGAATCATGTTACGTTTTTTTTAAAATGTTTCCTTTTCTTAGCACAAGCACAGCTGAGAAACTTCGATGCATGTACTCCATAATGCATTAAAAAAAATAACGCATTTAATCACACTTTCAAATCCAAGCAAAGGGGAACTTTTGTCAATGCATGATTTCCTGGTACATCGATTACATTGATACACACATCAGAGCTACAAAAATGTTAGAGTCGGAATAAAGCGCGTTCCTACGACTGATCGGAGGAAAATTTCATTTCAAGAGACTACCCGAGCAAAGCCTTGATAAAAGCATGATTTTGTGCACACTGAAAAGCAAGCAAAATTAGATGCATTACAGAAAGCGGACTTTGTGGCTCTTACTGGGGATCATTGGACTTCCGTGACCGTTAGTAATTCTAATTACATCTAATTACAAAATGTTCAATGATCACACTGTTTTAGCCTAATGTACAAAATAATTTTGGCTA
>JANRMT010062791.1:240635435-240692577 GCA_026402145.1 Polypterus bichir lapradei | reverse complement strand
TATATAATATATAATATATATTATGTATATGTATATATAATATATATTATGTAGGCTAATAGATCATATGATTAACAGAAACTTGGTTTGATGAACAGGAACCTATCACATGAACAAGCCTGCACTCAATCTACATGTTAACCTATGTACAAACTGTGAGGCTTTTGGCTTTTTCCCATGTATCTGTAGCACTGAGCCCCAATGGTAATCTTTTCTTTGTTCCTTGTTTGAAACTGAATTTGACAAAAATGTTAGGAAAACTAACAGGAATTGACAGATGTTAGCAGTATCACTCTGTTAACCTCGGCTTGTACTCAAACATGTTATTACATGTGGATCTTATGTTCGTAATTTTGGATATAACTTGAAACATACAGTTCGAAGCCCTTCTCCTTTTTAGATTCTAATGTGGCATAATGTTTAAATAATGTGACTTGTGTCATTTACTGTAAGTCTGGGCATGTCCTTTAGTTATTGGGTGAAAAATTCCATAGCTACTCTGTTTTGATATCCGCACCGGATAGTGGGTTTACACGGAATCTGGAAGGGAGTATGCATATAGTCAACCAGAATAACTGATAACACACACTTCATCAACGAAGAGCAAAATGTCGTCTTGGGTTTAAATAAGACTGGTTTCTCCAAGGTCCTCTCTAGTGATGTTCTGATCATTTGCACCTGATTCTAATTTTAAGTATTTGAGGCAGGGATTAATATAGGGGTGGACTTACTTTTTCCACATGCTAACTTTGCTTATATGCGTATCTAAATTATACAATAGACTACAAAATTTAAAAGTGGCATGATGTTTGCTATATCAGTTTTACCTAAGGATTCTGTTTCAATAAAAAAATCAAATTTTGATATTCCCATGTTTGTTGAAAAGAAAAAAAACTTATCATGGAATGTATTTAGTTTTTTGCATGACTTTTTCAGTCACAAGAGATCCTTCCAATGTCTGCAGTTTCAATTACAAATATAAAAAAAAATTCTCAGTAGGGTCCTTTATTGTGTACTCCATAAAAAATTTTGTGTTTTTGGTCACATTATGAAACTGCTAACTTCCTGCACAACTCCAGTTGTGTAAACGTAATATCTTCCCGAAAATCACTTTATAACTCTACCTTTTCTCCAACCCAAACTTGGCCTAAGGAAACCCTGCAAGATATAAATGGAAACTCCAAAAAAGAGGAAACTGCCTGAAATAAACAGCAAATACAGAAACTACTTCATCATTCTAAATTAAATTTTTCTTTGCACATAAATACTTCTTTCACATGTTGTAAAGCTCTTTGAGCTACATCTTTTGTATGAAAATGTGCTACAGAAATAAACTTTGTTGTTGTTATGACCTTCCCACCCTTTGATTTTATTCCTGTCTCAAACCTCATTATGATTTACATATCCCTGCTCAACCCACTGAGATGGATTTCTTCCACTGACCAGTGGATGTTGAAGAATACTAAGTAACTCTTGCTTTAGAGAGCTCTCTCAGTGTTAATAATGAAAAGTTTTCACTGTTTCCAGTGTGCATCAAGATGCCAGGAGCCCTTTTAAAACAACATCTCTCCATCAGAACCCGTTAGTGGCTGTTTGAGAATGATGTTTTTCAAAAGTGTGTGTTCATTTTCCTATGTATTTGTTAACCAGGCTGCAGAAGATGATTATATTTCTTGTCATTTATTTAGATGACTTACAGAGATGCAATTAGTTTTCTTTTTTTTTTTTTTTTTCTTTCATATTCATACAGGATACTAAATGATATCTTGGCACAGATCTTAGATCTGTAAAGAGGCTATAATGCAGATTAAATCAAAATGGAGTTAAATTATAAATATTTTCTTAAGCTGGTGTAACAAATATGTTATTAAATGTGTGAATTGTAAAAAGTGCAATATAAATAATATAATAATATAATAAATACATTTCTTTACAACTCGGTGAATAGCAGTTTAAAGCTTTTTGATACATCTATCAGTCTTATTCAGCCTTTATTTTAGCAGTTAATTAAGAATAAGAGAATCCATTTGGGGGGAAAATTTAGTAGGACTGGGTTGCCAGATCACTGCTTGAGTTCTCCCTGATACTATATTTTTAGTTCTTCCAAATATATGCTGCTGTTGAAACAAACTTTCACATGTAAAGTAATTTTTTTAATATTTGTAATCTAAACTGCAGACATTGCAAGGCTCTCTTGTGATTGCCATTCCTGAATTTGAGCCAAGGTGTAATGCGTAAGGCTAAAATGATGTTTTGCCTACTTAAAATAGCAATTTTAATGATTTATTCAGCATATGATGAATAGTAGATTGCTGCAGTTCATTTTTATTATTAATCTTGCAATTTGCCAGGTTGAGCATTCCTGGATAAAGGTTCTAATTCACAATTCACCTACATCTGGCAATTAACCACTAAATTAACCAGTGTGTTTTAAAAAAAATGATGATGAGTCATTTGCAGTTTTCTAGACTTCAGTCCAGCTGGTTAGCCACTAGGCCTCAGCACTGATTCACTGTGAATTTTTTATACGAGAACTAATATTTTAGTGTGTCAACTTTAAAATCAATGGCTTGATCTGTCTGTATAGTTGATGTAGAAATGTGAAGGCAATTAAGCTGTGCATTTATTATTCATATTGTTTTAAAATATTAAACCAGTCAATACATATAAGTGGATTGTACAGTGTAAAGTTTAAGAAATCAATTCTTGGTATTTGTTTTATTTTTCTTCTCCAGTTTCATTACTGGCATTTGCAAGCATGGCGGTGCTTGCCTTACTAGAGTTCTTGGTGTATCGTGATACTTGGATGAATTATGAATATGAAGTGGATAAAGATTTCACCAGGTGAGTTTGACATAATAGAAATGTTTTTTTAACTGTCATTTAAGTTGCTTCAAGTTCTTTGCCTGTAGTGGCCTCTTATTTTCAAAACTTATATCGCAGCTAAGTGTGCCATGCTTTGTTTTGTATCATTTGAACCAAACACATTTATTTATGTTGCAGAATTCTGCAGTGCTGTGTCATCTTGCTGACAGGTTTAGCTATTTGCAGAATATTAGTTTGCATTTATTACATAGCTCTGACTTTTTTGTTAACTGCATTCTCAGATTTTTTCAGATTCATAAAAGTACAGTGGCTACACTTAGCATGAGATTGTTGTCTGCCTTGATCTAATTTATTTTATTCTATTTCTTTTTGTGCCTTTTGCTGCCAGTAACAGTGCTATGTTTGTATTTTTTCTTAAATACATTGAAATCATTCACTTTTTATTTGCCGTGCATTGTGCATTTCCTTTGGGAACCAGTTTACCATAATGTATTCCTGTTCTGCATTCTTCTCAAATGCATCATTCCATTATGCAGGAGAGTTGGATTTTAACTTTTTTGTATACGTAGTATATGGAAAGTACAATAATCACGAAAAAATTCGATCTCGAGATTTTGATGAATCTCCACGTTTCATGCACTCCCGAACACTTTTTCACCATTTTTGCAATTATGTCTGTGTCTGTACAGATAACTTGAGAACACTTTTGAGCTAGATAAGTGAAATCTAATATATGTCAACCGGAAGTGGTAGTTTACTTGAACACATTTGACATTTTTTTAAATAAACTGGCACATAGTTTAAATCAAGGGTGGCCACACTTTTTCGGCTTGCAGGCTACTTTTAAAATGACCAGGTCGAAATGATCTACCTACATTAAAAATGCTATATATATACACTTTATACATAAAATATATGTTGTCGTACCTTGCATAACTGAATAACCTTTATGGCACAATAACAATTCAATACATTTATGGTCACTACAGTATTTGGATTTAATAATCTTCATGTGGGAAAAGGCTGACTCGCATAAATAAGTAGAGCCAAATAATGCAGTCAAGGAGCTTTTGAATTCAGCCAAATGAAAAATGTCGGCTGTCTGATTAACTGTGATTTTAGTTCCCTCTCCTTTCTCTTTCTCAGATCGCTTTTCAGAAGGAAGTCAGTTTCGTAGTTTTTATGAACAGTTCAAAAGCGCCTTTCCACATTTTCCTTCTTTGGAATAGCAATGATAGATTGACAGATCAGACAAATGCACTTCGATTGTGACATTGTGAGAAAAAAAATCCTCTTCCAATTCCACATCCAGTCCATACACTCCCCAAACAAATTTTTTTTTTTTTTTTTAATCCCTTCTTTAGTCGATATAAATTGGAAGGCTACCTAGATCACAGCCGGAGTTTTGCAATACCTCGCGCATTTGATCGTGCGTGTGGGATGACCAGTGTGTTAGAAGAAAGATCTCAGACTGGCCGCCCTGTATGTCAATCAAGTGGCAAATGCCAATGGGAGGATATATGATAGACTAACGTTTTTAAAAAAAAAAAAAAAAAATTTTGAACGCAACGCGATCTACCTGCACTACCTTTGCGATCTACCGGTCGATCGCGATCGACGCATTGAGCACCCCTGGTTTAAATAAACAATTCATTTGAAATTTTGTATAGTAGTTTTTCATGTGAAATTGTATTATAAGAAGAGAAATATAATTAAAATATTATATCAGGTAGGGTAAGAAACACATAGATATGGAATTTTGTCTTAATCAGATAACTGGAAATTATATCTTAATAGGTATCATCACTATTACATATGCATTACTACCATTATATAAATAGACATATATTAGATATTGATATAGATATAAAATTTGACATTGATCAGATGACTGGAAGTGGTATATTTCTGACCACAAAAAGCAATCAAATTTAAAATTTTTGTTTGATCGGATTACCAGAAGTGGTTCTTTGCCTTATAAACTTGCATTATAAACAAAGATAAGTGATTGAAATTTTGTAAGAAACAAACAGTATGAAGTTTCATTATTGTCGGACAACCGGAAGTGTTATCTACTTTACCTGAACAGGTATAAGGAAAGTTGAGTGAAATGAAAATGATATCAAGTATTTTATCTTAGCATTCAAAATTTTCAGAGAGCAGGAATATCATGAAGTGAATGTATTCTGTGCGGCAATCCCTGCCTGCGCGTCCTCTTAGTGCGGAGGAAGTCAGTTTAAGAAGCGCGTAGCGATTAACATCTGGGTCGGGGAACACTGAACACAAAGCATTTAATGTGCTACATTAACTTATGACGGGGTTTGAGAAAATCTAGTAAATTAAACATTGATTTTAGGATGAAGTTTAGTTTACGACATTCTTCTTTAATGACAAAATAAACTATGAGAATAAAGTGGAAATTTTGACTTTAATCTCGACATAAGCGTCAAGATTAAAGTAGAAATGTCGAGAATAAAGTCAACATGTCGACTTTATTCTTGTCATATAGTTTTTTCTTCACCGTGGCCCTAATATGCTTCCGTAGGGCTATATCACAAGTAGCATTATAAATGCAAGTTGCAGTTTTATTATTTATGTATATAGCTTGAAGCAAGGTCCATATTAATGCAATTTGCCTTAATGATGGTTCATTTGGTAAAGATGTCTCACCAAATTGCACTTGTTTTATTTTATTTTATTTTTATTTGGTGAATACTGTGTAATGCACCAGGGCTTGAAGTCTTGAAGTAATAGTGCAACTCCCAGTAATAATACTATTATTTATTTTATTGTTATTATTTATTAGTTTGAATATTATACAGTTTAATAATGGTACAGTTGTTTAAAAAGTCACTTTAACGTTTCAGTGGACAGTGATTGTTAACATTAACAGGAAGTGTAGTTAGTTTACAAAAAATACTTACTATTTATTCCTTTTCTAAGACATGTTCAGTGCAATACAACTTTTGACAAGCACCTCTGGATATTTTACTAAGTCTAAATGCCTCTTTGGATGGTTGAAATATGTTGTCAAAATTTTAGCTTAAGTTGTTTGCAAAATTTGTTCAATAAAAAGGTTCTATATTTTGACTGCAACTGTCATGCAATGTGATTCCTTCTCTTCATTGGTGCCACTTCCTTGAAAACTGTCACTTTATGGGGCCATGCAAACTTGTATTAATACTTGTGTGCACATTAAAATGTTTTTTGTACAATGCTCATGACAGTGGAATAGGTTATTTTTAGCCAGTCTTCTACAGTAATTGCAGTGAAAAATGTGGTTAACAACCACTTATACATGGGGAAAAAAATACCATTGAATACCGTGAAATCTGTATAATTTTGAAAAATACTGTGATATACGATTTTGGTCATACCGCCCAGCACTAGTACTAAGTAACTGCAACACAAACACTGACTTATTCAGTTTTGATGCAAAAAGATGCCGAAGAAAGAAGACAAGAGCTGCTCAGGAAGCAGCAAGCACATCAACCTCTGAGCAAACGAATGCTAAACGTACGTGAAAGAGTATGAAAACTGTGAATGCTCAAGTCAAGTGTATGCAATGCGCCATTACTGGTTATTATATAATCTCTATGTATACGCAAAAGTGGAGAACACTCCAGATTTTTTCACTCTGAAAGCATGTCATTAAACATTTTGCTGTTGTGTTGCAATATATAGTGATGCTTTTAAGGGTTTTTTTTTTCTTCACACTTTATCAAAAAATACAGTTTTATACATTTTTAAATTACACATTAAAAAAATAAAATGGTGTATGTCACAATTTTGGCTGTTGTATGCATGAGTCTTTTACGAGAGACGATCATCAAACCTGGTATATACACATTGGCATGCAAATGTTTGGCCACCTTTGCTTAAATTATCTGTTACTGAGAATGGTTAAGTGAGCCGAAGATGAACTGATCACCAAAAGGCAAGTTAAAGATGATACATTTTTTGAATATTTTAAGCAAGATTAAGTTTTTTTCCATCACTTACAGGTACCAAATACAAAAAAAGGAAAAGGGCCTGAAGCAAAAGTTGGGCACCTGACATGGTCAGTACTTACTGTAGTAAGACCCCCTTTGGCAATTATTACAGTTTGTAAATGTTTTTTGTAGCCAGCTAAGAGTTTTTCAGTTCTTACTTAGGGTATTTTCACACATTTGTCCTTGCAAAAGACTTCTAATTCTGCAAGATTCTTGGGCCCTCTTGCATGCACTGCTCTTTTGAGACCTATCCACAGATTTTCAATGATGTTTAGGTCAGGGGACTGTGAGGGCCATGGCAAAGCCATCAGCTTGCGTCTCTAGAGGTATTCCATTATAGATTTTGAAGTATGTTTCGGATCTTTACCTTGCTATAGGACCCATCCTGTTTTTAACTTCAACTTTTTACAGATGCTGTGATGTTTGCTTCTAGAAATTGCTGGTATTTATTTGAATTCATCATTCCCTCAAACACTGACTGTAGCCCAAAGCTTGATCGGTCCACCCCAATGCTTAATAGTTTGAGAGGTGTTCTTTTCCTGGAATTTGGCACCCTTTTTTCTCCAAGCATACCTTTGCACATTGTAGCCATAAACTTCTGTTTTGACTTCATCAGTCCACAGGACTTATTTCCAAAATACAATAGGCTTGTTTGCATGTTAATTTGCAAACTTCAGGCGCTGAATTTTGTGACTCAGATACATGAGGGGGTTTCTTCTGCAGACTCAACCTTGAAGGTCATATTTGTTCTGGTGTCACTGCACAGTAGAACAGGGTACCACCACTCCAGAGTCTGCTAAATCTTCCTTTAGATCTTTTGCAGTCAAACAGGGTTTTGTTTTGCCTTTCTATCAGTCCAACGAGAAAGTGTTTTTGGTCCTCCAGACCTCAACTTGACCTCACCATTCCTGTTAACTGCCATTTCTTAATAACTTTACGGACTGAGAAAACAGCTACTTGAAAATGCTTTACTTTCTTGTAACCTTCTCCTGCTTTCTGACCATCAATTATTTTATTTTCAGAGGGATAGGCAGCTGCCTAGAGGTGCCCTTGGCTGCTGATTGTTCCGACAAGGTTTGAGGAGTTGGAGAATTTATACAGCTTTACAATTTGCATTACCTGGGGTTTATTAAAGATGATTGTGAACAAGCCATCGTCCTAATGGGCTAATGAAGGTCTGAGACCTCAGTAAAAGTTATCTGAGATGTCAGCTACGAGGTGTGGCAGAAAAGTAATGAGACTGATTTTTTATTTACCAAATTTTTATTTTTTTCAAACATCAATGTTATCCCCTTCAAAGTAGTTTCCTTGGGCAGCTACACACCAATGGAGACGTTGTTCCCACTGTTGGTAGCAGTGCTGGAAGTCTTCAACCGGTATGGTCTTCAGCATGTCAGTTACAGTCTTTTGGATGTTTTCTAAAGTCCCGAAATGACGTCCTTTGAGAACATTTTTCAGTTTAGGAAAAAGGAAAAAGTCACACGGACTGAGGTCAGGTGAATAAGGGGGCTGGGGAACCACAGGAATGCGTTTTTTCGATTGTCGTCCTGCTCAATTGTGAGGTTTTTCGGCACCATTTTGGCACAGACCTTTCGCATGTGCAAATGTTCAGTCAAAATTTGATGAACTGTAAATCTGTTCAAATTTAATTGTTCACTCAACATTCTTAATGTTAAACGACGGTCTGATCTCACAAGAGTGTTCACACACTCAATGTTTTCATTGGTTTTCGAAGTTGAAGGCCTCCCTGAAAAACTTGAGCTCGGGATAAAGAATGTTCCCCATAGGCCTGTTTTAACTTTTCAAACGTCACACTTGCCGATTCTCCAAGCTTAACACAAAATTTAATGGCACAACGTTGCTCCAAATTCCGCTGTTCCATTTTGCGTGACGCACAACCAAAAACACAACTTCACTAATAGCAGTCACACAAATCACATAGTTAATGGAAGGAGTTGAAACTCGCACTGAGCTATGGGAGGGTACTGATACACGTGCTCTATCAAGGACAACAGTACAGCATTGCCAGATCGCTTGCAGTGTTGCCAGTCTCATTACTTTTCTGCCACACCTCGTATCTTGGCGTTCCCAAACTTTTGCATGGTACTCCTTTCCTTTCTTCACTATACAATTGTACAAAACAAAAACAATACGTTAATCTTACATAAAATGTTGATATGAAATGTGTTATCTTTTAATTTTATGACTTTTGGTTATCAGTTAATCTTCTGCTAACTTAACAAGTCACAGTAACAGACATTTTAAGCAAGGGTGCCGAAAGTTTTGTATGTCACTATAGATGCTGCACCTTTTGCCCATTCTTCACAGAATTGCTTAGACTTCCTCAAAGGTACAGTAGATGGGGAAATATTTGAGGGTAGTTTAAAGCTTATAAGAATTACATAAGCATGTGTCAAATGTAGATTTTATTTATGTTCTGACACTCCATTAAGGCATTGGCAGTATGTTTTAGGCTGTTACACATTACACAGACTTAAGAGGACATTCCAGCAGAAAATTCCGACTAGAAACTCAGAAGTTCCAAGTTCTCTCTTCAAATGGAACACTGCATTACCCTGTCTTGCTCTCAGTATGGCATGCGATGGTATAAGAATGAACCAGTTGTATGACTTTAACGTGCTATGTCTTTTTTATAGTAGTACATTGTAGCATGACAAGAAGCTAAAAGTGCCCTTTCAACACTCATTCTCCATTTTCCACATGTGTATCTTCTCCTGTGAAGATTTCACCTGACAAACTGTGACCCAACTATGTTGTATGGAGCTTGCACACGGTGCTGTGTCTGTCTCTGCTTGTAGCCTTGTGCATGGAGAAGGAGTTCATTGCCAAATAACCTTACTGCATTTAAAACCATAGATATACTTTATTTGAAGCCATACTTTGCATTTTTAAGGATATCATCAAAACATAGTTTGCTGTTCTTTAGGGCAGGGTTAACGGGTTCTATAGGGTCACTCCTGTGTACATGAGTTTCCACTATAAGCAGTGCCTATGAATTTATTGTGTATGTAAAGTGAGATTACATTTTGCTAATTTTGTAATTCAGCAGTCATCAAGTAAAGGCTGTGTGTTTCACCAGTGGCTGCAGGAACATGATTTCCTGATGATATTGTAGTGGATTAAGAAAATTGCTTGGGGGCTTCTTTCTGTAGAAACTGATATAGGAAAAACACTATAGTCATCACATTCTGATAAGACATGACTAGTGCTTCTTCCTTATGAAGTGTTTGTTTAACACTACTTTTCAGGTTTTTGTGTAAATACTCACTAAATACCGTTTAGGACATTATTCTGTTTATCAAGAGGGCAGTGGATGTTTTAAAATTATTTACACAGTGATTTAGAACAATCTTTTATCCAAGCCACTAATTTAGCACCTTGTTCTCCATTCTCTTATGTAAGCCCTGCACCCAGCAGTAGGTTTTTTTTTTTTGTGTTAAAAAAGTTTTCAAAGATGTATTATAAATATAATGAAATAAAACATAATTAGTGTTTGGGGGCTGCCAGCAAAAATTGGTGAATATTTAAAATAAAGAAATCAAAGAAAGCCTAGGATGTGTAATATAATAGTTACATACACAATGTTAGGTGTAATCAGGCAGCATTGCATCCAGAATGTCTTGTGGTATAACTGAAATTCAATTAAAATGACTTGCAGCTTATAGTGTTGCTTTTGTGTCTCTTGATTAGTTTTGGATTTCTGCAAGTTGTGCTTTTATGAATACTAGCCGATGCCCACTGTAGCATACGGCGGTGTAAGAATAGGAACGGAAAACGGTGAGAAAGGAATTCAGAAATCAAGAAGAAAGAAATACTTCTTGAAAGACGCAGTTGTGAATAGGTGTTTTGCTGGAGACTTGCGATAATGAGTCAAAAGATCTACTGTAGAAAAAGCCACGTACAATAGTTTTGTTGCATGTATCTTGGACTTCCTGGAAATCTGGATGGTAATGGTAAGCCTGATTTGGTTGGTTCTTTTATCAGGAATATGTTGTAAATCTTTGTGCCAGCCAATGTCTCCGTAAGGGAATAAAACTGGGTAAACCATAGGATCGCAATTCATATTGAGTGTTGAAATCTGTTTACAGGAGTTTCCTCTGGGATAGATGCTAATGTCCCTTTTGGCAAAGGGTTCGCTATCTTCTCGGACGAAAATCGCTGCAACATCGGTGTGACATGTCGGGGCAGTGTATCGTCATAAATCCTGCCCAGGGTTTTCCTTGAAAACCATTGTTGGATTGGACTGAGTGATTTCATGCATGTGTTTGTATGACTTAGCGAAGGGGTTGATGGTTCTGAGCATGGAATCTAGCTGGAGAAATAAATTTTCGCCGCATGCAGAGCTTACTTTATTTTGTAAGCGTACTTCAGTAGGTTGCGCTGTGTCAAAAACATACAACTTTCCATATCCTGGAGAAGTAGAAGTGTTAACGTATAGTGGAGAGATTTGGTGATAAATTTGCCCGTGTATTTTAAAACCGTATAGTCTGTGGCCAGGAGGTTGAGTTATCTGTGGAACGGACGAATAGGAATCGAGAGAAGCCGTGTCGGCTCTGCGTGGGCGGGACTGGTTTTGAAGAGGAGCCACAAGCAGTGTGGGGAAGGGCTTGGAAGAGGTCGAATAGGAATCGAGAAATGCCGTATCGGTTGCGTGTGGGCGGAACCGGTTTTGAAGTGGAAGCAGGACGAACCAGAATAGAAATATATATAAGAGATAAACAAGTTTATTTGGCACTCATAAATTACTTTATGGTCTTAGAAATAAAGTGGTGGTCTTCAATTGTACTAAATGTTGCTTGCTAGCCTTATGCCATCCATAAGAATTGAAATCTCATTAGAGGAACATCCCGAGTTGCAGATGTGTTGTTTGTTACAGATTCGTGTCGAAGAGCTATCTGTAAGTTGGGCAGAAGTTTCTACAATTCAGACTCTCTCTTTTTTTATTTTTAGTAGTACTGGTAGTATATCTCAGTAAGTTGAAGGAAGCAAATTAGAGATAAGGGGTGTTCAATGTGTTGAAGATATATTAAACTAAAAAAAAACATAGAATATAGAAGTTTAATAGGTATCGAATACATCTTAAAGTAGTCCTCTGTTTCATAGTCCTTGTACACTTATGTTTGCTTGACAGATTACCTGCTGCTTTGTCTATAAATATTAAAAGTTGTAGTTTAAACTATGGATTAAGGTTCTTGTTTAACTTTCTGTAACAGAAAATGTGTTTCTGTTGGGAGGAAAGACATGTGATTCTCTGCCTCTGTAAGGTGTATAGATCTTAAAACAGATTTAAAATGTAAGCATTTTCTAAGTATTTTTTTATTCTTAGTGATGTTTTCTGTCAGGTGTCTTCACTTTGCCCAAAATTATTTTTAATTATATTCTGATAACGTTTTATAAATTACTCTCTTATAACTGTTTTTTATAATTAATACCATCTTTTTTCTTTTAGTAAATTGAGAATAAATATTGACATTACAGTTGCAATGAGATGCCAATGTAAGTATTAAGTAATTCATTTTTTCCCCCAAAGTTTTTGCATGTAAAGTTAACATTCTTATGGTGTGTGATAATTTTGTTAGAAATTCAATTACCACTTGATTGTTGGCCCTAATTTTTCTTGTTGTATTTTTGCATATTTTGCATGTCCTGTTGTACTTTGTGCTGAATCCCCATGACTTTATATAAATATTAAACATTTTGAAGAAATTTATAGGTGGCTTAAGAAATTAATTTTAAAGAGTGAAGCAATTATCTTTTTATTTAAAGAAGGCATTTTTAAAAACATACTGTATTTGCGCAATTATTTTGGTATTGTCCAATCATCTTCTGGCCTTCAGAAGTAAAAAAAAAAAAAATCTTGCAAAATTAATTTATTTTTTCAAAATATCTTGCATAATTAATTACTATTAATCATTTTTTCTCTCTTCCACCTTCCTCAAGATGTTGGAGCAGATGTTTTAGACTTAGCAGAAACCATGGTTTCAGCATCAGATGGTTTAAAATATGAACCTGTAAGTATTTTAAAATAAGTCTCATAAAGACTTTTTGGTAATCTTATTTGGTAATTGCTTTTGACATTTCCATTTATTGAAGTGAATGCTTACCTTTCAGAATTAATTCTTTAGTAATGCAGTGTTATATTTGTGTGTTACATGTCAAATATAGTGGTGGTGTCAGTGCTGCTGCCTAATGGCAGCATTGATCCTGAGAAGTTTTATTGCGCTTGCTGTGATTATGTTTATTTCTTCTGGATATTTCAGATTCCCCCACTCCCAAGAGACATGCATATTGGGTTAATTGATGATTTTAAAAGGCTTGTTATTGCCAAATGTGAGTGTACCATGTCATGGTGATGGCTGAATGGGACTAAGTTTTTTTTTTTTTTTTTTTTTTTTAAATCTAATTTTCACCTAGGTTATAAAGGTTTTCTTTCTCCCACCTGCTTAAACAAAGAATCAACTTTAGTCTTGCTTTCTTTCTGGCTGTAGCACTATAATTATGTCTTGTGCTGCAAAATAACTGTTGTACTCCTACTGGAATGCATGCCTCAAAGTGTCAATTAAATGTTATTGTACATTAATAACATAAATGGCACTGCAACATCTGGTCACATGTCCTGATGAATGTAACTTTTTTATTTTTTACTTGCTACTTTTGAGTTTATTGTGAGTTAATTCTGCTTATTTGACAATGTTGCATAAGTGTGGCTATAATATGCCAAGATGTTAAAATATTTACAACAACAGACAAACAGAAGCTGGTTTCCTAATAACAATAGAAAACACTGATATCAGATTTTCCTTTTTTGGAGGTTTTAAATCTTCATTCTACGAATATGTAAAAGAACCCACTCTCACCTTACATCACATTCTACAAAAAAGTTAAGACCATGTCACATTGCATGACTTTTGTCCAGCGATTTTTAGTTATAGACTTCATTTATATAATTGTAGCAAGTAGGGAGCAGTTGTGTCATGCTTTTTATGACTTCCAGTCTCGTAGTGCGACATACCCAATGACTCATCGCCAAGTTAGCCCATGACTCACCCCAACAAAATCAAACGGGTTTGGTTTTGCCTCCAGTCATAGAAGCAGGCTTATTGTTTATGAGAGATGACAACAAATGAATGCTCATCTGGAAGTACATTGCATACAATGCTGCAGTAAGGAATAAAGAACACAAGTGTTTTGGACCATGTAAACAGAGGAGGGGCTTGTCTGTCTGTCTGTGACATCTTTTATGTAAAATGACAGAATAGAAAAAGAAGGCCCAAGATTGCGGCTGTTAGTTAAAGGGGTGAGCACAGGATTCCTTGTAAGTGTGAACCTGTGCCGGAAAGTCCTCATGCAGTTGGATAATTTGACATTCCTGATGATTTCTAGTCATTTAAATCATCAAGTTGACATGATTTAAAATCAGCAACTGTAGTAATCAAGTTTGGTATCCCCTCCGATTGGATGTCATGTGACATGACATCGGCTTAAGTCTGCTCCAGTAATATAACCATTGGAATACATGCTTCTATCCAGGGTTAGTTCCATTTTGGCTGACTATGAGATTTTAGTGGACAAAGCAGATACAAGGAATAGATGGTAGAATATTAGAGGTACTGGCATTTTTTAATTTTAGGATCAATTGTTTATTATCTAACAACCTTTTTATTTATTTTTTTATTTTAATGGCAGGTGATCTTTGATCTTTCACCTCAGCAAAAGATCTGGCAAAGGTAAGAAGTTATATTATTAAAATATTAATTGAATTCACTGGCGGCCATACCATAATTTATTTTGTTTGTTTGTTCTTGTATTAAGCGAATACTTTTAATGCATACTTAAAGCTTTAAAAAACACAAAAAGATTGGTTTCTAGAACTTTTAAAAGCAAACAGATATATTGCACTGTGTTACAAATTGTTCCCACATGCTATACACATTTTTGCTTATTATTTTTGGTGATTTTTATTTTTAAATGAAAACTGAAATGAGTAGTATATAAGAATACAGGGAGGACTGCTGGACTTCAAAATGGAAGCAATAAAGTGCTTGATTGTACATTATTAAAGCCATCAATATGGAAACTGTTCTCCTTACTGGATGTTGATAACATTAGCAATACTAAGTAATAATATGACAATAAGTGCCCACAAAAATGATTTTTATCAGGTTTAAAGTTTGAGATACAGTGTACTTGTTCTGGTAACTTTTAAACCAGATATTTCTCCTTTTAGTCTTTAGTCACTTGCATTAAAATATTTTGGTTTGTTTGTTTTGTTTTCATTAAAGCTTAAGAATTACAAATATTACAGTGAGACTTTAAAGTATATTATAAACAGATGGCAAATAGATTTACAAATCGATAACAATATTAATGCCAAAGTGCTAAGTTCAATTTGTGCACTTTTTATTTATAGCTAATGTACTGTAATTTTTACCACCGTTTGTTCTTTGAGTAACATCCATTGATTAAGGTTATGCAATGGACTGTATGATTGTACAAAACACTGCAACACACAGCAGTTTATACCAGTAAGCACTGTAAATGGAGTAAAGTATATTGTTGCAACACACAGATAGTCAGCATATACTCTGATCTATAACTCCTTAGTACTTTTTTAGAGGTGTTACTGAGCTACAATGGAAACCTGTACAGAACCTTTTAAAGTGTGTATTTCTTGGTTACTCTTTACCCAACATAGTATACTTTGAGTACAATAAAAGCTTGTGTTTGAATATCAATCAACTTATACAAATCTCAACTTTTTAATGTTTTAACAACATTGCTCTTTTCTTTAAAATAATGCTGTGGTCAGACAGTGAGAGATGCGGTGAAATGAAATATTCCAGCCGGTTTGAATACTAAAAAAACAAACCTCCAGGGGTTCCCAGACTAAATGACTATACATGCCCCATTTGGTCATTGTGCAGATTTTAATTGTGTTAATAGACCTAGAAAAATCAACAAAAACATTTTACTTGTTGCTGTCAACAAATTCAAACTTTAGTTTGTGATTATGATGCTTCAAGTTTTATTCTTTCCAACGCATGCACTACAAATAAACTATGTAAAGGTGTTGTTAAACTTTTTTTTTGTAATTTTCAGCAGTACTAGGCTTTCATATCTTTACCAAAGTTATTCCAGATTATTGTAGATTTTTGGTGCATAAAAACAAAAGCCATCCACCAGTTATTTTGTGCATTGTTTGTGAAAAATTGATCATTCCAGTGTTCGAAGATTTGATATTTCGACTAGGGATGTATGGGAACAGATTGTTGCCATTAGGAGTACAGTAAAACTTTGATTTTCCATCTGAGGTTGGGACTGTGGTTGTGACAGATAAGAGAAATGATGGATAATAGAACAGCTACTTTAAAAATGATATACAGTACACTAGTTTAGACAATAGTATATTTATTTACAAAAAAAATATAATATTGTAATATCTGGGGTAATAAGTAAATACAACTCAGAGGTACTAAAGTTTTCTACGTTTTACATGGAGTTTTCGTTCTGTAACAAATGGTACCCTGTCTTATATACTCTGTTATCTGGGTTACAGAGTACATTGAGTGGGATGAGAGGTTCAAAGAAGGGCAAGATGTCAATGATGATCCCAGAAGTGGATCATCCATTATGACAATACTTCAAGCCATGGTGCACTCAGTTTTCACAAAAGTTTGGCTAAGAAATTAATACTGTGTTGGATCATCCATGAGACCTGTCCAGCCTGTCAGTGATGTGGACCCCAGGTACTTATAGCAGTGCACCACCTCCACTCCCTGAATAGTGACTAGGTGTAGTGGCGCTTTGTTACCATTTTTGTTTTTGCTGAAGTTAAGATGCAGACAATTCTCTTTGCAATAAGAAACAAAGGTTTTCCACCTTACTCCTATACTCTGCCTCCTCCCCCTTATTAATACACCCCATTCTGTCTCACCTCCCTCTTATCAATGCTTAGTGTAGAATTGTAATGATGAGGGTTCACTCCATGCTCCCATTCAGCTTCTGGGAGCCCTCAAACCCAAAACCGTTGGTAATGTTACCGATGAGCTTGGCAGTGAGGCACAACAATGAAGCAAGGGGATGGTGCAAAAGTGCCAAGTGCTTTTATTAAAACAACAAACAAAATAACAGTGTTCAAATAAATAAGTGCAGTGTTTCACAAGTCTTCAAATAAATAATCCATAAAATTGGTGAAAAACGTGGAGGTTAAAAACACAATAGAAAAAAACTTTTTAAAAAAACAACAACGAAGTTAAAACAATGGCATGAAGCAATCTCTTTAAAACAAAGCCCGATGCATTCTTCTACTACTGGTGATTCTCCTGTTTCTCCCTCCTGGCTATGCACCAGGGGAGCCACCCTTGCTGCAGCTGACCTTCTTCTACCTTCTGATCTGGAGGCTTCCCGATTCCTGGCTTCGGTTCAGCACTCCCCAGACCGAAACTCCAATGGCTAGGACGAATCCACCTGCTAAGCCTCCTGACTCCCACTGCCCTCTCAGCCTTATGCGGCCAGCCATGCTTCATCCGGTCACTCCTGCTCCTCCATAAAATACTCGGCGGGAGCGACCACTACCAACTGCTCCTTGGGTGCCGACCAAACACCCAGGCTCACAGCTCAGCTGCCCTTGAGCCTGCGCTTGCTCGTTCTCACTCTCTTGCACCGGCTTTCCTCTGCCCGCTACCTGCCTTCTTTTTCTGCAACCGTTCCGTTCACTTTTTTTTTTCATTTTTCTCCCCACTAGCCGCCTTGCACTTATATTTATTACGGGTACGTGGATCAGATGTGGCAATTAGCAGCTCCCAGCACCAATCATGGATGCGGACGACTCCTTACCTGTACACTTAAGCGAGAATCGCCCACATCACGAATCACCCCAGGAACCGATCCGCCACACTTACCATGCCCCCTTGCTAAGCCGTGAGTGCAGTGATTATTTATTTAAAAAGTGGCCTCTTCGACGTGAGCTGTGGACCCGCTACACCACAAGAATCATCAGAAATTTTCTGCAGGTTACATGACCTGATGTTATGTTTATTGTCCCACAGCAGAGACACAGTGCTTGAGCCTCAGCATCGCAGGTTCATCCTCCTTGCATATCCCTGAGATTACCCCTTAACAGGGATGGCTAGATGATACTGAATGCACTTAAGAAATCAAAAATTCACAATCCTCACAGTGCTGCCAGCTTTGTCTAGAAGGTAATCAGCCTTATGGAGAAAATAGATAATGGCATCTTTCACTCCAGTCTTTGCCTGTTAGGCAAACTATAGTGGGTCTAAGTGGTCTTTCACAAGAGGACTCATATTGTCCAGGATCGGCCCCTCGAAGGCTTTCATGATGTGAAATCTAAGGGCCACTATTCTGTAGTCATTAAGTGAAGATGTGCCTACTGTTTTCTTAAATGAAAAAAATTGTTTTATATGAGGTGTGACAATTTAATTCTTGGAATGGATGTGTATTGTTGCCTGTGCTACAGAGTGCTACTGAAACATTGGAGCTGTTGAAAGTGGCATATGATGAGGATGCTATGAAAAAAGCCAGGTGTCTTTGAGTGGGATGAGAGGTTCAGAAAGGGGCAAGAAAATGTCAACGATGACGCTAGAAGTGGATCATCCATCATGATAATGCAAAGAAGTTAATACTGTATTGGATCATCCAGCCTTTTTAACTGACATAGCCCCTTGTGATTTCTGGTTATTCCCAAAAATAAAAATTGCTATGAAAGGACAAAGATTTTCGGACATTTCTAACATTCAGAATAATTTGACAAAGGAACTTCAGGATATTGCTGAACCAGAGTTCCAGATATGTTTCCAGCAATGACGATGCCATTAAACTAAAGGCATAGCTGTAGAAGGAGATAATTTTGAGGTGACAGTAGCTGCTAATGTGCAGACATTTTTTCAACAGGTTCATTCCAAGAATTAAATTGTCACACCTCATATATAATGTAAAATATACTGTAGCTCTGAATCCATAATGACACCTCAATTCTATTCTTATGACTTTCCCCTAGGATCCTCATTTTTACTTGTTTATTTAACCAAAGCCAGAAACTAGAGTTTCTGTTTTTGTCTTTGTTTAGTTAGTTTGGAAATTACTGCTCATCTAATTTGTAATTTTGTTAAAATAATTAGAGCTGTGTAATGAGTGTTAACATGTGCGAATAATGCATTAAAAATTTCTGCTAGTACATATTTTAATTCATTTAATTTAATCTGGTCAATCTGACCATGCTTCACACTTAAAGAAACAGCACCAAATGAGTCCAGGTCTATTAATGGCGCTTGATTGTTTCCTTTGTTGCTTCTTGATAACAAACTTCAACCACATACACCCGTATTACAAGGGATGAGTGGCAGGCAGTTCTACTGAATTGTCCTGTATTAGAACATAAAATATAGAGTACTGTATTGGATCAGTAAGGGACATGATTTGACCTGTATTTTCGTACACATCATCTATACTAATAAAAGGCAAAGCCCTCACTGACTGACTGACTCACTCACTCACTCATCACTAATTCCGTGTAGGTGGAAGGCTGAAATTTTGCAGGCTCATTCCTTACAGCTTACTTACAAAAGTTAGGCAGGTTTCATTTCGAAATTCTATGCGTAACGGTCATAACTGGAACCTACTTTCGTCCATATATACGGCCGTAGCTTGCCGCTCGGTCGCTGTGTGAGGCGGAGTTGCGTCCTGCATCATCATGCCTCCCACGTAATTGAGTGCCTGCCCATATAAGGTAAATATTCGCGGCTGAAGGACTGTGCTTAGCATATTCATAAGTGCAGCTACTGCGGAAACCCTCTGACGCTGAACAAGCCTTTGTACACATATCAATAGGAAAGCAAGGTGTAAAGCTTAAGTTTAAATTAAGTTCATAGACACGCTGCCGCTGGCGTTTGTCATGTGTAAGATGAATACGATATTCGCGAGATACAAGTTTACTGAGAGGACGCAGGGTATAAACGAGGCTTTTGATCACTTTCTAACGGAGTTAAAATTGCTGTTGAAGGGCTGTGCTTATGCAAACGAAGATGAGATGATCAGGGATAGAATAGTGTTTGGCACAAACTCAGCGAAAGTGCGAGAGAAACTTTTAAGTGCCGGGTCTGAGCTAAAATTAAATAAAGCCGTGGACATCGCAAGATCGCGCGAGATATTCGCGAGATACAAGTTTAATGAGAAGACGCAGGGTATAAAGCCTCGATGCTAAACACCTGGCGAAGTCATGGAGAACATGGAAGGACGAGTTCAGATTATACACAGAACTTGCGATGCTGGAGGCAGAGGAAAACACTATGGTCAGATTATTCCGTTATCTTATTGGAGAGAGTGGCAGAGAATTGTGTCAGGCGCTGACCGGTGATGTAAGACCTGATGAGTTAACCATGAGCTTGATGATACGTAAATTTGATAACCATTATAACCCGAAAATAAACAAAACTGTACAGAGGTTCAGATTTTTTTCAAGAAATCAGGCAAGGGGAGAAAATATAGACAACTACGTCACAGATCTGAGAGTGTTAGCAGGCACATGCAATTTCGGGGAGATTAAAAGTTCCCTTATACGTGACCAAATTTTGTGCGGAACCAGTGATGCAAGTTTGCAACAAAGATTACTGAGAGAAGACAAACTGACTTTAGAAAGGTGCATGCAAATATGCAGAGTCACAGAACTGTCGAAGGAGAACAGCAGAACAGTCACACGGGCTTCCCTATTCTATACTTCTCCGAGTGCGTCTCTCTAAACCCTCCGTGTGGGAACATTATCATAAGGCTTAACAATCTTATTGTTACACCTTCTACGTGCACCCAACCGTCCTTATTACGGAGTCTTACTTGCTTTACCGGTGGCTGCTTCTTTCCATTCACCTTCCTAGCTCTTTATTAAAACAGTTTTCCTTCTCACTTTTCTGCTCCTTCGCTGTCTTCTCCCTTTTCGTTCAAAATACGCGCCTCCTTGCCTTTTTACAGTCAGTTCCCCTTACGTCATACCATGGTACGTTTAGCAAGGACCCACAGGCGTAGTTTCCCTCAATTCTTCTTAAACAGATATCCCACAGACGGTTACTTACTGGGACATAATCTCTAAAAGGAAGCACGTGGCAGAAACAGTTAAAGGCACACAATAAAAAATTTTGTGACAACCGTTACAAGACGCTGTCGCTAAATACTCGCAAGAGATTCCACAAGTTTATAGACACGCTGCCGCTAAATATTCGCAGGAAAATCCACAAGTTAATACTGGGAATGCCTGTTAAACATCTTACATTCACGAGTAGCGATTTGGGTAGTGAACACTTCGATGAATGGAAACCTGTTATCTTTACAACGGTTGACAAACACGGAATGTAACTTCAAAACAACACGTCCTCCAAATACGAACCTGATTGAAAGAAATAATGATAATCAAATCCTTGATGACAGCAACACTCATAACAGTGACAAAACAATTACATTCACAATCAGGTTATGTTATTTTTAAAATGTTTTCTTTTTCATAACTTCTTTAACACACTACTTCTCCGCTGTGAAGCGTGGGTATTTTGCTAGTCTCAGATATACACTAGCTGTTCAAAGTGCCAAAAATAACAAGAACAATTAAAATCAAACCAGTTATACAAGTGGAGTGAATGAGTTCTATTTTCATGTTGCACTAACGTTGCAGATGGGCAAGCAGTGCATGCTTCATCATCCATGGGATTGTGCTGCTGCTGCATTCGTATATTGACCGGAAAAAAAAGTCACATTACACAGTATAGAGGCAGAACAAGATGCTAAATCCAGTGATATCTGTTAATGAAAGTTCACCATTGAAATGTAAGAGGCTGTCAAGGTATAAGTCTGAGTGTGAGGCAGAATTTCAGTGGGTCAGCCCTCTCCATGTTAATGAATACTTTTGGCATGGAGCTTTTTATGCCGTCCACAGAGGAATATCTCACCTTAAGCAGCATGTTGCAGGTGCTACCCATGGCCTAGCTGCTAAACAGCAGATGTTACAGAGTGAAATCGCTCATTTCCTTACATCTGAGTCACACTCCTCACAGTGCAGATCTGGTATGTTGCTGGTGTTGTTTAATTGCATGTTACCTACTGTAGCCATAATTAGAGTATATATTCCACTGGAACCAATAAAACTAGGCAAAAATCAGTGTAAATTGATAATTCTATTTTTTCCATCAATTTGGGCTGAAGGTTAAGATAGACTTTGTTTATAATCTAAAAATGATACATTCAATGATAATGTGAAATCTAAAAAGCCTAAATAAATAACCCTATCAGATACATGTTTAGTGTTTTTTTTTTTCTCTTCAGTCTGTCCTTTGCTGTTTAGACAGGTGTTTGGTGGTTGTTGGGAGTTGCTTCTGTTACACAAAACTATTCAATAAACTGAAATGATTTAATATACATAGACAAGTGATTATTGAAACTTTTTTTTAAATGATTTCTTTATCGAAAAATATTAATATTCTGGAAGGAAATACAATAAATTGTGATTAATATGCAGTTAATTTTGATTACAAATTTTAATTGTTCAGTTAATTGTGATTACATTTTTATCTCCAACAGCCATCCTAGAAATAATCAGGATGTTGAGAGCCTTAGTGTCATCTCATACTATAGATACGTATTGTCTGCACAATTGTGGTAATTTAAATGTTAGGTAAATTATCTGAACAAAGAGGAGCATGGACATTGAGAATAAAAAAGTGCTTAGAAGCGATCCCTGAGGCTCATCATACATAATATCCTGCATTTCTGACATGTAATCAACACCATTTATTATTATGCTCAATTCAGTCCAATTTAAAACACTTCTAGAAAGGAATTGTGAATTTCCCCTTGGGATTAATAAAGTGTCTGTCTGTCTGTCTGTCTGTCTGTCTGTCTGTCTATGGCAGTTCATTAGAATGCTGCAATGTGTAGTATCAAAAGGTGTACTCGCGTCTAAAAGAACAAGGACTGATATGCCATTTGCTTCAGCATTTAGCTATAAGTCATGAACTACTTTGACCAAAGCAGTTTTTATTCTGTGATTAGATCTCAAATGTTTTCAGAAGCTTTCAAAATGCAAAAGTAAAACAAAAAGTATTTATCACAATAAAGCAGCTACTATGCGGTGCTCCCCACAAGTATTGGTCCAGTAAAGTTTTTTTTGTGGTAGACACCAGTAGTTTAAATTTCTTATGACAGAGTATGGGTTGACCAGTATCTGTTTTACATGCACTTGTACACATATAATAATCTGTTTGTAGATATAGATCATTTTCTGTTTCTTTTTCTTTTTTTTTGGTTAGCATACATTTATCTAACAAATTAACCTAGAGAAAAATAAATTGTCAATACAATTAGCATTTGGTAAATGTTGTACATTAAATGGACATACGAGTAAAAATTCCACTGTACTCTGCACATGTAATACTTCTACTATTTTTGCTCAGGGTAATTTTGTCCTTACTGACTGAAATCCAGAGGCATTTTATAAACTATGAGGGCAATCCCAAAAGTAAGGTCTCCTATTTTTTTAGAAATACAAACAACCGTTTATTTTCTATAATATTTACATCATTTTAAAGGTTGAAGAATTATTTATTTTTCTACATAATCGCCATTTTGGTCGATGCATTTTTGTAGACGCTGTGGCAGTTTTAGAATGCCCATGTCAAACCAGCTCGCCGCCATGTCCTTCAGGAAGCGTTGAACCTCATCTTTCACCTCTTCGTCGGAGTAGAATCGCCTTCCGGACAAATGTTCTTTCAACTTAGGGAACAGGTGGTAGTCACTGGGTGCCAAGTCCGGACTATAGGGTGGGTGATGAAGTTCCAACCAAAGTTTTGCAGGAGAGCGACGATTTGACGGGTGACGTGTGGACGATCGTTGTCATGGAGAATGCTTACACCCTTGCTCAACATTCCTCTTCTCCAGTTCTTAATTGCCCTTCTGAGTTTTTTCAGTGTTTCACAGTACCTGTCAGCGTTTATTGTGGTCCCAGCAGGCTTAAAGTCGACCAACAATACCCCCTTCCGGTCCCAAAACACAGTTGCCATGATGCCGCCACTCGCGTGATTGTTGTTTGGTCTCAGGTATAAAGTGGAACGCCCAGGTTTCGTCACCTGTCACAATCGAGTCCAAGAAGTTCTCCTTTTCGTTTGCATAGCGGTGAAGAAATTCGCAGGAAGAATCAACTCATTGCCATTTGTGGTCTTCTGTCAGCATACGTGGCACCCATCTTGCGCACACCTTCTGATATTGCAACTTTTCCGTTAAAATCCTGTGGATGGTGCTTTGGGAAAACTCAGGAACCAAAATGCAGAGAACATCCAGAGTGATCCGGCGATCTTCACGCATGTTTTCCTCAACCTTTGCGACTGTCTCGTCGGAAATTGACGGTCTCCCGCTCCTTTGTTCATCATGAATTTCAGTACGACTGGCTGTAAACTCTCTACACCACTTGCGAACGTTTTTGACATCCATGCACGACTGTCCATACACTTCCGTCAATTGGCGATGAATTTCAACCGGTTTAAAGCCTTTTGTGTTCAAAAATCGAATAACTGCGCAAACTTCGCATTTGGCGGTAGCGTTCAACGGGAGCTTCATTTTCAAGGGCTGCAAAGCCAAGATTGAGTATCCCAGAGAAGCCGCGCATGCTTGTTTGGGAGTGGAGGAAGCACCAATCACAACAGTGTGGCCAACAGCCGTACGAACAGTTTCTCTACGTCCCCACCGCTTTGGAAACCTTACTTTTGGGATTGCCCTTGTATTGGGGCATTTTGTAAATGATGTGTGGTAAAGATTATCTTGTCAGAAAAACTGAAATTTGAATGCTTTATATTCCACCAAAAATTTCAACAGTGTTACCAGATACCCCCTCTGCAATTTGACAGTATTTTACAAATCTGTTTTCCGTATATTTACTGTATTTGTATTTTTAATCTTTTACCTGATACCTTTTTGTAAAACAGATGAGCTTTTTCTTCCTAAACTCAACCCTTTTTCCTGCCTCACTTGCAGTGCTCATGGAACTACAGTTGTATTAACAGCATATGTTTAAGCATTTCTGTAGCATCCTTTAGCGTTGTTCAAATCCTGATTCCATTTTTGATAGCTGTTGAGCCTTAGATCACTGATTTACTGCTGATTTACACTAGGACAAAGCATTCATCAAAGCAAGCAAAATATGGATTTCTTTCTTATTAGTGACAATAGAAAACAATTGCTATATTTGTGAATTTTTATTTTGCTATTAAAATGGCTTTAAAATCACAATCTTCAAATAGATTTTTTTTGATGTCTGCAATACTTATTTTTAGCTACCTCAGCCAATATTTAGTTTCCCATGCAGTCTGTACCTTATTTTGTTGACTTACTTGTGACATTTTCCATCCATGCATTATCCAACCCGCTGAATCCGAGAACATGCAAACTCCACGCAGGGAGGACCCCGGAAGCGAACCCGGGTCTCCTAACTGCGAAGCAGCGGCGCTAACACTGCGCCACCGTGCCGCCCTTGTGACATTTTGCCTAAACAATAATGTATAATGAAAGAAAACTTGGCAGTATTAAATTTTTTTTTATTTGAATGTAGAATTAAATAGAAACTGAATTTAGTCCTGTATGTTATTTCTTGACCGCCTGCTCCAGAACCACAGCAGTGTGTGATCTATGAAGGGTCAAGTTTGCTCTTGGAAACACGGAACTGATTAATGACTGTGTTTCAATGACAAACTATTTTTGTCTATTTTTCTTTTGTGCATTGCAGGTATAGGGAGGCAGTGGCAACTATGTCCCATTTTGCTTTTTCTTTGATTATGTCATTTTTTGTGCACAGACCGTCTCATTTTTGTAAATGGCTGTATTTTTAAGTGTGACATTAAATTCAAGTTTGGGGCTTTCAACCCCTTATTTTCTGTAACTGTCTGTGAGTCATAAGCCCTATGAGCCAAATAAGAAAAATGTTATATTAAAAAAGCAACACACATGGTAAAATATGCACATATCACCCAGAAGTTTTAACTCCTGCTCAGATATAATCAAATATATACTTACTTTTAATGTGAAATTTGGAATCTTAAATTCTTGGGTAATTTGACACCTGTCAGTGGCAAGAATAATAATATACACTTTACCCCATCTTTTGTATAGTTCTGAGTGACAAAGGCATGTGGACCTGATCATTAACAAAGAAAACTTTATCCATTTAATATTTTAATACTGAACGGCTTTGTTATTCTAAAGGTTAGTCACAGTTGTTATAAAATGTAAGTTGTTCAAAGTATGAATTTCAAGAGTTGCTTTTCATTTTTTAGAACTCTTCATCTCATTCAAAGCAAATTACAAGAAGAACACTCTCTCCAGGATGTCTTATTCAAAACAGCCTTTATGGGATTGTCAACAGCTTTGCCACCTAGGTAAGACTAAAATTATAAAAACAAAATTTCAACAAACTTGCCTATAATAAGACTGCTTTATTGTCCAGATTTTAGACAATAAGCCCCTGCTCTTATTATAATAATAATAATAATAATAATAATAAAATAATACATTTGTTTATATAGCGTCTTTCTCATGCTCAAGGCACTTACAGAATATAAGAAAGAACGGCAGGGTATACAGTATATAGCATTGTACTAAGCCAGATAAATAAATAAAGAAGATTAAGACAGTAAATTCAGAGAGAGCCTAACAGACAACATAATTGATGGTCTAGCACACACACATACAGGTTACATGAGCATCTTGACATAGAGGTAAACTGAGAGAAGGGTAATAAAGTCAGGTAGAGCTAAAAGTCTTCCTGAACAGGAGTTTTGAGTTGTTTTTTAAAAGAATTCATTGAGTCAGCTGATCTGATTAATTTTGGTATGTCATTCCAGAGTCTGGGCGCTATACAGCTGAAAGCCCTGTCACTCATGGAGTGTAGATTAGTGTGGGGCACAACAAGATTGCCAGAATCAGAAGACCGTAGTGGGCGGGCAGACACATAGTGATAGAGAAGGTCATTGATGTAGTTTGGCACGAGGTTATTTAAGGCTTTGTAGGTTATTAGTAGGATTTTATATTCGATTCTGTAAGACACAGGGAGCCAGTGAAGATGGAGCAGGATGGGTGTGATGTGCTCGTTGCTGCTGGTTTGAGTAAGGACTCTCGCAGCTTAGTTTTGAATAAGCTGGAGCTGTGATATAAGATTAGAAGGGGCATCTGCCAGCAACGAGTTACAATAATCGATGCGGGATGTGTTAAAAGCATGGACAAGTTTCTCAGCATTAGAAAAGGAGAGGAAGGAGCAAACATGGGATATGTTACGGAGGTGAAAGTAGGAAAGTTTCTTAGTGTGGTATATGTGGGTGGAATAAGACAGGAAGGAATGAAAAATTACACCAAGATTCCTTGCATTAGAAGAAACTCTAATGAGATCACCATCAAGAGTGACTGAGAAGCAGCTAATTTTCTTAAGTTACACTATAGTGCCAATTTGCAGGAGTTCAGTTCTGTTGCGGTTAAATTTTAAAGAGTTCTGCTCCATCCAGGTTTTAATTTCACTAAGGCAGGTTGTGAGCTGGGAAAGCTCTGATGAAGTTCCACTTTTAACACTGAAGTAGAGTTGAGTATCATCTGCATAAAAATGATAGCCAAGTCCATAGCTACGAATAATATGGCCAAGGGGAAGCATATAAATACAGAAGAGAAGAGGACCGAGGACAGAGCCTTGAGGAACTCCTTGTGTGACTGGCGCCGAGGTGGATCTGCTGTTGCCAAGACTAACAAACTTTTGCCTATCAGTCAGATAGGACTTGAACCACTGGGGGGCAGTGCCAGAGATACCCAGCATGTTCTCCATTCTGGACAGTAGAATGTCATATCTGACAGTGTCAAATACTGCACTGAGGTCTAATAGAATTAATATGCTGGTTTGTCCAGAGTCTGCTGCCATAAGCAAATCATTGGTTACCCGTAGCAGAGCAGTTTCACAGCTGTGCCGCACCCTGAAACTAGACTGAAAGGGTTCCATCAACACTACAACACGCTCAAGAATTTTTGACAGGAAAGGTAAGTGGGCAATAGGCTGGAAATTGTTAAGATTGTCAGCATCAAGACCAGACTTTTTTGACATTGGGGTTACAGAAGCAATTTTAAAAGTGAGCGGCACAGAGCCAGTGTCAAGGAATAAGTTTATTATTGTTGTAACGGTCAGGATTATGGCATGAAGGCAGGATTTAAGTAGTGTGCTGGAGATGGGGTCCAGTAACACAAGTAGTCGGCCTCATCTTACAAAGCAGGTTAACAAACGCAAATGTGACTGGTGAGAACTTAGAGAAGGAGCTGGATGGAGTGGGAAAACAGGGAGAGATATAAATAGATGATGTATTTATGTTAGTTGAATTATTTAGATCTTTAATTTTGTTACGGAAAAAGTAGAGGAATTCCTCACAGACTTCAGTAGAGGAGACAGTTGGGCCAGATGCGGGTTCGAGTAGTTTATTAACTACAGAAAAGAAAACCCTTGGGTTATTGTGGCCACTTTCTATTATTCTGCCATAGTGGGTGTTCTTAGCAGCAGTTAGTGCTTCTCTGTAAGCTCTTTGGTGGTCAGTGAAAGTCTGGTTGTGCACGGTGAGGCCAGTCTTACATGACATTCTCTCAAGGCATCGGCCAGCTGCTTTCATAGATCGCAATTCTGATTTATACCAAGGAGCTGAACGTTTAAAGGAAACCTCCTTATGTTTTAAAGGAGCTGTTTTATCTAATGCTGAATGAAGGGCTGAGTTATAGTGGTCACCAAGACTATCTAGTGTTGATGGAATAGGTGTGGACAGTAAAAGATAAGAAATGGATCCAGAAAGGACAGAGGGGCAGATATTTTTAAGGTTTCTGTAAGAAATTTGTCGTTTACAGGTAAGAGAAGGGAAAGGCAGTGAGACAGTGAAAAATACTGCTTTATGGTCAGAGAGTCCCAAATCAGTGCTGTAAATGTTGGCAACAGATAGTTCAGAAGTGAAGATCAGATCCAATATATGACCACCAGAGTGGGTGGGAAAATCAACATGTTGTGTCAAGTCAAAACAGTCCAGTAAGGATAGGAATTCATTTCTCAGTTTAGATGTAGTAGTGTCAATATGGATGTTGAAATCACCGAGAAGGATAATTCTCTGAGAATAAGAGCTTAAGTGGGTTAAAATTTCAATCAGATCAGATAAGAAGGATGCATTGTATTTTGGGGGACAATAAAGAACAATGAGTGAGACAGGACCTGATTCCGTTATTAGTTTAAGAGCCATCACTCAAAAGACAGTGGACAGTCAATTGGGATTCGTTTGATGTTTACGTCTGCTTTGATAATTACTGCAAGCCCATCTCCTTGTCTAGAGCTGCGAGGTTCTGTATAGAAAGTAAAACCAGGTGGAGTCGCCTCCGAGAGAGACGTAAATTCGTTCGGTTTTTGCCAAGTCACCGTTAGACACAGTATATCAAGTTTGGTGTCAGTGATGAGTTCTGACAGCACCAATGCTTTGCCATTAAGAGATCTCGAGTTAAACAGTGCAATATTAGTTAATGAGGCTTCTTTTTGCACAGAGCTGTGATCAGGGTTTATTTCCACATAATGTAAATTTGGCACACTGACATTTCTATTTCCAGGGCCATGAGAAGGACGGCTTATTCCTGAGCAAATGCTGCCGGTTGTCTTTTCATTCACAGCCCGGCGGTGGTGGCGACCTGACCCGTAATGTGCATATTTCGGACACTGCAAAATACCAGGGTCTTTTAGGATGTTCCAGTCAGACCATTTGCTCTGGACAAACTGTTTAATAAGAAGAAGTTTGTCATGAGAGTATTTTAGCTTAACACTAGAATTACCAGAGCCTACAAAAAAACTCATAGATCCGTCCCACCTTAAATCGCTTCTTAAAACCGTTCTCACCTCTCCGCCAGCGTCTTTTGTTAATCTAAATGTGCTGATAAAGAAAAGTTGCAAGTAGCCGGCTATTCCATCCCCCCACTGACTTAGAACGTGCACAAACCTCTCCCAGTTCATGCCTTGATTGATTATCTGGGAGTGAAGTGGAGTTTTAGAGTGGAAATAATAGATCGTTATTCGGAATACACGCATTTCATGTCTGTTCCGTTTCTACAGTAATCCGTGTAAACACATTTTTAAAAAGCATATGTACGAGTAGGCCAAAAAATGCAAAGCTTTTTACATGTATTTTTTGAGAAAAAAAGTAATCATAAGGAGGTCAATTATTTATTAATAAGAATGCATCTACAATATCTTGCTTTTTCACTACAATGCCAATTAAGCAAAATTATGACTATAAACAAAAAAATCTTTAGCATACAGTATGTAATTATTACTAGAGGTAGGCAATATGGCTTCTAAATTTTATCACAATTTTACAATAACAGTATTAATTATAGCAAGAAAAAATAATAAATGAAATAGAATAAACCTGTCAAAAAAAAATCACTAACTTAAAGTCTGGTGGTAATGTTGAGTGTGTACATGAGGTTTAAATAAATTCCTTATTAATCACAGATTAATCACAGTACTTTAAGTGCATGCTGGCAACATGGCTGTTTTTTTCTCTTGTCTGTAAAATTACACATTCTTTTGGGCATCTTTTTTTGTATAATCAAGTGTTCAATTAGATAGATAGATAGATAGATACTTTATTAATCCCAAGGGGAAATTCACATAATCCAGCAGCAGTATACTGATACAAAAAAAAATATTAAATTAAATAGTAATAAAAATGAAAAATGAAAAAATAATAAAAATAAAAAAGCAGACAATAACTTTGAGTAATGTTAGCATTTACTCCCCCGGGTGGAATTGAGAGTCGCATAGTGTGGGGGAGGAACGATCTCCTCAGTCTGTCAGTGAAGCAAGACAGTGACAAAAGTCTGTCACTGAAGCTACTCCTCTGCCTGGAAATGACACTGTTCAGTGGATGCAGTGGATTCTTCATGATTGACAGGAGTTTGCTTAGTGCCCGTCGCTCTGCCACAGATGTTAAACTGTCCAACTTTACTCCTACAACAGAGCCTGCCTTCTTAACAAGTTTGTCCAGGCGTGAGGCGTCTTTCATCTTTATGCTGCCTCCCCAGCACACCGCGTAGAACAGGGCACTCGCCACAACCATCTGGTAGAACATCTGCAGCATCTTATTGCAGATGTTGAAGGATGCCAACCTTCTCAGAAAGTATAGTTGGCTCTGACCTTTCTTACATAGAGCATCAGTATTGGCAGTCCAGTCCAATTTGTCATCCAGCTGCACTCCCAGATATTTATAGGTCTGCACCCTCTGCACACAGTCACCTCTGATGATCACAGGGTCCATGAGGGGCCTGGGCCTCCTAAAATCCACCACCAGCTCCTTGGTTTTGCTGGTGTTAAGATGTAAGTGGTTTGAGTCGCACCATTTAACAAAGTCTTTGATTAGCTTCCTGTACTCCTCCTCCTGCCCACTCCTGATGCAGCCCACACTAGCAGTGTCATCAGCGAACTTTTGCACGTGACAGGACTCCGAGTCATATTGGAAGTCTAATGTATGTAGATTGAACAGGACCGGAGAAAGTACAGTCCCCTGCGCCGCCCCGTGTTGCTGAACACAATGTCAGACCTGCAGTTCCCAAGACGCACATATTGAGGTCTGTCTGTAAGATAGTCCACGATCCATGCCACCAGGTGTGAGTCTACTCCCATCTCAGTCAGCTTGTCTCTAAGGAGCAGAGGTTGGATGGTGTTGAAGGCACTAGAGAAGTCCAAAAACATAATTCTTACAGCACCACTGCCTCTCTCCAAGTGGGAGAGGGATCGGTGTAGCATATAGATGATGGCATCCTCCGCTCCCACCTTCTCCTGGTATGCGAACTGCAGAGGGTCGAGGGCGTGGCGGACCTGTGGCCTCAGGTGGTGAAGCAGCAGCCGCTCCATGGTCTTCATCAGATGTGACGTCAGAGCAACAGGCCGGAAGTCATTCAGCTCACTAGGACGTGATACCTTTGGGACAGGGGTGATACAAGATGTTTTCCAAAGCCTTGGGGCTCTCCCCTGTTCCAGGCTCAGGTTGAAGATGCGCTGTAGAGGACTCCCCAGTTCCAACACACAAGCCTTCAGCAGTCATGGCGATACACCATCTGGACCCACTGCTTTGCTGGCACGAAGTCTTCTCTGCTCTCTGCTCACATGGGCTGCTGTAATTGTGGGTGGGGACGTCTCACCTATGCTGGTATCAGCAGAAGGATGGTTGGAGGATGCAGTACTCCGAGGTGAGAGTGGGTTAGGGTGATCAAACCTATTAAAGAAGTTGTTCATTTGGTCTGCTCTCCACGTCTGTCTCAATGGCGGCACCCCGCTTCGAGCTGCAGCCAGTGATAATCTTCATCCCATCCCACACTTCCTTCATGCTGTTTTTCTGCAACTTCTGCTCTAGCTTCCTCCTGTACTGCTCTTTCGCCGCCCTGTGCTGGACTCGGAATTCCTTCTGCACGCGCTTGAGCACATGCTGATCACCGCCTTTAAAAGCCCTTTTCTTCTGGTTCAAAAGGCCTTTGATGTCACTTGTAATACATGGCTTGTTGTTAGCATAGCAGCGTACTGTTCTTACTGGAACTACATACAGAAGTTGATGTAATCAGTTGTGCATTCAACAGCCTCCTCAATGTTCTCACTATGTGATTCCTGCAGGATCCCAGTCCTTAGTTCCAAAGCAGTCTCTCAGACCCTGCTCTGCCTCAGGGGACCGCTTCCTGAATGAGCTTGTGGTTGTAGGTAGCGCCCTCACTCTTGGTTTGTAGTGAGGCTGAAGCAGAACCAGGTTATGATCTGCTTTCCCAAGCGCAGGCAGCGGGGTGGCGCTGTATGCGTCTTTAACGTTTGCATACAGTAGGTCGATAGTCCTTTTTCCCCGGGTGTTACAATCCACATACTGGGTGAAGGCAGGTAATGTTTTGTCCAGCGTCACATGATTAAAGTCTCCAGAGATTAGCACAAGTGCCTCAGGGTGCTGCGTTTGTAACTTGGATGGAATGGATGATGTCACTCGCTATCTCCGCGTTCGCTTGAGGGGGGATGTAAACAATAACAACAATCACGTGTCCAAACTCTCTGGGCAAGTAATAGGGACGCAGACTCACGGCCAACAGTTCGATGTCCCTGCAGCAATTGGAGATTTTAACGTTTACATGTCCTGAGTTGCACCACTTTGTATTGACATAGAGAGCGAGTCCTCCTCCTTTCTTCTTCCCGCAGGTACTTGCGTCTCTGTCCGCTCTAACTGTGCTAAACCCGGGTAGCTCCACGTTAGCATCTGGGATGGTAGTTGTTAGCCACGTTTCAGTGAAACACAGCAAGCTGCATTCTCTGTAGGTTCTCACATTTTTCACCAGAACAGCCAGTTCGTCGATCTTATTTGGTAGTGAGTTCACATTTCCCAGGATCATTGAAGGCACCGACGGTTTATAACACCATTTTCTCTCAAGTTGTCTCGCTTTTATCTTATCTTTTATCTTTGCGCCGGCTCGGCTGCCCCGATATCGTCTTCTTACCTCATCAGGTAAATAAGGAACCACACCGACATGAGCATTTCTTCTCAGTGCTTTAAGCTGACTACTTGAATAGGCGAGTCTCGGAGTGTAAAAATCCATGTCAAGTAGTAAAAATAGTAAAAAGTGTCCAGGGAGCAATTCCACATAAAAGAAAGTGGTAGAAGTGATCAGTGAAATAGAGAAATAGAAAAAAAAAATAGATAAAAAGGTAAAAAGATAGTCATACACGGAGCTGCTGGAAAGGCTGCCACTCGGATGCGGCGCCGGAAATTGATTTGATTGTAGCAAAAGCAGCAATTGATTGTAACATGGCTTCCCTCTATCCTAATTGCTGTTGGAGTTTTAAAATACAATGTATAACTTTCTTTAAAAAATTTTCAAATATTTTACAATTGAGTAAAGTATGGATAGGCTAGAAAAGTGTCTGGTATTAAAACATTAAATGGACAAAAAAAATCCACAAGAACAGGCATAATGTCAAACCTTCAGGAAACAAAAAAAGCAATAATAAAACAAAACAGAGATTGAAATGACTTTCATAAAGGATATAAAGCACAATTCAGGAGGAAAGGTTGTACAGAAGATGTAATCTCAAGTGTGCACAGCAATCCAATCACATTTTAACATTACATATTGACAGCAAATAACATGCTGACCTTCGAGCAGAAAACACTTGCATAGTTCATTGCATGTCACTCGTGATGGGCAAAAGCACAGCTTCTGTTGTTTCTATGATTAAACCTTAGGTTCATCCTTGCTTGACTTGTCAAGTCTGGCATATTATAAATGCTCTACAAGTGCACATTTAACTGGGAGAACCTCAAGGCATTCATTTAGAGGCAATAATGCATCCTTACCAAGTAAATGGTTTGTAAAATGCTGGACAAATTTAAACCATGGTATAAATTATATTTCTTGGCACAGAATATATTTGGAACAAAGTTGGGAGAATATGTGAAAGTAAAGCTGTCAGAGTCAGGCTAGTTGCCAAAGCTCAGAGTCCATATTATATTGGAAGTCCTTAAAATATTCTTTAAGGCACTAATAATGAACTAATAATGAGCTTTCACATTGTATATTCCATTCACAATAAGGTCAAAAGGATCTTCTGATTCACTACATCCATTGTGTAATTTTCATAAACTGAAGCAGCAAGCTACCAACTTCAAAGGCATGCCTAATAGTGTGCCCTCACAGGCAGCATACAGAAACTATACATAGAACCATTTGCTTTGTGCAATGTATTCCTCATTGCACAATCAAGTAAAGACACATGTTGTTCTATTGTGCAAAGAAATACTTTTGAAAAGTGACTGAAAATTTCATTATCTAAAACATTTTTAAATACTTTTTGTCAACAACAGAATCATTCCAAAAATGGGTAGTGCTTAAGATCTTTAAGAACTCTTAACAGGAGAGTATAGCAATGCTTTTGATGACATTAGACAGCTATGCCCTCTAAAACATTCTTCTCTTTGGATGAGCTAATGATTTACAATTTAAGAAGCAGCTTTAAGTACTGTTTTTACAGCATGAGTGATGCTTGGGTCTAGTGCTAAGGAGGTTAATAAGAGTTTCATCATAATACTACAACTTCCTTCATAATCCAAAAGGGGACACTTTAGGTAGAAATTTAAATTTTGAAAGTAATTCAGTGAGCTGTAGTATACATGTGAAAATATCACCTCTAAGTTTTATCATTTAAATCAATAGCACTTTCTTGAATTTGTAACAGCTCTGATTTCTGCCAATATTCAACCTTATTTGGAATACATTAATTTTACGTGTGTTTTCCGTGTCTACAAAGATCTGTGTAAGTGTAGGATGACACGAAATATGAGGCAAGAAATGCTGAACACATACCTAAAACTAAGTTTTTCCCTGTTATACTAATAATGACGTGAAGTGTATAATCTGCAAAGACTTTAGTCCAAATATCAAATAAACGTGTGCTTTTATTCAAGAATATATAACCGTTGCTGTCAATGAGTTAAAAAATCCAAGCTCAAATGTCAATTGACAGATAGTTGATTGTATTCTTGGATGGTGCGGAAAAGAACTGCTGCCTTTTTTATTAGTGAGATGCTATTATTTTACTATAATGCTATAAGCACTTTGAGCTGCATTATTTGTATGAAAATGTGCTATATAAATAAATGTTGTTATAATAAAAAAAAAATATTATTATTTATAAAAAGTTAGCACATTTTTTATTATTCAGTTTTATTTTTTCAGTGATGTTCACATGGTACAATGAACTTGCCTCTCCTTCTGAGAGTTGATGGCATTTATCTCCATTCTTTTCACAAAAGCAGCAATGACCACAGTTGGTGCTGTGGTTGATGCCTGCTCAGAACTATTTGTTGTACCGGCAATCAAAGATACAGTCATATGAAAAAGTTTGGGAACCCCTCTTAATTCTTTGGATTTTTGTTTATCATTGGCTGAGCTTTCAAAGTTGCAACTTCCTTTTAATATATGACATGCCTTATGGAAACAGTAGTATTTCAGCAGTGACATTAAGTTTATTGGATTAACAGAAAATATGCAATATGCATCATAACAAATTTAAACAGGTGCATAAATTCGGGCACCCCAACAGAAATATTTATTGCATCAATACTTAGCTGAGCCTCATTTTGCTAATATAACACCCTCTAGACCCCTCCTATAGCCTTTGATGAATGTCTGGATTTTGGATGGAGGTATTTTTGACCATTCTACCATTCAAAAGCACTCCAGTTCAGTTACATTTGATGGCTGCCGAGCATGGACAGCCTGTTTCAAATCATCCCATAGATTTTCAATGATATTCAAGCCAGTGGACTGTGACAGCCATTCCAGGACATTGTACTTCTCCCTCTGCATGAATGCCTTTGTAAATTGCGAACTGTGTTTTGGGTCATTGTCTTGTTGGAATATCCAACCCCTGCGTAACTTCAATTTTGTGACTGCTGCTTGAATATTATCTTAAAGAATTTGTTGATATTGGGTTGAATTCATCCGACCCTCGACTTTAACAAGGGCCCCAGTCCCTGAACTAGCCACACAGCCCCACAGCATGATGGAACCTCCATCAAATTTGACAGTAGGTAGCAGGTGTTTTTCTTGGAATGCAGTGTTCTTCTTCCGCCATGTAAAGCGCTTTTTGTTATGACCAAATTACTCAGGTTTTTGTCTCATCAGTCCAAAGCACTTTGTTCGAAAATGAATCTGGCTTGTCTAAATGAGCATTTGAATACAACAAGTGACTCTGTTTGTGGCGTGAGTGCAGAAAGGACTTCTTTCTCATCACCCTGCCATACAGATGTTCTTTGTGCAAATTGCGCTGAATTGTAGAACAATGTACAGATACACCATCTGCAGCAAGATGTTCTTGCAGGTCATTGGAGGTGATCTGTGGGTTGTCTATAACCATTCTCACAATCCTGTGCATATGCCACTCATGTATATTGGCCTGCCAGACCTGGGTTTAACAGCAACTGTGCCTGTGGCCTTCCATTTCCTGATTCCATTCCTTACAGTTGAAACTGACAGTTTAAACCTCTGAGATAGCTTTTTGTAGCCTTCCCCTAAACCAACAATCTTTGTTTTCAGATCTTTTGAGAGTTGCTGTTAGGATCCCATGCTGTCACTCTTCAGAGGAGAGTCAAAGAGAAGCACAACTTGCAATTGACCACCTTAAATTCCTTTTCTCATCAATGGACACTTCTGTCTATGAAGTTCAAGGCTTAACGAGCTAATCCAACCAATTTGGTGTTGCAAGTAATCGGTACTGAGCAGTTTCATGCATTCAAATCAGCAAAATTACAAGGGTGCCCAAATTTTTGCAAAGCCAGTTTTTCACATTTGATTTAATTTCATACAACTAAATACTGCTTCACTAAAAATCTTTGTTCGGAAAACACCCCAGTCCTCAGATGTTCCTAGGAAATGAAAGACATACCACCGTTATCTTTTTTGTTGAAAGTAAATTATGCAGACAGACTGAGAGGGGTTCCTGAAATTTTTCATATGACTGTACAATGTCCTGTGACCGCTATCAGACTGGACAAAGGCAGAACCATAACAACAGACAGCTTCTTCACATTGCTTTCGCTGGCTAATAGACTGCTGTACTGGACCACAATGCAACTCTTCTTGACACCATAAGTAAAATGGGACTTCCACCTGCAGCTAAAGTCACTTCAGTATATGAGCAATTCGCAGCGCTAGTGTTTAGATCTTAAAGTACCATACTGATGGTGTTTGCGCTCAAAAAGAAGTCTGTATGCATTTTCAGTACCATGCACCATAACGTGGAGTACAGGCAAGATCGAAAAAGAAAAAAAATGTTCAAATGACAAATCATGTTCAAATGCCGTAGCATTTTCAAATAGTGACGTTTTCACGTATGAATGTGTGTGTGCATGCACGAGAGAGGCAGAGACAGATTTCTTCTCATTCAAGTGGTTACTGAAATATAAAATAAACACTTTCGCAAACGTATAACAAAACAAGTGTGCTTTTATTCAAGAATAAATCTGAATAACAACAAATTCAAGTGACAACAAGCTACCAAGAAGACGTGATTCACCAGCATTTGTCTTTTACAGGTAGCAAAACTTTACTCTGGCTGATACAGACTGAAATCAAAGGCGGCTTCTTATTGGGCACGTACACCGTCAGCATGGCGCTGCCAGATGTAATTTATATTACAGACTAGGGGGCTCTGCCCCCTCCTCGCTTTACTCTCCAACCCCCGGGTGGGTGCTACACGCTAGCCACTTTGCAGATCTGCTGCTCACATATGGGGAAGCGGATGTACAATTTAAATAGATTATTATTTTCATGGGAATTGTTACATATGCATAATAGAACTAACTATTTTACATTACAACGAGTAATTAACCATAGTAAAAAACAGGAAAATGTAATAAATTGAAAGAAAATTGTTTCGTGTTGCCTGAGAGGTATTCGTTGCATTACACGTTTTCTTTCTGTTTGGCTTTGAAATTAACATGCAGATACTTTTTAAACTAGCACTTTTACTATAAAACTTCATTAAAAACAATTTTTTGAACTAACTTTTTGTCAATATCACATTAAATTTAAATTCCGTGTTTGGACTTACATCGTGACAACACAACGTATAACTGCCCGTGAGTGAATATCGTTTCTTTCTCTCTAATAAATAAACCAACTTTTGTCCCTGTGATTTGTTAATTGTCATAGCAAAAGCTATTGTAATGGGAAACTGTAAACATTTTAATACGAATGGCATATCATGATCTCCTTTGGTGTCTAATGCTATTCTCAGAAGATGTACTACATTCTCTTTCTTGTTGCCTGTTAAAATTTTACATGCCATTACTGTGTAAACGATCGACTATTTTCACGTTAATTCGTTTGACTTCATCATCTCTCGGTGCTAGGATTGGTTTGTGTACTCATTTCTTCTGTTGCTAACCCTTCGGGATGAAATTCATCAATAAGATTTCGACATAAGTCATCTTTTATTGGGAAGTTAAAGTGAGGAAAACGTAAAAATGTATAAGAGCCGAGAGCACAGGAACTGTGTCTGACAAAAGCATTGACATGAATAAGAGGTGAGTAGAGTAGTCTCATCTTGTGGGACTTGAAAAAATCTCTTGGAAAAAGTCTTGTCTCAAGATTTTCTTTTTTAATAGAGAGATATTAATTCTTTTAGAATAATTCCATTTAAATATTACTGTTAATATTATTAAAGTATGCTTTATCTGTGATTTTCTTATCTAACATAACAAGCTGTTGATCAATTACTGTCTCCTATTTAATTTTTGTCCTTTTAGAGAGGATAGTCCGTCACAGCCTTCAGATGCCTGCAGAATACATGGTCATCTATATGTGAACAAAGTTGCTGGGAATTTTCATATTACAGTAGGCAAGTAAGTAGTGGTTTTGTTACCAAAAAAGAAATTTGTAACCAGGTGATTGAAAATATGCTGGAGTTTATTTTCTATGATGATTTTTTGTTCTAAATCTATACCACAGTGGGATTTTGCTCTTCTTTACTTTAATCATGTACCTACTTCGTACTGGATATCCTTTATTTTTATTCTTTACTATTTCTTTGAATAATTAGCATTCTTTTGTAATAAAGTAAAAAACTTCTTACCTATTTGAATCCCGTAAATGCCGATAGGGACTCTGCTCTGTTTGGCCCTTGAGCAAGGCCCTTAACCTGCAATTGCTGAGCGCTTTGAGTAATGAGAAAAGCGCTATATAAAATGCAAAGAATTATTATTAATAAGCATACTAAATACAGTTAGCAATAAGCTCCAGTTTCAGTTGCTGCCCCAATTTGCATTTAAGTGCTGCTGCTTAATTACTGTCAGTATGAGATTAGTTTAGGCTACTTCGACACTACCATGTTTTCATGTAAAAATTCAGACATTAGTCTCCATTTTCACCTTTTGTTCCCACTACTCCAGTGTTCTTAACACCTGAAAATGCAGACTTTTGAAAACTATCTCCAGAGCCATATACTTCTGAAAATGAAAGCTTGGCTTCGTAATGTACATAGATAGGTGAATATGTAAACTTTTTAAAAACAGACTAATTGTGAACGTAGAGAGTTGTGTTCCATTCTTTGTGCTTATTGTGTTTCTGATCTGTATGCATCTAAATGTTGTTGGACTGTCATGGCTGACACTCATCACTGCATGGAAGTCAGGGACAGTGCCACTGGATCGGCAAACTGTGTTTGTGGTCCCCATCTTTAAAAAAGGTCACTGGAAGGTGTGTTCCAGCTTTAAGGGGATCACACTCCCAAGGCTTCTTTGGAAGGCATATGCCAGGGTTCTGCAAAAGGGGATTCATCTGTTGGCTGAACCTCAGTTTTAGGATGATTTCATCTTGGTTGCGGAACAGTGAACCAGGTTCTACCCTTAGAAGGAATCTGGAGAGTTCATGGGATTTTGGCCAACCAGTCTATATGTGTTTTGTGGATTTGGCAAAGGCATATGACCGTGTTGTTCAAGGTATCCTATGGGCGTGCTTTATGAAGTATGGTATGTCAAGCCTGTTGCTGCTGTTCAGTTCCTGTACAACTGGAGCAGAGGCTTGGTTCACATTGCTGGGAACAAGATATACTTATTGTTAGGACTACCCTCTGTCACGGATTCTGTTCATAACTTTTATGGACAGAATTTCTAGGTGCAGCCAAGTAGTGGAGAGTATCGAGTTCAGTTTCAAGTCACGGTTTTCAGCCAGAAAAGGGTGGCATTACCTCTCCAGGTTGAGGATGAAGAGCTGACTTAAGTGGAGGAGTTTAAGTATTTCAGAGTCTTGCTAACAAGTGAGGAAAGAAGGAAGTGGGAGATTGTCAGATGAATTCGAGCAGCATCTACATTCATGTAGATGTTGTACCAGTCAGGTGTGGGGAAGGAAGAGCTGAGTCAAAAGGCAAGGCTCTCAGGTTACTGGTCAGTCTACGTCACTGTCTTCACTTTTGGTCACAAGGTTTAGGTAGTGACTGAAAGAGCTAGGTCTCAGAGGCAAGTTGCAGAAATGTGCTTCCTTTGCAGGATGTCTGGGCTCAGCCTTAGAGATAGGGTGAGAAGCACAGACATTCAGGAGGAGCTCAGAGTAGAGCTGCTGCCAGCTGAGGTGGTTCCGGTTTCTTATTAGAAAACCTCCTGGATGACTCACTGTGGAGGTGTTTTGGACATGCCCAACTGGGTAGGGACCTCAAGGCAGACCACAGGACATTTTGGAGAGATTATATGTCTCAGCTGAGTTAAGTTAGTAAGGAAGACATTTAGTGACTGGAGTTTACTGTAGAGCACAATTTTTTTTTTCAGGTAACAGTATATTGTTTAACACTAGAATTACCAGAGCCTACGAAAAAACTCGTAGGTCCGTCCCACCTTAAATCGCTTCTCAAAACCGTTCTCACCTCTCCGCCAGCGTCTTTTGTTAATCTAAATGTGCTGATAAAAGAAAAGCTGCAAGTAGCTGGCTATTCCATCCCCCCAACGACTTAGAACGTGCACAAACTTCTCCCAGCTCATGCCTTGATTATCTGGGAGTGAAGTGGAGTTTTAGAGTGGAAATAATAGATCATTATTTGGAATACACGCATTTCACGTGTGTTCTGTTTCTACAGTAATCCGTGTAAACACATTTTTAAAACAGAAACGTTTTTCATATTGTAGTAGTAAATGACAAAATGTAAGCATAAACTATATAATGTATGAAGCTTGAAGTCCAAATATCAAACACATTTACAAAAGGTAGAAATATAACAGAACAAGTATGCTTTTATTCAAAAATATAACTGCAGAAAAAAGCCACCTTAGTATGCCACATTGACACATACTTATTACAATTGCCACGGTAGCATAATGGTATCAGCCGCTGACTAGTATTCAAAAGGTCATGAGTTCGATCCCGCGCAAATCAGTTTTGAGACATAAACTGCTGTTATTCTTACTATTTTATAATAAAAACATAAATTTGATTTCAGTGTGTAACAGCCGGTGTAGTTTATGATACTTGTAAAGGTTAGTTTTTTTTTTATTCACTTTTCATTCTCTCAGTCGTGTTCAGGATCCTTCCCTACACCCCCCCCCAAACCCAAATTGAGAATGCTGTTTTCACATAAAGATGCGCTGTAGCTCTGCAGCGTATTTGTGACTGCATTCTCGTACCAATGCTTGCGAACTGAAGAGCCTGCGTGCACTTTTCGTGGCATTACACGTCTATTTTTTTGAGCATGCCCGTGTCGCTCAAACACAGGAACATATGTTGGTGTACAAGAATAACAAAACAAGTGCACTTTTATTCTAGACGTGAAGAAAAAATAAAGCAAGTTACAGTAGGCGGTTGATACGACAGCTTGCGTGGTGCAATGCTAAGAACTGCTGATTTCCGATCCGTGCTATATAAAATCATCACATTCAAATATTAACAATTCTCACACACCCTTCCTACATTCACGACATGTGTACTTGTTGCAGTGTACACATCTCTCTGTGCTGTGGTTCCTATTACACTGAATGAGCACCTGACATTGTACTTTCTTCCCTATACAAATAACATTCGAGTATAGCGCGTCTCCAAATAAATCACATTTGAGTTATAGCACGTCTTTATGTGAAAAAAAGCAGTGTCGCGGGGGGGGATCGTGGACGCGACTGAGAGAATGGAACTGAATTAAAAAAAAAAGCTAACCTTTATAATTATCATGCATTTACACTGGCTCTTACAGACTGACTGAAATCAAATGTATGTTTTTATTCTAAAATAGTTCAATACATGCAATATTATTTGAAAAAGAAGAGCGTCAGATCGGGTTTGAATACACGCTGACGCTGTTACAAAAGGAGTCTGCTTATTCAGTGCAGCAGTTTCAACGCACAGTACATGCAATATTGAAAACGAACAGCGTCAGATCGGGTGCATATTCAAACCCGATCTGACGCTGTTTGTTTTCAAATAATATTGCATTAGTGCGATGATGTTTTTACATATATTGTCTCTTTCATTCATCTTGCGGTTTGTAATCAGTGACCGCGTGTTTTTTCCTCGATCTTGCCAGTTCGCACATGTTGCTGTATGGTGGTGTTTCTTTTGTACTCCAGGACATGCAGAAGACAGAATAGTACAGAGCAGTAAGTTCAGCGCTATATGCAATCAGACAGAAAGACAGACAGGCAGAGAAGGCACTAGATATATAAATAAACAGGGAAGGCATTGTATAATAGATATATAAAAAACAGCTAAGGGGATAGATATATAGAAAGGAAAGGCACTATATGATAGGCAGACAGGGAAGCTCCTATATAATAATAAAATTACTGTTATTACTATATAAATAGACAGGGAGTTCAGGCAGGCAGAACAGCGAAGGTTAAAAATAAATAGATTTTCTCCCTACCGGAGATTCGAACTCGGATCTCTTAAGGTATTGTTCTCTAATTGACAAAATCTTACCAGTACGCTACGGAAGCCGTTGTAAAAGTTCTGAACCTTTTATGAAAGTGTATTTGCTCTTTGGCTGTCAGGCTTCACACATTTTATAGTTTATGTCTACATTTTGTGACATTTATTACTGAATTATGAAAAAGTTTCTGTTTTAACATTGTGTTTACACAGATTACTGTAGAAACGGAACACACATAAAACACGTGTGTTCCAAATAACAATCTATTATTCCACTCTAAAACTCCACTTCACTCCCAGATAATCGAGGCATGAGCTCGGAGAAGTTCGTGCACGTTCTGAGTCGGTGGGGGGATGGAATAGCCGGCTGCTTGCAGTTTGTTTTTATCGGCACATTTACAGGACAAAGGAGGCTGGCGGAGAGGTGAGAGCAGTTTTAAGAAGCGATTTAAGGTGGGACGGATCTACGAGTTTTTTCGTAGGCTCTGGTAATTCTAGTGTTAACCAAATAGTGGATTTACATGATAAAGAAGATGTGGTGATCTTGGGGGACTTTAACAAATATCGATTGGGGAGCCTCTCTTGTAAATAAAGGAGAGGAAATTGAAATGGAATTCATGGCAAAACACTGAATGGGAAAATATAAACCTTGTAACTGTAACGTTTTTGTTATTAATCCTATTTTACTTCTCCTAAAAATGTTTTACTGCTTTTTTTTTTTATATAAAGTTTAGAGAATCCCAAGCAAAATGAAAATAAAAAAAAGCTGTGAATCAACTAAGTGAGCCGACTATTTAATCCAAGCATTCTAAAAGAAAAAATAAATAGATCACCTCAAGATTAAATAAAAACAATAATGAGTTTAAACATTTCAAAATAGATAAGTTATCCAAATGTGCTTTATGCCCTTAGTGTGGGATTTTACTAGCATTATTAAAAGTAATTGCACAAGTTGTATATAATTCTTTATTAACCATATTTCCAGATAAATTGACACCTGAAAACGTGACAAAATGAATTCCTGTAATTATAGGCGATTAAACTGTACATCAGCCCCATTGAATTATAGAAAGTATTTATAAGTAATAAATCAGAGTTGTGCTTGTAAGAGTATGATATTCCAGCATTTTAACAAATAAATGGAGTAGTACACAAAAACAAAGTATTCAACAAAACTTACTGACAGTAGACTTTCATTCAGTTAAGTTGTAAAGATTACAACACATCCATTGAATAATCTAAATTAAATTTGTATAGTGCTCCCAGCCAATCTGTTGTGCTTTGTTAAAATATAGTGATGTGCAAACTCTGTCATCACTTTCCATGTCGACAAGTGATATGACTGGTGCTGTCTCCAAGTCTGATGTTATAATCCTACTAACATAGGAATGTTTATACGTATAAATGTACAGGTAATTTGTGTGTTTGCAGAAGAAAATAAGATACATCAACATGCATATTTAAATGTAGTAGTTTATCTTTATTTTGAAAAAAATTTAAGTAATCAACATTTGAAATCACAAAGTGTTTCTTACTTTTGGACTATGCTTTTATGCTTTTAAATACTTACCTGTCAATGTTACCAGTAGGTGCATGCTGTTACTCATATATAAAGCAGCCCTCCAAGGTGAATAGGTAAATGAATTTGCTGCAGTTCAAATGTGTAGCTTTGGGATAGGCATTGTCCCTGAAGATTGGGTTTTTGAGTCTGTGGTACATGAAGGATAAACATGTACTACTAGAAGCTGCGGATTCAGCTTTAGCCCTTTCATTTTGCTTTCCCTATCTGCAGTTGAAGAGTTAAATGTTCATACATTAATTTAGCTCAAATATGCATTGTTAATTTTGTTTATTAAATGTTTTTGAGCTTTGTTTCTTGACGCATCCGTGTTAGTAGGTCTACACTGTACTGTGTGATTGTGAGTGCATATAGATTCATTAACTCTGTGGCAGCAAAGCTTAAATCATCTTTGCTTTGGGACTGATGTGGGAAGCCAAGAGTACACAAAACGTTCAATTTGCAATGGTGATTTTTCTTTTATTTTCAGGATATGAAAATTGCATTTTCCTAATCCTTTCCAAGTTAATCTTTGATACAAAGACAATTTCAGGAAGATAGAAATGAGGTTTGAATTTATTTATGCTTTATAAATTAGATTAGAAGGCTCTAAAGTAACACCTATATAATTTATGTTGGTATATGTGTGTGAGAAAGTTATTATGAAAAGTTCAATTTTCTATTCTTTCTGATATTACCTACCAGAAGGTAAATGTTTGGGGGAAAAATAAACACCAAGGCGCTGTATGTATAGATATATGTCGATAAAGATTCTTGTTCCTGACTTGTGTTGGTTATGTCTGTGATGACCAGTCTTGTTCCCTTCTCCTCTGACCATGTTTAGACTGTTCTTCTTAACATGGCAGTGGCCAGGAAAGCATTAGGAACAGAAGCAGGCCACTAAACCGCATTTATTAAGAAAACTCCCTTTGTGCAAGTGAGCAGATGAAAGGTCAAATCAGTACAGTAAATGTATTAATTTATTTTCAGATTTAAATTTGGTGAAGGCAATAAATAATAATCATGCTTGCTGTCTGTGCTATGTTTGTTGCCTCTGATATGCAGACAGTGAAGGGGGAATGAGTGCTCTGTGGGAGATAAAATGCCATAGCATTTAATTTGGAGAGTAAAAGTTTTCAAGAGTTGGAGACTCCACTAGACAAATGCCAGCTGTACCTGAAATTTTAACTGTATTTTATTTCAGGTAGTATCAGTGTAAGCCTTCAGCTACATATATAGTGTAGGGTGAACTACTAAGTATCAAGTGTGCATTTATGTTTGAATCGACCTATTGCAATTATCACTTGACACAGATTAAGCCAACTATTTGGTAATGTCTGATGGAATCCTTAGATTGAGTTTTTCTGGTGGTTGGTGAATCATTTGCTTCATGCATTTTAGCTTCTTTGCAATGACTGCATATGCACACTAATCTGTACAAATGAGAAGAGACCATAGAGTCCATAAAGCTTGTTTGTTTAACTAATAACCAAGATGTTTCAATAACTCATCCAGGTCAAGGTTTTTGCTTCAGCTAAATGACTCTGTAATTTGGTTCAGATGTTCCACAACTCTTTGCATAACAAAGTGCTTCTTGCCTTCAGTCTTAAGTACACTTTAAAGTTAGAGTTCCAACACTAAGATCAGCTCCTGATGTAGCACTTTGCTGTCATCCTGTCTTTGGACTGCTTTGTAAACACAGAACCAAACATTTAGTGGGGTGGGACTGAGTAGTGTGGGTGGAGAATCACCACCATCTGGCTAGACCAAAGTTCACTATAAGAATTACAGGTGTGTTAAACTTCTATATATAATTTTACAAAACCACAAATTCTGCAAAGTAATGAGGTGTATTAACTTATTATATACCTGTAGATATTGGCTTGTGCATCAGATTTCAGGCCTTTCACTTTTTAAACTCGCTCTCCTACTCTGTTCTTGTTTTCAGACTTTTGTATTTTTACCTTATCTATAGAATAACATTTTAAAAGAAGTCTCATTGCTGCCGTTTGCCTAATATTTTCATCACTTTGTCTGTAAATCTTTGTGACAAAGATGGATAAATCTCTATTGCAACCAGAATGTCCTGCCGGTTTATCTGTTTCTATTTCAGGTATTGCCCATGAGTTTCTGCTTGTTTTTTTGATGCATTTATTACTTACTTGTGCAGTTTATCCTTTTAGTATGTGCATTTTTTATAGTCACTGTCATTTTACCCAAGCTGCACAGCTTCACTCATTTCATCATTGACATGAAAGAATTTTACATAAAGATTTAAAATCATAAATGACTACATGAATTTTTAGCTTACATGAAAACAGAAAATGACACCATTTAAAACAGACAAAATGAACCATTTAATTTTTGCCATAAAAATAGCATTTAAAATAAATAATATATGAGATGTCATTGTTTTTGCTATATGCGGTGCAGTCTTTTGATCCCTTTATACTTTTTTTCTTGCTCCCTACACTGTAAGAAAAAAGGAAACATATGCTTGTTAAAGAAACTGTTACATAGAGTATAACATCTACTTCAAGAATAACACTTCAGTATTTATGACTGCTTTGGTTTGTATTTTTTCAATAATGATACAATGCTGAGACTAGGCTCTTGAGGGTTCTTTAGTGAATGTTCATGACATTTCTGGGTGACTACCATGTTAGCTATTTTTTTTCTTCTTTATACAGTTACAACTGTGAAATTTTAGCAGTGTCTTTCACATAATGTACATATTTTTACCAGCATAAATATCTCTACACTACTCTAACCCTCCTTTTTCTTTCAGGGCTATACCTCACCCTAGAGGCCATGCACACTTGGCAGCACTTGTTAGCCATGACAGTAAGAGTTTTTTTTTTTTTGTTATTTTTTTCTTGTTTGTTTCTGTACTTTAACTGGTTCAGAATTAAAGTATTTATTGTAATGTGATTTAAGGATAGTACAAACAAACTATACAGCCATTTAATTAGTGTGTTGTGTACTTTATTCTCAGTAGTAACACAACTTGTAGAATTAAGGGAAATTTCATTGTTTGGCCTCTAGATGGAGTATTTGATTCATTATTTGTCTTGCAACCCAACTGATGTGAACAATAAGCAACCAAGTCCTACTTCAGCTCTGGATGTGTGGACTGCTTAAACACACCATTTTCATTATGCCATTCAAAGCAGAGTTTAGTCTGAATATATTTTTCTAATTCATGATTCTTTGCATTTCATTATTGAGAACTTTATTGTTTAATATAAAATCCTTGGAACATTTTATCCAAACAAAAAATGAAGTCTGTTGTTAAAGTTTACTTTGTTTTTCTTAATAGCATACAACTTTTCACACAGAATTGACCATTTATCCTTTGGAGAAATTGTTCCAGGAATAATCAACCCTTTGGATGGAACAGAAAAAATTTCCCGAAAACGTATGTATTTTTGTTGGAAGTCTTGGCAATATATGTACAATGAAGGTCAAACCATTCATGATTTTTCATAAATAAGACAAAAACATAGATTTTCATGTCATTATTTTTATATGTTTTGTAATGATGACTGAGAAAAATCTTTAATCTCATGTTTTAATGGAGAACAAAGATTTTAAAAAAGTTTATCATATGATGCAAGCTAATTGTGACCAGTGTATAATCTTCATGTCAGTAATTCAGTCATTTGCTCACAACATGCAAAACGCACAAATTTTGTTTCTAAATACTTCTTCTTTTGGCTGCTCCAGTTAGGGGTTGCCACAGCAGATCATCTTCTTCCATATCTTTCTGTCCTCTGCATCTTGTTCCGTCACACCCATCTCCTGCATTTCCTCTCTCACCACATCCATAAACCTTCTCTTAGGCCTTCCTCTTTTCCTCTTACCTGGCAGCTCTACCCTTAGCATTCTTCTCCCAATATACCCAGCATCTCTCCTTTGCACATGTCCAAACCTCAGATTTTGTTTCTAAATACTTGAACATCATAAACAGGAAATGGATTCACATAATACTGAATTTTGGTTCTCCATGAATACATGAGATTAAATTTTTTTCTTGGTCGTCACTGCAGAAAACATTGCAAACTAACATATAAAGAAATCAATTTTTTAGTGGAGTATTCTTTTAAGTTGAAGACTCAGCAATGTTTCCTTCAAAGCATAAACTAAATGTGTCTGAAATTACTCTGTTGTCATTTTAAAGTGTTGTACACTTTGCTTTTCCATTAACTTTGAAATGCATAGTCAGTCTGTTGTGGCTGGAAGTTCTAGAATGAAAATACTATACTGTTAATTTTAAAGTACTGATTCAGCAGTGACATCTGTTACAGTTAGCGGAGTTTGAATCATTAAAATTATATTGTTTATAAATAGTCGAAAAGTTAAAGTTTTGTATAAGAAAAAAACAACTGCTTGAAATGACTTATTTATTATATACTTCTGGCTGTGTTACCTGGCTTTTCCTGGGAAATTTCCTAAGGCAATTTTTTTAAAATTGATTTTGTCTGATTTGTTTTCTGTATATTTGGTGTGGTGCTTTCATTTTCCTGTTTACTGGTATAGTTTTGAGATAATTCGGTCACATCAGATGATCAAGATAATGTATTTGGTTACAGTGTTTTGTGTACCCAATTTTAAGTTTGAGCAAGATCAATAGTAGTAAAAGGTTCCTAAACATCAAAATGACATCTGCCTGAAGCTCCTGTGAAACTTAGTTTTTTTAACTCCTAACTGTTTACCCCACATTTCTGTAAACCTGTAATGCTAATGCCATGTGTTTTTCCTGTTTAAGACACCTCCCCTTTTTCAGTCATCATTCTTCCCTATTGGTCAGTAGTACTGTTTGTCTACACAGCTTATAGCTTCAGCTGGAGACCTTCATTTGCACGTGCTCACATGCTGCAAACCGTCCTCTGACTGGCTTCTACTCTTTGTCTTAGGGCTTCTGCCAGCACTGTCTGGCATTGTAGCATAGTGTTCTCAGTACAGTATTATTGCTGACAGATATGGACAAATAAAAATTTTGGTCCAGTAACATCTCCACATTTCTGTCAAATCAAAGCATTTTTTTAGATTTTGGGAAATTTAGTTTTTCTATGTGGAGGGGGTTACCCATAAATATTGATTTATCAAAATGTCCTTTCTTACTAGGTACCTAGTGCCCCAGCTCTTTAACTAACAGCTCTTTCTGTCAAAAACATGAAAACTTCTGGGTGTTTCCAAATTTTTTGAGCACTAAGATATTTCTTATACATCAATATTTAGGTGGTTGTTCCATTGAAAGTCAGTCATAACACCTTAAACAATAATTATAATGTGTCATAATGTAGTTAATCACTTTGGGTAAAAATAAAAACCATTAGGACATGGTGTTTGGAGGGTATTTAGGATTTCAGTGTCATTTTATATAAGCTGGCTTTAGACATCCCCCAAACAAAAACAAGTTTTTGTTTTTTAAGTTTGGTGTCACATGCCTTTAGAAAATGTTTTACAGGTTTACTATGTATTTCTACTTGGGCTTTGGCATGTTATTTTTGTTTAAAATTAATATTGCAGATATTAATATTGCTAAGCAAAACAAAGTATTTCATGCTGCTGTTGCAGTCTTGTAGCACATAATTTAGAGATAGCTAATGGATAATGAGCTATCCCTTAACAGGAGAAGCAGGCTTTTCAGTCTGTGTCATCCTGTTTTTAAAGAGCTATGCCTGATCTTAAATGGCAGCATTAATTCCTAAATGTGTAACACTGCAACACATGCTGTGCAGGCTGCTTAGAACTTTAGTGGCTAAACTGTAAAGTGGTAAGGCTTTTGGTTAAATCCCCACGTCTTTCTTACTGTGTTACTCTGAGTAACTGCCAGTTAACTCCAGCTGCAGAAGAATGGGAATAGTTGTAGTGCAAGCATTTCCTTTGTAAGTCACAAATAAAATAATCAGCAACTAAATGAAATTTGCAAAGCTAACCCAATAGAGTCCTGTGTAGAAGATAAACTACGTTCCACTTCGTCTACATAGCCATTTTTTGTATTATTATTTGTAGGCTGTCACTCAGCTAGAGAAAGTGTTCCAATCTGTTTTCAGGTACTTTCTAGTTAACAGGTGTAGTTATTGATGGTTTATTCCTTGGGATCTCTTTAAAAATGTGAGTCTGATATTTTTATGTGTTTTCCCCTTCTACTAATGTGTCCATGTTTTGTTTCTTTTTTTTAACTATTACAGATAATCAGATGTTCCAGTACTTTATTACAATTGTGCCAACAAAACTTCACACTTCTCAAATCTCAGCTAACACTCACCAGTATTCAGTGACAGAACAGGTAAAATGAGGTCTGAGTTTTGTATGTATCGCTACATTTTTGATAAGACAGTTTACTGTTCTAGGAAAAGCATGTGGTATTCACTAATACACTGATGGTGGTTACTTGCTGGCTCTCCTGTTAGTGATGAACTGATTGACCAGTGATGCATTAATTTCCTGAGTACCAGGAAAATGGTATGCCAAATCCTATCTAAGCCTCACTTTTCACAAGGCAGGAGCCAACCCTTGATGTTCTGATACAAAACATGCTATGTTCTGTATTGTTCTGTGTCGCTTAACATATCTAGATGTAAATACCAGAGAATAAAAGCTTTAACTTTGATCTCTCTCTCTTCTCATATTCATCTTTTGATCTCGCACAGAAATGTCTTCAGTGCACAGTAAAAACAAATTGGCCTTGCTGTTCCAGTACTTTTGGAGTGTACTGTATATAGTTACTGTGAATAGTTAAGGGAGCAAAAGATGAACAGATCACCAAAAGGCATAACATTAAAGATGGCATATTTCTTTACAGCATTTTATGCAAAATTAGTGTATTACTTTTGTTTTGTACATGCAAAAGTTTGGCCATCCCAGATATTTAAGGTCTCAAATAACTTTTACTGAAGTCTCAGACCTTCATTAGCCCATTAGGACTATGGCTTGTTCACATTCATCTTTAGGAAACTCCAGGTGATGCAAATTACAAAGCTCTATGAATTCTCAGACTCCTCAAACCTTGTCCCAACAATCAGCAGCCATGGGCTTCTCTAAGCAGCTGCCAAGCACTCTGAAAATAAAATAATTGATGGTCACAAAGCAGCAGGAGGCTGCAACAAGATAGCAAAGCGTTTTCAGGTAGCTATTTCCTTAGTTCGTAACGTTATTAAGAAATGACAGTTAATAAGAATGGTGGAAGACATGTTGAGGTCTGGAAAACCAAGAAAACTTTCTAAAAGAACTGCTCCTTGGGTTGGTAGAAAGGCAAATAAACTCCCAAGCCCCCCCTGACACCTGAACAAATATGACCTTCATAGTTGAGTCAACAGAAGAAAACCTTTCCTGCATCCCAGCCACACAATTCAGCGTCTGGAGTTTGCAAATGAACATCTAAACAAGCCCGATGCATTTTGGAAGCAAGTCCTGTGGACTGATGAAGTCAAAATAGATCTTTATGGCTGCAATGTACAAAGGTATGCCTGGTGAAAAGAACACCTCTCCAACTATTAAGCATGGGGGTGGATTGATAATGCTTTGGCGTATTCTGCAGTCAGCACAGGGAGCATATCATTGGCAGTGGGAAGAATAATTCATATAAATATCACCAAATTCTAGAGGGAAAAATCACACCATTTGTAAAAAAAAAAAAAAAAAGTTGAAGTTATAAAGAGGATTGTTTCTACAACAAGATAATGATTTGAAACACATTTCAAAAATCTATAATGGAATACCTCAAGAGGAGCAGGCTAATGGTTTTGCCATGGCCCTCAAAGTCCCCTGACCTAACATCATTGAAAATCTGTGGACAAGAGAGCAGCACATGTGAAAATCTTGCAGAATTAGAAGTCTTTTGCAAGGATGAATGGGCGAAAATACCCTAACTAGGAACTGAAAGACTTTTAACTGGCTACAAATAGCATTTACAAGCTGTGACACTTGCCAAAGGGTGTCTTAGGAAATACTGGCCCATGTTGCATGCCCAAACTTTTGCTTCATGCCCTTTTCGTTATTTTGTTATTTTGTGTCAGTGAATGATGGAAATAAAATGTAATCTTGCTTAAAATATTAAAGAAATTTGTCTTTTAACTTTATAGCATTTGGTGATCAGTTCATCTTCTCCTCACTTATCTATTCACAATAACAGACATTTTAAGCAAAGGTGCCCAAACGTTTGTATGTCAATGAGTATACTGTATATACATTTAATATATATAATCTATTTTTTATAGATATATATGTATATATACACACACACACACATATACATACGGCTTCACTTTTATATGTAAGCGTACCTAAATATATAACGCAGATTTTTCACTGCTTTGCGGGTTTCTGTGGACAGTGGGTCTTTTTACTTCTGGTACATGCTTCCTCAGTTTGTTTGCCCAGTTGATTTCATACAAGGGATGCAATTGGGGGATGGCTGAGAAGCTACCCAATCAGAGCATGCAGCTAAGTTCCTGTGTGCTGATTGGCTTGGCGACGGACCACCAAATTCGATTGTGCTGTGTTAACCAGGAAGTCTCGTCTCGCTCATTCAGCATCAACGTGTTTCGCTGTGTAAAGAGTTAACTTTTGTGCTCTTTTGTGTTTATCTTTGTGCATAGTCAAGCCCTTTGTTATGGCTCCAAAATGATCTGGCTATCGTAATGGCTGTAACATATGTGATATCGGAGACGCACGATATCTTTAAAATAATAATTAGGTTTTGCTGTATATAAACAGTGTGCTTACATACATAATTTCAATGAATCTTACCTAATATACAAAGGGTTTATGCTGTATACCTGTGCGGGAAATGTTTATAACAGTGTGGGAGAGTTTATAAGGGCTTAAAAAATATAAAAATAAGCATATGAACATGCATGTATGTATGTATATATGTATATATATGTACAGTATGTATGTATATATGTGTATATATTTATGTGTGTGTTTGTGCATATACACACACTGTTTATATAGAAGTCTTTTAGCAAAGTTTTATCCATGCACCCCATTGTGTCATGACCCACAGGGAAGGGGTGGGTAGAGTCCCCACTTGAAATGTGTGAGTGTCCCCTATGCATGTTATCCCAAAAATGTAGCCTCTTATCTTATAGTGCCACTTAAGTTGTTAGTAATCTGTAAGCATGTTAATGTTCACCAAAAGTGAATCTGGACTGTCTGCTGAAAAGGAACCATCCATATAAACACCGTAATAAGTAGAACAGAGATTATTCAGTGGATATCTCCTACTGTTTTAATGTAGCATTTATTTTATTGTATCTTTAAGTCAGAATAACAATGTTTTTCATTGTGCTTTTCCTTGCGATGTTTATGGTCTTATTCCTAGCACCTTTCTCATGCTTAAAGATTAAGAAGCTGTTTCTAATCACATATATACAGTATTATGTTGCAGTGCTCTGTGTTTTCATGTAAGCATTTCTTCTTTAAAGGTATAAATGACAAATAGGTGACCTTAGTTTTCTTGTTTTCAAAATCATTGGCATTTAAATGTGACCAGTTTGAATTTTTTTTCTTTTCTTCCCATGCTGCATTGATTCCAAATTTTATTTACAATGCCTCTACCCCACAGGTGTGCACTCTACACCTACCTGAACACTGGAGCCACCTTAGCTTATTTTATGATTAATAATGTTTGCTGTTGGTTATCAGCTGCTTCCAATCTCATTAACTTTTTTACTTCTGATTGTACCTCAGCTACTAGTATCTTTTGCTGTCCTTGCATTTCTGTAGCGGGTTTTGCTTGGCAGCCTATTCATCAGCAAAAGCCTGTGATGTATTTGGGAGGTCTGAAAGCTGAAATTCTGCTAAATACATGAACATTTAAACATTCTAACTTTAATATCTGACCTTTCTTTTTCTGTCACCTGCACTGTGCTGTTGTGGTGTTATCTTATGTAAATATACTTTTTCTTTCATTCAAAGGACAAAAATGCTCTCTAAATGCTTAAATAATATTTAAATATAATCAAAAATAACAAAACAAGGTTTCCATATGTAAAGGTTGACAGAACAAATTTAATAGCATGACAGTTAATCTTTTTTAATTTCTAGTCTTCTGCATATAAATTCAGTAGCAAGGCATATATCTTTTCAAAGCTGGGTTTAAGGTTTCTTTATTTAGTCATTTTTACACAAGAAAACATGAAATTTGCCTTCTCGGTTACATCTAATAACAAGGAGAATGAGATAAAACAGACGCACAGAAACAAGAAAGGTTAAGGTAAAGCAGTAAGATAATACATATTTACACCAAAAAAAAGGTTACAGGATATATATCAAAAACCTTAATCATTATCTCTGATAATGTTTCCATATGTAAAGGTGACAGAACAAATTTAATAGCATGACAGTTAATCTTTTTTAATTCTAGTCTTTTCCATATAAATTCAGTAGCAAGGCATATATCTTTTCAAAGCTGGGTTTAACATAAAAGAAAACAGTAAAATGCACAAAAATGTGATAAAATTGTACATGGATATGACCCAGTTTTTTCTGTCATCCAACTGGCATTGCACCTGACTCAGCATAGCATGTAGTGAGTACAAATGCAGCACCATGCAGATTTTGCTGGCTTATCTTGGTTATCCAGCCTTCAGGCACTTGCAGGTAACAAACATCTTCAGAAGGGTGAGCAAACGTCTCATTTAAGATATGCAGTGTACATTACATGTTAAAACTTACTCTTGTTCAGTGATTCTGTTTTAAGCACAGATTTTGCATTTTCCACAGAGTTAGATACTTGCTTTTTACTTATGATGGCCTTGTTGAAATATCCATTAAATCGAAGTATTAAATTACTTTTATTCTTTACTTATTTACAAAAGATTTTGGTTCTTTGTATAAGAAGCCTGCACACTTTTACTGGGACAAGTATGTACTGTGATGTTTTGTTTTTTTTTTTGTCAAATGACATGCACAAAATAACCTTTGCATACTTCTATAAGTCACGTAAAAAGTGAAACTAGCATACATTTTCAACCTCGCTGAATCTGATTCAAAGTCACGTGGTTCTGGTGCCTATTTTAGCAGTATTGAATGTAAGGCGGAAAACCACTTTGACAGGAGTCCATTCAGTCCATCATGGGACACACAAATTCACACATGCAGGCAAGGCCAGTTTAGAGTCGTCATTTAACTTAACCTGCACACCTTTGGGAATGTGGCAGGAAATCCAGTATAGTCCATGTCAAGTAATACAAAGAGTACACAACATGTGTTTCTGCCTAATTGATGCTCATCATGCCTTTGATCTGCTTCTCGCTTCTGAGAGGGCGTGGCAGATGTTTGCCGTCCAACCACAAGTGTTACTGGTAGGTGACTACCCAGATAATCAGATTGCAATTCAGACCTTTGGGTATAATACTTAGATCTACACCCTGTCAAGTAAGTGAACCAGCTTTCGTGGTGTAATGTCTGAGGCTTTGCCTCAGTTGCTGACGTCCAAGATTAAGTACCACAAGGGGAAGGAAGCAAAGGTGCATACACCTGATGAGCCCCAATTAGGGTGAAACATGTGTCATGTACTCTTTGTAATATTTGACAGGTGTTCAATAATCTCTCTATCATAAAAGGAAATCCTAGGATGAGACTTTCTCTGAGATAATTTCAACTCCCGCGAGATAAGACTTGATTTTGACGAGTCCCGCCCTCCTCTCAAACATTTTTCAACCACGCCCACGGTCCAGTCACTTCTCATTTGTGTGAATGCTATTGTCAGACACAGTTCCTGCGCTCTCAGTTCCAAGCAGGGTCGGAAATAAAAGACAAAGAGTAGAAGACAGTAGACTCGTAAAGAGGTTCAAAAACGTTGGCATGATACACATGCAGAGCAGGTTAGAGATTATGAAAGTACAAAAATTCATAAGTCTCAAAGAAATTATAGTAAAGATCACAGCGCTAACAAATGGAAATTATTACTCGGTGAAATAACGGAACAGTGAGAAGAGATCGAATATATGGACATAAGTGATATGACAGAAGTATGTAGATATTGTTTGGCTTTAAACTTTAAGTTAGTGACTTGTCTAAGTCGTGTTGCCATCAGGGAAAAGTAGTGTTTCTTCCCAATGAAGAGGCCTATCCGCGAGAATTAAACGATTTGTTGTTTGGTGAAATCCACATGCAAGAGCGTCAGAGATGCAAAGTGGCTGGCATGTAGTGTAGGCCGGGGGGTTGGCGAGCGAAGCCACCCCCTAGTTAGTGTAAGTATGTAGGTATGTGTGTGTGTGTATATGTATGTATGTGTGTGTGTGTGTGTGTGTGTGTGTGTATA
>JANRMT010062791.1:240606568-240620435 GCA_026402145.1 Polypterus bichir lapradei | reverse complement strand
AAAAAAAAGTGCAATAGAATGAAATGGACCTGTGGAGGCGTCTTGATTCAAATTGGAACCACATTGGACAAATTTTCCAGCTGCTACTTGAAAATGCAGCAGTATTATTCAGGGCTTAATTTTTTCATGTCTTTTTAATATTTTGAGAATTTTGTTTTACGTACATTTAAAACCAATAGATGTGAAGAATTTGCAGAATATTTATTTGAAACCGTAAATGTAACCTTGGTGAATTCTGTGTTTAGTAAGACTGCTTAAATCGGTCTACTGTTCAAATGATAAACACAAATACCAAGGACTCATTTTTATATTTAAAAGGAGCTTTTTTGTCACTAATCTGTCCACCTTATGTCCTCTGAAGGCCAAACAACTGTTGTTGTTCTTGTCTTTCTCACTCACCTATAGCAATAGTAAAATTAAAAGTGAAGCAGCGTGTGAGTAGCAGATCGCAGACCTTCCTGTTTCTGGTTTTGTTGGTTCTTGGCTTTGGATAGATGTATGTATTAGACAGTCCTTTGTAGGTGTGAACTATTATTTGGCTTTTGTGCGTTCAGTGACACTAGCAAATCTCACTTTTGTGATTGATTTTTATCTGTTATAAGAGTGCCACTTAAAGATTGTACATCTGCACTTTTTGACAAAATGAAAATGATGAAATATTTTTTTTATTTTTGAAAAGTTTCAAATTTTATTTAAAGATTTATATGAGTATTTCATTAGTAAATCTTGGAAATCTCAGAATTCAAGAATGATGTCTATTTTTATTTTTAAGTGGTTCCTGGTCTGTATGACTTCTGAAATTTCTGTGGACTTCAGTCCTCAGATATCTTTTTTTTTTATGTAACCTCCCCAAATTAAAGATGTGAAAAGCAGGTGTCCTTCATGTTGACAGTAATAACATAAATACAAATGGGGTTGATGCTCTTCATTTCCTTCTGAGTGTGTGTATATTTGTATCTATGATTTGTGAGTTTTTTGAAGGGATATGTATAACCGATGTAAACTTGCCATCTGGAATAGTGCAGGATCTTTTCTAATAATCAGGAGGGACTTTACACCAAACCCACTGAGTAAAAAGAAGTGTGAAGGTGTTTCTGTGACTTGCCATGGTTACTAGATGATGATGTATGGCTTTTGTACAGTACACTCCTGAGACCTCGTATGCATTTAAAGTGCCTGGCAGGAGTGCCAGTCTGCCGTCCCTGCTGCTGCTTAGTAGTTTGGGAGATGAGATCAGGCCTCCCTCCTAAGATTTCATTTCAGTGCTCATTAATTGTGCAAGACATTTTACTTGAATAGAACTGCATGTTACTAAAAATGTCTGAAGGCAAGAAAACACTATTAAAACAGAAATAAAAAAAATGATGTACAAAATTTCAGCTAAAATCTTTCAAATTGAAGAGTTTAATTGAGTGTATTGCTTAATAAAAGTGACTTCCAGAGTTTGAGGGCATTGCGATTGCAGACTTGCAGTAAGTACAAGACTGAACAGATATTCTGGAGCACAATCCCAGAAATTTGTATTCAAATTATTATTAAACTCCTAAATGGTGCTGGGGTGTGTTTTGAGCGACGAGAACTGGTGTTGGGGTCATCCCTTACAAGGGGTTATATGTGTGAGTCTTTCCCTTTGTCTGTCAGCAGATATCTACAGAAACATCTACTGACAGTGTCTTTTCTACATCCCAACTGAATACCATCTACCTATGTAAACCAGTGCTCTTATATCAAATTTCTATTTAATTTCATCAGATATAGAATGCAGTATATTTCCGAGACCATCATCTTTCCTCTCATTGTCCAAAAGAAGTCATTGTTTTTAGTAAGTACTGCTGCAGGGTTCCACTCCTTCTCTGAGCTGCCAGTTGGCAGTTCATACTCTTACTGCCAGTTCCTAATTTAATTAGTGCCTGTGCTGGGCTGGAAACAGTCACCAGAGTAGCTCAGCAGTGTGAAGGTGACTATTTATGAGAAGCATGTCTCTTTTTGGGGACTTGGTGCTTATATAACCAGGGCACAACTGCCATATGTTTAAATAATGCTGAATCTGCCCAACGGTGACATTTTTCTTTAATAAATTGGAAAACTAATATTTATCTCTTTTTTTTTTTTAGTTTAATAGTCTTGCTTGTTTGTATTTTTCTGTTCTAGGCCAGAGTACACTGAATATTAAGCTAGTCATCTGCTGGTTGCACACCAGTACAAATCAATGGGGTCGCAGGAGGCGGCAATTTTAAATGTCATTCCCGTTGAGGAGTTTGTTTTGAACAGAATGGCTGATTGCACAGTATGACTGGCCGTGCCTGTCAGTGTCATTTAAATTACTTACGTGAACATTGAAGTTATGGAATGCTTTGTATATTTTACATAGTCTGCCTCTAATGAGCTTGGTGGTGCTATTTTTTGCATGACTGCTTTCAGTTGTGCCTAAAATGTTTGAGACGCCTGTTGTCACTGGTAAAACTTCAGATAGACAAATGCATTTTACACAGATTTACTTTCCAGTGCAAAAATAAAAACCAAAACAACGCACTCCTTGATTGAATGATGACAAGAAAACTGCTTTAGCAGAAGGAATGCTCTGTGAACCTCCCGATACAGCAATGCCTTTCAGTGATTTTCAGCATTGCAAATTCTACACATAAACAAGCCAGATGCAAAGAAAATCCAGTTGACGTTAAATGTATGTGTAGTGCCAAGCAATATGTGCTGTCCTTTAACATTATATTTTCCTGATGATGTAAAACCCCAATGAACAATCAGAATTCCCTCATCCATTAGATTTTTCAAGGAATGGGCATGACATGGATGATCCTACAAGGTTGTTCAAAGCAAACAGACTTTATATACATTGAATGTAACCGCAAGCATCTGTATGAAAATCATCCTTATGAGTACCAGGCAAAACCAAAACTTACCAGTTTTTATGATGAGTGTTTCTATTTTACTGGCAGATCTTCAGTTGCAAAATGTTTTGTATTTTTAATATCTCACATGTGACAAAAGAACCATTTGAACTGTGGTCAATTACAATTAATTATTGAGGTTGTGTAAATGAAATCTATTTAATGTACAGTGCATCTTTATTATCACAATATACACATGTAAATATTGTCTCAACATTTCTATCAGAAATATAAATGGACTTTAATCATTATTTGTGATGGTGGTTTAAAACTGCTACATAGTATGTGATCTCCCGCTTAGATTTTCAAAATAAAGGAGCACACTCCGTGCTACTGTTAGGGATTTATGGATTAATTTTGCTACTAGACATTGTACTCTTTTTGATATAAAAGAGCACTGGAAATGAATGGCATAAAGTAAATGTGACTTAATTATAATTCTTGGCATTTTCAATTAATGTTGCAACTTTTAATGTTTTGCTATTTTATAGCAAACCTATCAGATTATTTTAAACGATAGTTTAAGAACGCAGCAGCATTTAATATGCTCAAAAAAATCCTGTCATTGACAAAAAATTAAAGTGATGGCAAATGAGATCATTTAAATGCGCATTCCTTCTTGCAGTTTTCAATGGATACTTTAGCCGCTAAACTGTCCCTAATGTTTTACCATTTGTTCAGTTTAAACAAGAAAACAAAATCCTTTTAACCTTTCCCCAAGGTTTTGTTTCTCATTGATCAGGTGTATAATGAACTCTCAATCCACAACACTTCTCTAAGCTTCATCTTTAACCTGTGTAAGTAGCAGGGGGTGCCACTGGCCCCCAAACACAAGACACAGTAAAGCCCAACACACTTGGAGGAGTAAATAAAAGACGTTTATTAAACATCAGTACTTTTCCAAATGACCCTTCCAATCCTTCTTTCTTCCTCCAGTTGAGTGTTGCCTGCTGCCACCTGACTCTGACTCCTCAGTGTGAGGCAGCAGGCTGTTTTTTTAAACTGGATCTGGGAATGCTTCCAGTGCCATGCTGTGTTTTCCTGGAAACTCTACCTGGCCATATAGAAAGTAGGGAGGTTTCTTCCCAATAGGTTTACACATCCATCTCCCAAGTAGCTCTGCAAGAGTCCCAACTGGGCTGCCACATGAGGGGGGATGGAACGGCTCCCAATTCCTGGCTAGCACTGGTCCATCTGTTTTATCACACTGGCTGGGCACAAAGTTATTTTTTCATCCTGTCTGCCAATCCATCTGTCCTGCTGCTCTGGCCTCTCTCATTTGGGTAAGGAACCATCCTCCATCCCAGTTGGGATGCCTGTTTTCCTCCTACACCTGATAAAGAACTGGATAACTGATAACCCTGAAGGCCCTGTCACATTACTTTTCCAATGGTTTGCACTCCAAACTTGTTTTTAATAATCCTAGAGAGTTGAGGACAGTTGCAGTGCACTCCCATAGCCACAATCAATCTGCCACCTTTTTTGTTTGATAGCTATAAAATGCACATTAAGGTTTAATAACCGATTTTCAGATTTTCTTGTGTGACGCAGAACATGGCCGCTTATGCAACAGCACATTTACAGCTTTGATTACTCAGCAGGTATGTATGCCTACCCAAAGCCATTTTGAGTGTTTGCTGTTTTTAATGAAGTTTCAAACTTTGTTAGTCTTTTTCAGGGTGTGTTTGTGACTTGTAGTAACCATTGTAAATACAGGTTATTCACAGGATTTTAATGGATGTCATTGTATCAGGGTAGTTCATACAACAGCAACCTTTAAAAAGGCATAAACAGTTTCTGTAAGCAGTATATTGCTTGGCCTGTAATTAAGTTAAACTTACTCCGGTTTCCTCCCAGAGTCCAAAGACATGCAGGTTATGTGCATTAGCGATCCTAAATTGTCTCTAGTGTGTGCTTGGTGTGTGGGTGTGTGTGGGATTGGCTCCAGCAGACCCCCCGTGACCCTGTAGTTAGGATATAGCGTGTTGGACAATGGCTGGCTGGCCTGACTTGATATGTGAGTTGAATATCCATAGTGGTTCTCTGCCCACCCTCCTTCGTTTTATGTGCTTGTGACTATTTCTGGGATAAGCTGCAGTTATCAAGTGTATTTGTTTTATTTTTGGATTATCTTGATTATGTTACAGGAAATCCCACCCTGCGATGGACTGGTGCCCATTTCTGGGATTGTACCTGCCTTTCACCCTAGGATTGCTGGGATATGACCCTGCTCAAGAGAAAGCCATTTCAGATGATGTATGGATGTTGTGGAAATCCTAGTTGAGAACTACTTAAGCTTAAATAAACTTTTTGAGCAGAAGGTTTGCTCAGCAAGAAATAGCTGCAAGAGTGTGCATGACACTTTAGGAAAGGCAGGAAACCAAGAATATCAAAATCTGAAACTTCTATGCAACTGTGGAATTTTAGCAAAGAAAGCAGTTGTGTGCTTTTCACACTCACAGCCACTTCATCCTGTGTGCTAAAAAAAATGAATAGAAGTGCCATTTCTAAATTGTGTGCGCTACTTCCGTCCTCACCAGAGAACATGTGGCCTTCCTCCCTGTGCGGCAGTATCATCCCACGTTGGAAGATGAGACTTCTCAAAGCACAAGAGCTCACCCAAGGATTTGATAGCATGACAAAGACGTTGTGTTTATGCTGTTCTTTTTTTCATTTGACAGATCTGTGCCAAATCAAACGTTTGTGTGAGGCTGTCTGTGCTAACCATCTAAGAAGTGTTGAAAATATGTTTATTCAATGTAGACCTCCGTGTATTCCGCAGTAACATTTGTGATGCACCACCTATTGGAAGATACTTTGTACGGCATCTAGTATATGAGTCGCATTTGTCAGTCCAACAGATGGCGCATCTCAAACAGTAGCACTGCTTTTTCAAATCCCATACTAAATGGCATATAACAGAGACACAGCAATGAGGTGGATACACACACACACACACTTCTCCTTTTATTAAGGTGAGCCCTGAAACAACATTTTAAACCTCAGACAGGGGACATGTTCAATGAACTTTTTGTGAATAATAGTGCTGCGTCTTTCCTGTGAGATTCCACTGCTGACAAGACACGCACAGACCTCTTGTGGCATCACGTGGCCCAGGTTTTCAGCCTGTATGTGTGTATATATAAGAATATAACGAGAAAAATACACACAATGCACTCCAGAGACTCATTAAACATTCCTTTATGAAAACACCTAGCACTTGAGCTTCTCTGACTTCTGCTGTTCAGAGTATTGTGACTTTATTGACTTTATTTTAATGGGAATGAAGGTTTGCTACCTGGAGACACAACACTTTTTTTTTTTAATAAATCTGTCGATATTCTAACTGCTGTATTTGTAAACACTAAACATGGTAGTCCCTGCCCTTGATAAGCAGGTTAGGAGGTGAATGGATGGATAGATGAATGTTTGTTTGTTCATCCACCCCCAGCTTGTTCTCATATTCTGAAGTAACAGTGTGGACTCTTAGTACGTCCTGGTACCTCCTCCTTTGGTATGACCCACCTCATTTTGTTTAAGTTTGCATAATTAGCTAATGAGTGTTAAATTGAGTTCTGTATAAAGTATTTATTATTAAGAAAGTAGGCGGCGTGGTGGCTCTGAGGCTAAGGATCTGCACTAGTATCCCGAAGGTTGCCGGTTCGAATCCCATCACTGCCAAATAATCCTACTCTGCTGGGCCCTTGAGCAAGACCCTTAACCTTCAATTGCTCCAGGGGTGCTGTACAATGGCTGACCCTGTGTTCTGACCCCAAGGGCTATGCGAAAACCTTTGGGATTAATAAAAGTATAATTTAAAAAAAAAAAAATTCCCAAGTTGGTTGTTACAGTGGCATGCAGTTGTTTACAGATGTGATGTTTGCTTCCAGAATTTGCTGGTGTTTATTTCAATCCATTCTTCCCCCTACCCCTGACATGTTCTCTGTGCCACTGACCTCACAACAGGCCCAAAGCCTGATCAATCCACTCCCATGCTTGACAGCTGGAGAGTTGATCTTTTCCTGGAATTTGACACATTTTCTTTCTCCAAATACATCTTTGCACATTGTGGCCAAAAAGATATATTTTGACTTCATCAGTCCACAGGACTTGTATACAAAATGCATCAGGCTTGTTTAGATGTTCATTTGCAAACTTTAGATGCTGAATTTTATGACGAGGTTGCAGGAAAGGTTTTCTTCTGCTGACTCTACCAGAAGGTCATATTTGTTTAGGTGACCCTGCACCACCACTCCAGAGTCTGTGAAATCTTCCTGAAGATCTTTTACAGTCAAACAGGGGGTTTAATGTGCCTTTCTATTAATCCAATGAGCAGAAAGTTTTCTTTGTCTTCCAGACCTCAAATTGACCTCCACTGTTCCTGTTAACTGCCATTTCTTAATAACTTTCTAATTATAGACTGCAAAAACAGTTACCTGAAAATGCTTTGCTCTCTTCTTGTAGCCGTGTCCTGCTTTGTGAGCATCATTCATTTTATTTTCAGAGTGCTAGGCAGCTGCCTAGAGGTGCCCATGGCTTCTGATTGTTAGGACAAAGTTTGAGGAGTCGGAGAATTTATACAGCTTTGCAATTTGCATCACCTGGAGTTTCCTAAAGATGACTGTGAACACGCCATAGGCCTAACGGGCAAATGAAGATCTGAGACCTCAAATATCTTAGGGTGGCCAAACTTTTGCATGATACTGTACTCCTTTCCTTTTTTTTCACTTTATATTTGTATAAAACAAAAACAATACACTAATTAGAACAATCCAGACGAGAACAGGCCATTCAACCCAACTAAGCTCGCCAGTCCTATCCACTTATTTCTTCCAAGAAAACATCAAGTCAAGTTTTGAAAGTCTAATTGTCTATCACACTACTTGGTAGCTTATTCCAAGTGTCTGTCATTCTTTGTGTAAAGAAAAACTTCCTAATGTTTGTGCGAAATTTACCCTTAAGTTTCCAACTGTGTCCCCGTGTTCTTGATGAACTCATTTTAAAATACAAGTCTCGATCCACTGTACTAATTGCCTTCATAATTTTAAACACTTCAATCATGTCACCTCTTACTCTTCTTTTGCTTAAACTGTAAAGGCTCAGGTCTTTTAATCTTTATTCATAATTCAACCCCTGTAGTCCTGGAATCAGCCTAGTCGCTCTTCTCTGGACCTTTTCTAGCGCTGCTATGTCCTTTTTGTATCCTGGAGACCAAAACTGCACGCAGTACTCAAGATGAGGTCTCACCAGTGCATTATAAAGGTTGAGCAGAACCTCCTGTGACTTGTACTCCACACATCGTGCTATATAACCTAACATTCTGTTAGCCTTCTTAATGGCTTATGAACACTGGAAGTCGATAGCTTAGAGTCCACTATGACTCCTAAATCCTTGTCATAAGGTGTACTCTCGATTTTCCGACCGCCCATTGTGTATTCAAACCTAACATGTTTACTTTCTATGTGTAATATTTTATATTTACTGACATTAAATTTCATCTGCCACAGACCTGCCTAAGCCTGTATGCTATCCAAGTCCTTCTGTAATGATATAATGGATTCCAAATTATCTGCTAATCCACCTATCATGGTATCATCTGCAAACTTAACCAGCTTGTTACTTATATTTGTTACATATACATTATTTTCACTTTTACTTTAAAAACTTTTGTAAAAATAATACTTGTCCTTTATTTTCGGCCCTGTGCGTGATTACATCTCTTCCTCGCCAGACGTGTAACGCTGCTTGCGTCGCATCATCTGTTGTTTTCCTGCTGCTGGCGAGCTGCACGTTTTGCTTGTCTCTAATCGTTGTTTTAAGAGCTGGGAGCACATGATGCTTGTCTGACAGATGCAATCCAACAACTGCTAGGTTAGATGTCTGTGGACTTGTTTTAAATGATGGCTCACTGCCTGGTCTCACGTGATGTTGTAAAAACAATACTTGTCCTCTATTTACGGCCCCGGGCATGGTTAAATTCTTACTTGCAGGACGTATAATGCTGAAGATCACGTATTGTCTACTAGTCATTCATTCCACAGGATTTTTTTTTATAATAGAGAGATATTAATAGCAGCGGCCCTAACATTGACCCCTGTAGAACACCACTCTTAACATCGGCCAGTTCTGATGAGGTTCCTCGCACCATCACCCTCTGCTTCCTGTGTCTGAGTCAATTCTGCACCCATCTAAAAACATCACCCTGAATTCCCACTTCATTTAACTTGATGCCCAACCTCTCATGTGGCACCTTATCAAATGCTTTCTGAAAGTCCAGATAAATAATATAATAAGCTCCACTTTGATTGTATGCTTTTGTTGCAACCTCATAGAATTCCAGCATGTTAGTAAAACACGACCTCCCTCTTCTGAACCCATGCTGAATGTTCAGAATAACTCCTGTCCTTGCCATGTGTTGCTCAATCTTATCCTTAATAATTCATTCCATTAATTTTCCTGTGATGCATGTTAAGCTTACTGGCCTATAGTTGCTTGGATCTGCCCTGTCACCCTTTTTATATAATGGGATGATATTTGCCATTTTCCAGTCCTTCGGAATCTCTCCAGTGCTCAGTGACTTCCTAAAAATATGTGTCAAGGGTTTATATATGTACTCACTAGCCTCCTTAAGAACACGAGGATAAATATTATCTGGTCCTGGTGATTTGTTTGATTTCATTTTATTTAATCTGAGCAGCACTTCTCCCTCTACAATTTCTAAACCCCTCAATACCTCCTTAGTTGTCCCGTTTACCTCTGGGAGGTTATCCACTTGCTCACTTGTAAACACCTCCGAAAAATGTAAGTTTAGGGCATCCACTGTTTCATAGTCTGTATCTTTTAATTCCCCTTTACTATTTCTGATACACTTGACCTCCTCCTTGACTGATCTTTTACTACTAAAATACTGAAAGAATCTCTTGGGGTCGTCTTTCGCCTTATCTGCTATATTCCTCTCCAACTGTCTTTTAGCCTCCCTGATATCCTTCTTAATGGTTGCCCTCATGTTCTCATACGCTCTATGATTCACTTTGCAGTCATTAGTCTTATATGCCTTATACAGCAGTTTTTTCCTTTGCGACTTCTTTTTTAAATCGTTATTAATCCACCGTGGAGTTTTTTTAGTTTCCTATTAATTCTATATTTTGGTATGTATCTGTCCTGCATTACATGTAAAACATTTTTAAACCTGTTCCACTGCTCCTCGACTGTCTCCACATTTAAAAGCTTATCCCAGTCTATCCTAATAATCTAATCTTGCATAAAATGCTGAAACACTTGTGTCATCTTTAACTTTATGCCCGTTGGTGATCAGTTCATCTTCTGCTCACTTAGTTATTCACAGTAACACACATTTTAAGCAGGGGTGCCCAAACCTTTGCTTGTCGCTGTATAGTTCTTATAAAAACTCCACCATGAGCTTGTAATCCCCTTTTTGGCACTGATAAGGGCTTGACATTCTTTCCCAGTTGTTGGGTATAAAATTGGCTCAGGGATGGTGAACATCAAGCAGCCCACCGTACATAAGCAGTGTGGAGCCTCACTGATCGAGTGTCCTTAGTTTGAATTCTGCATCTGGCCTTTGTGCGTTTTAAGCTCTCTCCTCGTCTTTGCATGTCCTCTTCTGATACAATGGCTTTCATTCCATATTCCTGGAGATGTTTATTTTAACTGGTGTTTCCAAGTTGGCCCTGCCCAGGTATGTGAGTGAGTCCTGTGGTGGACTGATGCCCTGTCTGGGTTTGCTTCCTGCTTTCTGCCCAATGTTGCCAGGACAGGCTTCAGGCCCCTGTGGCACTAAATGGGATTGAGATGTTTTGACAATTTAATGTATGATTTCAGGAGTGGCACAGTGGTCACACTGCTGCTTCCCATGAAGGACGCTAGGGTTCACATCCCGACTCCTCCGTACTTGGAGTTGCACGTACTGTTCCTGTGTCTATGTGGGCTTCCCGCAGGTGCTCGGGTTAGGCGAGTTGGCTCTGGGGTGTCTGTGTGTTCACCCTGCGATCGACTTGTGCCCTGTGCTTGCTGGGCTGGCAAGTTGAACTGATTTTCTCCTGTTAATCACAGAGAATCCTCAGAAGCTTGTGCTTTAGAGTTCAGTGCCACTAGTGGGCACATCGTGGGCATAGGTGGTAAGGAGCAAGTCGAGGAGATCAGACAGGCATGCTTGAGTTATATGGTGTAAAGTGCACCCCTGACATGGATTATGACATTTCTGTGCCTTTTTAGCTCATGTAGCCTCCTTATTAACAAGCAAAACTGAATCTGAACCTGCTGTGCCAGCAGAGAGATGCCTTTGTTTGATATATTTATAGTACTAGGGAGGTTTTTATGATTTTATTAGTTGATATAAGTTGATATCGCATGTTTATTTGATTTGATTCACTGACTACACAAGAGTGGCTGATTTGTTTTAAATAATTCTTCACTCGTTATTCTACATGTTAAAAGATGACCGTAGTGCATCTCTGTACGCATTCCAAAGGTAAGCCTGACATGGCTGTGGGCTTTCATTGTCACACCGAGAAGGGCGACTCCAGCCTTGACCCAATCTGAAATACAACGCACGAACATCAGAATAGCCTGGCAATGGTGCCCAATGCCTGCTGGGATAGGCTGCCACCCGCCATGGCCCTGCTCAGGATTAAGTGGGTTTAGAAAGTGGGGTGGGGTGGAAAACACCGAGCATATGGATGTTCACTCTGTGCTTATAGAGCAACCCTTACAAAATGTGTAGGAGACTTCTATCTATCATCTATCTATCTATCTATCTATCTCAGCGGTTCTCAAACTTTCGTATTTCGCGCCCCCCTTTTCTACCTGGAATAATTCTGCGCCCCCTGCATAATATAAGATAGATGAGAATAACCCATGATGCAACTAACAAAGGTATGATACTCGTGCGGTGTCGCGGTAGCCTATCATTTTACTTCCATAAGATTTGCATGTGTTCGGCTAACTTCGAATGAAATATTTGCAATTTATTTTTTGAAAGTGCTTTAATAAGTGTTAAAATGCCTTGTGTGGTTTTTGGTAGTAATTCTAATCCTAAAAACAAAGAATAAATTATTTATTCTTATTTAACTATTTTTTTGTGTAAAGAAACGATTAAATATGTTTTAATTTTAAAAAATCTCGTAAACGAGGACACCGATGAATTCCATCTGCGCGAGACGAACATATTTTCGTCCGACAAATATTATACCGCTGTTAGTTGTATCATGAAAATAACCCAATACGCAGTAAATTGTTTAACTCAATTCAGCAATATTGGCTACGCTGCCAATGTGGTGCAGTCGCGCCGCATTATCACCTGATCTACTGCAGGTCCGCCGCCAGGGGGGGACAAACGGGTCTCTGGTCCGGGGCCCTAACGGAAGGGGGCCCCTTCACGCTTGATTTTTTTATGCTGATGTGCGCGTAGATATATACTGTATACAAGTTACATGTAATTGAAAAGTTAAATCATTTAGCTTACAACAATACAAGTGAGTGTTTTAATAGCCTCATGCTCCACGGAAGTAGATATTGTGCTCGTGTCATGTGAAGCACGTTTGTCAAAGACAAAGGAGAGCCGACGCCGATGTCCTTGAGCTTGATGTTGAGTGGTAGGTTTGTTGTACAGGGTACGTGGATAATGGATTGACTTCGCCGCTGTAATTGAATACTTCGTTTCACACACACAGGCGCTGTTCCGTCTCAGACAACAGCAATATTTTTGTGCGCTATCATGGATGTTGACGTGTATGGTGTAGCATTCACTTGGGTGTTTATTGTTGCTTTTAAAGCAGTGACGAGTGTGCATTGGTTTTGTGTGTATCACTAAAGATTCTGGATCACCCAGATTTTTTGAAAACTTTGAAGTTTGATACAGCAAGTTACCATACTGATTGTACACCATGTAGATAACCCTAACCGTTAGTATATATTAAAATATTCAGATGTTACTCCTATTCATTATATTGGTATAATTGTACCATTACACGTTAGATAATACATAAGCCTATCTCATTAATGTATTGTTTCAAATCTGCTACGAGCTTCCGTTAGCACTGGCTTTCCTTCTCGCAGTCAAACTTTGATGTGCGAGAAGGCTTAACTCATCAAGTATGGTATTCATAAATGCAGCATTGTCGCTGTCGGGTAAACTACATTTCGATCATTTTGTATACGTATTTGAAGGTTTTGGCATGTGGGGACCCAGGGGAAGGCAGAGGGGCCCACACGTACCCAGTTGTCTGGGGCCCAAATATTTCTGGCGGCTGGCCTGTCTATACCGATACGTCTCGAACTTTCTGGATTGAAAATACGCGACTATAAAAGCAGCAGCAGCGGCGCCGCTCGTCATAGAAACAAACTTCAAATAGAAAAGGAGCTCAGAGTGTCTCGAATAGCAAACCAAACCTGGACAGGCTGTGAACTTTAAAGCAGGCACATATTAGTCATTAGATCTATGCCTTAGAAATGATTTATTTTAATTTGAGTTATAAGGGATACGTCTTGTTCATTTATTCGACGCCCCTCTTGTACAGCTTCAGCGCCCCCCAGGTGGGCGTGCGCCACAGTGTGATAACCGCTGATCTATATATATATATATCTATATATATATATATCTATATCTATATATATGGAAGAGAAGGTCTGTGACACGGTTTGCATATTTGCAGCTGGAGATCCACAAAGGGAGAAAATGAATCATGTATCATAAAGTAGTTTTTATTCCTGAGCTTTCAACCCCTTCATCAGAGGATAATGCTTAGACTTACAAGAATCAATATAAGAGGCAATATATAGCAATAACTTACGGTTAGGGGGGAGGTGGGGAGGGGTGGCTAGGTCCGTGTGGTCGGGGGGTTATTTGGTGTAAAGGCTTGTTTATTATGAATAAGTTCTTCTTAAGTTTGCATATGCTGGATTTATGTCCAAGTGTCTGTTGATGGCGTTCTCATTTGATA
>JANRMT010062791.1:240585903-240601568 GCA_026402145.1 Polypterus bichir lapradei | reverse complement strand
GTGGACACCAACATTTTCTAAGTGTTCAGGTAAAACAAGCTTATTCAGTTTGTTTGGGTTGAAATAAGCTATGTGAATAAACGTTAGAAAACATGAATAGCTCTTGGCCATTTTCATTTTGTAAAAGTAGCTCTCAGGGGAAATAAAGGTTGGAGACCCCTGCTCTAGGGCTTTGTATGGTGCACTGTATGCAAGAGATCTCAACGCACATTAAACTGTCCCAACACATTTCCTTCAAGAATAAGTGTGCCAGAGTTCAACAGAATTGGCGCACTGACAGGAGGAATTGTTCAATGTAGACAGGTGGATGGGCAGCACAGTTGCCCAGTGGTAGAACTGCTGCCTCACAGTAAGGAGACTTGGGTTCGCTTCCTGGGTCCTCCCTGCGTGGAGTTTGCATGTTCTCCCCGTGTCTGCGTGGGTTTCCTCCCACAGCCCAAAGACATGCAGGTTAGGTGCATTGGCGATCCTAAATCGTGCCTGGTGTGTGTGGATGCGCGTGTCTGCGCCCTGCAGTGGGCTGGCGCCCTGGCCAGGGTTTGTTTACTGCCTTGCACCCTGTGTTGGCTGGGATTGGCTCCAGCAGACTCCCGAGAAACTGTAGTTAGGATATAGTGGGTTGGATACTGGATGGATGGACAGGTGGACAGTCAGACCAACATGGCTATTGCAGTAGGTGCCTTTTGCATTAAATGTGAATGCACCTGAAAAGTGCAGAAGTGGGAGGAGCTATGATCTGATTGGTGAATGCCTGGCTGCTTGTCTGACTAGAAGTTCACAGCTGCGATGACTTTAGAACTGTGGTGGGCAGATTGCGAGTCGGTGAGTGGGTGGACGAATGTGCAGAAGGATTGTTGTCGTTCTACAGTAAGTAATGGCCTTTTAACATTTAAGTTAATGAGTTGTATAGGTATTTGACCCTAGAGTATACGGCACGTGTACAGTTGTGATACAGATTGTCCATCTTTTTTTCCACATTAGTATCTCGTACAAGCCCAAGATTCACTCTTCGTGGGAACAGTTGGAGTTGCAAATTTTTTTTATTTTGTTTCCTATTCTTTGTACCTCTACGTCATTTTGCATAGTATTAATTAATAAAAGATTAGCAGGCGCTGTGCTGTTACATTTTATAGATTTTCCAGCCTTCTTTTCAAAAACACTCTAGTTGGTAGGTTGACTATTGTCACTTGTATGGAGTTTATCATGGTGACCTCCTGAATTTGGTCTTCCTCACCTCAAATATCTGAACTCACTTGACTCAAACAGGCCATTGAGCAGCGCGATGCTCACCAATTGTGTTAGTCGGCGATATTCACAGGTAAAGTTTTCTAAGGACGACTACACAATATCAACTTTTAAACTTGACTTGTTGTGTCTTCGCTTCCCAGTAACATTCACAAATCATGTCTGCCTGGTACTTCTGCATTCTTATTTATTGAAAAAATGAAAATATCATTAAAAATAATACTAAAAGTGTCAAACAGCTTTAATGAGGTATTCACCAGAAGGAGCAGAGAGCTCAGCATTTGCATCCTGCTTTACTTCAGTAGGACAGATGCAGTGCCATTGCAGTGTGTGTTTTTTATTTTTGTTTTCTTCTGTATTATCCAGCTTTGCATTGTGTTAATTCAAATAAAATGAATTCAGTAAAAAAAACAGCATGGCTGTGCGATTGCTCCTATTCTTACTGGTCACTATATGAAGTTACACAAGAAAAAACATTTTAAATTTCAACCTCTTATTGAAAAGATAGAAAAGAAACTGAAGCGTAAGTTGTGGCGACTCCAGTTCATTTCTTTATGTACAGTGGATGAGTTTGGCTGAGTAAATCAGAAGGTCATACATGATGAGGGATTTCAAAATAAATAAAATATAATACACAATATAGTGGTATTAAATCTTAATTTCACACAACATGGCTTGGACTTTCAAACCCCGAGTTTGAATCCCGACCTCGTCACAGTTGCTGTGCGGCATGCGTGTTCTTCCCGTGTCCATGCGGTTTGCTCCATTTCAGTTCACATGTTCAGAATTGCTGCCTTCAGCTCCTCCACATTGGCCTGCTGTGATTGTACCCTATGATAGGCTGGCATCTGCTTCCTGCCTTGTGCCCATTGCTGTCAGGATGGCACTGTGTCTATGAATTGTGTAACGTGGGGGATTTGGAAATTCTGCATCAATGGAGATTTCACATTCACACTTCTTTATCTGTGAGAATTAATTGAAAGACTCAACGTGTTGATACCTTGACTAGAATTTAGAATGGAGTCTCTGATTGAAAAAGAGCTAGCCTGTAGTCAAAAGTTGCCATTGAAGTTAAATATATATACGGCCTGGATTTATTTGCAGTGTTTCGATTAGGTAGTCCTACCCTGCGATGGACTGACGCTGCAGCAGAAAATCTTTATGTAATATTTTTAGCCTGTTTAAGCTTTTTAGTTATATTGCCTTGTGTTCAAGTATTGTGAGCAGGCCGAGTTCCTCTTAGTGTGCAGGAATTCAGGGTCACACCCGACTTGGGATGAAGTATCAGGTGCGTCCATGTGACCCAACACAGGAGGACCTGAGGTCCCACAGCTGGAGCCGTCTGGTGTCTGATCATCACGTTATCAGCTGCATGCTGGATGTTCTCCTGTAAAGCCTTTGTCTGGCTAAGGACTGTTGTAACCCTGGAGTAAATGCTTGGACTGGTGGGCTCCAAAAGGTATCTTTGTTAATAAATGTCTTATAATCCATGGAAACAGTGTGGAGTAGGTGAGAAGCACCAAGTTTCTGGGAGTGCACCTTACAGATGACCTGACATGGACCACAAATACCACTTCTCTTGTCAAGAGAGCACAACAGCAACTTGTTGCAGCAAACCTTCCCTCTCCTGTCCTCACAACTTTCTACAGAAGCACGATAGAAAGTATATTGACCAGCAGCAGCATCTCAGTTTGGTATGGCAGCTGCACTGTCGCTGAACAGAAGATACTTCGAAGAGTGGTGAGGACAGCGGCGAAAATCATCTGTTCAAGAATTACACTACTCACGTTGCCGAGCAGATCCATCAAGATCATAAAAGATCCCACACCCCGGCACATGGGCTGTTTGAACTTCTGTCCTCTGGAAAACGTTTACCGCAGTATGCACTGCAGAACGACCAGATTTAACAGGAGCTTCTTCCCCGAGGCCATCACAATACTAAACTCTGTTAAATAATCTTTGACCTTTTGCTCTCTTACTTACTGTGCACTTTATTACCACAAATGGGTCTTAAGTTTACATTATATTGTATTGTAATATTGTACAATATTACATTGTATATATTATATATAAATATTGTATCCATATAGTGCAATAACACAATCACTGTGAAACGATGTGCAATATTTTCTTTCATATTATATTTCACCCACTGACTGGCTTACATTTATATATATAGATATCTTTTGTATTTATTGTTTGTAGTGTGCTGCCTTGTGCTGTCCTACACTGTCTTATCTACTTTCTGTGTAAGAAGTGAAATGTTTGTAATGTCTGCATGTTGTCTTTATGTCTGCACATTGAGCCTGGAGAAATGCAATTTCGTTCAGCTACGCATCCGTTGTTGTACTGTTGTATGAATGACAATAAAGTTCACTTACTTACTATAAGTCTGAAGAGCCTTTTAATGTAAGTTGAACCCAGGGCTGGATTAAGACGAAATTGGGCCTGATGCTGCAGCGCAAAAAAGGCCTATTTTTTCTCGCCATTGGTGCTTGTGCATTCGACACTCACCGTACATGCGCACTCAGACTGGCCAAAGAGTCGTATAATTGCTTGCGATGCAACCAGCCAGCCTTTATTGAACATGAATAATAATAAAGACATAGTATCATAACAACTCGAGATTAACATCAAACTATGTCACATCAACATTCAATAGCAATTGTCTGAAAAGTGCACTTAATGCAGAAAACCTAACGATGAAATACACAAAATTTCACAATTCTCTTACGAAACAGAGAAAGAAAAAATGAATTTGCAGAGACATTGGGTCAAAGTGACTCAGTTCAGGCTCTTGAGGGTAAAAATTTGTCCACGAATTAAATTTCATAATAGACCAGAATCCTGTCGAGGATTTTAAAAATTCTAAACATCCATGCCGGGCCTGTGGGCTGGCTTTTAGTTTTACCTTTACAGACAACCATTTAAATAGCCATCGAGTTTTACTGTACAACTTAATTTCAAGGTGAAAAATTTACTACGTGGCACTTACGAAAAATAATAAAGATGCAAGAATCCCCAAGATATTGCAAGAAACGCAGCTAAATTACTAAGTAAACTGTTTAACGTAAAATTGATAGCATTAACTTGAAATCTTCGGTTAGCAATAAACCCAGCGACGTTATAGTTACGTCACAGCGCAAAGATCAATAGTGACTGTATAATAAGTAACGCTGTGTCTAGGCGTCCGAAAGTTGGACTCCAAATTTCATTCTAAGAATTATTTTGAGGTTAATATAGCAAAGGAAAACTGTTCAGCTTCCGGAAAATTCTCGCCTGTTTTCATCTGGGCTTATTTCAGGAATGGGCCTGATGTTGCAGCATCAATAGCACCCACCTTAATCCGGCCCTGGTTGAACCTGAAGAAGAGAGTTCCCTCTCAGAGCCCTGTGCCCCAGGATTACCGCACATGGGTTTGTGGATGGGGTAGTCATGGAAGAACAGATACTTGGAAATTCTCATTGGAAAAAGCACAATGCCCTTGAGGTATTTCTTGTAAATGTTGTTTGATTTCGGAAATTCAGTTGTGTACCGTGTGAATAGTAAAGCAAGAAAGGTCTCATTTAAAATTTTGAATCTAGTTAAATGCACCCTGGAGAGGTTTGAGTTGAATATTAATTAGAACTGCTGCTTTACTTTTGTACATCAGGGAAGATGTGGAAATGTATTTTAATAGGCCATTATTATTGATACCTCTTGTTCTGTTGTGACGAATGTCTAGACACTGGTAGGATTTGTATTTTAAATGTATTAGCGTTCATACGAGAAATGTCTGTAACAGTGTGATTCAAAAGCCGGCATTATTATTAATCGTTGAACTGAAGAGTGAGTGTGATATGAGATATGTGTGTATAAAAAATTGTTTTAACACACACACACACACTCTACTGCTGTGTTTTGTTAAAGTTTTAGAATACTACAGTTTTTCTTCATCTTTAATCAGGTGAACTGCAATGAATGCTCTAAAATGGTGAAAAGGTAAGCAGTAAGCTGCCATTGCTTTCAATTTAAAGTTCAGGTTAGCAAAAACTGAAAAAAGGAAAAATCCTAATATTACAAATAGACCTTCTTCAGGGAACAGCTAATAGGTTTCTGAGGGTCGCCAGCTTGCTTGGTAGGCGCCTCACTGCACCACAGCTTAACGGTGGCCTCAGTGTGTACTGTGAAGAGGAGACTTCGTGCTGCAGGTCTGACAGGCCGAGTGGCAGGAAGAAAGTCACTCCTTAAATTACAAAAGGGCCTTGAAATACTGGCTGTGGGCTACTGCAGACTGAATAAAGTCTCCTCTTCACAGAAATACATAAATTATATGTGGGTTTCAGTCCGGAGTGCCCCCATCTGCCTACATCAAAAGGGAACAGGCCATCCCACAGATACAGGAAAACGGATCTGTGATGGTGGCACTGTGGGGAGGCCAGTTTAGGAGCAGGGCTGATGAAGATGTGGTAGTGAGTCAGAGGTGTGAAGGAGGCTAAATGGAAGTAATAGAATAATAATATTGAGACAAGATGTGTGCAGGAGGTGGAAACATACAGGTAAGAACAAGAATGGAAGGTGGACGCTTCTGTGGCAGGAGAGAAGTGAAACGCTGGACGATGCTTTTGATAAAGGACCCGTTCATTTTGGCTCCGTATACACCCCATGGGTTGGTGACGTCTGGGGTGCCTCAGGGAAAGGTGTCTGTAATGTGAGTAACTTGAATAGGCATGAAGACGCCAGTGCTGATGTTAAGAGGGAGTCCATGGACTCTTTAGCTTCAGTACCAATCATATTAAGGGTGAGAAGACTGATGCAAAATAGAAGTGGGTTTGTGCAATACCAAATAGGAAAACAAATTAGTAACATTTGACTCTGGTGGCGTAAGGACCATGATAGACTACATGCTGTTGAGGAAAGATGATCAGAACATAATATAAAAAAAATATGGTGGTGGTCTCTGTACAGTAGAAGGTTGCATATCACAATGTTGCTTGGTTGTAGGCGAAGTATGAACTGAGACCGAAGGTGTGTAAGCTGAAGGAGGAAAGCGTCAGAAGTAGGTATTGTGAAGCTTTGGTAGCAGGAGCAACTGATATTGAATCCCGAGTTGTGAATGGCAAGTTGAGAACAAGCAAAGAAGACTATGCTTGGGAGAGACATGGAAACCTGGTGCTGTAAGGCTGAGGCTATGATGTCAATTGAGAAGTGAGAAGAAGTGCTATAAGGAATGGCAGAAAACAGCGGAATGTCAAAGGGGAATCTATAAGGAAGCAAAGCAAAAAGCTTGAAAAGCAGTTAAAAGATTGGAGTCTGCAAGTGACCTGCAGAATGACGAAGAAAAGAGAAATGTACTCAGGACCATGGAGCAGATGACGAGACCGAATTGCTTGACAAATCCTGAAGGGAACATCATAATTTAGAGGAACAGGATTATGGAAAACTGGGAGGTTATGGAGAACTTGCTGAATAAGGAAATGAATGGGGATAATGATGTTCTTTGTGAGAACAGAAGGATCGAGCTCCATGTTCTGCTACTTAGGTGACATCCTGAGTGCAGATGGAGGTGTGGGCACAGCAGTGATTGTCAGGCTGAGAGGGGCATGGAAGATATTCCAGGAGCTGAACCCTCATTCTGACTTCTTAAACAAGCCTCTCTGGCTTTGAAAGAAAATATTGGGAGAGGTCGTGTGCTCAATGGGAGTGAGACACGGCTGATGAAAGTGGAGCATGCAGCAAAACTGGAAGAACAGCTATGAGAATTCACATCCACAGATGGATATATGGAGCGTCGGAAGGTGAGAAGAAAGCCAAGTGAAGATGAAGGCTTGGTGTTGTGCTGAGGAGAAACAGACTAGGGTGCCTTAGGCATGTGCAGTGAAAGGCAGAGGATGATTAGGTGAAGAGGTGTAGCAAGATGGAGGGCACCAGGCCAAAGAAGACATGGTGGATGATGATGATGATGATATAATTTTCCAGAATTTATAGTTTGCTTTCTGCTTTTCTTTTTTTTATAATTCTTCAAAAGGCAACAGGTTTAGTTGTCTAGGTCACTGATGAAGACTTAATCTGCTGTTTGCTCATGATGCACTGTGCCAAGGTGATGTTAGTATGGACGTCCCGGATGGAAAGACATCCTTAGCTTAGGGCAACTGTGGATGAAAGCCTCATCCTCCTCAGTGTATGTGCGGTTGTTCGGGAAGAACTCTGGATAAGCTGACTACAACACAAGAAGAGATTTACATCAGAAACAGTCCAAGGATAGTCAGGCTGTGCACAGGCACACTTAAAGATGTGCTTTGTCAATGAAGCGGTGCAAGTAGTAAAAAAATACTCATCCTGCTTTGTGGAATCACCCTTCATGTAACACTCGATAAGAGGACAAGGGGGACACACAACAAGATGCACGCACAATGCTGATTGCTTGTATCCCCACAGTGCAGGGTTCTCGTGGTTTTGTTATGATGGGGATGGCACATCCTTGGCTTTGTTTAGGTCTGCCAGTCCTCTAAGATGTAACATAAGCTCATAAATTCAGAGCAGGTCTGAGTGATCACATTCATGTTATGGGTGAGCATCTCTTTTCTGATGCTCGTTGAATCTTCTAAGAGGACAATAAGCTCATCCACAGGACTGCAGTGGTCAATGGGTGGTTGAAAAGGCCTGACAACAGTGCTAACTGTACACCATGGCAGTCCTACACCTGAGAGTTGAACTGAAATGAACATTAATCTGACATTCTGGAGAGACAACCAGAGACAGTGTTTCCCTATCACAAAAACACCAAGTGATTGAATATCTCATGAGAGGATGTCACCCCATCTCCAGACACTTATTCAACTGATATTTTGCTTGTTTCTTAGTTACACGTAGACTGATGAATTCCTGCGAATAAAATGAAAAATGAAGACTAATTCAAGTGTTGCAAATGTGATGTCAAGCAGCGTTTAAACAAGACGTTACATTTAATGTTTGACATAACTTTTAAGTTAAGCTTTAGGTAGTATGGAAGTGTAGTGGGCAGTCATACTGTAGGCCAGCTACTCAATTCCCACACTCGCTGCATGGAGTTTAGATGTTCTCCTGTCCGTGGGGGTCTTCTGTTATTTTGGCCCCCTAATATCAGATTAATTGGCGGTTATATTTCACCCAATAAGAGCTTCACTGTGCCTTTCTCAACTAGCACGCTGATTGGTTTCAGCCTTTGTACCCAAAGCAAAGCTGCAGGAGAGGTCCTGGATCTTCATTGCTTTGAGCTCTTGGACCCCTGACAGGAGACATGGGACACAAACGCTGGCAAGCTAAAGTGACATCTGTAGCGGCGCTACTGTGGAGTGAAAACTTCAGCTCCCAGCAATGGCTCTGATTGGTTGTCTGCTAGAGGTGCAGAGGCTTCTGGGGACAAGGAGTCTGGTTCTACAGGAAGGAAAGTCTTTTGTTGTTTTGTGTCTTGAGTTGCCTGTCTGTTTGCCTTCTTGGTTTACTACCTGTGGATTCTTGTTTTGTCCTGGATCGTCTCCTGTTTTGGGTGTAGGGACCGTCTGGTGTCTTCCTGTTGCATGACGACTGTCTGAGGATTTGTTGTGGACCTGCGAAGAAAGGAGCGCTCCTGATCCCATTCACATGCCATCATCTCATCAGGAAATACCGGTAGGACTGTCCTTTACATTCACATAAGCGTGCTGATCTCTGGACTATCTGCCTCCATCATTTCATTTGTTGCCATTTTCATGGACTTCATAGTGTGTGGTTTTTGTTAGTGGTTTGTTACTGCTGAGTTTGTGTTTATTGTATATCGCCATAAGGGGAACTGGGGTGGGATTGTTGTAGTTTGTATAGTTATATTTTGATTATTATTGGTTAATACAGTCTTCTATTTCTGTTTTATTATCGGTTGCTTTTTTGTCTCTGTGAGGGAGTGTGTGTGAGTTGGGCCAAGGCTGGGTGCGTTCCTGGGATCCCCTCCGAAAAAATAAACGAATCACCGTCCTATCGCCGGTGTGAATCTTAGCTGGGTTTTTAGTCCGCTACATGTCTATTGATGTCTCAAAATGCATCAGAAGACAATGGGAAATGCATTTAAGGTGTCTTAACATGAAATATAGATAGCTGAATATACCAATATTGAAATACATCTTAAAATGACTCTCTGTGAAAATGAGGCTTCCTGCCCTTTGGGAATTGTGAATTGCACAGGAAGCTGTTGTAAGATACCTTGAAACGCATTTCAGATTTCTCAAAACAGTCCAGATGTTAGTTTCAAATGTATGGAAACGTAATCGATGTATCTTAAAATGCATTTCAGATAACTTCACGTCGACTTGCATTGTGATATCTCAGCATAGGTCTTTGCTCCATTTCAGGTATCAATGGATTCCAAGATATCTTTAAAATGACAGGAAGCTGTTTCAAGATAAATGAATGTTTGATATGTGAAAGATAATTCCAAATACAGTGGAACCTCAGGTCATGACCATAATTCGTTCCAAAACTCTGGTTGCAACCCGATTTGGTCGTGACCCAAAGTAATTTCCCCCATAGGATTGTATGTAAATACAATTAATCCGTTCTGGACCGTCGAACTGTATGTAAATATATTTTTTATAAAGATTTTTAAGCACAAAAATAGTTAATTACACCATAGAATGCATAGCGTAATAGTAAACTAAATGTAAAAACATTGAATAACGCTGAGAAAACCTCGAACAGAGAAAACTAACATTGCAGTCTCTTTAAAAACAAGCCCGGTGCCTTCTTCAACTGCCTTCTCGTGCTCTCTCTTGCTCGCTGCACAGGGAAAGACTGAACATGTGCGGAAATCATCGGCACGCACAAGCCGAAAGTAGCTTGTTCGTCACCCGAGTGTGTGGTTGTGAACAGATGCAAAAGTTTGGCGAACTTTTTGGTCGTAACCCGATTTGTACGTGTTCAGAGACGTTCATGACGCGAGGTTCCACTGTACCTCAAATCCAATTCCAGAAACTGCAAAATAACATCCCACCCATTTTTCAGATATTGGTAATGCATTTCAAGATATCTCAAAATAACTTGCTGCGGATTTCGAGGTATCTCGGCTACATTTCAAAAATATGTTAAAACACACAAAGAATATGGGATTGGACTGGAAATCATTAATGCATTTCAGAGACCTTAAAATGCATCGGTCAATGTGAGATTTCGCAAAATGGATTTAAGAAATATTTGCAAAGCACTGGAAGTTATTTTGAGAAATCCAAAAATGTATTTGAGATATCTTGTCACATTTTGTAGATGCTTTTGAATGTAAAAGAACTCATTTTAACATGTCTTGCAATTAGTTTCTGACGCCTAAAAAGCTTTAGTGCATTTCACCGTATCTGAGATTTGTTCTAAGATACTGTGTGCTTAAACATTCCCTTGGCTTGACATACACAAATGTATCTGTAGGCTTCTCATGGAAAGTACAAACTCACATCCACAATCAAGCAGGAATTCCCGATTTTGTTACCCATACTGGAAGGTGGAAAGTCTTCACTATAATGAAAGGTTCATCCAAAATGGCAGGATCTCTGCACTCTGCCCTGTGTGATGGAAGTGAAACATGGCTGCCGATGTAATATTGTTGAGTTGTGATATTTGTTATTTGGTGGCATAGAAGCTAGCAATGCATCCTCGGCTTGAAATCTATGCCCAGTGTTGTTCTGTGTGGACCTGCATCCCCCCCCCAAAACACGTAGGTTACATTAATTGCTGACTCTATACTGGCCTGATATGAGTGTGAGGGCTCAGTGATGGCCTGGTCCCTGTCTTGCTCCCAGTGCAGTTCAGATGGGCTCCAGCCCCTGCGTTGGATTAAGGAGAATTGTGCAGGTTATGTTACGTTGTATGTCATCTCATTGAATGTCACCTGCCATCAAAGTGGAGGCCCATACGCCATCGCTTGAGGCTGTGCATGATGGTAAAACTGAAGTACCTCGCCGAGTGTGAATGAGTGCCACTAAATGTCAGTGTTAACTCTAAGCGTTGCCTTCATTGGTTTGGTCATCAGCCAAATGAATGGCACTTGGCCTTCAAATCCGCTACACTGCCTGGGGCCGGCCATTTCTTTTGTGAACTGTCAAAGCAGAGGTGAACCCTACACCCAAACGCATGGACATTTGCAGTGAGCTTGAAAAAAGGCACAAGTGCCACTGATGTGCGGCTCATCTACTGTTGGCGGGTACCAAATCAGCGAATGGCGTGGACACCTAGGAGCTCACCTAACAACGTCCACAATTGTTTAGTGTGTTTGCTTTTATTACCCGTTAATTAGTTGATTGAATAATCACCCAATTTACCTAATTAACAAATTAAGGTGGTTTTCAAGTATTCATTGTTTTTGATTTTCAGATTTGCCTATTGTTATATGATGTATTCATTTTGTAATTTACAAAATTAATTATTTATTCATATTTGACTGCATTTACATGCATTTATAAATAAAGACGTTGTCAAGTTCTTATTACACTCCTGCACAAAAACATCTGAGCAATTTACAGATTTGGGTGTGTGCCGACTCCGGTTTTGGTCTCTACTGCACATTGTTTCCACGAGATATCAGATTTTGATTTTATTTTTAAAAATAAAGTTTCTTTTATGTCATCATATTCTGAGCTTGAAAAACAATGTATTTGAAGTAAATTTTGGGCTGAAAAATGGTGGACTTGATTTTGGGTTGTTTCCACCTCAACTAAAGTACAGTAATCCCTCCTCGATCGCGGGGGTTGCGTTCCAGAACCGCGAAGTAGAAACCATATGTTTGTATGGTTATTTTTATATATTTTAAGCCCTTAGAAACTCTCCCGCACTGTTTATAAATATTCTCCGCACAGTTATACTGTATTACCTGCACATTTGTTGCTCTAAATGAATATTTTTCTTTTATTCCTTCAAAATTGCCAGAAATTAATGTTTAGAAGGTTAGAAAGATGCCTTTTTTTACTGTCCAGAAGAGAGAAAGCTGCAGATAAAATGGTCTGAACATGGGAGAGCTTCCACCAGGACTGGCGAGATGGCATTGACCTGCCGCCATTCCACTGTGTTAACAGACACCTGTTGGTCATTTCACTGTGAAACATCTTCAGAGGATTATAACATGAAAAACACTACTGTTTTGTAAGTAATACTTGTATTTAAAAGAATGATCTGTGTAACCTCCATCTCTGAAACACTGAACGAGCCGTTCCATTGCTGGATTTGAATTCAGCACCCTCAGATCTATAAGGAACATTTAAAATGAAGTTCTCACACTTACCCCACTAATAGATAGCAAACACCTTTCTCATGGCTACTTACCTTCTCTGGATAAAACCTTGCAGGCTCACTTCAGAATAAACGGTGCAAACTAAAAACCTTTCCACCATATAAAGTTGTCCTGTTTCTCTTCTTCTGTTCACCACTGCTGCTGAAAGTCCCCTCCATCGTGCTAGACACACCTCTTTGGAGGAGCACAGGAATAGAAAGGAGTGCCAGTCCATCACCAGGCCCGCTCTCTCCTGTCTCAACTGGAGTACTGAAGAAACCCACATAGGGTTGGGCAACCAATGTAGATCTGTGCAAACCGCGTGTCTGCCCGCGATGTAAGTATACAAGTTTAATCTGATACTTCTGTGCCCATGCACCTGGCCCCCGATGGGTGGTAGAGGGAGTACAGCTATATGCCGCATGGCATAAACATGACAAAGAAATACAAATAATTTGGAAGGGCCGCATTTATTTACTGACAAATAATACACATTTCATACCATGAGGTCAGGCTAAGTCCAACCAAGAGCAGATGTTGTAAGGCCCCAGAGACAGGTGGACACTCCTGTAAACTACTTCATACTCACAGATGGAGAGACCCAAATCGGTGTGAATGACATTACAGGAGAGACTCGTTAACATCAAAACAAAGACTGGTACCGCAGCTGGATCAAGACCACCCCCGTGTTCCGGGTCACGTGACGCTAATCACACACAGTGCAGTTGTTTTTTTCTAACAAAGCCTTCCGACGCTCTTCTGACACACACAGATGCCATTATGGTAACCACTTCAGTCTGCGATGGCTGTGTGTGACCAAAAGGAGCTAATTCACGATTACAGACCCAAGAAACACACAGGTACGAGAATGATGAGGTGGCACCTCGACTAACGGTGCTACATACAGAATGAGAAGACGACGAGGACCTGCAGAGGAATACTGTATATTGCATAGGATATTGTCAGGTATTCAGACGTTGACTGGCGTGTATGCACTGCACTTTATGGACGGCAGTTAAACAGCATATCCACACAGACAGACCCGCACATATACATATATCCATCTGTCTCTGAAAAAAAGTCGACCCTGATAAGATTTTATGGTTTAGCACATTTTTATGGTTTCGCACAATTCCGCATCCTAGCAGGCAAAAGCCACCTCAGTCACAGTGCTTAGTGTTGCTGACAGGGGTCAGACTTTCCGTCACTTGACCGTCTGTCCTCACCTCCACGTGTGTTTTCTCGGCCCGTTCTGCTTGTTATTTCTAACTGACCCTCCGTGAGTGAATGTGTGCTGCTATGGACGGACATTCCATTGGCTCTCTGCAGTTCCATAATGTAACAAGCAGCTCAAGAAGACAGAAAATGAATAAAATCATCCAATATGCAACACCTTTATGCAAATGCTTTGCTTCTTTAACTTGCAGTGCAGTAAACTACTGGAGAAATGAATGGACTTCTCAGATTGCCTGGAAGTGTGCAGGCCCACTGCTCTATACAGAACTGACCAAATTCTGTCCCATCATCATATATTAAACCATAAAGTCTTAATAGGGTGTGTTCTGGACCATACAAAACCTCAACACATGATGAACGAAGTAGAAGTTATGAAAAGCACACTTCACTTCAGTCTTGACAACTTTTATAGTTTGGTTAAAAAAACTTGAGAGAAAACTATCTGAAGTTACCATATCACAAACAACAAACCCGCTTAATCCAGTTCTGCGTCCCGGGACAGGAGTCTATTTGATACGTTAATCAAAAGTAATAGAAAATCACTATTGTGCAAAATTCAAGACAAGCCATCATGAGAGATGCTTCAGAAGGTTTCATTTTTTGCAGTCCAGACTTTTACAAGTTCAATGAAGCACTGGAGAGAGAAGAAGCGGTCATGAAAATGGATTGTGGGTGGTGTTGTACTCCAGCTAATGGAGGACGTGAAGCTTTGCAGATTTCATCTAGCCGCTGTGTGAGCTCCATCAGCTATATTTTGTGTTGTGTCTGTGTGTGCAAGTGCGCGGTTGAACACATACAGTAGATACCCACGCGAGCACATACTTGGGGTGAACTCTTTATGACATCGCTCACGGCTTTGGGATGAGAGCAGCTTTCCTTTAACTTCTCAGGCAATCCTCACTTTCAATCTGCTGGTGTGTTTGTGAAGTCAGAGACACCGTGAAAGGTCCTAAGCCAGTCAGTCAGTCCCTTCCCTCTGCCAGGTCTCCTGCACGCCAGTGACTTAACCAACTAGGCTGAAGGAAGGTCGCCACTCCACAGTGTCCATTAGGCAGTTGTGTAGTCGGCTACAGCAGATATTTGCAGAACTGTAAAGTCTCTCTTTCAAAAGCGTACTGCACAGTACACACTTCAGATGTTTGTAATACACGTTAAAAAACGAAACAAAAGAAATACTTGTAATACATAAATTATTTGTAAAAAATAGAGATGTTCTTTTGTATATACAACAGTGAACAAACATCTGTATGAGTAAAGCACATACTCAATTTTTAGGCACTCTACACCTATAACTTTTAAACTTTTGTTTTTTCTTAATAAATTCTTTTGAGTGCAGTGCAGCTCAGCTACAGTGTCCACGAGTTCTGGAAAGTGCTACACTGAGAGAAAAGTAGAAACATGAAGAAAACATTTGAGGGTTTTGCGCATATTGGAATCGGCAGTGGATAAAAACGAATGCACTGCCTTTTGGGTCTTTGTCAGACGCAGCTGCGTCCCCCCAAAACATTAAGATGTTGACAAACCGCACAAAATGAAAGCGGCAAGGGCAATGGATGAGGCTCCTTTGTAGCCTCCAGTGTGCATCTCACTTAGTGTGCGATAGTGGAAAGGCCAAGGAAAGAGGGAGAAGTGAAGTATCCCTCGTACAAATCGGCGTTCTAATCGATCTCCAGAAGTTAGGAATCGTTAAACAACACTCTGGCAAATACAACTTAACACATTTTGTCCTGGATTCCAAAATAACTCGGGACTTGAGCCACTGGGTGGGAGGCAATGGGAATGGGAAGCACATTTTCTTTTCTGGTTAGTTTTGCCAGTATATTTATAACGAATCTTACACCTCAATTTGATGGCTACTAAGAGTGTGATGTTGGATGGGTGAGGGACAAAATGGAGTGCAGCATAATAATACAATGGAAGCTTCAGCGTGTTTGCCTTGGATTCG
>JANRMT010062791.1:240575903-240583403 GCA_026402145.1 Polypterus bichir lapradei | reverse complement strand
CAAGAATTTGTAATGGATAAACAGGCGTGTGTGTGTGTGCACAATTTAATACTTCATTGCAGTGGCGTATTAAGAGTTCATGACGCTCAGGGCCGGGCAGTGCTTTAATTTGCCACCCTCCAACATATCTGAATATGTTAACCCATTTAAATAGAAAATTAAAATGACGTTGAGAGAAAAATCACGACAAATTTTGCATAGATTTATTCATATATAGAGAAACAGCAATTATTTTTCATAATTATTTATAAGCATCAACTAGACAAGAATATATTATAGACGCACTGATAAGCCGTGTTCAGATTATTAGTTTAATAGAATTACGCTGCGAAAACCAGAACCAGTGTAGTGTACAAGTGATAGGTGGGGATGTTTCCTGCGCAGAGCAAAAACGCATTCAGATTGATAGCGAAACGAAATAATAAATTGTAAATTAGTTGTTTATCTTCCTAGAAATTATCGGTGTAATGTTTGTTTATTTTTGTTATTGCCTCATACATTTCAACTGCTGTGTCTAATGCCGTCACAGAAGGGCTGTCTAAAAATTATTTTTGAAGCATTTGTGGATAAACATCAGAGAATTTTACTTTTCATTCATGAGTGATATTTTTTTCGAACCCTGCTGCTTACACACGAATTGTACTGAGCCTTTTGGCCAGTAATGCCGCCCGGGGCAGACCGCCCCCTCCGCCCGTCTTATAGCTATACACCACTGCTTGATTGATGCTATGCATTATATAAATAAATGCTACTATTGTGTATAAAAGCTTAATAAATAAATTAATATATGTTATGTGAAAATGCACATCAATGTGTATAACCATATGGAACTGTACATGTATGTAGTAGAGATGTCAGCTGGGCTTGGAATAATGCGTCTCAAGCCAACTATAACCAAAAACTTATTTCAGATGAACTGAACAATTTCCTACCTAGTTCGTATAACTGACTAACATGGCAATGCCTAACTTTTTACTAATAACAATATAAATGAAATGACTAAACAAATGTTTCAATTGTAATATTAATTAAAATGGCATCATTAACTGAAAAATCTGCACTGACCAAAAATACTGTCTGTCTATTTGCTTTGCTTTGAGAGGTGCTGGGGAAAATACACACTCTACACTAAGTGCCAGATATTTTAAATATTTACTTTAGCTCTGTGACGTGTTGATATCATCCAAATTCAAATAGTCTACTGCCATATGTGGAGGTTTGTGTGAAGTGATAGCAGTTCTGCCTCTCTTTCCTAAAATACCATTTTGTCCTGCAAGATACTGGCATTCAGCTCCTCTCTGCAGCCCATACATCAATAAAGAGCCCCCCAGTTAGCACAGTTTTCATTTCTTGACTTCTGATCTTTTCACTCCCTCTGTCAACTCCATCGGTATGGAGGAAGAGGCAGCCACAGTCAGCTTTCACTCAAAATGAATACACATTTATTTGTAAACTTTTACTTCTCTGAAAACCTGAAGGACTGACCCACCACTTACTTTTTGAGGTGCTGCCTTGCAGCTGGAAGTCCAGACATGTCTTCATTGAGGACATACTTCTTAGTCCCAATGCAGTAGTTCTCGATGTACTCAGGCCAATGCAGCTGGCGAACATCAAAATTAAAAGTCTGCAAAAAAAAAAAAAAATAATAATAATACAGAATTTCATTTCAATAGAAGATCCAATCAAATATCCCTGCACTCGAAAGCCATGCTCAGACATGGTATGCAAAGGTGGTACCGGAGGGCACCTGTATATTGGAGGCCTCCCTGAGAATTCTAACCTTCATATTGAGACTGAAGATGTCCAAATCATCCTTTATCGTACAGAGTCGCGTGTAGAGACAAAGAACGAGAAGGGTCTGGCTTCAGACCTCCAGCAGCAGACCCCTCCGTGGCTGCTCCTGTCACAGGTCCTTGTGGTTGGAGGTGTGAAGTGGTGAATCTTGGCACAGGGTGATGTGTGCATATAAACGTGGATATGGATGCTGAGCATAAATTAATACATGAGGCCCAATATCTTAAATTAACAAATGGCTTAGCTAGATCTTTCAATAAAAAAATAGTTTATTATCTTATATAATATTATTTCTGCATTTGTATTGTAGCGGAAATCACCTTAAAACTAGTTACAGAGCATATGTGTTTAACCAACTAATATCTGAAAGATCAGTATCACAATTTAATATATAATAATAATAATAATAATAATAATAATAATAATAATAATAATAATAATAATCTCTCTATTATAAAAAAAAAATCCTGGAGAGAAACAGTAGGGCGACGAGACGTGATCTTCACATTAAGATCACGGAAGACGCTTAAAAGACTCACAAGACTAAACAGATTGGCCACGGACCGTCTCGCGGGGACCTTAAACATGACACTTTGTGCCAAGAGATTGACCCAGGACTGTCTTGCGATGACGCAGAACATGAGATTCTTGCATGACACACACTGCTTACAAATAAATAAGAGCATGGGCAGCAACACACTCAGTCGTCTTTTGGCTTTGAGCACACACAGATCCAGGGCTCTCAGCGCATATAAAGCGTATAAGGACAATATGTTATAAACGTAGACGACTAAGTGAAGAAGAAAGCAGTGCAGAGAAAAGAGACTCAAAAGGGCTGGAGAGACAAAAAAGAAAAAGAAGAATCTAGGTGTAAATTCAGAAAATAAGGAAAGTAATTATCAGTCCGAAACAAGTGGAATTGAAAAAAAAAAAGCATGTCAAATCCGGACATTGGCACCATACACATGCAGAGCAGGTTAGAGATTATGAAAGCAGTGAAATTCGAAAGGCTAAAAAAAAAAACAAAACATTGGCACGATACACTTGTGAAGAAAGTTAAAGAATATGAAAGTAGGAAAATTACAAAATATAAAAAAAAGAAAGCAAAGATTGCAGGAGCGCAAACAAACGGAAATTATTACTTGAAAAATGGAAAATAATCACCATGGACCAGGTGTCATTAAAAAAAAAAGCAGGACAAAGCGAGGTCAGAAATAAAAGACAGAGTAGAAAACAAAGTAAAACGTCATGAAGAGGTTAAAAAACAAGGGGGCCAAACACATGCAGAGCAGGTTAGAGATAATGAAAACTGGAATTCAAAAGACTCAAACGTAGGCGCGAAACACATGCAGGGCAAGATACAGAATATGAAAGCAGCAAACAATGACAGTGTCAAAAAAGCAAGTAAACATCGCATTAGCGCAAAGAAAGAGAAATTATTATTCAGAGAAATAACGACAAGGCGAACAGAGATCAAACATATGGACATAGGTGAAATATCAGAAGTATGTAAATATTGTAAGCTTTGAAGTTTAAGTCAAGAGAATTTCAAAAACGGAGTTTACCTCACATGCATTTATTGGTTACTTTGCAAAAAAAATGATTAACTGCGATGATGTGGATCGTTTTGTTTGTGCTAAAATTTCAAACAGAGAACCCTATCCTAAATAATGGTACAAAGTCATTAAACACATGTCTCAGTGACCTCATTAAAAAGATTCAGCACATTGGGACTCGAAAGATTCCAAATATTGTTTTTACAGAAGTTCTGAAATAAAAGTGAAACTAATGAAATAGCAACAATAAAAAGAAAAAAAAAGTGTGTATCCGGGAAAACAAAAACGGGGGTTGGCGAGCAAAGCGAGCAGGGGGCAAAGCCCCCTAGTAATAATAATAATAATTCTTCACATTTTATACAAAGCTTTCTTACTATTCAAAACACTTTACATGGTGAGTGGGGAGCCCCTTCATCCACCACCAACATGTACCATCATCCTAGATGATGTGCTGGCAGCCATTTTTGGCCAGAAGCCTCACCACACATTATCTATTAAACTGTGAAAGGGTGAGAGAGACAGTTGGAAAGTTAGGAACAGGGGAAGATTATGGGGGCAGAATTACCAGGCCAAGGTGGACAATTTAACCAGAACATTGGGATACACCCTACTCCTTGCAAAAGGATGCCCAGGAATCTTTAATGACTACAGAAAGTCAGAACCTCATTTTTACATCTCATCTGAAGGACAGCAGCAATTTTACAGCACAGTGACCCCATCTCTACAGTGGGACATTGAGATCCGCATTCAGACTACAGGGATACCACCCTCTGTTAGCCTCCTCTCCAACACCTCTTCCATCAGCATCCTTTTCTTATAATATTTCCATTACACAATTTTAGAGTTTCAAGTTTGCCCTGTTAAGTTTGGGGACTTAATACTAGTCCCATGTACGAAGTTGCTACACAAGGTTTGTTAGAAGCATGACAGTCCTGAAGACATCAGAGGAACCTCACTGCAGGTCTGGATCAAGGGAAGCCACTTAAAGTGGTCTGGGTATCTGATCTTTATGTCCCTGTGATGCCTGCTCAGGGAGGTGTAGAGAACACAGAAGGAGTGATGCGATATTGTGGCCTAGTGGTCTTGGGACATTACAGAGAGAATCCTGACTCTTTGGGTTTTTTATGAGTGTTAACATCAAGGTAAGACATGTTAGCTGGGTGAACTGAGGGTTGAGCTGTAAGAAAGCTAGTGTGACCAGTTTATTTTTAAGATAGATGTAGGAATAAAACAAATTAGAAAAAGTGTACATGGTGTTTGAGGGCTGTGGAGACATGGTGGCCTTCAATGGACTGCGTTCAGTAGAGATTTGTTTTTTTCTTTTTTACTTAGTCATTAATATTCCTGCCCAATCTTGTTTTTCTTTTCTTTTAACATTAACTTCTTGTAAAGCACTTTGACCTACATCATTTGTATGAAAATGTGCTATAGAAATAAATGTTGTTTTTGCCTGATTGTTCAGAACAGTGGTGAGGCTGCACTATTACTGGTCCAGAAACAAGCTATGGTACGACAGGTCCTGGTCATCTGGCTCTTATGATTACACGTCTGCCAGATATGGGGGTGCAGCAAGCCGGGGCTGACTACAGAGCATCAGCGAGTTCGAGTGGCAGTAAGCTCATCTGGATCTGGAGTGAGATGACGCAGTCGTCAATGAGATTTACCACAAGTGCCTTTGGGATTGTAAGAAGGAAGCAAGCACACCCTGAGAGCAACCTAAGCAGACTTGGGTAGAGTGAATGTTGAAATGTTAAAAACCAGTGCTCTTAGTTTACGAGGCCGCTGTGCTAACTCTCTGCCCTGGTTACAGTGCCAACTGTTACCATATGAAATAAGGCTAAGGAATAAAGGATTACTAATAAAATGAGCAGACACATGACAAGCACTGAGAACAGTGGAAAGCAATGGCTATTGAGTGCACCGAGAAACCAGGGATGGTGGTGAGGCAGGAACGACTGAAAAATGACTCCATTTGTTAAAGTCACACGATAAAGAACCCTTCACTTTATGCACATGCTTTCGAGAGACCATGAAGTTTCAGGGTCAGTCTGCGATCCCCCCAAGGGTATATGTTGATAGGACAGCTGATTACAAATGAAGAATGTGGTGTATCTGGAGGGATTCTGTGATTTTGAAAGTTGTGTAATATGAATTTACACAAAGCTGAAGGGGAGAAACACTTTACAGAACCAAACCAGGGGGCTGCACCTGGACCCTTTAGTGATAAAGAGTAGTTGAGACACTGAATAGGCCAGAAAATGTCCCGACCACCAATCACAATATTAATACCAAACTCAACGTACACAAATGCAATATTTACTGGTAGACTGCATTGATAAAGCAGGTGTCAGCTATAAACAGGATAACAAGAATAAATGAAAATGTGAAATTCACTACAGTATATGCTGTGCTGGGGTTCATCTGGGTCCAGACATCCTAGGAATTTGAATCTTCTTCTTCCTTCGGCTGCTACCGTTAGGGTTTGCCACAGCAGATCGTCTTCTTCCATATCTTCTTGTCCTCTGCATCTTGCTCTGTTACACCCATCACCTGCATGTCCTCTCTCACCACATCCATAAACCTTCTCTTAGGCCTTCCTCTTTTCCTCTTCCCTGGCAGCTCTATCCTTAGCATCCTTCTCCCAATATACCCAGCATTCTCTCCTCTGCACATGTCCAAACCAGCGCAATCTCACCTCTCTGACTTTGTCTCTCAACTGTCCAACTTGAGCTGATCCTCTAATGTACTCATTTCTAATCCTATCCATCCTCGTCACACCCAATGCAAATCTTAGCATCTTTAACTCTGCCACCTCCAGCTCTGTCTCCTGCTTTCTGGTCAGTGCCACCGTCTCCAACTCATATAACATAGCCGGTCTAACTACTGTCCTGTAGACCTTCCCTTTCACTCTTGCTGATACCCGTCTGTCACAAATCACTCCTGACACTCTTCTCCACCCTGCCTGAACTCTCTTTTTCACCTCTCTTCCACAATCTTCTTTACTCTGTATTGTTGATCCCAAGTATTTAAACTCATCCACCTTCGCCAACTCTACTCCCTGCATCCTCACCATTCCACTGACCTCCCTCTCATTCACAGACATGTATTCTGTCTTGTTCCTGCTGACCTTCATTCCTCTTCTCTCTAACGCAGATCTCCACCTCTCCAGGGTCTCCTCGACATGCTCCCTACTATCGCTACACATCACAATGTCATCAGCAAACATCATTTGAATCTGATTGTCTTTATCAATGAATTTTCATTTTTTTGGACCCCATAAGCCAATTTTGCATTGTAACCAAGAATACAAATGCAACATTTCCATGCCAATTTCGTCTTACTTATCTTTTGTCTTGTTTTAAATCAGACACTGGACCCCGATGCTGCAGTGGCATACGCTAAAGCTCTAACGCTGTCATTAGGAGCACCAGACTCCGTGCACACTTTTGGTTTTCTTAGCTCAGCTCAGTCTTTAAGATGTTTAAAGCAGATGGCTACTCTAATTAAACATTTTATCATTTAGCAGCCTTTTATTAGCTTGTCTGGTAATAGGCAAGAGCAAAATTGCTCAACAAGCAGACTTTTCAGACCGTGTCAGGACAGATGGCTTTTGGATAATTTATACGAGGGTGTTGCGCCAACAGCAGCAGGAATTTAGAGTCTGCTCGGCTGCACTGATGGAGAAGCCAAAATTCTCTTTTTAAAGGAATCCTAAGGAGGATCTGAATCCTGAGCGCTTATGCAGAGAATGAAGAGAATCTCCTCAGCCAGTCAGGCCTCAACATCGCAATCGTGAAAATACAGCCTTGGAGGGATTTGATTGAAATGTAAAAAAAATGGATGTAATATGATGGATTTATAGAAAATAAACACTGAGTCACATTTCAGTTCACACAGGAGCATTTACAATTTAGATATGTTTATTTATTGGGTAGCAGTGCTGCTTCATGGATCTGGCATCCTGGGATTGATTCCTGTGTCCTGTGCATTTCCCCTTTGTGTGTATCAATTTCCCTCCATGTACTCCAGTTTTCCTCCCACACCCCCAAAGTCATGCCATGTAAGTGAATTGGCAACTGCCAGTGCGAGTGTAAATGTGTGTATGTGTGTGTGTGTGTGTGTGTGTGTGTGTGTGTGTGTGTGTGTGTGT
>JANRMT010062791.1:240561973-240575893 GCA_026402145.1 Polypterus bichir lapradei | reverse complement strand
GTGTGTGTGTGTGTGTGTGTGTGTGTGTGTGTGTGTGTGTGTGTGTGGTGTGCTGGGGTCCTGTGCAGTGTTGCTTTCTACCTTACCCCACATGCTGCTGGGATAGTCGCTCGATCCTGAATTGGCTTAAACAGGCCTGAGAAAAGTATTTTAATTTTATATTTTTCAACTGACAATGCCCAGAGTGTTGTACACATTTATAAATAATCTTTAATAAACAGCTTGCACGTGCAAATATAAAAACATAAACACTGAGATGTAAACATCAGGCACCCTAATCAGGACTGCTTCCTGCCTTGTGTCTGATGCTGCTGGGATGAGCTCAGGCTCCCCGTGACTCAAGAATTGGATAAGCCATTTGGAAAAAAGATGGATGCATTGCTAGCCTCTGTTTTTAGCTCTTAAATAACACTACAAGTAAACTGCAATGTATGAATATGTTAGGGAAATAAATCATCTAATATCTTTCCAAAAAATACATCTCTAGGCCCCACAGTAATTCAAAAAAGAGCTTTGGGTGTATCTCACCCTGACCAGTTAAATGTCTCGCTTCTTCCTGGGCATTCGACATATGATGGTGTAGGTTGGCATTGATTAGGACATGAAGGGTAGCCGATTATCTAATCGTTATAACTGCTACTGATACCAAATGAAGCCTTACAGGAAGTCAAAACAGTGGCAAGAGAACTTGGACCAAGGAAGTGTAGTTGTGGTAGACCCCCAGAGTCTTTCTGATTCCGTCTTTTGTAAGTTTTAGTTTGCTGCAGAGGCAGATGAGGGGGTTTCTGGGAAACATGGACAGAACAGACTGGGGTGCATTGTTTTAAACAGAGAACCCATAAGCCATTGTTGTCCTTTGCTCTTGAACCTCAACAACAACATCATGTATAGTATTTCTAAAGGACATTTTCAGAAAAAATGTGAGCACAAAGTGTTACATGCAAAGAATAACAAAATAAATTTGGATCAACAGTATACAAAACGTACATAAGTAATAAACAGTTACATAAGAAAGATATATAAGAGAAATATAGTCATTAAAATATAGAATATAGAATTGATTTTGAATTACATTTATAAAAGATCATAAGGTCAGATGGCCAGAGAGAACAGAAAAAAAAAACCTCCAGTTAAGCTTAAAATCAGTCATCCGGTTAGCTTAGTAATATACAGCACTGCACCTTACAAAGCAGAGCAAGAAAATCAAGTAACTTTCATTATAATAAACCCAAGTTAAAAGCACATGAATTCAAGACACTAAGATGTCTTCAAGCATCAACATGTAGAAAAACCAGAAACAAAAGTTGAGCCAAATGTGTGCCAGCAGAAGTAAACTGACAACCGAGGATTTCTCTGTACAGCAGTCACAAAAGAGTCTGTCATTAAAAAGCTGGCTCTTTGTGGAGAGTCAAATATTTTGACATCTCATTACATATTTTACAGCAGCCAAAAATTACAGGGTGAATGTCTACCTTCTTACACTATGACTCCTGCTTTGAACTTGGAGGAACGACAATGACGGTAATGCAGCAAGTTCACCTCAATTAAACAGTGTAGCGTCTCTCAGTGACTGATTCAGTGAGCGTCTCTGCTCTCATTTATGGAGTTTACAATTTATTGAAGCATAGATCAGATGCCATAGGATGTTCTCTATGTGTAAACACAAGCTGCAAAGGAATGTCTAGCGCGGAGGACACATCCACTTCCCGTATCCACTGCTGTGTGCATGCTCTATGTAGGTGAGCCGTCACATCATTTGTGTTTTAGTCTATTGTAATGTTGGGGCTGATATACTTTCATGAAAAATGTAAAAACTGTATTATAACCAAAGATTGTGTTCGTTCTGTGAAAGAAAAATTAACGGATTGCAAGCTACTTAGGGTTAATAGCTGACACAGCGGTTTTGCTATAATGGCAGGTTATTCATACAGGCGTCTGTCATAAGACAGGCTCCAGTAAGCTGACCGAGGACCATTTCCAGTTTCTTTACAAATGCGTCTATTTGACACAAGATGACCTTTCCTTCTTTAGGGCCCCATCTGATATGTACACAAAACAGAAACGGTTGGCCAATTTGCACAATAAAATAAAATGTTTAACACTAGAATTACCAGAGCCTATGAAAACACTCACAGATCCATCTCACTTTAAATCGCTTCACACCTCTCCGTCAGCGTCTTTTGTCCTGTAAATGTGTGGATAAGCAGCAAGCAGTCTGCTATGACATCCCCCCACCCCGCACAGTTTTCTCAGTTCAAGTCTGTTTACCTGCGTGTCAGTTGCTTAGAGTTATATAGAGTAAGAAGTCAAGCAAAATGACACCTTTTATAAATACTATATTGTTATTTAGAACACTTGCATTTCATGTGTGTTCCGTGTCTACAACAATCTATGTACAGTAAGCACATAGTTAAAACAGAAACGTTTTTCATTTTTTAGTAATAATTGACAAAATGTAGACATGAAGTGTATAATGTGTGAAGCCTGAAGTCCAAATATCAAATAAACACTTTCACAAAAGGTACAAATATAACAGAACAAGTGCGCTTCTATTCAAAAATATAACTGCAGAAAAAGAACCCGCGTTAGGGTGCGACATTGACACGCATTTGCTACGACTGTTTCAGTGGCGCAAAAGTATCAACTGTTGACTGGTAATCAAAACTTCATTGGCTTGATCCCGGATGGGTCTGTTTTGAGAAGTGAGCTGCTCGTATTCTTACTATTTTAGAATAAAAACATACATTTGATTCCAGTCTGTAATAGCCAGTGTCATTTATGATACTTGTAAAGGTTAGCTTTCTTTTATTTTATTCCGTTTTATTCTCTCAGCCGCGTTCACGATCCCAAACCACCCACCCCCTCCCGACCAGCATCTGACAGTGCTGTTTTCACATAGACGCGCTTTAACAGAGGTAAATTCAAATCATGACTACGGTTCTACATCGGAGCAAGAATGCACGCCGCACTTTTGCCATCACTGTACTTTGTATATGTACATGGGAAGCTCTGCACTCTACTGGTGACTTTACGCTGTAGGAAGTAAGTAAATAACTCAAGGTAAATAATATTCGATCTGGCTTTTATGTAAGTAACATATAAATGTTAATGTTTTGTGCACATGCATTGCCCTTTGTATGCAACAGCGTAAAGTCACAAGTCAAGTGCAGAGCTTCCCATGTACATATGCAAAGTACAGCGATGGCAAAAGTGTGGTGTGCATTCTTGCTCCGATGTAGAACCGTCATCATGATCTGAGCTCACCTCTATTATAGCGCGTCTTTATGAGAAAACAGCAGTGTCAGATAGGGAGGGGGGTAGGGGGTAGTTGGGATCTTGAACTCGACTGAGAGAATAAAACTGAATAAAAAAAAAACAAAGCTAACCTATACCTAACAAGTATCATACATTTACACTGGCTGTTACAGACTGGAATCAAATGTATGTTTTTATTCTAAAATAGTAAGAATACGAGCAGCTCACTTCTTAAAATGGACTTGTCCGGGATTGAACCCGTGAAGTTTTGATTACCAGTCAACAGTTGATACAGTTGTGCCACCGAAGCGGTCGTAGCAAATGCGTGTCAATGTCACACCCTAATGCGGGTTCTTTTTCTGCAGTTATATTCTTGAATAAAAGTGCACTTGTTCTGTTATATTTGTACCTTTTGTGAAAGTGTTTCTTTGATATTTGGACTTCAGGCTTCACACATTATACACTTCATGTCTACATTTTGTCAATTATTAATAAAACATGAAAAACACAAGATGTGTTTACATAGATCGTTGTAGACACTGAACACACATGAAATGCAAGTGTTCCAAATAACAATATAGTATTTATAAAAGGTGTCATTTTGCTTGACTTCTTACTCTATACAACTCCAAACAACTGACACGCAGGTAAACAGACTTGAGCAGAGAAAACGGTGCGCCGGTGGTGGATGTGATAGCAGGCTGCTTGCTGCTTAACGACACATTTACAGGACAAAAGACGCTGACGGAGAGGTGAGAAGCGATTTAAGGTGGGACGGATCTACGAGTTTTTTCGTAGGCTCTGGTAATTCTAATGTTAAGTAAACAATATTTTTTTTTGATGAATAACAGGAAGGGGGAGGAAGAAAAAAATATAAAAAGCCAATCGAAAAATGGAACTCTGCTCTTCTGCCTTTAAACGTGGAATCCATGTACTCATCTGTGACTCAATGAAGACTGATTGATTGAACTACTCCTGTCTTCCTCGGGGGGCTTACTTCCATAGTTTAAAAATGCCATTTAAATGAGTCTGAACATAGCCCAAGTGAGTGAAAGTCATCATGTGCCTACCTTCTTGTCTTCAGGACTAAGCTGAGCCATCAGCATGTTCATGTTATCGGAATTCCATTCCCATGACTGGCTGCTGAAGTACTCGAGAAGCATCATGGATTTGTGAAGTCGATTGAAAATCCGCATCATCCTGTAAAAACAAAAGAACAGCGCTGAAGCAAGTGGCCGTCCAGCCCTCACATTGGGAATTTCAGGTTCGGCTGGAGCTTATAAATAATGCAAATAACAATTGACTAGACCGAGAAACACATGAGAGACCAAACCCTTCCTTTATGGTTGAGGTGAGCTGTTTACATGCAGGCATGCCAAAAGTAAACCTTTTTATTTAATTTTATGTTATTGTCTCCACAAATTGTATGTAATTCTTTAAATACAGCTGCTTACTGTGCTGTGATGGACTGGCATCCTATCCAGGACTGGTTCCTGCTTAATTCTTAGAAAAAAGAGCCTGCGGAAATTGAAACTGTGATATAGCCTACTGACTAAGCAAATGGACTAAAAATCACAAGCATGCCATGCCAGTCCTTGCCTACGACTCACTTACCTGTCTGTGTCCAAAGCAAGCAGTTTTAGACCTAGTAAAAAGTTGGGGTTGGTGTTCACTACTATCATGGTCCAGACAAATATTGCCTTGGCGGTGTTAAGTTTGTGACATCACTGCATGGGCATTTTGTCCATACTCTTCATGGAAATGATGCCCTTTAGTAGCCATGTGGCTGTTGGTGACGTGGTACATGAAGTCATCACATTAACAGAGAGTGGCACACAGACTGGCAAATGACCTTGCCATAAACTTCCAAATAATGGAAACAAAAGCATTACTAGGATGTTGTTTGATCTTGCCTTAGAAAAGTACCTTGACTGTTAATTGTGGTTAGCATTCTACAGTAGTTTTGCTTACTTAGTCATCTTGATCTCTGGGTAATCATTTTTAGCCAGTCACTCTGACTTTTCTTCTTATTTCACTGTAAAACTCTTTGATGACCATTATACAAAGCCTGACTAAGCCCTGATCTGTTCTTATTCTGGACCTGTTGGTCCACTACCATCTGAGCAGGTTACGACACATGCCAGTCTATTCTTGTACACTGAAGTGCACACCCACACTCCTCACTCATGCCAGGCCAGTCCACAGCTGCCAATTAACCTAACACACAATATATTGGGGGGAAAAAAGAAAATCCCACAAAGACATGTACAGGCTGAGACCAAGCGAGAGTTGACCTCCAGAGCTGCTCTACAATCAAAATAAACACACACTTTATTTTTGTTCACAGTACATAAAAGTGGGATGTTTGTAAAAGAAAGGTAAAAGAGATCATACCTGGGCTTCTGTCCGCATAACCTCAGATAAAAGTCATAAATCAGCGCTGGGGCCTTATGGCTGACTGCAATCCAGTACTGGTTTATCAAATAGTTGGATGTGATGTTTGCATTTGGTCTTCTAAAGGCTTGCTCCAGGGGGTTTCTCTTGAAGGTGGAAATTACAAGATACTCTAAGAAAAGAAGACATCAAAAATAAACGAAGATTAATATCATATCACGTCACTTATCTTCATACAGAAGGGTCTTTCATGCTGCCACGAGTGCCGATAATTAAGAATGTGGTACAGGAGAAGAGCAAGGTAGTTCTGTATATTACAGGATGTATATTATCATGGCTGTACAACAAAACCTAATATGTAGAATCATTTTCACAGTATGCTGGCACACAGTGGTGGCGCTGCTGCCTTGCAACATGGGGACTCAGATCCCAGGTGCATTCTCCAAGGAGTTTGCATGTTCTCCCCGTGTACATGCGGGATTTCTCCAAGTGCTTCAGTTTTCTCCCACAGTCCCAAGATATGCATGCTAGATGGATTGCCGATGCTAAATTGGCTCTGGTGTATGCGTGTGCCCGATGTGTGGTAGATGGGTGCCTTGCCCAGGTGTTGATCCTGGCTTGCACCCAATGATTTCTGGGATTGGCTCCAGCTTCCATGTGACCCTGCTCCAGATAAGTCGGATACAGAAACAGATGGTTAGATTTTTAGATGGGACAGGTATAACCAAATGGTTACTGTAGTTTTAGGCCACAGTGGTTCAGCTCCTTTCACAATCAGCAGCATGACAAGGCAGTTAACAAAAAAATGCAACAATAACACACAAAAACATCGTAAGGCTCCGGTAGATTGCAAGATATTGTAAACGAATGTCAGCCACTAGCAGCCCCAGCTCCAGATCAAATTGACAAGGGGTGTGCGCCTGGGGAGGATGTGCCTTGATGATCTTTCAAATATCTAACAAGCGGTTTTCAATTTCTGACAGTGTGTGTTTGGGTGGGTTGATGTGATATTTGGGTTGTCTTAGTATAGCTAAATGACTCCATGGACTCAGGCCTGGCCACCGAGATATTGAGATGTCACACTATTTTTGTTTATCTGTCTCTTTAATCCAAAGGAAACAACTAGGGCATGGCACAACAATTTACATATTTTTATGATGATAGTCCCTGTGGGCGACTTGCTCAGGGACACACAACTACTCAGTGCTGGAGATAAAAGAGCTGTCTATTGATTTTATACAGCACTATCCCATAGTGAATGTCAAGATCAGGCTCTTTATCTGGGTAGAGCATACTTCCATATTTCTACAACGTGTGCCTTGGCAGGTTAGACTCAAACTCCCAAAAACCCTGCAACGGATAAAGAAGATTTAGAAAATAGATAAAAGGAAGGGTACATTCTATACTATCCATAAATCTATTTTCAGACCCATTTATTCAATTTATAAGGTCTTGGGGGCAGCAGCAATAAACCCAACACAGGAGCAGAGTCTGAACCTGGTGCCAGTCTGTTGAGACACACACAACCACACTCCCTTAGGGCTCATTTATACGAAAAAAAACTCTTAAGTTTATTCATAGGAAGGGCGGTGTTAAAATTCCTAGAAAGCAGAGCTGGAAAAAGGCTTTGTTGGGAAATTCAACGTCTGATGACAGCCACAACAAATCACATTATTTTGCAATGGATGCCAAGATAGCAAGTTGTGCCCTCAAATAATATATCAACTAATGAAGGTGCAGCCGCTCTCATTTACAGTGTTTTTATGCTGCGCACCAAAAATATAGAACTCAATGTTATGACTTATTAAGCTGTTATTTTTATTTATTTAATTGAAATGTTTATCCAAAGAGACTTACAAATCACAAATGCAAATTACAGAGTTGCTGTTTACTTCAATGTGAGCACTGGCAGGGCTAAACTGAGTTCTATTCAGTCCCATGGTGGGTAAGTCCTGGGATTGAACCAGCAGCACCATGCTTAATATTTTAACACTAAAAGCAGGCATCAGAATTATACAAGTTAAGTGAACGATGTTTCTGCTATTACAGATCTACAGTATACGTTGTCACACATGCGTGCACTGCACAGGGAGTATGTTCAGAGCTTCTATGTCAGCTGTAATTCCATCCCAGACCACGGCCTGCTGCTATCGCTCACATCTTTCCCTCTTTGTGTCTTCTGTCCTTTCTCCGGAAGTCCTGCCTCTTCCACCCAGGACCAACTTAACACCACACCAGAGTTGTGTCTGCACAAGGCATTTCATCCTGGCACTGCACTGACACAGGTATATTGGGAGAAGGATGCTAAGGATAGAGGTGCCAGGGAAGAGGAAATGAGGAAGGCCTAAGCAAAGGTTTATGGATGTGGTGAGAGAGGACATGCAGGTGATGGGTGTCACAGAACAAGATGCAGAGGACAGAAAGATATGGAAGAAGATGACCCACTGTGGCAACCCCTAATGGGAGCAGCTGAAAGAAGAAGAAGAAGAAGAAGGTGACACACCTGTCATTAAACAGGATTCACCCTGTGGTGCCCCAATCTTTCTCACATTACACATTTGCCTTTCTTACAATACAGTATGTAATAAATATACCAGAATGCAATTCCATATTGAACAACGGCTCAAAAATATCTATGAGTAAAAAATTAAAAATATAGGTAAAATGTTTTCAGATGAGTACAACGTGAATGCCAGCAGGTGAAGTGAGTCACAAACAATTGCGTTACATCTATGAAGTGTTATGGGACGGTGTTTGTGGTGTATAAAAACAAACTTGCCGCCTTCATCCTAAATATGGATTCATTTTGTGGCCGTGAGGTTGTGACCTTCCCTGCCACTACTGTTAATTTTCCAAATATGAAAATAATTACATTATCAATTTGAAGTTCATGGGATGAATTTCACTGTGAAAAGGCATTCAGGTGTTTGATTGGTCCACGCCAACGACTTGGCTGCTTGACTCAAGTTACTTTGACTGCCCACCCTCTCCTGACTGGAAAGACAGAGAAAACAATTCTTATAAACAACTTGGGGACTGAATTCACTCCTGACAAGCATGTTACAAAGGCAAAGCGTGGGTGGATCAGTCCTCACCACAGGCTCACAGTCATCCACTAGCGCTGACGCAAAAAAATGACATCAATGAGCAGTTTTACTGCATGAATACAACACTTCAGGATCAGTTACAAGGTATTTTGTGGAACAAACGATGTGATTTATGTTCACGTTTCAGAAAATAGCATAAAGTGAAATTCTGACTAATAAATGTGAACCTTTCGCTCCTATACAAAGTACGTACATAAAGTACAAAGTACATAAGCCTGATTTTTTTTCACTGTTTAATAATGAATAACTTTTTTGATTGTTGTTAAGTAATAAAAGTTTTGTTTCCTGTGTAAATACTGTATTATGTGGAGCAAAAAAAAAAAGTCAAGTGTCAAATGTTGGGAGCTCGCAAAACATTCTCATGTGCCCGTAAAATTTTCTCATAAGGTCCACTTTTGAAATAAGAATTTTTATTTTTTACTCATGTCGCTTCCCTGGCTCTGCGTATTGTTTTCTTTCACTGAAAAAATTATCTGGTAAGAATCTGGCAAAAATTCATTAAGATAATTCTACAGTAAGCATGACGGGTCTATGCTGAACCTTTTTATTGTGTTTGCTGCATTATTTTATATGAAAATCACTTTACGAGGGGCGCTCTTACTGTGTGGCTTTCTAGTGCAGGGACGAGCATTTCATTTGATGTGTAACATGGTACAGTTTAATTTCTTGTAATCACATTACAGTTACTGTGCTAATTAGAAATTCATGAATTGCATTACACATATGTTTCTAAGCAAATAATCCACAAACTTGAGACGGGCAGGCGTTCTGTTTCACACGTCGATCCCCATTTGCCTGGTATGGACTGCACACGTGCTGTAGAGTACATTGAATTTCACAGTGCTGTTAGGCCCGTCGCAGAGAGGTGTGCTGCTACACCATACTTCATTTTAAGTCAGGAGTCTACTGAGGTCGGCTTTAGCTTTAATAAGAAATAAAGATTTTGAGTTTCAGTCACGATGCATTAAAATAAAATATTTAATGGAAATAAAATCTAATTTTACCGACAGAAAGAAGTGAATCATGGTGTATGTCGAGGAACTTTAAAATTAGATGTATGAAAGCAATGTTATTGGTCTTTGTAATGTACAACGTTTAGATCAAAGAGTTTATAAGATTAAATTACATTTAGAAATCTAAAAAAAAATCATCAATATCTAATCAAATGAAAATGCTGTGACCGTCACAATTTGCCAACCATGATGCTGTGATCAGACAAGTATTCAGAATTTTTCATCAAGTCACTCTAACATTCCTGTGAAAATGGAGACTGTGTCCAAGTAAGTTATCTCAGTGTTGACGTCAACTTTAAGTGAATGTTTTCTTTTTGATCACCCTGTTACTTTTTTGACAGTGTCACGGATATACACGATATATTTAGCGTTTCACACAATAAATATTAGGTAGGCCCACTGATCAATAAGTGCTTTTGTCTGCTAATCAGTGCACTAACAGTAATTTTACCGTGATTATAATTATACCGTGATTATACTATTATATTATAGTAATTATACCCACTCCATGTTTGCAAATGTTTGAATGGTTATGTCCATTCTATTTAATTACTAGCTGTACCCCGTGGCTTCGACCACATAGTAATGAAACAGGACAAACTTTAAAAGTCAACAGACGTTGGCACTATATCTGATCGTGTTCAGGTCTGACGGGAAAGAGTTCCCCATGTGGGGAGAAAAGCACATGGCCGTGATATCTCTGGCAATCAGCAGCTTCCCCCTAAAACACATCTTTCTCTCAAAAACGTCAAACGTTACCGCTTAACAATCTGTTGATGATAATGTCTGATGAACAAACAAGTATCGCTAGCTGAATGGAGGAAAGGTGCACTCCAGCACGTGGCGAGACGTAGACTAACTCGGACAGAGGCTGGCGAGTGAATGAGGAAGCCCCTGCCCCCCTGCTCTGGCCCACAGCCACTCTCTTGGAATTGCATAAATACATCGGTACCGCAAGCGAGTTATGGTACTTAGCGCGTTGCGGGAAGTCGCAAAATCAACCGGAAAGTTCAAGCAGATTATAGAAAACAACCAGATCTAAATCCGTTAAGTAATTCTCTCGTGAAAGTGGATAGACATACAGACAGAACGCGCTTGGACCATGAAATTTTTAAAACTGTTTCTTAGCGAGTACCTATGTACTAAAGGTAAACTACATTCCAAATTTCAAGTCCCAAGTCATCATGGTTTGGGAGATTTCGTAATGAGTGACTCAGTGGTATTTGACTTTTATATATGTACTAGCAGAATACCCGCGCTTCGCAGCGGAGAAGTAGTGTGTTAAAGAGGTTATGAAAAAGAAAAGGAAACATTTTAATAATAACGTAACATGATTGACAATGTAATTGTTTTGTCACTGTCATGAGTGTTGCTGGCATATATTATATATATATATATATATATATATATATATATATATATATATATATATATATTATATATATACATATATACATATACACACACATACATACATACATACATGTGTACATATATACACACACACACATATACTATGGGGTGCCAAACAGGCAAATACATTGATTTTCTGAATATATAAAGTCGGCGTCAGAATATATAAAGTCAAAACTTGAATATATAAAGTCATTCCCGAATATATAAAGTCAAAACTTGAATATATAAAGTCACTGTCGGAATATATAAAGTCAAAACTTGAATATATAAAGTCAGCGCTGGAATATATAAAGTCAGCGTCAGAATATATAAAGTCAAAACTTGAATATATAAAGTCATTCCCGAATATATAAAGTCAGCGTCGGTATATATAAAGTCAAACTTGTTTCTGAATATATAAAGTCAAAACCTGAATATATAAAGTCAGCGTCGGAATTTATAAAGTCATTCCTGGTTATATAAAGTCAACATCGGAGTATATAAACTCATTCCTGAATATATAAAGTCAAAGTCAAAATATATTGATTGAAACGACTCTGAACTGAACTAAGTTAACAAAAACGTATTCAGAAAAATAAATTAGAAAAACACTGTTCGGTTAATGTTTTGAAAATGATGCATTTGCCCTGCCCAGGATTGGTTCCTGCCTTGCGCCCAGTGTTGGCTGGGATTGGCTCCAGCAGACCCCTGTGACCCTGTGGTCGGATTCAACGGGTTGGGAAATGGATGGATATTCCAGCGCTGACTTTATATATTCCGACATTGACTTTATATATTTAAGTTTTGACTTTATATATTCCAGCGCTTACTTTATATATTCCGACGCTGACTTTATATATTCCAGCGCTTACTTTATATATTCAAGTTTTAACTTTAAATATTCCAACGCCATCTTTATATACTCAGGTTTTGACTTTATATATTTGGGAATGACTTTATATATTCAAGTTTTGACTTTATATATTCAGAAACAAGTTTTGACTTTATATATACCGACGCTGACTTTATATAATCAAGTTTTGACTTTATATATTCGGGAATGACTTTATATATACAAGTTTTGACTTTATATAGTTAAATTTAGTCATCATTGCATAAATTTTTCTTCACCATAGAAATTTAAAGACTAAATTCAACTTCCATTCCTACCAAAGATATTTCTGGCGACTAAATAGAACCTACTCATATCCAAATTCGAGCTATTGAGCTGTCGCCTGCCTGCCTGAATAAGTCACCCTCGATTCGCTCTTACTTTTTTACCGTTCATTTAATCATGGCTAGTGGCGGAAAAATTATAAAATGGAAGGAGGATTACACGGAGTATGGCTTTACCAAAACAATTATTGATGGCGAATAAAGTATCTATTATTCATAAAGCTTCAATTGGTGATCTGTTTTTCTGTGTTAATCTCATATTTTTTCATACTTGTTCTCAAACCAAGGGGGTGCGAGGGTAAAATGAATCGGGAAGCGCTGATCAATGTAATCGGTGTACCAGGAAATCATGCATTGGAATGCAAAGTGTGATTAAATGCATTATTTTTTAACGCGTTATGGAGCACATGCATCGAAGCTTCTCAGCTGTGGTTGTGCCAAGAAAAGGAAACATTTTAAAAATAATGTAACACGATTGTCAATGTAACCTTTTGTAAGTAGTGCCTGGAGGATTCAGAGTGTGTATTAACTTGTGCATTTTTCTGTGAGTATTTGGTGGCAGCGTCACAAAGTCGCTTCCGTAAGACTACGTTAGCTGCGGAGCTCAGCTCAGAGCGAAATGAGGTAAATGGGAGGGGATATGATGACGTGACTCCCCCACCCGCCTTAACTGTCAATCCCCCACAAACACAGTCTCTCGGAATTTGCATAAGCACACCCCTTCACCTGCAATTTTAACTTAGTTACAAAGTGATCAAAACTCTCGTTTATATCCTGCGTCCTCTCATTAAACTTGTATCCCGCATTACCCGAGGGCATGACAAACGCCAGCGGCAGCCTGTCTATGAACTTAATTTAAAGTTTAGGTTTACACCTTGCTTTCTTTCCGAAGTAGCAGCACTCATGAATATGGTAGTATATGTCACTCGCTCGCTTCTTATTGTTTCGCTGCCTTCTCAATTATATAATGCAGGTTTTCTTCAGCGCTTTTTGGAGCTCTTCCTTGTTTTCTACGTACTTACATACTGCGTTGACAGTCAGTTCACGTGATTACGTGGGAGGCATGATGGGGTCACATGAAACTCCGCCCCCCACGGCCATCAAGCTCATCTCCATTACATTATATGGAGAAAAATAGGTTCGAGTTATGACCATTAGGCGTAGAATTTCTAAATGAATCCTGCCCAACTTTTGTAAGTAAGCTGTAAGGAATGAGCCTGCCAAATTTCAGCCTTCCACCCACACGGGAAGTTGGAGAATTAGTGATGAGTGAGTGAGTGAGTCAGTGAGTGAGGGCTTTGCCTTTTATTAGTATGTATATATACTTTGAGGTGCACTTTGAGCTACATTTTTTGTATGAAAATGTGCTATATAAATAAATGTTGTTGTTGATATATATATATCTGCGGTGGGCTGGCGCCCTGCCCGGGGTTTGTTTCCTGCCTTGCGCACTGTGTTGGCTGGGATTGGCTCCAGCAGACCCCCGTGACCCTGTAGTTAGGATATAGCGGGTTGGATAATGGATGGATGGATGGATATATATATATATATTATATATATATATATATATATATATATAT
>JANRMT010062791.1:240428547-240561873 GCA_026402145.1 Polypterus bichir lapradei | reverse complement strand
TATATATATATATATATATATATATATATATATATATATATTGATTAAGATTTATTATTAAGTAAGAATGTATTTTTTGTGACTTGTTGGGGTATTTTACCATTGCATGTCTTGTTGTTTACTTGTTTAATTGCTGAATTTATGTTCACTGTTGCCGGTCATTTCCTCCTTATTAAAATACCAAAAGGACATTTGGGTGTCATCATTTTTCTTTCCAGTTGGTACATATCTGCATGCTTTTAGAGAGTAGAATAAAAGTAAAAAAAGTACTTCTTCCAAGAAATAATTAGTAAAGTAATCCTGTTGCAATTTGAGAAAAGTAATTAGTAACTTGAAACGGATTATGTTCTGTGAGTAACTACCCCAGCTCTGATTATGAATGGCTTAATTGCAAAAGCACAATGGAGACTAACAAGTGTCTGTTGCAAAGATTTCAGGCAGAGAATTGCTACTATCATGAAGAAATCATAAACGCTAAGGTCAGAATTATCTTTCTTCAAAACAAAAGCAGAACTCAGTCAGAAGATAAAAGAAAAAATAAAATCAGAGAAGCATCCTAACTATTCTTTTTGTTTTCAGCTGTCTTAAAGTTTAGAAGCCTCACTGTTTGTGCGCACTCGTTCTGCAGAATATTATGTCACATGCCATGTCTATAGGCCCAAAATGGCAAAGCCCAATTAAAAACACAGAGAAAGATAAAATATTTTCAAAAGGAAAATAACATTCAGTCCAGAAACCAAACTAAATGAACCGCATCAGTAAGACGTGCGTTCCTAACACACTCCTCTTTCTATCGGAGTAAATTCCTAGTCAATGCCTCCAAAACTCTTCCTTTTCAAGATAAGAGAAATTGCTTAATTAACTTTGTTAGTTAATTGGCATTTATTTTTTTAACTTGGTGATTGCACAGTTACCTTTGATTTGTTTTGAGGCTAAAATTATATAAATGTTTTGGCCACTCTAACAGTTTCTGTTTCTTCTTATTAGAAAAATATTCTTACTTATGTTGTAAGACCTGTGGACTGTGTTTCTGGGTAACAAGGAAGCATCACAACGAACAGTCCTGTCTACTTCTCTCTTCACTTTGTACACCTTGGACTATAAATACAACACCAGGGCACGCCACTTGCAGAAATTCTCACGTGATTCTGCACTTATGGGGTCTTAAAGGGGATGAGACAGAATATAGGAGTCCAGTGGAGAACTTTGTTTCTTGGTGCATAGAGAGTTATTTACATCTTAATATCAAAAAAGCCAAGGAACAGGTCATTGACTTTCACTGCAACGAACAGCCTCGATGTCCGCGGACCTACAAGTACTTAGGGATGGGGCTAGGGGGCATCCACAATAATGACAGGTTGGACTGATCTCAAAACACAGAAATACTATATAAGAAAGAGCAGAGCAGGCTCTTCTTCCCTAGGAGACTGTGTTCCTTTAATGTGGGAAGTGACATCCTTCACATCTTCTGATGGCCAGTGTGATTTTCTACGCTGTGGTGTGTCAGGCTGGTAACATCACTTCAAGAGTGGACCACCAAATCAACAAGTTAATTAAAGGGTAAACTCAGTTATTAGACTCTGGATCCCCAGGAGAGATAGTACAGAAGGAAATATTTATTTTAAGTTACTTATTCTTTTATTTTATTTTAAAGTTAAAAATTATAGAAATGATCCAGACACTCTTCTTATTAGAAAAATAATTATTCATAATAATAATTTTTTGCATTTATAAAGCGCTTTTCTCACTACTCAAAGCGCTCAGCAATTGCAGGCTAAGGGCCTTGCTTAAGGGCCCAACAGAGCAGAGTCCCTTTTGACATTTACGGTATTCGAACCGGCAACCTTCCAATTGCCAGTGCAGATCCCTAGCCTCAGAGCCACGACTACATACTGTATACTTCATACTGTAGTCGTTTGGTCTTCTGCATTACTCATCCCACCCTTACCTGGAGGTGATAGAGAGAGGTGAGGAACACACACACACAGCTCATTGCTGCACCCACCACATGACAAACCACCTCAGGGTCCCAGACTAGGTCCCCAGTGCAACCACGTAACGGGTGACACCTCAGTACCACATGAGTTCAGATGGAGTGGAACACTGAGGTTTTCTATGGTGGCCGGAGTGCCAATTCTGCCACCAGCCCCCAGGTTTTTCCCTGCAGGTTGGAGGGCCTCCACACCCAGGACGGAGCAATTGCAGGTTAAGGGCCTTGCTCAAGGGCCCAACGGAGTAGAGACACTTTTGGCGTTTACAGGATTCTTTCCGATTACCAATGCAGATCCCTACCTCAGAGCCACCACTCCACCCACTGGAGGTAATTCAACACTAAAAATGGCTCATCCCTCTTACTGCACTGTTGCATTGTTACTACTCGTACAAAAGGTGTGCACAATAACTTGTTTTTTGCTAAGCACAAGAACTTGATCTACTGAATGGTCTGCTTTTGCTTGTCAGACCTTTTATGTTCTTGTGATGGCTATATAAAATCAGAGGGGTTGCTGGTTCTGTCCTCCTCAGTGACTGCCTTTGTGGTTCTGAATCAAGTTTCCTGCCAGTGCTTACTTTTTACAAACAAGGAAGCCAGAGCACTGTAACTCTAAAGCTAATGGAACGTTAACTCCGTAATTAACATTAGGCATGGAAGCCTGATGAAGGTAGCGATGGATATTTTGCTGGTTCTTTCCCCACTACTGACTCATATTATGAATCTTGATTGTACCACTTCACATATGAAAAATATGAAGAATTCCGCATCCTTCCTTGTAAGGTCAGTGTAGACATATCCGTAATTCCTGGTATCCAAGCACCAGACTCCTTTGTAAATAGGGCGCCTTTTCCTTCTGCTCAGTGTGAGTGCTATCATGCTGTTATTACAGAGGAGGCAAGCGATTTCTCACTGAACAATTTGGGATGCAGTAATTGGGGGAGGGAGTTGGCAGGCAATGAAATTAAAATAAATGGCTTTAAACGCACAAGCTACACTGAAGCACTGCTGACGAACCCACAGGCTTCCTGCGTTCATGTTGAAACGAGAACTGCCTCTCGTCGGATAGCAAAGATTTCAAAGTCACCTTGGCGAAGATCCCCGTCTCTTTGCTTCTGTCTGACCGGTTTTCCTGTTTAGGTCATTTTTTTTTTTTTTAAAGTAAGTAGGTCTTTGAGTGAAAAGATTAAGGGCCTCTCGATGCAACACTCCTATGATTCCAGGCTGCCTGCTCTGTCTCTGACCTTATTTTTCTGTCTGAGTCACTGTCTCTTTAAGAGATTCAGTGAATACAAACTGAAAGGCCCAATGAAAGCGGATTAGGCACCTTGGGCAAAAAAACAAAGAAAAAAAAAAAAAGTGGAATAACATCTTCAGCAATCCCAACACCACCCCTGTCTGCCTTACCGGAGAGCCAAGTCAAGTCTAATAAGCATAGCTTTGATATGCCAATATAGCTGAAGCTTTCCTTTCAGTGGGTCTTACAAAAGGTGGAGCAGATTATCACTTGTGAATGAAACGTTATTAAAATCAGATTGAGCATGCAACTCCATGACAGGTTCATCCATAAAGTGACACCACACGGGATTAGATCGATTCAGACTGTCAAGTGCAATGAAACAAATCAAGTAAATTAATGACACAGGGAAAGCCCTTTGTAGAAGGGTACAAAATGCTGAGTGAGCTACGGAGGGGTTCGTTGTGCATGTTCCTCCACTCCCTGCTGCTAAAATAAAGCTGTGATCAGAAGCTAACACACATGCACAAAACATTTCAACACATCTACATGAACTCAATTAGCTGCAGCTTTATTTCAAAGCTGCAGGAGATTGGTGACTCTGGTGACTCTTCCTGTGAAGTCAGTGAGGTCGCTGGAAAGGGGTGTGTGGCGCTCCTGATATCTATGCAAAAGGATGAAGGTCCAAGTCTTTAGAGTCCTGGTGCTTCCTGTCTTGCTATATGGTTGTGAGACATGGACACTATCCAGTGACCTGAGATGAAGACTGGAGTCCTTTGGTACTGTGTCTCTCCGGAGAATCCTTGGGTACTGTTGGTTTGACTTTGTGTCGAATGAGCGGTTGCTCATGGAGTCCCGAATGAGGCACATTACCTGCATTGTGAGGGAGCGTCTGTTATGGCACTATGGCCATGTGGAGCGTTTCCCTGAGGGTGATCCGGCTCATAAGATCCTCATTGTTGGAGACCCGAGAGGCTGGACCAGGCCAAGGGGTCGCCCACGTAACACCTGGCTGCGGCAGATAGAGGGTCATTTCCAGAGGGTAGGACTGGACTGCGTGTCTGTCTGGGGGTTGCCAACCAGGATCCAGAGTTGTTTCGCCGTGTAGTGGGTGCGGCAACACACTGTACCAGTGCATGCTCCCCAACTTGACTTGACTTGACTGTGCAGTGCAGAACGAAGTGCAGCATCCACCAAACTCAGATTCGTCCATCAGGCTGCCATATAGCAAAGTGCAGTTCATCACTGCAGAGAACACATTTTTACTGCTCCAGAGTCCAATGGTGACATGCTTTACTCCACTCCAACTGACACTTGGCACTGCGGATAGTGATCTTAGTCTTGTGTATACAGCTACCTAACTATCACTAATAATATATTTGACTTGTTTTCATAATTCAACAGTTTGAGCATACACAATTGATGTGGCTTATTCAGGGACACATGGCCAGTGAATGGACATTTCCAGGCGTTCATGAACGTGAGGGTGTGTGAGTGTGCTCTTCCATTGACAGGTGTCCCAGGCCGGGTTGGTTATTTGTTTGTGCAGTAATATTGGATTAGAATAAGAGGATTCTGAAAAATGATGGGTACACTACACACTTTTTAAAGAGTATTTTACAAACAAATTAAGGAACTTAATGTTTAGTGCCTACCCATCCCATGGTACTTTACACCACAGTTTCAGCAAAATGCCATCTCTATTTCTCTGAGGTCAAGCACAGACAGGGTGACTGGCACACTCAAGGGCATGCAGTTAGGCAGTGGTGGAGAACAGACTTATGACTTTCCGCTCATTATGTGTTATACACTTTTCAAATATGCTCAATCAACCATCTTCATTTTATATAGTTTCCAAACTGAACGTCATTTATAATGTTGAGGATTGAATTGGCAGCCTTGTATTCTACATTACATTTACGGGTCAAGATACCCTGCAAAAATACGTATACCAAGTCCATCATTGAAAAATTCTTCTTACTATGCAAGTTTGTGTCCAAGAACACTCCATGTGTGTTTACTGCATATGGCCTGATAAACATTTGACAATGCCGAGCTGAAGCCACTGTAAGTAAACATCCCATAGTTCTCTAAAAATTAGCAGAGGCGAAAGAGAGCGGGCGTCAAATCTGCCTTTCAGTACGAGCTATCGGGGTCCCGCTCCAGTGAAGCTCTTTTTAGTACAGTAACTCCCTGCTGGCTTCGGCCCTACTTTTGAATTCAGAGTTAGGCCTTCACTTCTCCTCTAATCTGACAGTGATGTCAGAAGCCAGAATGGATGCCAAATCTCTGACCTGCTTCTGTCTGTCTCCATAATTCTGTAAGTAATAAACTTTCCTGACATGCAGTAAGAAATCTCTGACCAGCCATACATAACAAATTTGAAATCTGATTCTGGCAGCATCAGATTTATAAAGCTGGAATCCATCTGTTTGGGACAGAAGTTTTTTTTTTTTTTTTTTACAGCACATGCTTGTTCATATTGGACCAATTTTTGAACCACCAGTAATGACCTACAACGCTTTGGAATGTGGCAGAAAACTGAAATACACACACACACACACACACACACACATAAAACTTTCAGATACAGAGGCTGTGCAAACTCCACACAGACAACGGCCTGCTCAAGATTTGAACACGGGTCTCTAGGACTTACAAGTCAGCTCCTGTAGCCACTGCATTAATGATTCACCCTTAAGTTAAAAGGAATATTTGTAAATTTCAAAAAAGCTAAAAATGAGCCATATCAGCCTCCGTTTCCTTTGGTTTCTGTTTTCAGAGTATAAATGATATACATACTTAACAATTATTAGAGTAGCATCATTTCCTTCACCCATCATAACCAGCACACCTACTAATAAACTTCCTTCTGCAGTCGACTTTACTGTGTTTTATTATGTCTTTTGTGGAAGAGAACCATCTTAACCCACTGCAGCATGTCACCTCTTGACTAATTGCTTGGATCCTCTGAATGTCTATTGTGGTAAGTAGTTTGCCCCCATAATGGAGAATAAAGATGTCAATCCCCATCTCCAACCTTTAACCTCCTGCAGAAACAGTGCACTTGGGATCTGTACAATGTAAGCTTATACAGTATACTGTGTATGGAACAAAAAAGAGGCGGCCCATAAGACTTTTATGTGAACTAATTCTTAGAAATCACCTTAGTCAATGGGTGGGCCTCTCTGGCAGTGTCTTAAATTGGTTTGAATCCTACCTGGCAGGTAGAAAATTCTTTGTTAGTTGTGGTAATTATACTTCAAAAGACACATGATATTCTATATGGTGTTCCACAAGGCAGAATTCTGGGTCCACTGCTCTTCTCAATTTACATGCTTCCGTTAGGTCAGATTATCTCGGGGCATAACGTGAGCTACCACAGCTATGTTGATGACATGCAGCTATATTTATCAATAGAACCTGATGACCCCAACTCTGTTGTTTCACTAATACAATGTCCTACTTGTGTTTCTGAATGGATAAGTAGTAATTTTCTCAAGCTAAATCAAGAGAAAACTGAAATTTTAGTGATTGGCAATAATGGATATAATGAGGTTATTAGAAATAAACTTGATGCATTAGGATTAAAAGTCAAGAAGGAGGTAAAGAATTTAGGGGTAACTGTTGACTGTGATCTGAATTTTAAATCACATATTAATCGGATCACTAGGACAGCATTTTTTCACTTAAGAAATACAGCAAAAGTTAGACCTCTTATAACATTGCAAGATGTTGAGAAATTAGTTCACGCTTTTGTTGTCAGTTGGCTAGATTACTGTAATGCTCTCTTCTCAGGACTACCCAAAAAAGACATAAATCGATTGCAGCTAGTGCAGAATGCAGCTGCTAGAATCTTAACTAGGAAAAGAAAATCCGAGCACATCTCTCCAGTTTTGATGTCACTACATTGGTTACCTGTGTCATTCAGAATTGACTTTAAAATACTGCTTATGGTTTACAAAGCCTTAAATAATCTCGCTCCATCTTATATATCGGAATGTCTGACACTTTATATTCCAAATCGTAACTTTAGATCTTCAAATGAGTGTCTGCTTAGAATTCCAAGAGCTAAACTTAAAAGAAGTGGTGAGGCGGCCTTCTACTGTTATGCACCTAAAATCTGGAATAGCCTGCCAATAGGAATTCGCCAGGCAAATACGGTGGAGCACTTTAAAAAACTACTGAAAACACATTACTTTAACATGGCTTTCTCATAACTTCATTTTAGTTTAATCCTGATGCTCTGTATATTCAATTAATTATCATTACTATTCATAATGGCTCCAAAATCCGTACTAACCCCTACTCTCTCTTCTGTTCTTTTCTCGTTTTTCTGTGGTGGCGACCTGCACCATCACCACCTAATCAAAACACTGTGATGTCCCTAAATTGATGGATTAATGGCCAGAAGTCCACATGACCGTCATCATCAAGTCCTTCCATGAGAACCCTGAATACAAAAAGGACTGATCATTTGTTGGGTAGAATGCCTAGAAGGGGCTGGGTGGTCTCATGGCCTGGAACCCCTGCAGATTTTATTTTTTCTCCAGCCGCCTGGAGTTTTCTGTCCTCCCTGGCCATCAGACCTTACTTTATTCTATGTTAATTAGTGTTCTCTTATTTTAATTCTTACTTTGTCTTTTTTTTTCTTTCTTCATCACGTGAAGCACTTTGAGCTACATTATTTGTATGAAAATGTGCTATATAAATAAAGGTTATTATTATTATTATTAATAGGAGAGTCTTGGTTATTAATTACATTCTCACAACCTTCGCCTAGATAATCAAATAAAAATAAACAGCAAGAAGTGGTTTGCTTTGCAGAGTGCCTTGTGATGGTATGTTCTATGAAAGGAGCTATACAAAACAAAGCAGGCTGACTTTCTGAGGTGAAATCCTTTATTTGTTTTTTATGTGTTAAAGACGTCTGCTGGCTAGTTCTGCGCAGCAGCCATGTGGCCTTGGTGTGTAATGACATGTGGATGAACGCGGTTTCCCGCTGATGCTGAGTGCTAATTACCTAACGGACTTGCCTATCAAAATGGGTCAGACAAAGAAGAAGAGCGGAGAAATGCCATCCAAGCTACTGCATCTGCCTGCTATCTTACAGTAGTACAAAGATGGAACCATTTGAAATAGCATGTTCAGTACAAGACAGTCACTTGAACCACTTAAACTGAATAGTCAACTGATCACACTTGGTGGTGAGTTGGCTCAGACGGGTCGAGCTGCAGTTGGACATACCTGGGAAACCCACCTGAGTAGTGAGGATGAGCTGGGAGCGACTAGCAGGTGCGTCTGTCTGTCCAAATAAACTAAAGGGGTGCCACATCAACATGTTTACTGGGCCTGCTTAATATTGTTCAACCAGTAGGTTGATGGGGAGCGAGCGCCTAACCTGGCAACATCCAGCACAAGGCATAAACCAGTTCCAGGGCACCAGTCCATCACTGGTGGACACACTCTCACACTCAAACAAACCCAGTCATATGTATGCTGTACATACATGCACATTTAATGATGACAAAAAGAAACACAACATTTCTAGAATGTGAAAACATAGCTGGTATTCTTTCAAAAAAGTTGTCAATTTTCTTTGAGTGCTCTAATTTGCTCTATAATCTTATACAGTGAGGCATTACAACTCATCAAGCACATGAAATCTCATTTAGTGCACTATTATCTGAGGTGTTCAGGTGGATCAATAGCTGATCACGTCACATATAAAAATGGCTTGAAGCGTTGGGTTAACTCTTTTAGGGCTATCCATCCATCCATTATCCAATCTGCTACATCCTAACTACAGGGTCACGGAGGTCTGCTGGAGCCATTCCCAGCCAACACAGGGCGCAAGGCAGAAAACAAACCCCGGGCAGGGCGCCAGCCCACCACAGGGCACACACACACACACACACATTCACACACACTAGGGACAATTTAGGATCGCCAATGCACCTAACCTGCATGTCTTTGGACTGTGGGAGGAAACCGGAGTACCCGGAGGAAACCCACGCAGACACGGGGAGAACATGCAAACTCCACGCAGGGACGACCCGGGAAGCGAACCCAGGTCTCCTAACTGCGAGGTAGCAATGCTACCCACTGCGCCGCCTCTTTTAGGGCTAATTATTTTTAATTCCTTTTGTTCCATTGCTGAATATTTTTCCAAAAAACTACATTTTCTGAAAAGCATACAAAGTAATAGTTTCATATATAAGTCATCATAAAATACTTATTTATGACCAATGTCACTCTGTTTTATGTTCCATGGGCCCCTACAGTATGTAAATTCATATACTCATTACAGGCCGGTTTGTCTCATCACTCACAAGCTGAAAGGCATTTTCTGTGAAAAAACAGCCTGAAGTAGTCGAGTGGCTGGTAAACTGTAGTGTCCACTGTGTCGCTTGATGAAGTCCAGCTGCCAGTTTGCCTTCCATGGATCTACGTTGTCATGGGGGCGTCTGTAACACGAGTGTGTTCAGTACTATTATCAGCTGGGAAGCGATCAGCTGATGCAGGTATCTGTCTTTCATTTTTGATTTCCTAATCATTTGCATCAAAATCAGAGATCATTAAGCATCTGTGTAGTCCTCCCAGGTGAACTTTAGTGTAGGCGTGACAGCTGCACAAGCAGCTGGGGACCGATCAACTGACGCAATATGTCAGAGTCCAATTCAGAAATAATGCACAATTTAAATAATAAGTAAATAAATAAGCTTTGTGCATTCACTTCACTCTCTCGTCTGATGCTGCCGCCATTTTAGACGTCGTTTACTCTACGCTACTCCCCCACACACAGGGATTCATTGTCAACAAGTTTAACGGTCCTCTTAATAAAGAGGGTCTACCAAGTACATCACAGTGAGTTTATCAATGTTTACAGCTTTTAGCGCCTTTTGCCCCTCAACCCTTTATGTCGACAAAAGTTAACATCCGCCCTAAAAGAGTTAAAGCAAGACAAGGGTCACAGTGCATTCCACAATACTTAAAGGTCAGCGAAAGCCACAAGATGAAGGCACACCTGTCATGTGCATTTGCTGCCAAATGCCATGGATTAAGCCATTCTTTTGTGTCCTGACTGTGGGCAAGGTTTAAACAACCTAGCAGGGCAGAAGACCATCCAAGATACGAGTGACCAAAACAGAGCAGAAGGGACATATCAGATTTTTCCGTCTGAGAGTTTGCGTCACATCTGCTACTCATAATGCTATCGAAACTGCTGGCAGACATAGCCCACACTAGTGTCTAAACAGTGAAGGATATGCTCCATACTACTGGACTTATGGCAAGTGATCCGTCAGAGGTCCCGTGTTCACACCTTCTAGACATCTCACCCGACAGTAGGACAATGCCAGGTCACACACTGCTGCTCTGGTCACAACTGTTCTGAAGAATTAATACTTAGGCATTGCCTTGGCCTGCCCGTAACCAACTAGAGCACTTTTAGGGAGTGCTGGATCACGACATCCAGAGAAGTGACTGTTTGCTTGCAAAGTTTATTAGGCTCATTTGTAAAGATGGGGTAACGTCCCCCAACTGCAGATTCAGAGGTTCAAGAGGCGGTCACACAACATACTGTTCTTAATGGCTTTTCCTTGGTATTTTGATCACTTTTCTGTTTTGTTTTCCTATTAATCTCATTTGTTAATTGTTATTTTACTAATGAATTCCAGTCCAACATCATGTTTTGCTTTTCATTTTCCCATCGGCATAAACACACAAACACACACATACAACAACAACGTGGACTTGTCTCTTACGCTAACCTGCATGTTTTTGGTACGCAAGTCACCACAACACCTGTTATGTGTTTCTGGGACCGACCAACAGCAGCAGTGGTAGCAGCAGCAACAGGATGCCATTTAAGTTAATCATGCAGAAAATGGAAAATATTGGCCATAAAACCTGTAGCGGGAGGCAACAAGTTTATTGTCACCATCTGGGGTTTCATCTGTTTATTGAACACATATATTATTTTTCCTTTTGCTCGACTGCGTTCCATCAGCCTTTATGGGTTAAAGGCAAACATGGAAAGCCAGAGATTCTTTCTTTCCTTTTTCTAATAAAATTATATACTATGTCATAAAACATTAAAAAAAATACCAGTTGTTCACTTCCAGGAATGAAACTAACACTTTTAAAAGGGAACCAATTACACTGTCAAAAATAATCTTGCATAAAAATAATTAGGATTATAACAAAGAGGCCAATTTGACAGACTACCTTTTAACAAACACAAATGGGTAATGGGTTACATGTCTGACACAACCATTGGAATATCGAGAACAGGCAGTTCAGCCCAATAAAGTTTGCAAATCCTGTTGGCCCAATTTTTACCAAAATGACATTGAGTAGAGTTTTAAAAGCCTCCAAAGTCTACCACACTACTTGGTAATTTACTCCAAGTGTCTATGGTGCTCCATGAGGAAAAACAGCTTTCTAGCTTTTCTGCAAAATTTAACATTAATACATTTCTTTTTCCGATTAAAAGTAACAATTGGGATCCAACTGTCCTAATTCTTTTCAATAGTTTAAACACTTCAGCCATGCTCCTTTTTAATCTCGGTTTGCTTAAAGGTTTACCTCCTTTAGTTTCTCTTCACTGCTCATGTATCTCAGTTCTGAATCCACCAACACTCTTAAAAATAAAGGTGCCAGAGAAGTTCTTCAAAACGATGCAATAGGGGAATCATTTCTGGTTCCCAAAAGATCAGTCCACAAGAATGTTCCAGAGAGAGCCTTTATTTATTTAGATCTGTAACAGGCTTTCTACAGTGAATAACTATGACTAGAAGGTAACAGATTTGTGAAATCCCAGTGGGTTATGATTTCAGAAGGACTCTTGCTGCATACAGCAACACCGGCTAAGTCCTGGTTTTCTTAATCTGTTAGTGTTGTGCTAGGTATAGCTTATCAAGCAATACAGATATTAGTTTTTTTTTCTACATATGAGCAAGTTTATCAAAGCACAAAGGACAACTCCATATGCAAAGTGAAATGGTGCTTTGTCAAGCAACGGTTCTACGATGAACCACACAACCCAGTAAAGAACCACAAAATGCCATTAAAGAAGAGTGTAATCGCTCTTCTCTGGACTTGCTTTAGTGCTGCTCTGTCTTTTTTTGTGATACTGAGACTGAAACTGTACCCAGTACTACATTGTGCTTTATAACCTAACATCCTATTAGCCTTCTTGATCACTTCTGTTGGATGTAGACAATGGTGACTCCATTAGAACTCGCAGGTCCCTCTCATAAGGGGTGCTTTCAAGTTTCAGGCCTTCTGTTGTGTATTCAGATTAAACTCTCCACTTATTATGTGTAATACTGCAACATTTATTTATATAAAATTTTATCTGCCACAAATCTGCCTAAGTCTGTATGCTGTCCAAGTCCCTCTGTAACAATTATTCTGATTCTATATTATCTGCTATCCCACCTAGCAGTGGCTCAAGCACTAATCCTTGAGGGACACATTTAACATCTCGTAATTCTGTCAAAGTTTCCCTCACCATAACCTTTTGCGTCCTGATGTTTAAGCTGGTTCTGCACCCATCTACATACTGAACACTGAATGCGTACTTCTTTTAGTTTAATGACTAAGTTTTTATGTGGTACCTTATCAAAAGTCTTCTACTAGAGTCATACTATCATATGCATCTCTCTTATCATATCCATTTTGTTGCATCCTCATAGAATTCCACAATCTTTGGGAAAAATAGGATTCCTGTTCTGAACTCATGTCGACTATTTTCTGACCCGTCCTTAATTTCCATGTGCTGTTCAATCTTTTCGTAAAAATTCTTTGAATTAATTTACCTACTGTATAATGCCTCTTAAACTTACTGGTCTACAGGTATTTTGACCAGCTGTCTGGAGTTTTTTTTTGTCCTCCCTGGCCATCAGACCTTACATTTATTCTATGTTAATTAGTATTGCCTAATTTTATTTTTTATATTGTGTCTTTTTTCTCTTTCTTCATCCTGTAAAGCACTTTCAGCTACATCATTTGTATGAAAATGTGCATACAAAAAATATTGTTGCCGTCATTGTTGTTGCCCAATCATCCTTTTTATATAATGGGATAATATTTGCTAACTTCCAGTCCTTAGAAATTTACCCAGTGCACAGTGACTTCCTAAAAACATGTGTAAAGGAATTATATATTGTCACATACGGGTGAATTGGAGACAGCTAAAGGGCCTGAGTAACAGTAATTCCATGCCAGACCAGGGGGCTGCGAGGTGCACTAACTGTCTTTCTCAGTCCCTTGCAGACCATTCTCGGGAAATCCTGCCTTGTTCTGACGCCTCTGATGACATCACTTCTGGTTCCAGGGCCTTTGATGATTTCACTTCCAGTTCTGGTGCCAGCAATGACGTCATCTTCGGGAGCGAAGATATCATTTCCGATTCCGGTGCTAGCAATGACGCCACTTCCTCCACTGGCCTTTAAAGCCGCCATCTTACCTCGCATCATCAGCTCTGTTTTGGACTAAGTCTTGTGAAAATCTCACAATTATTCCTATTTGCAGCAAAGGAATATTATACGGGTGGCTGCTCCAAACCTTTACAATGTTTTTCTGTTGTTCTTGTAACAATATGTACTCGCTAACCTCCTTAAGTACTCGAGGATAAATATTATCTGGTCCTGGTGATTTGTTACATTTCAGCCTTTTTAATCTAAGCAGCACTTCTTCCTCTACACTTTCCAAATCAATACATGTTTCAATGGTAGCCCCTGCTACTGCTGGGAGGTTATCTACTTTTTCAGGCAACTGCCAGGAAATTTAAGTTTAGAGCTCTCACTATTTCATGGTCTTTATATTTTAATGTGTCCTTACTCTACTTTTCACCTCATTCTTGATGGTTGTTTTACATCTAAAACACTGAAAGAATCTCTTTGAGTCAATCTCTCACCTTTTCTGCAGTATGTCATTCTAAATGCCTTTTAGCTTTCCTAATAGCATTGTTAACCATTGCTCTCAACAGCACTGTGCACAAATTGGGAACCAGCTATGGATGGGGTACATAGTTCATCACCAGGAACATTTATGCTTACTTCCATATTCTCCATATTCAATCATGCCTACTAACTTAACATGTGGAACAATCAGAAATAAAAAAGAACTCACACAGACATAGAAAAAAATTATACAAACTCCACACGAACAGTGACTGTGTCGGGATTTAAATCCATGAGCTCTGAGCATTGCTAACCACTGTGACCCATTGCCACACCTTAAAAAAAGTTTCAAAAGAATTTGCTTATAAATTAAAGGGTGTGGTAAAGAAAAGGTAATGAGATTTAATTTAAATTTCCGCAGGATGGCACACAATTGCCTAATCGCCACATTCATCCAACAGAAATATTACTTATAGGACTTATGCCACATTTGCACACACATCTGTGTATCATGTTACACGCGGTTTGCTTTTGGCCACATTTTCCCTATAAAATTTACCATTTGCCTCACCTTTCATTTGGGGTTGCCTGACAGCAGGACTTGCTGGCATTAACAATATAAGCTGGATATAAATTATTGGTACAGGAGCTCTTGAAGACTACCCAGTGCTCACTCATTGAATCCTTCTCACTCCTTCCTGCACCATGCATCTTTTTTCTCAATACATATACACTTGTGTTTCTGTTCTTTTGACATCTTTGTCAGTCAAGGGTTTATGTTCACTCAAAGAGTGTATGATGTAGGTTAAGCAAGTCATTGTGAACTCACAGATTTTTAGGAATGCTATTACTGATAAGAACCTTTGCTAGGTGTTTCGTTGGGAATTTAATTTGTGGTAGGGGGTAGGGGGCATGCATCTATCTACTTATAATCAGTTTTGCAAGTGTGCTTTGCTGTAACTCTGTGAAGGACATTCTTTAAGGCATCCCCACATGGGGGGATAAGCTGGCCAGCTAGTCTGAAAAGAAAAGGCAGTCTAGTTGGAGAGAATGGTACGGTATTCTGCCATGAGTCTTGCTGAAACACGATCTGGTATGAAGCTGGAACTGGAGGATCGAGGTGTGGCCGATTATTATTGGTTGTTGAAACAGGAGTGCTACCACAACTCCCCATTGGTCCATGACGTGTGAAAGGAACTGATATAAGTTTGGTCTCTCTGCATCTCCCTGACATTTTCCATCCATGGAGGAGACCAATCCAATGCTCACTCCATTCAAGAGCCATGCTGGGCCAGCTTGGACCAAAGACAAATCAAACAGCGAGCCACTTAGTAGCTGATTATCAGGTTGTATTATTATTTAACACTTACTGTACTCTGTTTCATTATAATTTGGGGATATTATCTATAATACTGTATATAATTAAATGTGTAACCTTCTGCTACCTGTTCTTCTACTCTAGTTTTGTTGTCATGCTGATCTACAGCAAATGACAGTGTGGCAACACTATGGGATGTGAGGCATTTTGTTAAGGTAATCGCCCACAGGATTATGACTGGAAACTTCAATATAATAATAAAGAGTATAAAAGGGGAGAATAGGATCGCACGAGGACCCTAACATGACAAAACACATTGGTATTAAAAATTGTGTTGTCTGCAAATGATTTATCACTGGGTCCGCCTGAACATGTGGTGCAGGAGAGAAAGACCGAGGGCTATTTATCTGAGGCCCTGTCTTTAATTGCCCTCTATGTTGGTCAAATCAGATAGGGCGGCTACTGGTTATTTCTGGCCCACCAAAGCTCCATGGTGCTTGGGTATTATTAAATTTAGGAGGGATTCTGACTCCGAAGTGCTCAGTCATAATCCTGTGGGCGGTAGCTTTGCTCCTCAGCCAAGCTCACACATCAGATGCCTGAACCTACAGTTCCTCTTGTACTGAGTGGGATTACTACTGGGACAACACATCATTAGCACGCTTGGTAAAACTAACAAGCCAACGCTTGGTAAGTTCAGCTTCACAATGATAGGAAGAGACGGGACTGAAGGATCTAAAAATGATTCTGCTATGAATGCTTGGCTGATACAAATTAGTCAATCCTGTGGGAACTTTTCTGACACCTCCTGGTTAAAACCAAAAAAGCCAGAAGGATCACAAGGCCCTGTTTTTTTTCTTCTAATGAATATGATCAGATGGTCCACAGGAGGATTCTGGTCTCCATGAGCTCACTTTAGAAAACCAGCATTATGGTCCAGATTCCCAATTGCCACTGTCTCAGGGTCCAGGTGGTTCCTGGGTGGATGCTTGAAATGAGAAGTGATAGGCTTGTAGGGCACCACCTCTCGCCTCACCAGGTAAGTTAAAAAACAATAGGCTGATATTACAGTTTGATGTTAGTCACTGTTGCCCCTTCATTTGCCACCCAGCATTCCACCCTAGTTAATGGTTTGGGAAGAGGAAGAAGAATAACAAGAAGAACAAGGACAAGAGGAAGGAGAAGAACAAGAAGAAGAAGAAGAATGGCTGCAGGTGGACCATTTCTGGCAGAATGTTGATACTCCTTACACACAAGTAACAGGGAACATCAACCCACTACACTTATCAGTAAATGAGGAATCCATAAAATCCATCATCTCATCTGTTTTTAATGGTTCACCATAAAATTGCTAGGAGAAGTAGTGGAAATTGACACTTTACCAGTCATATTGAAAATATTTTGTGGGGAAAATTACAACCAAAGGACATAAAGCCAAACTCCACTGAATAAAATCACTCAATTTCTCTGAATGTGTGACAGCTAGTAGCCAGCCTTTTAAAACTGACCAGGTCCATATCTCTGGGCATCCCTGTGGCTCTTGATAAGACTCCTACTATGGGCTGCTTAATGGGAAGCTGCACTAGTTGCTTATGTAGACTGTGTTAGATGGACCGGGTAAAGTCATCACTACATGTACATCTATTGGGAGCTCAGGGCACAGTTGAGTATTTAAAGACAGGCTTTGAAAAATTAACACTCAAAGCAGTGAGAATAAGAAAGTCATGCAAGTCAGAAAAAGGTGTAGAGGAAGGGTTATACAGTAAATCCCTATGCCAACAACACTATGTGACCACTTTTCCAGTAGCAGGACAGGAGCCATTCCTCCTTACAGGGCTCACCCACTCAAAAAGAAACCATTCAGAGATTGTGATGTAGAAATGCGGAACTGGGATGGGTGGTGGACATTCAAACTCCAAAGATGAATCACAATCAAGGCTCTGTCCCATGCTGCTGAGGCAACACTGAGTGTTTCCTTTTGGACAATGTGATTTATCATTTGTCATTTTCTGCATTCTACACTAGCTATGAAAAGGTCTTCCAGTCCTCCAATTGTCTTTCAAGGTTCATATTCCAACACAATATAATATGACAAAATCTTGTAAGACTGCATACTTTTTGCAGCAAAGGGAGCAGATGTATTTTTCTAAAATTCATTTCTTTTATTAACAATATCTTGCCTCTCTCATTTCACTATCCCTACTTTTCAAAGCTACCAAGTTGACTTCCTGAACATTATGTACTGGCAAATAAAAGTGACTGTGATTCACACCAGTTGGATATCTCAGGAGCTTAATAGTGAATTCTTGTTCAAAGTTTAGAAAGGAACAAAAGGTAATATCCTGGGAAAACTGTTCAGGTAATTTCCTAGGTCAAGACTCTACATGATTCCTGAGAATCTACATTATCTCCTCAGTGTACAGGTGAAAAAAATCTAACAAATAAAATAAAAAGCCAGCAAGACATCACAACAGCATTACATTTGATATGCTGATTTTGTGCAAGTGAACCAATCATAAGAGATTTAGTCGATGACTTGTGTTAGCTGGCAACTTTCATGAGGGCTGTCAACGACATGTTTGTTTTGCAAGGTTAGCTTTTAAAAAAAAAAATCTAGAATTCTGGAGGTCTCGGAAATAAGAGGCCTGTTCTTTATCGAAAATGAGGTAGGGATTATTGAGTAAATTTCACAAAGTGTTAAACATAAATCTTCAATGCATGTGCTGTTTAGAAATGGAGGACACAGATTATAAACAAAGTGAAATACTGGGACACTGTTATTAATGGAACATCTGTGCAGCTCCCAAGTTTCTCTCCATCCCTCCCCGTCTTCCCTACCAGTGCTCAGTACCGCACACAGCACTCCAGATGAGGCCTCATCAGTGCATTATAAAAGTTGGGCAGAACCTCCTTGGACTTGTACTCCACACATCGTACTATATAAACTAACATTCTGTTAGTTCTGAACATTGTCTGGCACTTGATGGTGTCAAGTCCACTATGTCTCCTAAATCCTTCTCATAAGGCATACTCTCGATTTTCAGACGTCCCACTGTGTATTCAAATCTATTTTTACTTCCTATGTGTAATACTTTACATTTACTGGCAATAAATTTCATCTACCACAAATCTGCCCTGGCCTGTATGCTGCCAAACTCTGTCTGTAACATTTCAATGGATTCCGGATTATCTGACAATCCAACTATCTTGGTGTCATCTGCAAACTAATCCAAACCAAATCACTTATGTATACTAAAAATAGCAGTGGTCCCAGCACTTACCCCTGAGGGACACCACTCCTAAAACTGCCCAATTCTGATAAGGTTCCTTGCATCATAACCCTCTGCTTCCTGTGTCTGAGCCCATCATGCCCCCATCTACACACCACACCCTGAGACACACATACTAAAATATAACTCTAAGGTCCCCTTTATACCTGCCATTAATAATTACAATCAGTTTCCTCTTGACTACATTAAAAAAGAGGCGATAGTGTGTCACTCAGACCACAATCAGAGGGGGAAGGTGACACTGGATTTCTATCGAAACACAATGTGGACACTGAAGATGCATTTCAATGCCAGGTGTAAATGAAATCTGCTTAAATTTTATCTGCATACAATCCAGACACAAAATGCATCTTAATGCCCTTAGAAAGGGGGCAAAAATACAGACAAATCAATCTAAATACCATCACTGACAGAAAGGAATAGCAAATTATTGTCAGTCTGGGTACCTAGTCTCTATAATAATAATAATAAAAAAAAAACTAAATAAAAATTCTGAATCAACCTCGACTTTAATTAGCCACACATATTACATAAAGCACTCCCGTCTCACAGCTCTGAGAACCGGTCTTAAAACTTCCGCCTGTTTGAGTGGAGTTTGTGTATTCACCCTACGTGGGTCTGCACAAGTCTTCCTTGGATTACCTCCAACATCATAAAGTTAACTGTGAGTTCTAACCTGCCCCCTGTGTGGGTGGGTGTGGGTAATTATCTGAGAGTACCCAATGAAAGATAGGCATCTCATCTACGGGTGGTTAACTGCTGGCACAACACGACATCGATTAGAAAAAGCAGGTTCAGAAAATAAATGGAGGGGCTTTACTTAAGTGCAATCAATGGCAAAATTCACTTTGTCTTAAGTGGTTTAAAAGTTGTTCTGCAGTGTTTTTATAAGCTATTAACTATCATATAATGAACCTCTAGCTGGTGACTTACTTAAAAGCAACACAGTGGGCTTTGGGGTGAATTGAACTGTGCTGTGGTTTACTGTGGATACAGGGTCCCCCGGGTCTGAAATGTACAGTGTCTCATCTATCTGTAAGGCATTGCTAGCACACCTCCGTCCATCCATCCATCAATGGGCCTATTCAGACCAGTGGTTGAGGGTTTGCATTTCAAACCCTGAGCTTGTGGGTTCAAATCATGTGACCATGTGCAAGTCACTTCACCCGCCTGTGAACCAATTGGGAGAAACCAAGGAAATATAACTAATTGTATCTCAAATGTTTTAAATTGCCTCAGATAAGGCGTCAGCTAAATAAGTAGATGTTATGGTTGTGGTGTCAGACGCAACACAGTCCTGAATAGAGTGGCAAGTATACTTTCAGAATCAAAACTGCACCAGATCATCCATCTTTTTCCATTAAATAGACGGATGCTGTAAGACAGGGGTCTCCAACCTGTAGCCACTTAGGTTCAATCTTATGAAGTCATTTAAATGTTCGTCTGTCAGTCTTGTTCTAAGCTTTGATTTCACGACATTCATGCCAGAAAAGACAGACTCACAGAGGTATGGAGACCCAAACAAAGCAGACATTTTCAGAACTGCTGGGTGAAGATTCTTATAGTTATCTGGCTCTACTAAGCTCTAGAAATGCTGAGAATGCTGTTGAGACTTTAACTGCACATTATTTTGAAGAATTACTAATATATAATCCAATATTTCTCTGTCTGTATGTCTGTTCGCTTTTCATGAGAGAATTACTTAACGGATTTAGATCAGGTTTTTTTCTATAATTTGCTTGAACATTCTGGTTGATTTTGCGACTTCTCTCATTTAGCTGTGTATCATAGTTTGCTTGTGGTACTGATTTATTTGTGCGAATCCGAGATCCACACAGCGGGCCGAGGGGAGGGGCCTTCCTTACTCACTCGCCAGTTTCGGGGCGTGTACCTTAACTCCGCTTAGCTAGCAAACAAGAGAACAATTGAATTCAAATTTGTTTGATATTTAAAATAAAGTGTTACTTAGGTCTTTATGAGTTTGAGTCTTAAGTGTATGCCACATTGAAAACATACATTGCAATTCAGATTGTGGATCGTGATATGATTTTTTTCTGGAAAGATCGGCCACCCCTAATTTGACTAATCAAGTTTTCAAATTTATGTAGGATTCATTAACCCTTTGGCGAGCTACTTGGAAAGGGGTTGAGAGCTACTGGTAGGTGTTGGAGACCCCTGCTGTAAGACCTCCCAGTGGCTGTAGTATTGGACTGTAAACCAAACACATAGCTACTATGTGACATTAGCTTGGTCACTCCACCTGCTAGTGGTCCACTTATAACAAAAAGGAAACCATTTCAAACACAATTGATTTGTAAGTCACTTTAGATGAAGTGTCAGTTAAATGAATTAACACATACAGATAAGCTCCTTACTTGGCTCAAGTGATGTCTAGGTAATGTGAAATACTGCCCCCTGGTGGCTTGAATTCCAGATCCTCATTTCTGTAAACTACTTGCTTTTACTTTGACAAAATCTACTCGGCCGAGCAGCCACATTGTCGCTATCAAGGCCTGGCTCACATTTAGTCGTTTTGGGATAATCTTGACACTGTAGCATGAAAAAGTGTACAGTAAAATATAAATAAGATGTGGCAAAATGAAAGTAAGAAGTAGTCTACTCTGCTACTTTCCAGGAGTACTGGGTGAATTAATTTAATATTTAATAGCTCGGCCAAAATGTTTTTGACTTCTTTGCCAAACACCTGAACAGTGTACAATACAAGCTTTCATAGAGACATCCTAATGCCTTATGTTTGGGATTTAATATGGCCACTTACCTGGCTAACAACTGAAAAGCACATGAATATGATTTGTCTGCTTCACAGAGCAGGATATAAAAGACTTAAGTGCAAGATCATTTCTCGAGTGTGTTAAGGCAGACCCGCACCAATATGCAATTACTGACTCTTTTGCCTCCAGCCCCTAGACTGATGTTCTCATCTTTTTATTCCAGCAGAGAGCTGAAGACTAGAAAAGTGTTAGCACCAAACGTAACCACCAGGCTCTCTGCTAGAAATCAGGCCCTGCAGCTATAAAAAGCCTGATCTTTACTTTGAATCTTTTTTGTTGTTCAACAGTTCTACATTTTCAGTATTTATCAAATTAATCTTTTATCAATTTTTAATGATATGAGTTTACTATAAGATCAGCATTCTCATGTGACGCTTGTGTGCTGGAAGGGATTTTAAAATTCAGTAAAAAGAAACAAGAACAATCTAAAGCAGCTAATTAACAATAAGAATTAATGAGCTAATTATTTAATCGACGTATGGGACACTGAAAACATATTTGATGTGTGGTAAGGCGAGATGAGGGTGCCCAAAAGGAAGTGGAGAGGGAAAAGAAGCAAAAGACAACCATGTTCCAAAAAGACTGCTGTGGGAGACGCAAGGTGGATGCTCTAATTCATTCTAAACTGAATTCTGCTCGACAAATTACAGAACATTGCTTATTAATTTGGCTTTTATTTGATTTAATTAGGTTTCCAGGGACATAAAAAAACCATGAAAAACCTTAAAAAGAGTGGCGTGGTAATCGCTGGTTTCACACCCAGCAGTGTTCATGTTCTCTCTGTGCTCTGTCTGATTTATGAGGGCTGCCGTTTCCTCCTACAGTCCCAAAGAAATGCTGTCACGCTTTGCAGGGCCTCCCCATTAGTCAGCCAAGTGTGATCTTAGTGCGTGCGATGGACTCCAGCTGCCCACTGCCCGGGAAAAGAGGGTTTAAAGGATGAATGGATCAATGGATAATATAATGTATCCTTCCCAAAGTGACTGTCTTACACATCGCCTATCCTTTTTATATCCTGTACAGTTTCCATTACAGATTAGTTTACTGTTTTGGATTTAGTTTGAGATGGGTTATTCCAACTTTTATTCTTTTTTCAACTGAAATGATAGTGTGTGCATAGCAGGTGCTTAGTCCTGTCTGTTCAAATGGTGGCACACGTCCGACTGTGACAAAATATTTAATAAACAGAAAATGTGATATCTGACTTTTTGATGAAGCAAATAAATAACAGAAAACGTTCCAACTTTCAAATCAGTAAACAACGTCCTAGAAAGCATCTGAATTCTATTGTACTGTATACGTGATGTAAATATGTAACAGTACAGCTAAGACTCGACAAAATGCAATCATTTTTACAGTTTGTCTGGCCTCCCAAACCTAAATGTCAAATTATGTTCATGTAGTCGTGGTATTATTTAATTCTAATTTAATTAAATCAAAAACGCATGGATGAATAGGAAAGTAATCCTCTGATAAACCAAGTTCAGAGTTAAATTAACATTTCATTTATAATACAAGTGTATTAATGTAAATGTAATGTTTAGCTTGGTTTACCATTAAAGGTTACGTTTGTATGCAACGTCAGGGGGCTTCTGCACTGGCAAATCCGCTGGTACGTATTCTCACATTCTGAATGTTTGAGCTCACTTTGTTTGGCTTGTGTGCTCTTTCTCATTTCACATTTGTTAAGGAGGTTTAGCTTTATTTGCATATTTATTTATACGTGTTTTTGTGCGCGTCTCTCTTTTTAACACATTTCTCTTTTGTTCTGTTTTGTTTATTGTCGTTTCTCTCTTTTAATTCATGAATGTTTTTGACTCTTGGTCATACTGCTCTTTGCTTATGAACTTCCTTTTTCTGCTTCTCATTTGGCTTGTCTGCTTGGTCCTTCACTGGGATTTGTGATGGCATTGCCATGAGTACAGAAGACAGAGGAATTCTTAACTTCTATGTTGTTACTGCTTGTTCGGGAGAGTTTAAATATTGTTAAGGGCTTCAGACATTAATAGAATTTTTCCTTTTTCTTTTTAATTTTACAGCTGTTGTAGCTTTTCTCTGAGGTAATTTTAACCACAGTACTTCTTCTAAAATACATTTCAAGTATGGTGCTAAGAGAGAATGAATAATAAATCAATATAAGAATTTACAACATTACTGAGCCAAAACAATCCACAGGAGTACATCACAAATCTACAATATGAATATGCTCAGGAGCATGGGGATGATTTCTTCCCAAATGCTGACTTGAAATGAACAATCACCTTGAATCTGGTGTTGCTTTGAACTTTATGGTTTCTGTGTGGCCGTTCTGTAATAAAGAATATATAAAGATTTATTGAATGGTTGGTAGATTGATCTAAAAAGCATAGGTAGCCAGACTTAAATAGAATGAACTTGCTGAAAAAGAAGAGGCCCCCCCCCCCCAGAGTGAGAAGACCGATTAGTTACTTGAGCGGACGAATCCCACCTTTGACGTAAACGGCTCAGGGTGTGGACCCCAGTGTGCCATACACCCTAGGGGTCTAGCGGAGATGTGCCGCGACTGGTGTGCTATATTGTCATGTGTAGAGAGTACAGCGAAAATCTTACTTGCTTGTGCTAATCAACATGAAACACAAATATGATGCAAACAAGAATGACCTAAGAGAAATTTTAGGAAAAAAAAAACAATACAAAAAACAAAGAATGACCAAAACTCCCACCAGCAAGAGGCAGCCAGGAGACACCAATCACTTTGATTGTAGGGACCATTTTTTCACTTTTGTATTTTTACCATTTTAATTTATCTATTAATCAAATGACTGATGAGTTTTCTTTATCTGTTGTTGACGTGGTAATTGTTGTCCATACTGTATATGTTGAAGTCACACAAACAATACCATCACTTAATCTAGTGGAGATACAACAGAGTTGAGAAAACTTCACGTTTTACACCATAAAAGTCATTGACTGTTAAAACCAATCTATCCATTTATTGTTGAATCTGTACAATGCATTTCAGGCTCAAAATGGCCATCCCCTAGTATTGGGTGCAATGCAGGAACCAACCCTGGACAGGGCACCAGTCTGGTGTGCCCATATCGATCAATTCTAAGTAGACTAACTGATCAAAGCTCCCTTTTTTCATTTGTCATTGGAGTCAGAGATTCTACTTAGAGATCATATAGAGTGGCATGATTGATGTGTACGGAGTACAGTAAAATTCTGACATTTCACCACTCTCTGGAGCCATGTTTATTTTATTTCTACATCTAATATACATTCTTTATTATTTTCATTTAAATGTATTTGTGTGAAAACAACACATCTTGAAACTGAGGGCCTGTGATGCTAGGCAGTGCAAGTCTAAAACTCTCATGTTCAAAAAATATGGTGATATCATGGCATTGCGGCTCTGCACATGGAGATTACTTCATATGGCCTAAGCAGGACTAAATGTGCCAGGGGTCTTTACATCAAAGTCTGTCACGGGACACATGGGCACCCAGACTCACTCACACAGGACCAGTTCAGAGTTGCTAATGAAGCTGACACACACATCTTTAGGATATGAAATGAAAAATTAAAGAGACCATGAAAAAAGCCCAAACAAGCCCCCGAGTCTCTATGCCTCCCACTGTTAAATTAAACTGTACAGTAATGACAGTATCTAATTAAAATAAACTAAATCCACAGACTTACCGATTTCCCCCCAGTGAAAAGGGTTAATCCCACCAGTTGTACAATTGTACACCAATACTGACTTTGGTCTAAAGATAAAGAGAAACAAAACAAACATTTACTGAAATGTCCCTTACTTTATGTTTTTTTTTTGCCACATTATTGACTAAGTTAATAATTAATAATTAATGATACTACTAATAAGAGAGACAATAAAAATATGCAGAATAATACTGAATCAAGCTTTTCTTTTCCATTTGAGTCACGCTCTGTTATACTGGATACACCCTGGCCCACAGCTCGCACCCTAACCATGTCTGCTATCCTCTACCTACCTTTGCACTGCCGTGTACCAGCCAGCTGCCAATGTAAGATTAACAACCACATCCACAGGAATAAGGTCAGCCACGGCGTCATTAGTAGCCCTCATGGTCCGCAAAATCCCTTTCCCTGCCTGAATAAAAACAGCATAATTGGGTTATACAGAAAATAATCTTAGCAGTAGAGTGTTGTACCGTGTTAGCCATAGATTGATACAGGAGAAAGTAGGATGAAATGACACCTTTTACTGGCTAACTAAATAGATTACAAATGCAAGCTTTCAAGGCAGCTAAGGCCCTTGCCTGATGAAGGGGCCTTAGCTGCCTCGAAAGCTTGCATTTGTAATCTATTTAGAAAATAATCTGTGATACTTCACTTATTAGCGGAAAAGAAAATTCCACTTCAGCTAAGACATACATAAAAAAACAAACAGTGGTTCATATAAACTCAATGTTAATTTGAGTTGAAATGCTATAAAACTGCTTTGTTTTTACCATCAGGTAGCTTAGTGTCATCAGCACCGGACTGGACCTTAATATGTCTCCTGCTGGTACAAAGTGTCGCAAATATGTCTTCAGACTTTTAGGTAAGGAAGACTGAAGTTTCAATGTGAAGGAGCTCTACTCACTACTCATGGTGCTGTGTTGCATGTTGAATAGCACTGTACTCTAATAAGTCATAATAACAAGGACCCTATATTAGAGCCGGCAGGTGTGTATTTACATTACACTTTGTATGCTGCATGATGCACACAGAAAAGGAATACAGCAATGCCGCCAGCTATCTAATACCACTCGAGCATTTTTTGAACTTGCCTTTTAAAGTTAAGCGACCTTTGGGTAAAAACAAGCGTAGATCAATCACGAGGCACACCACCACACTGATAAACTACAGGCCAGTTTCGATCAGCCCAACAGCATGTGCTTGGATTGTGGAAGGAAGTGTGGGACATGGGGAAAAGTACGTCGTAAGTTCCAAAAAGGGTGCATGCAGCCGGAAATCAAACTGGGCTCAAGGCTTCCACTCTACTGAATACAACTTTAGCAGGTTTACTGCAGTAACAAGTCCACTCACTTTAAACTATAGGTGAAGTTTTGAAAACACTATAGTTACTTTTCGGGCCAAAGCATGGTCTTACTGAATATCTTCTGCTGAACAACAACAACAACATTTATTTATATAGCACCTTTTCATACAAATGCTGTAGCTCAAAGTGCTTTACAAGATGAAGAAAGAAAAGAAAAAATATAAAAATAAGATTAGGCAATGCTAAGTAACAAAGAATAAACTACGGTCAACTTGAAGATGGAAGAATGTTTTAAAATGTTGTCAAACAGAGGTGTGTACAGTGAACATGTGTCTACGTGCCAAGGGCACAATCCAAACTGAAAGTCATTGCTAACTGCTATAAAAGTCACCTTGCTGCATGATAATGTCGCACTACATAAACCATGAGTTGTTACGATACTGTGCATGGGCAGTACTGGGCCATCTACTGTACCTCACAGTCCCAGCTATGGAGGCAAGTGGCTTCCATTATCTTTGCTTCTTTGGTAAAATGATTTGCCACTAATGGTTATGTACAGAAAGCTTTAACATCTTGGCAATAACACCCTGACACTGGTTTCGTAGTGGAGGATGGCTAAGTTTAGAGCTGTACATGAGTAAGTGTTCACTTTGCTTTAAATCTGCCTATATATAAATGCCAAATACCACTGAGTCACTCATCACGAAATCTCCAGAACCTTGAGGACTAGGGACTTGAAATTTGGAATGTAGGTTACCCTTGGCCCATAGGTGCTCGCTAAGAAACAGCTTTAAAAATTTTGCAGTCCAAGCGCATTCTGTCTATATGCCTGTCCACTTTTCACGAGAGAATCTTAACCTTAATCTTAACCGAAATCTGGTTGTTTTCTATAATTTGCTTGAACCTTCCAGTTGATTTTGTGACTAAGTACCATAGCTTGCTTGCGGTACCGACGTATTTATGCAAATCCATGAGAGTGGCTGTGTGACGAGAACAGGGTGGCAGGGCCTTCCTCATTCACTCGCCAGCCTCTGTTCAAGTTGGTCTACGTCTCGCCCCGTGTTGGAGTGCACCTTGCCTCCACTTTGCTAGCGATACCTCTTTGTTCATCAGACATTATCATCCACAGATTGTTAAGGAGTAACGTTTGACGTTTTTGAGAGAGAGAACACAGCTCCATGTGTTTTAGAGGGTAGCTGCCGATTGCCAGAGATATCACGGCTATGTTATTTTCTCCTCACGCGGGGAACACTTTCGGTCAGACCTGAACACGATCATCAGTGCCAACGTATATTGACTTTCAAAGTTTGCCCTGTTTCATTACTATGTGGGCGAAGCCATGGGGTACAGCTAGTATTTATATATTTTAATAGACAATATCGTCCAGGGTGGATGGTTCCTAACCTGGCCAGGAGGCCTTTTTTAATGGAAGGTTGTGGGTGGATGTGCATCCCTGTCAGGTTGGGTTAGTGGTACTTTTTCTGGTCGGGGGGAGACTGCATCTCAGAGCCATGTGCTTCTCCAGTACCCTGACTGGCAATATCTCTCTGGTGTGCATTCCGTTCAGATACCCGCTGGGCAGCATTGGAGTTATAGTTTTGGTGGGTAGCTCTGTTGGGGTCCTCGGGTGCTGCTGGAGGCAGACTCTTCTGTCATGGGGGCATTCCACTTTACCTAGAACTGTTTCCTGGATGCAATGTGATAGCACCAGACGCACTCCGGGTTTCGGTAAAAAGAAAGCTGCACCGATTCACCCGGGTGAGTTGGAGTTGGGTGTGGAGGATGGATAAAGCTTACCTAGGAGGTATGGAGAAGAAGAAAGGGAGAGAAAGAAAGAGAGATAGAAGAGAGTATTTATGTGTATGCCACTTTAGAAGCCTTTTTGCAAGGCACTGGTGCAAATAAACCTTTTTATTATGCTGGGACTTGTGTCTGTGCAGTAATGTCAGTGGTTTGGGGTGCTGCAATGCCCCTTAGTGATCACAGTATTTATAGCTATCTCTATATATAATCTTCATTTGGATCTTGATCTTTGTTTGTCCGCAAATGAATTAGCAGAAGAAGCACTAGATGGCAGTAGAGATACAGCTAAAACATAGGCATTGCATTAAGTCATGCATTAACTCCTCCAGGCTTATACTACTGAAGACTGTAGTACTCCAGTCACACCTCAAAACACAGACATTCAAACTAAACAAATTGTTGTGCTTTAAATTAACTAAAGAGATCTTCATTTAGATCTTGATCTTTGTTTGTCCGCGAATTCCACGCATGCGTAGACCACCTACCAGTTTAGTACGTTGTTGTTACTCACGGATGTCAACAATGTGCCGGAATAACGAAAGGGTGGTGGACAGTGTTAAGCTGGTTAGCTCCTGAGGCCTGGTTAGAGAATGAGATTGCCGAAGATAAAAGGTACGTGCCGACGCAACATATGAATGAAAGAAAGACAGTGGGTAAAATGAATGACAACGTAACAGCACGTTCCAGAAATTATTATTGTTACGTTGTAGCCGGCGAGTGCTGCGCGTCTCACAGTTGTACCGTGGCTTGCTCACATGTCAGTGAAGTGATCCCTATTTATGCTTTAAAGACCCTGGATACCAATGTGTGATGCATCGTGAGAGGAAACGATAGCGTCGTGAAAACGAGATGGACTGTGAACGGACAGAAGCAGAAATGTTCCTACACCACCACATAATTACTATTCAGACAGTGATTCCGAGTAGGTCGTTCCTATCGAATCAATGTCCAAGGGTTTTCTTTTGCAATTTTGTTTCCCTTATAAAAAATCATAATGCTGTGCGATGAAGGGCCCAGTTCACGACTGGCAGCTGCGTTTAAACAGGGAGCCCTTCACAGACAACTTTAACACGCGCAACGTAGTTGGGCGCACATGGCTAGTAGTTCTATATTTCGTAGTAGAGTTGTTATCACCAAGTGCCATCACCACAGAATAACTGTCCTGCACTTTGGACATGGCTTCTCTCCCCCTCTGTACCCTAGCAATCCAATGTTTACCCACCACTGGTGCTAACTGCTGCTCTTCTGTGCTGGCGACTGAATTTTAGTCCTGTTCCTCACAGCCCAGCCTTCACTACACAATAACAATATGCAGTATTTACACCAACATCTACAGTATTTCTGTAGCACGTTTTCATACTCAGGATGTAGCTTAAAGGGCTTTACAAAATGTCAAAGAAACAGTTGCAAGAAAAGAAAAACCAATTAAAAATGAGGTAAGAATAACAATGAATAAATTCCAAAAAAAATCAATATGGGCTTACATAAAATAGATATATAATTAACAGAAAGGTAGAGTCCTTATATACAGAATTATATTCTGAGGCTCTAAAAACAAGTATGATGATAAGGTTAGACGGCTGAGAGAACAGAAATAATAAAAAAAAAAATGTCTGGGCAGGCCTGCAGAGAAGAGGATTGTAGGCAGAAAATGGTGACACACTTCAGGGCAGGCACAACAAAGCCCAAGAAAGCTAAAAATATGTGATAAGAGAAAAATAATGCACGTCATCAAGAGAACACAGTGGGAAGGGCACCTTCAGGCGATGGTAACTCCTATCACTGGCCTGGATGGCCCACGTGAAACCGAGAGACATGGGTGGGAGTACATAATACTCCGCTGGAAGACTAAGGAGCAGATGTTAAATATTCAAACCTCAGAAAGTGCATTACATAATCCAAAGTGAAAAATGCAAGGCCCACATTGACCTTTAAAGAAGGCAGGCAGCTGGTGGGCTGCAATGGACATGTGGTTATTTTTGAGGAATGAAAGGCTCAGGGATGCTAAGTGTCACTGTTGTCCTTGTTGCAGAAAAGGGACTGCCATTGACCTCAGCAGTGCGGAAAATAATTAGATATTGTGAAAAAAGAAAGAAACGTAAATTTGCTTACTTAGTTAAAAAATAATAATGAGCCAATTATACATGGAAAGATAACAACAACTAATTAAAATTGCCCGGTAGTACTGAGAACGTTGGTTCAGTGATACTGTGAAAGACACAAAAATAAATTAAAAACTGATTGATTAAGAAGGGTAAAATAGATTTTGATGTAGTGTATGCAGGCAAGGAGACACAATGTTAAACAGCACCAAGACAATATAATTTATGAAAGCTGACTTTAATAGCCAGTCTAATAAAAGAGTCAATAAGAAATGATTAAGCTGCTGGCTCACGTGATCTCTGGCTGCTCCGTGCCTGTAAAGGTAATGGGGGCTCAAGGACAGGAGATTGGCTGTGAGCACTGAGAGGTGTGATGAACACCTTCAGGAGGGCTTGACTGAGCAGACTGGGAGGGAGAGATTTTAGAATGAATAGATTTTTGATCTAAGACTTACTATGGACCAGCTCTTCCAGGAATACTGTGGCAAGACTAAAAATAAGTCTAAAAAATGCTCAGCTGACTTCATTTGTTTCTATTATGGTACCCAAATTCTGCCCTCATGGTAAGTACTCAACCAAGGTGGTACTCTGTAGGCATTTGGACTCCTTCCATGTCTTCTGTTTTACATTCTACAGCAAACAATTAAAGAAAGGTAAATGTTTACTCACTGCAATAAAAAGTCCACTTGGTCCATTGAAGTTATCGATCCAGCCCTGATAAGATAAGAAGACAAATATTAGTTCAATAATGTGCTCCCCTTAGGATTGTTCTACAGTATGTGCATCAATGTCAGTGCAAGTCAGTTTCTCTTCAGTCTTTAGACTTATATATTTACTTTACACGTATGTGTTTTTTTGGAGTTAAAAGCTTACAAATCCCCAGTACATGGTACAGTTTTCTCTCCTATTATAATAAAAAAAATCCTGGGACAAGACGAGACTTTTAAGCCTGGGTTGAGACGTGAATGTTTCAGAGAGATACTTTCATGTCCTTCGAGATGAGACTTTGTGCCAAGAGATTTAACCACGTCCAGGGCCGGAAATAAAAGACAAAGAGCAGATGCCAAAGTAGAACGTCGTAAAGAGGTTCAAAAACAATGGCACAATACACATGCAGAGCAGGTAAGAGATGATGAAAGTACTAAAATTCGGAAAGTCTCAAAAAAATGATAGTAAAGATCGCATTAGCGCAAACAAATGGAAATTATTACTCAGTGAAATAACGGAACAGCGAAAAGAGATCAAATATATCGTTTGGATTTAAACTTTAGATCATCTAATTTGTGTTCCCAGCAGAGAAAAGTAGTGTTTCTTCACAGTGAAGATGCGTATCAGCGAGAATTAAAAGATTTGTTGTTTGGTGAAAGTGATATCCACATACGCGCACAGCATAGACGTGAAGTGGCTGGCGTGAAGCGCAGGTCTGGGGGAGGGTTGTCAGATTGAGTTGGCAAGCGAAGTGAGCAGGGCGCAAAGCTCCCTAGTTTTCCAAATTTATAAAATGCAAAATTGAAAGACTTTCTCAAGGTCACATAGTGAGTGGTGGCAATTAAATCTACACCTTACATTCAGTTCACAAGACACTTTTTAAAAATTAGGTTTATGGACCATAACCAGCATTTTTTTGTCTTGCATAGCACCTTTCAAAAATGAGCACCTCCTAAAGGTGCAGTATCAGTAAAGTCCATATTTTCAACACCTGATCTACAATTGATATTCGTTGCTAAAACCTGCTGCCAGTAGGCCATGGAGGAAACAGAAGGCATAAATCATAGTTGTACTCCATTATTCCTATTTAATGAAATTGTATTATTTTGTTGTCTGAAATGATTCTCAGACACAACCGAATCTCTTTTTTGACTTCATTGAGTTAACACCAGGCTGCCCCCTGGGACCTTCCACACAGCCTTAACCACCTTTAAAAACAGAACTTTTATACATGAAAACCACTGTCCTGCAAAGATGAGCGTGCATGTAGAAAAGAACTGAAAATCTCATACTGACCTTTAAGGATTTTGACACTCTTGATATCCTTCTGCTGTGAAACATTCTGACCTGTCATTGTCTTAAACAACTATTATCATACACTGATAATCTCTGTATTATATATATATATCTATTATTTATTTATTTATTATATTACATATCTTACACATCAATATTGCTTCTACTTCTTTGTCCTGTCTTTGCACAATGTCTTGTCTTGTTTGTGTTTTAATTTTTAATTTCTAATTTTTAAATTTTAATTCTATTTTTAATTTATTATTTGCACATCATGTTGTTACACTGTGGACCCTGAGCTTCGCAATTCCGTCTATCTGTATACTTGTATATGGTTGAGATGACAATAAAGTTCACTTTGACTTTGAGTTATAATTAATAATGCAATTTAGTTTATGGAAGCAAACCTTTGCGAAATTGCACTGACTAATCGGAATTACTGCTGGAGTTGTGAGAATTCACTACACACTGTAAAGTAAACTGGTGACAAAAAGGTTAAGGAGTTAATAAGGATTTTTTTTCTGACATTTTCAAAGAATATTTGCAAAAGTGCTAAAAACATTAGACTTCTTGTGGTGTTCTCTGTCATCTGTTCATTTTTTGATGGAGAAATGAGACCTATCAAGGCAATTTTAATATGAAAACAAGAAGCCGATTCCAGAAAGTGCTATTTTTATGACCTTGATGGAAACACTTGAACAGTAGCCAATGATATCGATAATATTGTAGAAAAACTTTTGATGGTGCAGTTGCACATACTTATAGCTTTATTTATACGTGTAATCCTCCTTGTCTGTAGCCCTCTTTACTGGGTGTTGCAACGTCAGCCTGGGGAATGACATTCCATATCACTGTACTGCTCATATATAGATGACATAAGTTGAAAAAAGAAAAATATGAAAATGTTATTTGGCACCATTTCATAGCAAACACAGAAAACACTTAAAAAGTGCACAGTAGAGCTGTCTCCCTACCTGAAGGATTTGAACCTTTCCAGATTAGATACAATACAATTTATTTTTGTATAGCCCAAAATCACACAAGAAGTGCCGCAATGGGCTTTAACAGGCCCTGCCTCTTGACAGCCCCCCCAGCCTTGACTTTCTGACTTGACTGGTAAAGGTCCCACACGGAGTCAGGAGTGGGAACTGGGAAATTGCTATTTGTATATTATCAGTCGGTCAATCATTCTTCATTTTATGTTACTTCATTAATAACTTGCACTCTCACAAGACGTATTAGAAGATTCCACCTATCACATTTAACAAACCATACAATATCTAAAAAGAGAACACAAAAACACACACACACACGCACATCACAAATACAAGAAATACGCCAGGATAATGCTATGTGATGCATTTGTCACATAATTAAAAAACAATTGTCTAAAAAGAGTCACATAAATCTAGCACAGCTGCAGTATTTTGTTAAACTATCAAAGATGGTACATAACAATAGTGATAAGATGAAAATATCACAACCAGGCTATGGAAAAAAAAACAATAAAACAGGAAGCATTGGAATAATCGGAGCAGATCTTTCTACAGATGTAGACCATATTACTATCATACAGCATGGCGGTGACAGTGCAATCGTACTCAAGAGCAAGTGTACATGAAACTTGTGGATTAAGGGAAAGAAATGTAAAAAACTGAGAGAAAAGGTCAGTCTTCAGTCTAAATTTGAATATTGACATAGGTATAGCCTCATTCATTAAAAAAATTGTTTAAAAATAGTTTTAAAAGCCTCCAATGAGCAAAATTGTGCCTTTTCCCACACTTTAGACGTTTATGATTGTTTATTTCTCTCTATGTGAGCAGCTGGCAGCTTAGGTGACTCGTCCAATTTCAGTTTTATTTATTTGCTGCCAATGCGTTAGCCACTGGCACACTGCCTTTCATAAGAAAACTAGCATCAAATGCACAATTATGAAGTGGTTAAAGTCAAGACATGTTGGTCTTATGTACATTTTGTTGCGGTTCCTCCAGTTCAATCCACTGGATCTCAATCTAAATTGGTCTGCCATGTTTGTGTATGAGGGTGGCGCTGCTGCCTCACAGTTAGGAGAACCAGGTTCACTTCCCGAGTCCTCCCTGCGTGGAGTTTGCATGTTCTCCTCGTGTCTGCGTGGGTTTCCTCCCACAGTCCAAAGACATGCAGGTTAGGTGCATTGGCCATCCTAAATTGTCCCCAGTGTGTGCTTGGTGTGGTTGTGTGTGTGTGTGTGTGTGTATGTGTGTGCGTTCGCACCATGCCCGGGGTTTGTTTCCTGCCTTGCGCCCTGTGTTGGCTGGGATTGGCTCCAGCAGACCCCCGTGACGCTGCATTTAGGATATAGCGGGTTGGATAATCGATGGATGGATGTTTGTGTATGAGAAAATGTGTTCTGTGATGGAAAGGCGCCTTACCCAGGGTTGAGGCATTGCACCCATTATTTCTTGGATAACAAGCTCATTCCGTGTGAGCCTTTATTGGGTAAATGTGTACCATTGATCTTTTTGTAATAACTTCAAAATAAGAATACTAGAATGAGTCCTAAATGTATCTGTTGTGAAAGATTCCTTGCATGAGGTTTTTGGTTGAAGTATTGAAGAAGGTCTGATTTTAGCAGCCAATGCAATTCTTCTCTTGTCACAGTTTTTTTCTGCACATTAAAAGTGTGAGCTAATAACAGCTGCATCTGTCATTTTTTGCCTTGGAGATATCATCACTACAATCCTATTTTGGGAACGAGTTGTTAAAAAGTTAAGTGTTTATGCAAAACCCCTAGAGAGGCAGCGTGCTGTGGTGATTAAGGCACCTGCTTCCTGGTGTGTAAGAAAAAAAAAGAAAAAGCATGAAAACTATTGTATTGTATGCTAAACTTGTAGGTCACCTTAGATGACGTTGTCAGCCAATTATACAATCATATTAATGTACTTGTTTTGAATCAGTACATGGACTAAGCTTAAATCATTGGCTTACTTTCTTGAAGTTTCTACACCTCAAAGGAGAAGACTCGGTTTAAATCTCCTGTCCTTTTATTTATTTCATATGCACACTTTTTCCAGTTATATTAATAGCTAAGGTAATTAATCAATCAATCCATTGGTTAATTGACTGGGCTAACCAAAGAAGTATTCAGTGACTTCATAAATGAAATTCTCAATTAATTAACAGACTTGCATGATAAAAATGTGTAGGACCCCACTGAAGAACAAGCTGCAAAGAAGATAAAACAATAAGCCGGATATCCATCAGTTTAGTTTGTGTATGGAGTCCCTCAAAGAAATAACTCTTCATTCATGGTGCAGTTGTTGGGAGGCATGTGTCACGCATGCTCGTTTGAGGATCACCATCCAAACTCTTCCCAGGTATGTGATATCACCCTGGGGAATGACAAGGGGTGCTGCAGATGAAGGTCTTGCCATTTTCTTCCTCCATAGTCTCAAGAAAAATCACCCAGTGAGGGCAACTGACCCCATCCCTTGTGGTCCCAGAGCTTCAAAAGGACGACCACCTGCAAGGAGGTGTCATTATTGCGTAGGTGACTTGATGGAAGGTGCTCCAAGTCAGATGACCCATTATCAGGGCCACTATGTGCCGATTGCATTTTGTTGCTTTTCTAAGCCATCAAGCATTGCTGTTTTTGTTGGACACTGTCAGTAAACGGGGAGGGCTGTGTTGGCACCCTGAAATATGTGTGCTTTGTTGAAGTCCCTTCAGTCAGGCGACCACACATGATAAGGTTTCTAGAGGTACAGAGTGAGGCAAACAAGTGCCACCAAACCAGCGTATGTGTGAGGGAGAGTACAGCTGAGAGGATACAGTGTATGAGGACTGTGGATTATCATAATAAGATCATATCATTTTTACGATGCATAATCTTAGGCTAATAGGGATGAAACTGAACCTCAGATTCCTCAATCTATTAGATTTTTGAGGGATTAGAGAAAGTGTCAGAGGTGTTTTAATCATTGAATATTCTGTTATGACTGTAGCATAATATCCCCTCAAGATCACTTGTATACATAAAGGGCAGATGAAGATTCTTTATAAATAAAATATTTATTTCACAAAAAATGCTCCTCTTGGCAAAAATAGGTAATCCCAAAGCAAACAAGTCCAAAAACAGAAATCCAACAAGGATCGTCAAAAATCAGAGAATAAAAAAGTCACAAATCCAGGAAATCAATGAAAAAGCACAATAATCAATGAAACTCGCCAAAACCAACCAATGCATTCAAATGAACTACATTGTTATAGGCAGGTGGCCCCGCCTCTTGGGGAATCACCCACAAGACGCACGAAACATAGCTAAACATACATAGGCACATGAGAAACTTAATGACGGATAATATTAACATAAACAAAATATTAAAAAATTTAATAAAAAACCAGCTGAAACATAAGTTGGTCTTTGGCCAACGGTGCCAGACGTATCCCAATGAGAGGTCAAAGACTGCATTCAGAATTCTCTATTAGATGAGAAACCTTTGGAATGGGCTACACCTGTTTGTGATGCTAATCATCCCTGCTGCTTCTCTCTGGAGGTTTCCTGAAGAATTTTAATCCATCTTTGAACAAGAAGAGAGGGCAGACATTGCAAGAAACAGGTTGTTAGATTTTACACACAGGAATAGGTCCTTTAGTGAACCCAGCCACAAACCAGTGTGTTTCTTTGTGCCGGTCCCGAGCCCGGATAAATGGGGAGGGTTACGTCAGGAAGGGCATCCGGTGTAAAATTTTGCCAAATCAATATGCGGACAATAATACAAATTTCCACACCGGATCGGTCGAGCCCCGGGTTAACAACGACCGCCACCATTGGTTTGGACATGTGCAGAGGAGAAATGCTGGGTATATTGGGAGAAGGATGCTAAGAATAGAGCTGCCAGGTAAGAGGAAAAGAGGAAGACCTAAGAGAAGGTTTATGGCTGTGGTGAGAGAGGACATGCAGGTGATGGGTGTAACAGAACAAGATGCAGAGGACAGACAGATATGGAAAAAGACGATCAGCAGTGGCAACCACTAAAGAAGAAGAAGAAGAAGAATAGGCCCTTTAGTGACTGACTATATTGTAACTGTTAAAACAATAGTTGCAGATGTGGGTTGGGAGGAATTGACTTTAGTTTCTCTGTTATTAAGAGTCGTTCTGATGAAATAAAAGAGGAGCTTCCCAGCCAAGATACAGGTGAATCTTTTGTTGAGGGTATTAGTAGGCACTGGACTAAATTAGAGAGAAAAACATCTAAGCCTTCAGTCATCAGTTTAAGCTGTGAAATAAGCAGTAGCTGATAAGAACACAAAATGTTGAGTACAAGAAAATTAAGTTCTTATATTGGTGGCTCTGGTGACATGGTGGCCTCATGTCACATGCTGCAATGGAACATAAGAAATTTCACAAAAGAGAGAAGAGCATTCACTCCATCAAGCTGCTCTTCAGGATTGGTGGAGCGACCAATTATAGACAAACCATCACAAGCAGATTTCAGCCAAACCATTTAAAGATTCAAGCTACTGCTGCTGTTAAACCTGACTGCAACACCTCAGGGCAGTTACCCAGGCAGGGGACACACTACAAAAGAAACTTAGGACAAATAATCAGTGATTGAAACTGAACAGCTTAGACAAAACAGAGAAAACACATTGTAAAGGATGGTGCACCTGGGTAGGAATCCCGGCTGGGATAGGGAGTGGTTCCCTACGTGGAAAGAAGGACAGCCCATTGCAAGCTTACTGTAAGAGGAAAAACTGCATGTTCCCTGCTGTAGCCAGGAAGATGGCAGAAGATGCCAGTTTGGAACTGGGTACGCTGGCCTCCTGATGGGGACAGAGCAAGGAACAATACTCAGCCTGGGAGGCCTGTGTGATAGAAGGACCAGGGGAGACAACAAGTCAGGGCTACAAGCTTACCCAATACATTAGGTGGCAGCATCCCTGGGCAGCACTACCTGCATGGACACCCACAAGGCATGCTGGGAACTGTAGTCCAATGGGGCAGCCTTGTTGGGCCACCAGAGAGTGCTGTGGGTTTTGATTTCCTACCGTCGGGGACTTCTACTTGTCCCAGAATTGCTTCCATCAGGCTATGCCCTAGCACTGGAAGTACTCCCGGGTCTAAGATAAAGGAAACCATTTGACCTCAGGCAAGCTTGGAGTCAGGAGAGGAGCTGAACAACACTCACTTGAGAGGAGTGAAGGAATAAGAGAAGAGAGAAAGAGGGAGAAGAGAATTTTTGTGGAGACCCAACATGTAAGATCCTTATTGCAAGATATTTTGGTTCATAACCCTGTTTTATATGAACCTGGGACTTGTGCAGTTTGGTTGTGTTTGGGGTGCTGCAACACCCCCTACTGGTCACAACATATAAAAGCTGCAAAAAACAAAACCCCACAACAAACACAAGATTGGATTATCAAAGCAAATAAGCACAGCAGACAGATACCTGATACAAAAGCTACAATTCTCCTTTGGAATGATGACAACACTGGCTTAGTATGTTTCATTAGCTTAAACCACCTGTATTAAACCACTAAATACTGTCCAGCAAGCTAAAACTGACCACTATAACGGTAATTATTATTGAATTGTCAGACACTAAATCCAATATGCTAAAACAGAGCTAGTACAACGCGTCACAGGTACTTGTTGCCTCTTCTGTTGAACTTTGAGATGTAAAACCCTTACAGTTACACTGCAGCTGTAAGACTGAACTGCTAGCTAGTGGAAGAGAATTAGACAGATTCTCCATCATGCTGCACTTAAAATGTCTTAATCCAAAGCTAGTTAGTGATGCAGAAATTCTCATTGAACCTTAGTAATGTAAATGTGGCCCTGTGCAACACCCACTGCTGTCGAAGTCAACTTCTTGTATTTCGTTTTGAGCTCTTCACTTGTGATGGTCAATGTTGTACCCTTGTCCTGTAACACTTGTTCCTAAACAGTCCCTCAGACTGACGTTTACTCCGTTTTGCTGCTTTGTGATGTGTAATCATTTGCGTGAGACGGTTGCTTTAAATGAAGTTATACTTAGTCGTTTTTTTTTCTTTTAATTCTAAAAGGATAAAGCAGGCTGGATATGCTACATCACCTTTACCGAGGTAAATACTGCACATTATGCTGAAATTGGTCAAATACAACTTTTCAAGTAATGTACCATCTGTTGCCTTGAACCAGAAGATATAATGTGATGCTGTTGCAGTGAATAAAATGGATTACCTCAAACACTTGACTACTCTGAGCCAACTGTTACAGCCGGAGAGGACCAGCCAGTGATCTGATAATAATGATGAAAATGTTGCAAAGTTACGTCAAAATCAGCCAAGTATAACGCTCCATCAGTTTACACTGAATCACTAAATGCACCGGGGTATAACTCACTGTCACCTCACTGCCACCTTATCTCTAACTGTCTTTACGTGGTCAGGCTCAATCGCCTCAGTTAAAGTGGCAATTTAAAGGCCATGTACTACCAGGTGATGGATGTACAGTAAGCAAAATAAGTAAAAATAAACTATTCATGAATACTTAGCAAGCACCAGTTCACAAAATCAAACCTAAGAGGAATGCAGGGGGGTTTAAAAACAGGAGCTAAGAAAAGTGCAAGCCCATGCGATAAAATAAAGCAAGCTCAGCAACTGTAAAAATCTACACAGCAGCAGAATAAATGACATAAATAATAAGATTTCATGTGTCGCCTGCTTTGCACATTGCACTTTAAGACTAGTATTAGGAGGACAGTGCATGCATTCGCAGAAAACAAATACTCGTTCCTTGGGGTTTAATCTTTCGACATGGCTTCAGTATTCGTTCTTCAGATAGCAAGTGCTCTTTTTGTACTGGAACAGTGCTCTTGTTTACTTTGGTCGGCACATAATAATAAATGAATGAGTGAGGCAAGCAGAGCGAGAACAAACATTTCAATCAATCACATTTACAATGTCATTTTCTTTGATTAGCATGCTTCATGTTACTTTATGGCCTTAGCCTGAAAAATTCAAAATGTCAAAATATGAACAAGCATGAAGCATGTGCATAACAAGCCATCATAAACTCTGCTGTGGTAAACTATGTTTTAACAGACGACAGACGCATTTACCTGCACACACAAAACTGGATAAGACAATAAGGCAGAAACCTGGTATTTAAAATCATCTGGTTACATGTGCAGGTATGCTTCTGATGTTCTGCTTTGGCAAAATGCTCCAATGTCATTACCCATCCATCCATTAACCAACCCGCTACATCCTAACTACAGGGTCATGGGGGTCTGCTGGAGCCAATCCCAGCCAACACAGCCCACCGCAGCCAATGTCATTATGCATTTAAAAAAAAAAAAAAAAAAAAAAAAAAAAAGACATTGTCAGCTTCCCTGAACCTGAAACCAAACGTGTTTTATAAATATATTTAGTCTTTCATTTCCTCTCAAGTAAATAACATGAATTCCTTTTTGCAATCTGAGCCCCTCGATAGCATGGACACTGACCACTGAGCCACTTGTTCATGTTGTTTCAAAATATCTGTAACAAATAACGGAATTAAAACTAAACCGACATCGAATTGCATGCAGCACACATTATTTTGCTTGGTTGTGTGATTAAGCCCTGCAAACGACTGGCATACCAGTATGTGTGCTTCCTGCCTTACAGTTACACTCCGTGCTGCTGGGATAATAATAACATGGATATTTTTACTTTAATAAAATAAAGTATTGTGTTAGGATACTCGTTATTGTACAGGTTACTCATTGCTTGTTATGTGTTACCGAGCTTAGTCCTGCACGTTCAGCTCTTCAACATAAATATAGCAATTTCTGAAATACTGAAACAGATTATTTCAACAAGGAGAAGAAATAATGTGATTTCTCAAGCATCTGCCTCTGGAAATTTATCTTTTGGATAATTCCACCTGTGGCTTCTCAAAGCGCATGCAAAACTAACAAATGTGCCAGCTAACAGAGTGCAACGGACATGTGCAGACCGCAAAAGGATTAATTGTAACCAGGTTTGACGTGGCCAAATAACTGGGCTAAACGTGGGGATACCCACATGCGTTAATCAGGTTTCTCAGAGTCCAAGAACACAGTTTTTTTCTAACCAGAATAAGGGTTTACATGGCCTTTTAGAAATAAGGTTTCAGTGAATAACCGGGTTATTAATGCTCACATAAGTGTATGTGCATTATACTGTGTCAGTGATGGACATCCTTACTGGGAGCCAAATTTCCCCTGGAGACAAATAAAGTTAGATAGATAGATAGATGGATAGATAGATGGAACAAATGAACTATATATCAATCTATCTATCTAATATAGTGCCTTTTCATATCTATCTAGAAAAATGAAAGCCTGTGGGTTTGCAGTCCTGAGGTCAACAGAATATGTTAAAGATATTAGCACTAGGTAGCCACCAGACCATCATTCAGTAATTCAGTCATTGTCCAACCTGCTATATCCCAACACAGGGTCACGGGGGGTCTGCTGGAGCCAATCCCAGCCAGCACAGGGAGCAATACAGGAACAAACCCTGGGCAGGGTGCCAGCCCACCACAGGGCACACACACACATGCACCCACACACCAAGCACACACTAGGGACAATTTAGGATCGCCAGTGCATCTAACCTGCATGTCTTTGGACTGTGGGAGGAAACCAGAGCACCTGGAGCAGAACATGCAAACTCCACGCTGGGAGGACCCGGGAAGCGAACCCAGGTCTCCTTACTGCGAGGCAGCAGCGCTACCACTGCGCCACCGTGCCACCCCACCATTCATTTTTCCGTTATATATTTTGATTACAGTATGTAGTGCTTTTTGTAGCATTTTCTATAAATGAATTTACGTTGCATTTACTTTTCATTTTAGTATGAAAAGCAAAATATAAAAGGAAAAGATTGCCTCAGATTTTTGGCAAGAAACCACTATGGTACAATTCACAATAATAAATAAAACCATGAATCAGGTTTAAATTAGAAAATCTTTAACAACAAAGATCCTACTGATGGGGAACTATGGCAAATAAAAAGAGCAAAAAAGACTATTAGCAGACTAATTTCAGGTTTGTGAGCATCTTGTGTATCCTCTCCCAGCTTTAGAAATCTCTCCCATACCCCAAGTGAAGATGACAGAAGTGCAACAAAAGGGCCAAATGAAGTCAGCAGCCAACTGGCTGAGCTGATTACATCCGCCAAGCCTGCCTTGCATCCTATTAAACGCTGAACCTTTTTTGGTACGTAATCAAGCTCTCAAGATTCATTCTAAGAGATTTCAATTACATTAGGTCTTCTAATTCTGTGAAAATGTGAGCAAGCAGGATAGAAAGAAACAGAGGGAGAGAGAAAGACAGGAGGCAGTGAAAAACAGATAAATAGCAGGATCTGCCAGTCAGGATCTGGGAATGACTCCAGGATCATGGTATTGGTTACAGCTCATCAGCTAGCCCAGAAGTTGTTGTCTTTTCTACTAACTTTTTCAGATCATATATGATATTTGTTGACATGTTGGTCACATGGGTATTTTACAGACATTGAATATATCCAGGGATTTATTATTTGCAGATCATTGACATGATCCCAAACTGGGTACACTAAAAGCTGCTTTGGTAGAAAGAAATTCACTAAGGGCATTAGAAAAGATTAACTGATATCATTTGCTTCATTATAGCTTATTAAAAGTTAAACTTTCAATCACTGCACCTCTTTTTATAATCAGGCCTTTCTTCAAATAGAAAGTCATTTCTTATGACTATCCCCATAAAGTATGCTGTACCTTTTGTATGACTTATTTTAATAAAGAGCTTGTTGGTACGAGCCATAATGTTAGCTAAGCCCAATGCAAATATTCAGGAAGATTAATTTTTTTTTCTGTCACAGTGTTACGCATGGACACGAAGAGCTGAGTCAACGTTCAAGTAAAACAGGTGCAGGCACAGCTGCCACCTATGAGCGATAATGTAAATGGCATTCTGTGTATTATGCAAAAACAGGCCATTCAACACACTCAGCTTAGCATAGCCTGCCAGTATCCCTACCATCTATCAATGTAGAAAAAGCTTGTTAGAGACAGCCATAAATATTTATACTGTACATGTTGTCAGCATCTCACTAGAGGATGTTCGATTTGTTTTCTTTCATTATTTCTGTTGTCCGTGAGAATCTCATCTGAGAACTTCTTGATTCCTTTCAGTTCAATTCTGGACTAATTGGCATTATTATGTTTGTTCTTACAAATTTTGGTTATCATTTTTCCTTAGGTGCCAATGTATTATAAGTCGTTTTTTGCACGCACTGCCTTGTTGATGGTGGTAACAGAACACATGTGCTGGTCATCATGCCATCACTTTGTCTTAAAACAAGGAAACAACCTCACAATTGTAAAGGACAATAGTGCTTTGAATTAACAAAGAAATAATAGGATTTTATTAGGTATAGTTATAGGAAGGAATTTAAACAATGGATTTTGACACATGATTTGATTTTGGTAACCTAATCTAGATGATTTTGGCTACTCTTTTGAATCACTCCTTACCTGAAGACTTCTGCATCACCATTATAAAATGTCTTACCATGAAGACTGATAGAAGACTTGAACGCCATTTTCAAAATTAAATGAAGACAGAAGCAAGATGAAATGAGTCAAGGGTTTTCTTATTAAGTGTAATGCTATTGATTGGCACATATTTGCCTACACGAATATGATTTTAACTTTATGCAATTAAAAAAAACCCAATAAACTACAATATATTGCGGAATTGTATGATAATTCTGCAACATCCTGGGGGGGGACCCACAAATAAAGAGAATTTTTTTCTGGAGGGGACGTTAGTTCCAACGTTTGCAGCTATGTATGTGTACTAGACTGCCCTCTGCATCAATTGGCCAAGTGGCGTCCTTGAAGTGCTCAAGTGATTGCATGATACAGCGTGGAGAAAACGACCCAAATTGTGGTGATCAGGCGAGTGGCTTCCGCATCATGACAACACTCCCACCCACACAGCATTGAGTGTCCGGCAGTTTCTCATGAAAAAACAGGATGAAGAGGGACCTTAAAAAAAGCGTTTTCATGATGTAGAGAAGGCTTCAGAAAAGTTTTGTACAATGGAAAACGTGAGAGAGTAATTTGAGGGTGATTAAATTTTGGAAATGTTCTGAGAAATATAAGATTTAAAAAAAATATATTTTTGGTCTCCCTTCATATAATGTAACAAATACTTAATATTTTAAAAAAAACAAATATATCTCAGTATTATTGTATTGTAACTCAAGCATCAGGATAATATCATTTTGTGGGATGCCCGGCTACTTCCACTCATACTAGATACTTGTAAAGATCAACAACAGCTCATAGGCCAAATGACTACACTAGAAAACCAGGAGATGGATTAATAAAAAGTTCAAGGTAAAATTTGTCACAGAGGATCAGGAAGGAAACACAAACCAAGCTAAAGGAGAAATGCAAAATCTAATGCCAGGAGCGAAAACAAAAATACATGGCCAAAAGTCTACAAACTCCAATTTGCATTTATTAGGAGCTTTTGGAGATTTAGGACGTTATGAGCTGGGTGCTGGAATCTTATATAGAAAAAAGAAACTGACATCACAATGTTTCATCCTTTTATCTCATGACCAGTAGCAATAAGTAACATGGCTGCGACCAATGACAAGGCCATACCAGATTAATTGTGCCTCCTACCTACATCCACTTTTATAACTTTAAGACATTACCTTTACTCTCTTTTACTTGAAGACCTTTGTTGTCATACGATTACTTAATTGCATCAGTGTGTTAAAGGAGTTGATGTATGAAAACTATTTGTCTCCAGAAATGTTAGTTATTGGAAGCAATGATGCTCTCAGCAATAACATTCTGCCATTCATTAACTCGTTTGGAATCACGATTAATTTTACTGAATAAGTACGCAATTTAATTGTTATTTTTGACATTAGCATGTCATTTAAAACACACATTACAAAACTACCCAAAACTTTTTATTTTTTATTGTAAAAATGTTGATTAAGATGTTTTCTAAATATGCAAGATACTGAGAAAGCAATTTGTGCATTTTTTGCTAGTAGGGCTGACTACTGCAATGTGTTCACTGGCTGTTCTAATTGTTCTTTAAGCAGCTTTCAGTTAATTCAAAATGCTGCTGCAACAATTATTACAAGAAGAAGAAGAAGAAAATACAACACATAACTCCAGTTCTTAAGTCCTTACATTGGATCCCAGTTAAGCTTAGGGCTGATTTCAGAATCCTCCTTTTAACATATAAAGACTTAACTGGCCAATTCCCTGCTTACTTATCTGAGCTTATCATTACTTACAACCCTGAGCGCACAACTAAGATCTCAAGAAGCCTACTTAAGATTCCAAGTATTAACAAAATACCAGTGGGAGGGTGCACTCTAAGTTAAAGGGCCACAAAACTGTGGAATGATCTGTCCACTAATATAAGAGAAGCACCTTCATCCACAGCTTTTAATGTATTATTTATTTAATGATTTTGGTTTTGTTTTGAATACTGTTTTAATAAAAGTACCATCCCCTTGCTTTGTTGTTGCCTCACTGCTAAGCTCATCAGTGACATGTTCAAGGGCTCCCAGACAGCAGATGGGAGCATGTAGCAAACTCGCATCGTCACACCCATGACTTCACCTATGACTGTCAACCCATCCACCAATCAAACATTATTGTTAAATTTGCGGATGATAAGACTGTCATTGGGCTTGTAACAGAGAACAATGAAGCTGCATATAGGGAAGAGGTTCAGAATGTGACAGCATGGTGCAACACCAACAACCTGGTCTTAAATACCAAAAAGACCAAAGAAGTTATTCTGGACTTTAGGACCACTAAAAAGACCAATCACAGTTCGATAACAATCAATGCAGACGCTGTGGAGAGAGCTTCCAGCTTTAAGTTTCTAGGAGTTACCATCTCATAGGACATGTCCTGGGATGACAACAACTTGGCTATAATAGGCAAAGCACAACAATGCCTCTATTTTCTCAGGAAGCTAAGGAGAGCTGACCTCCTCCAGAAGCTACTGGTTAATTTCTATAGATGCACTACAGAGAGCATCTTAACTAACTGCATGATGGCCTGGTACAACAGCTGCACCAAGGCTGCTAAAGAAGCCCTGCAGCGAGTTGTTAAAACAGCAGAGGCCATTACTGGGACTGAAGTGCCATCACTCAAACTCTTGTATAAGACTCGCTGTGTGAGAAGGGCCAAAAACATTCTCAAGGACAAAACTCATCCTGGAAATTCTTTGTTTGAGCTCCTCCCGTCAGGAAGACGCTTTAGGTCAATCCGTGTATGCACAAATAGACAAAAAAAATAGCTTTTTCCCATCTACCATAAACTTTCTGAACTCTGAACCTCCTCAGTCAGAGATCATTTTTAAATTGAACATGTGCAATAAGCTATATTGGTAATGTGCAATATACTAATGTATTACAATATAGAATATGTAATGTACTATTCATTAACAGGTGCAATAACAATTTATGCTGCTGTACTTTGAGCAATAATAATTTGCTCTGGTTACTTGATCACTTAACACCTTATACAACATATTTGGAATTATGTGACTTTTTTTTAAATGCACCTTGGGGCTTTCACAAAAAGTAATTTTGTTGTGTTACACAATGACAATAAAGTGCTTGAACTTGAAGAATGCTATACAAGATACAAGTTACAATATGGGAACATCAGTGAACAAAAAGGAAAACCAAAATGACGATACAGTGACATCAGCAACAAATACATCAATAAATAATATCAGGAAAAACAAAGCCACACTTTTAGTTGGTGTGAAAGCTTTTCTATAAACTTTCAGAACAAATCAACTACTACTGATTCTGCTGCTTTTAGTTTGTGATCCTTAGCTAACATTTTTTTGGCTCTGACTTTTGGTAATTTTGTTTAGCTTTGTTGCACAATGTTTTTGATCCTTTTAGTACTTTATTTTTTGACTACTCCTTTGCTCATTTGTCTTCTGGTCCAATCTAAAACATCATTTAAAAGGCTAAGCTCTTTATTCCATCTCAGGCGCAATAAAAACAAGTCTACAATTCTACTGTAGTTTCCTGACATGGACCAAGCATAACTAATAGAGTATGACTCTGTGCAATTTTCTCGATTTCCACTGGTAGCTCTGCCACAGACCTTCCAAAGCATATAACTGCAACACCCAAGATCACCTGAGCTCATTGTGTGCCTCCTGTCAACTACTAGACACCCAAGGCCCACTAACACTGGCGTTTTTTGTTTTTTTTTTTTTACGATTCCACAGTCTCATCAAATGCTCATGTAGCTGTGTTGCTCATAATGCATTGTCATCCTGTCATTTGACTCCCACGTTCCATCTGTTCATTATAATTTGCATATGGCTCTTCAAAGTATGTTTCACAGTAAGCTATCTTGTTTTCGGAAATTTCATATTTTATTTTTTTGCACTTTGAACAGTAGTCTTGTTTGGAGCACTGTAATATAAAGTGCGCTTTAGAAAACAAAGACTAATTAAATATAACAAAAGCCTGTATGAGACAGTCACCATGTTGTTAAAGCTTAACAGTGAGAAGATAGGGCACATTGGAGAAAGACACAGATATCTATAAATGCAAAGGATGTTTGTAAGGACCAGCCACAGCCATCTGCATATATTGTAGGCAGTAATGGATTACTGACAACAGCTTAAAAACCCTTAATATTTATAATAAAGGCTGTGTACATGCATACAAAGGCAGTAGCATACATCTTTATAAAACCGGCATCAGAGTCATCCACAGATTTCTAATGTTTATCACTTGTGGGCTATGGTAGCTCCACCAAAGCCCCGAATCAAGTACTGGTGGTACCAGGAAACGCACTAAAAGATTCAGTACAAATCTGACTCAGTACAGAGAAAGCTTCAGGAAGTCTATGATTAATGGATTGTCACTATGCTGAAATGACATTAGCCACAAGCTACACTTCATAGGCCTCTGGAAGATGAAGTTCTACTGAATTTCGGACTCTTTTGGCATTGGAATATAAGGAAGCTTGAGCACCAAGGTAAAGGTGAGTAGTGGACAGGAGCACAGACAGACATAGACGTTTATGTTGCACAGTTCTGATCAGCGCCGTCTTCCTCTTTCGGTAACACTGTGGCTGTGTTATGCTTGGGTGGAATATAATGATCAATACAGCTACAAAACTGCTTACAAGCAGGAATCTACATAAGAAACAGCATCTATCAACAAACCCTGGAAATGCTGATTCATTTACTGGCCATCAGAGTCTAATTGAAAGCACTGGCGTCTGCAAAGTCTCCTCCCCAGAGAGCAAGTGAGAGGGAGAGACCATAACTGACTGGAAATTCAACTACATTCTGAGATAGCTGCTTGAAGAGTGATTTTATCATTTTAAATTTTCCCATCTACTTTCTATCACTGGAGGAAAAAAAAAAAACTAACAGACAATAACATGTCAGATGTATAGACTGGTGAAGTGTCTAAAATCAGAATCCACTCATGTCTGTGTTGCAAAATTGTCCAAAAATGATGTGCTTTTTAACTTTCTTCTCTTCAGTTCACTATCTAACTAAGTGTTACCACCACCACCACAAAGTCCATGCTATAGCTCCTTATGCTGTATGTGCTATACCATCTTCCAGGACGTCTTTTTCAGGTTTCTCCTTCCACTGTCTGACTCCCATGACCCTGAACAGCCCCATTCACTTGCTTCTAGTCTGGAACTCCTTTTTACCACTCACCCTTCTCCATCTACCTAATAATTCCATCCAAAGAACCTCTGGTCCCATCCACAATTGATTTTTACCAGACTGACACCCTGCTGCCTGTCCTTGACCAGAATTGTCTTGGCTTTCTCCCTGGTAGAACTGTGGCTCAATTTCCTTGATGTCAGCTCCATCCACCAGCTAATGCCTGACCTGAGCTACTTTGAAGCTCCATTTCCTGGCTGATTCACTCCCAAAAACTGGCACAGTATAAAACTTTCAGCTGAGCACTTCAGTCCTTTTTTTATAATTCTTAGCATTGATTTTGGTTTTATCCCACAGTAAATAATGATTTTGTATGGTGTTTTTATCTCCCTGATCAGCCCATTTTTTTTTTTTAGTTTAGTCTTTTTATTTCTTCACTCTGACAGCAAACCAGTGAGTAATGGATGCTGATCTGTTAAAAAAAATCCTTAAGAATCTACACCTGCTCATAAGTAGCTGAATGTGTGTCACTCAAAAAAACTCAAACAATAAAGATGTAATGAACGTAAATTAAGTTATTAAGACAATGGAAAGTCAATAATCCATTAGCCTGTCAGTTATTAACCCATTAGAGGAAGCTGCTATGCATTATTAAATAATGAACTGGTCAATCCTTCCGGCTATGAAGCAGACTAGAAGGCATCTTTACAGCATTCATTTGTTTTCTTAATTTATTTCTGTTTTACTGGAGTCATGGAGGCCACTGTTCATCATGGTAATATGACGTGCAGGATGAAGCTGTATTTTCAATAGGATACCATTATCCTAAGACAACCAACAACGCAGAAATGGCTGTCCTGAAGTTCTGGGATCCTTGAATATATTGTGTGTCATTGGGTTTAACGAGGCAATGAAATCATTTGAGGTTCCTCTTCACTGTTTGAAGAAAGTTTTCCAGGCAATCAAAACTTTGGTTTTCAGTTTTATCAGAAGGAAGAAGAGAACAACACAGAATCTACTACAGAAGTTGGAACCTCTTTCCTTCATCTTGCTAACAATATGAAATTGTTAATGTGTTTTTATTTTTAAGATTGTATTTACAAAAGAGAAATCCACAAAGCACATAAAATCGAAATTCTGAATTTAAACTTAAATACACATTATACTGAATTTGCATTTCCACAGCCAGACAGCAGCTTTCAAAAGTATTCATGGATGAGCAGCATGGTGGCAGAGTGGTTACTACTGCTGATTCACTGTAATCTGTATGTGGAGTTTAAATGTTTGTGTGGGGTCTTCTCCAGATAATCTACATCCCATAGACATGCATTTTATATTAGCTGGAAATTTGACACTAGTTTGGTAATGGTAAGAGTGCGTTTCAACAGAATGAACTTTCAAATGTTGGCTCCTACTTTCTTCATGAAGCTACCATGATAAGCTGTGGCTCTCCATAACCTTTTATTTTATTAGGCAGATTGAAAAAATGATTGTATGGCAGAGAATCTATGAATGCTAGTCTCAGAGCAGAGTTCTGAGGTATAAACAAATGTTATTTAATTGAACTTCTACAATTCAAAGGCTGATTTGAATAGAAAATGAAGGAACTGAAGGGTCTCAGTTCTCTTCAGGCATATAATTGATATCCAGTCCAGCAATACAAGTACAGTATACTGAAATTCAATTTTGTATTTACAAGAATGCTTTTCTCATTTTCATTTGAAAGCAGCAAATTTCAAGAGGAGATGATGGAGGTTTTCACACTGCTAAGCAATGAATGTAGGCATGAGTCGTTGAAAAGGTTTTGCTTATTGTTAAGTTCCATTCACTTTGCCGTCATGCAAAATATGTTTCCTCAGATTAAAGGTCTTAGTTTAGAAAATTCTGACTCACGATAACTCCATGTATTTGTTTATATTAAAGAATTTCAAGTGTGTGTTTTTATTTTTAAACAGCAATTACCAAATTAAATTTTCTCCCCATTCTATTGAAAAATTGCACTATGTGCATGTCAGTAACACAGAAATCACAAGGACTTTGTTTGCCTATCTAATCAGGGAGACACCATTAGAGCATTAGAACAATCTAAATGAGAACAGGCCATTCAGCCCAATGAAGCTCACCAGTACCTGTAGCCCTGGAATCAGCCTAGTCGCTCTTCTCTGGACTTTTTCCAGTGCTGCTATGTCCTTTTTGTAGCGTGCAGACGCAAACTGTAAACAATACTCCAGCTGGGCCCTCACCAGTGCATTATAAATGTAACTTAGCATAATTATTTGGACCATTTGTTTTGGTTGTGTTAGGAGAGAATTTTTAAATGATAAGAAGAGATGATATAAATTTCAGTGGTGGAATTAGGTACAAGCACTCAAATATACATTTTGTTGTCTACATTAAATGGCTTAGATGTTGTAATCCTGACAATAACATTCAAAATTCAAAATTAAAATGTATTTACTGAGTAAAGAGGTAAAACAAACTCGAACACATCTGAATAACAATATAAGAACAGTAAGAAATAAGGCCAAGCTACATAATTTCTGAATCTGAATAGTTTAAACACCTGGCAATTTTTATTACAATAAAACAGAAATGTCTAAATCAACATAATTTTAGTAGTATAATGAAAACATTACATTTTGGCGTAGTCAGCAGGATCTGTAATGTGGAAAGGGGGAGAGGGAGATAGCTCAGCTGACATCACCAGGAAGTGTTACATTTACAGTGCTTAGAAGCAGAGTTGCCCATTTGGACATGGAACTTCTCCTATTAGCTCACACTGTAAGGAGCAGCTTCTGAGCCTAATGTTGTAGGTTTGCATCTGACCAAATGCAGTTACCATAGTACAAAATGTGTGAAATGGGATGACTTATGGGATGATTCCATGGCAAAACAAAGGTCTTAACAGGTGGTCCTTTCTCTACTTACTTCTTACTTCCTAAAGCTCCTGAATCTTTTTTTAGAGCACCCCTAAATATATTAACAAATTCTTCTATAAGACTTTATACTCAACAGTAAACTATTTTATCAGGAACTCAAAACAGTCGCACAATCTTCATCTTCTTCTTTCGGCTGCTCCCGTTAGGGGTTGCCACAGCGGATCATCTACGTTGTCCGCATATTGACTTGGCAAAATTTTACACCGGATGCCCTTCCTGATGTAACCCTCCTAAAAAGGTAAATTTACAGAGTCTAAAGCTTTCATTTCTGTTACTAAGCTGAACATACTTCTATACTAATAAAAGGCAAAGGCCTCACTGACTGACTCACTCACTCACTCATCACTAATTCTGCAACTTCCCGTGTAGGTAGAAGGCTGAAATTTGGCAGGCTCATTCCTTACAGCTTACTTACAAAAGTTAGGCAGGTTTCATTTCGAAATTCTATGCATAACGGTCATAACTGGAACCTACTTATGTACATATATACCGGCCATAGCCTGCAGCTCGGTCGCCGTGTGAGGCGGAGTTGCGTCCCTCATCGTCACGCCTCCCACGTAATTGAGTGCCTGCCCATATAAGGCTGTCCGTCAGCGGCAATCCAATAGAAACACTCGGCTGCTAAATATTCGCGGGTGAAGGACTGTGTTTAGGCAGACGAAGATGAGATGGTCAGGGTGGTGCTTGGCACAAACACAGCAAAACTGCGAGAGAAACTTTTAAGTGCCGGGTCTTAGCTAACATTAAAAAAAGCCGTGGACATCGCACGAGATAGCACAAGCACAGCTGAGAACCTTCGATGCATGTACGTCGAGCGGCTCATGTGAACTGACTGTGAACGCAGTACGCAGACAAAAAGCAACAGCTCCAAAGAGCGCTGAACAAAAACGCATTACACAACTGAGAAGGCAGCAAAAGAATATGAAGCGAGTGACGCATACAAGCATATTCATAAGTGCAGCTACTGCGGCAACAAAGCACACGGTGGAAAAAGTCAATGTCCAGCTAAAGGAAGACAGTGTAAAAAAAACCCGTGGATGCAGTGTGTGATGTCTCAAATAAAGAGAAAGACGAGCTGTTAATTGATGCAGTAAGAAAGGAATCGATGAATGAAACCTGTTATCTTTACAACGGTTGACAAACACGGAATGTAACTTGAACACAACACATCCTCCAAATACGAACCTGATTGAAAGAAATAATGATAATCAAATCCTTGATGACAGCAACACTCATAACAGTCACAAAACCATTACATTGACAATCATGTTACGTTATTTTTAAAATGTTCCCTTTTCTTTTTCATAACTTCTTTAACATAAACGAACCACACGCTGTGGCGCAACGCAAGAGGCTTCGCCTCTAGCGGTGACGTCCAAGGTTAGATTCCCGAGAGGGGGTGCAGTGAGTGTGTACGCCTGACGAGCCCAGGATTAGGGTGAAACACATGTCGCGTACTCTTTGCATTATTTGACAGTAACACTATTTCAACCATTCTATGATCTGCTTCTCGCAACTGAAAGAGGGCACCGCGGCGGATGTTAGCTGACTTGCTGACCAACCACAAGCGTTACCTTGTAGGTAACCACCCATACAGTCAGATTGTGATTCTGACTACGAATGCCTTGAATGTAATTACCCTGATCTACATACTGTCAAATAAACGAACCACACGCCGTGGCGCAACGCAAGAGGCTTCGCCTATAGCGCTGACGTCCGAGGTTCGATTCCCGAGAGGAGGTGCAGTGAGTGTGTATGCCTGATGAGCCCAGAATTAGGGCGAAACACGTGTCACGTACTCTTTGCATTATTTGACAGTAAAACTTATATAAAAATATATATATATATATATATATACACTAATAAAAGGCAAAGCCCTCACTCTGACTCACTCACTCATCACTAATTCTCCAACTTCCCGTGTAGGTAGAAGGCTGAAATTTGGCAGGCTCATTCCTTACAGCTTCCTTACAAAAGTTGGGCAGATTTCATTTCGAAATTCTATGCGTAATGGTCATAACTGGAAGGTATTTTTCTCCATTTACTGTAATGGAGTTGAGCTTGAAAGCCGTGGGGGCGGAGTTTCGTGTGACATCATCACGCTGCCCACGTAATCACGTGAACTGACTGTCAACGCACTATGTAGAAAACCAGGAAGAGCTCCAAAATACGCTGAAGAAAACATGCATTATATAATTGAGAAGGCAGCGAAACAATAAGAAGCGAGCGAGTGACATATACTACCATATTCATCAGTGCAGCTACTTCGGAAACAAAGCAAGGTATAAACCTAAACTTTAAATTAACTTAATAGACAGGCTGCCGCTGGCGTTTTTCATGCCCACGGGTAATGCGGGATACAAGTTTAATGAGAGGACGCAGGATATAAACGAGAGTTTTGATCACTTTGTAACTAAGTTAAAATTGCAGGTATAGGGCTGTGCTTATGCAAATTCCGAGAGACTGTGTTTGTGGGGGATTGACAGTTAAGGCGGGTGGAGGAGTCACGTCATCATATCCCCTCCCATTTACCTCATTTCGCTCTGAGCTGAGCTCCGCGGCTGACGCCGTCTTCCGAAGCAACTTCGTCACACTGCCACCTAAAGTCAAAACTTAAATATATAAAGTCAGCGTCGGAATATATAAACTCAGCGCTGGAATATATAAAGTCAGCGTCGGAATATATTGTCACGCTTGGGTCACAGATTTGCAGAGAGACACAGGAGGTCGTAGAAACAAGAAGGATTTTTATTCAAACACTGCAAACACATGAGCTTAAACGTGCTCCATGACAAGTCAGAGATGACAGTTCCGCTAGGAGCAGAGAGAGAGAGAGCGATAAAAGCAAGCAAACAATCAATTTTCAACTGACAGGCGCTGCACAAGGCTTTTAAGTTAGCGGAGTATCGCGCGAGGTTTGCATTACGCGTTATGGCGCAAGTGAGAAAGTAAGGAGCAATGTGAGGGTAGTCTGTGTTTCAGGGGTTGTGGTTTTCCCAGAGGCGTCTGTATCTTCTTGGGGTGCGATCAGCCCTCCAGCTCACACCCTCTTTCTCAGCTTTATTCACATTTCCGTGAATCAAGCGACTCTCTGTACCAGGTTCATTTAGTCTTGATAATACGTCTGCGTTGACGTGTTCAGAACCTGGTCGATGTGTTACTGTGAAACGGTAAAAGTTGTAAGCCCAGAAACCATCTCATGAGGCGAGAGTTTGTATCTTTCTGTCGGTATGACCATTGAAGTGGAGCATGATCAGTTACCAAAGTGAAGTTTCGTCCCCACACGTAATAGCGAAGCCCTCCAGCTCACAATATAAAGTAAGCGCTGGAATATATAAAGTCAAAACTTCAATATATAAAGTCATCGTCGGAATATACAAAGTCAGTGCTGCAATATCTATCCATTTCCCAACCCGTGGAATCCGACCACAGGGTCACGGGGGTCTTCTGGAGCCAATCCCAGCCAACACTGGGTGCAAGGCAGGAACCAATCCTGGGCAGGGCAAATGCATCATTTTCAAAACATTAACCGAACAGTGTTTTTTTAATTTATTTTTCTGAATACGTTTTTGTTAACTTACTTCAGTTCAGAGTCGTTTCAATCAATATATTTTGACTTTGAGTTTATATATTCAGGAATGAGTTTATATACTCCGATGTTGACTATATATAATCAGGAATGACTTTATAAATTCCGACGCTGACTTTATATATTCAGGTTTTCACTTTATAGATATATATAAATATGACAACACTACTCATGTCAATGACAAAACAATTACATTAACAATCATGTTACATTATTTTTAAAATTTTTCCTTTTCTTTTTCATAACTTCTTTTATACACTACTTCTCCGCTGCGAAGCGCGGGTATTTTGCTAGTATATATATATACACATACACACACACACACATATATATGTGTATATGTATGTGTGTAGATATGTAGATATGTATATATATATGTGTATATGTGTAATGTAATATATATGTTATATTGTTATATATATTATATATATATATATATATATATATATATATATATATGACAGCAACACTAACAGTGACAAAACAATTACATTGATAATCATGTTAACGTTATTTTTAAAATGTTTCCTTTTCTTTTTCATTAATTCTTTAACACACTACTTCTCCGCTGCAAAGCGCGGGTATTTTGCTAGTCTACAATAAAACACTGAAAACTGCAAAAGTGCATGAATCTACTTGATTAGCCATGTAAAGGAAAGTTTTCTCAAAATCTTTTCTGCAAGCTTTTTTTTATGTACTCCACTCAGCACTCCGGTGTGATTAGACAAAGGATTCCCATTGTTTTTTCATCCATTTTTTGCCATCAGAAGTCTTTCCTAGATCCCCAGAACCTGTTGCCACTTTCTCTTTTGCCATGTTACTAATATTACCTCAGTGCTCATATCTCTGGGTCAAGATAGTGTCCTGAGATACATTCATAGATCAAGAAAGTTAGCAAATATATGACAGAGAATGTTAGAATTTAGCTGGTGCCTGTATCATTATACAGTATTAGAAAGTGTACTTTGTGAATATGCAGAATTAGGCACTAATGAGTCACAATCTTGCTCAAAGACATCACATGAGAAAGTACCATTTACAGAGCATTCACAGATGAAGACACAGGAAGCTGAATTAGGACAGAATTTCAGTTGGGAGGAATGATTTTTCTCCAAATTAAGGCACAGTTATGATGAAAACACAGTATCCACTCCAGCCTCGCCGGCACATACAGACAATCTTGGCTATTAGCACTAATGAGCTTCTCCTCAGCATGGGTGCCAGTTTTCATGTGTATGGCTGAAACTTGGGCGTAACATCGCAACTGGCAAGAATTACCAAGCGGGTTCTGATTTCAAGCAGCCATCTTTTCTACTTCATTTGGGTGTGCAGTTTTATTTTAAGGTGAGCAAGCAGAAGCCTAATTACCTGTTAGCTGTTTAAATTAACTATAAAGAATTGAATGTCAGTGCATTTTATTTGTACAGCCACCTCCCATGATGCTTTTAGATTTTTTTTTCCCCATTCGTAATCCTTCAGCAGCCATTTCACATAAAAAAAGCAAACTTGTTGAAATCTATGTCACTCTTTGCATTTATTCATCACTTACGGGGAATGGCTCCTGCCAGCTTGCTCCTACTATTGATGGCCTGATGATGGCAATGTTCAGTTTTCCATTTTCCTGTTGCACCACATATTCTGCCAGGGCTTTGGTGTAAGTATATGTGTTAGGCCGGTCTCCGATCAGACGAGGGGTGATATCCCGGATGATGCCTTCATCCATCCACCTGAAAACAATGAAATAAATATTTCATTTAGTGTTAAGAGGATTCTGTCACTTGTCTTTAGATATGTAGAACTAGCATCTGTCACAGTGGGCCCTAGGAAAGACGCTAAATAACATTTATTTTACTGAACTGGTGTGCAACATCAAACTGCAGCCTATTAATAAGATTGCTTTTGGTTTTTTTCTACAGCATTAAACCAGCTGTGGTGCTGCAGCCTCATAAGTTTAAAAACGTGGTTTGAAATCTAAGACTGTCAGTGTGGCGACCCCCAAAAGACATGTAGGTTAGGATGACTGCAAACAATAGAGGTGAGTTTGTGCTCTTCTAGAATCTGATGCTGCCAACAATGGCCATGTAGCGGAATAAACAGGTGCAGAAAATTAATGAAGGAATGAACAAACTTATCAGGATTGTGCAAATTATGTTCAGTTTTTGTTTTATTATTTATTTTCTATTTTTACTCATACAAGTATTTCAGGAATGTCATGTTTTTTAATGGATGCCGCCATTTATGAATACTTTAATAGGCACTAACATTTTAAACTGTGGATTGCTATGATGTTGCAGCATTTGCTAGACACAAGAGGCAACTTCTGAAATAAGGAGAAAACTTCTCTCCTCTTAGTTATGACTTGGCTTGTTAGGAAACCACGGTATTAACTCCAGTTATGTTTTTAACTTCAAATTTTGTATAAGACCCTTAACTTCACAGTCTAGCACTTGTCTTATGGTGGTTTGGCCTTGGCTACATTTGACTTCCCTTTGTTAAATTCTCTATAGTATCTGACTGTCAGTTTAATTAATGTGTCCCTCAGGACTTGTATGAAGAAGTCCCAATGGTCAGCACACAACCGCCTTGAACTAATTTATTCTGCTTAGTCCTCGATGCTGTTATTAGCGGCAGCCAAATTGGCTTAATTATGTTTTAATCTACTGAGTTATCGTGTGCTACTCTGCAATCAGTTGTTGTGTGCATTATGAAGCACCTTGTGATAGTGTCCATAGTGAAGGGTGCCGCCTAAAATAGTTTCACTGATTGACACTCTTCCCGATTATGGCTTCTCACTCCGTTTTAACTCTCCACGACACTCCACTTTCTCATTGAGCTAGTCAATCATGCCTGTCTGTTCTGTTTTATGCTTAGTATGTTTATTTGCTCATGAAAACACTATAAATTAGAACAAGCACAAATAAACATCAAATGCATTAAAAAGTATCACTTGTGTTTACTGAAAGGTCATAAAAAAATAAAAACAACAACACAGATTTGGTTTTCAAACCTCACCTTGAGGTACCCCAGCCATTCCATGTGTTTATTGAATTCAACCTTCAGCACACCCGATTCAAGAAGGTCGTGATTAGCTGAAATTAACTGCTGTGTGCTATTGGTGTCTTTTAATAAATCAGTCTGATTATTGGATGGTAACCAGGAAGGCTGGAGTGCCTCAAGGAGAAACCAGGAAATAAGTTAAAAACACTTTGAAAAGAATAATATCATAGGTTGTGTGCCAACAAGGCTATAGGCAGATAAGCACTAGCACAACAAACTAGACTTTTAAAGACATGGTGTCCAAGGTGTAATAAAATACTTTTAAGGAACTAAGCAATGTGAACACACAGCAAATGCTGTCTGCGTCTGAGGGTCACTTTAAGAAGGAAATCCAGTGAAGTGCCTGCTTAGTTTCTGACACCAAAATACACACTTCAGCTATGGAAAGAAATCTTAAAAGAAATGGTCTTATAGGACAGGCTGCAGCTAAAAACATGGAGTGACAACAAGCGGCAGAAGATCTTACAGAGTGATCAGTCCTAATTTGCACTTTTTGACTCACAAAGACAGCAGAATGTCACAAGAATGGTAAGATAGAAGTACATTGATTCTTGTAGCACAGTAGCAGCTCTGAAGTGCAGTGTGCATTTCAGCAAAAGGTGACAGGATCTGGTCAAAAATAATGGAATAATGACTGCTGCGAAATATGAATGGATGTTAATTTATCATGGTGTGCCTTCAAGAAAATGTCTACTGGTACAAACCTCATCTTTCCGCATAATAACAACCTCAAAAAAATGCTGCAAAGACAATTAAGAACTACATGAAGCAGAACTCTGAAGATGGAACATTACCAGTTGATTGGTCACCTCCGAATAACGGAAACTATGCAGAATCACTTAGATGAAAAGAACAAAAAAAAAAAAGTAGCCAAAGTCAAAAGAAGAACTTTCAAAAATCCTGCAAGGAACTTGAAAGAATGTGTTAATATCATCAACACATCTCTTTATACTGGTTTGGTCCTTTCCACCCTAAAGGCAGCTGTTTATGCACCTGTCCTTGAAAAAACCAGGACTTGACCCTGAGGATTTTAAAAACTTTAGACCTATTTCAAACCTTCCTTTACTTAGTAAAATCCTAGAACATGCTGTTGTGGGCCATTTAAAAGACCATCTTGCCTCTAATGACCTGTTTGAGGAATTTCAGTCTGGTTTTAGAGCCAATCAAGGTACAGAGACAGCTCTTGTCAGGGTAACTAATGATCTCCTAATTGCAGCACACAATCATGGCCTTTTAACACTAATGACCTTTTTAGACCTCACTGTGCTGCTTTTGATATGGTCCATCATGACGTTCTTTTGTTTAGACTTGAAAATGAGTTAAATATTCCTGGGAAAGCTATTGAATGGCTTAAATCATATCTTAAGGAATCTCGGCAATTTGTTGCTGCCGTTAGGTTTAGGTCTGATCCATCTTACTTGGTCAAGGGTGTCCCTCAGGGATCAGTTCTTGGCCCTCTGCTTTTTATCATTTATATGCTTCCTCTCAGTGCCATTATTAGATGGTATGCTGTACAGTTTCATTCTTATGCTGATGATACACAGTTACACACTGGGCTTATGCAAACATTACCATATCTTGCATTGGTTGCCTGTTTGGGTGACATCAAACACTAGTTGACTGAAACCTTTCTAGCCCCACCTTACTTGTCTTCTTTAATTTGTCCCTGTTCCCCATCACATACACTTCACTCTTCTGACTCTTTGCTATTAACCATTCCATTATGCAGACTGCACACTATGGGCGACAGGGCTTTTAGAGTATCAGGGCCACAGCCATGGAAGGCCCTGCTTTGGAGCTCCCTACATGTACCTCATTTTCTGTTTTTAAATCTAGACTTAAAACCTATGTTTTAATATTGACTTTTGTTATTCTCATTAATTTGGTTTGTATATTGGATTGTTTGATTTTATATGTATTGTTGTACATTGGCCTTGGGTACCTTGAAAAATGTATTATTATTATTAAGAATATCATTTGTACAAAATCTGCCCTTAATAAGTTTCTAACCATGTCCCTGTATTTTTGCTGAAAATTTTATTTTAAAGTAACAGCTGGGATCCACTGTATTAATTATCTTCAGAATTTCAAACTGGTCAATCATGTCACCTCTTAATCTCTGTTTGCTTAAACTGAAAAGGTTCAGCTCCTTTAATCTCTCCTCATAGCTCATACCGCTCAGTCTCCTCTGGACAAAGACATGTATATTAATTTAATGGACAAAAAACAAAAACAAAACAAAAAAAAACCCTTTATTTTTACTGGGAACACTAACACAAGGTATTTTACAAGTACAAACTGAACAACAGTTTCTGTCTATTTAGGTAGGTTAAGAGGGTCACACAATTGGTCAGAGAAGGCAACTGAAGCAGCACAAACTTTGACAACATGACCACATGCATAAGTGTGTAAGACTGGCACCCAATCCAGTGCTGGATCTTCATGCTTCCAGTATAGACTCCTATCTTTCTGACTTCTGAGTGCTTTACGGAAGCTCCGTGTTCACTCTGTTTTTCTTTTTGTTTTTGAACTTGTTTTACTAATTACTAGTTTTGATTATAATTAGGTTTACCGGGCTTCTAGCTCATCACTGATAGTAGCCACTAGAAAATCAGACAAATGGATTTTAAATTTGCCAATCACCTGCACTAAACACAAACCCAAGTGCCAGCTTGTCTTGACTGCCTTTCAAATGGGACTTTGAGAAGGATTGCGAAGAGGAAGGCTACCTTATGTCTGCATCACCTGGAAATGTAAGAGTAAATGTAGGGTGTTTGAAATACTCCTGTAATTAGCTACTTGCTCTGTGATTGTGAGCGCCTAAGCAGCTCAGTTTCACTGTAACTCAAGAGCTGTTTGTGTGAAGATGAAATGGGTGGCATGCATGGGCAAGAATAAAAACAAGCTAAAGATGATTCAGAACTAGTCTGCCATCCATTGTAAGGGGCAATTTTTGATTGCTGTAAAAAGCCAAGTGGGGATAGATAGATAGATAGATAGATAACATCTATCTGTCTCTAAAATGGATTAAGAGAATATAGTCAATGGATAGATATATAAAAGCTGTAACAGTTCAGCTCATTCTTGCCCACTCTTTTGGCAACAGCCTACAAAACTGGCAATTTACTTCTTACATGGTACAAAAATGTGTTTTTTGGTTATGCTGAAATTTATTAACTTTGCTCCTTAATAAGTCTACTTAGTACAGGGTCAGCAGTACTATATATTATGTTGTAGTTGCATTTAGTATTCACTAGGTGGCAGCATGCCATGTGTCAAGCTACAGAATACAGTCTGCATATAACAGATGCAACACACAGGACCTTATAGTACTGTATACAAGGCATCAGCTGAAAGTTACAAAAAAAAAAAAACAAAACAATTCTGTACACAAAATCATAAAATTATTTCTCCAGTTTCAAAGCAACACCTGACTAGAAGTTTGTAGCATTACATGGAACACTTCTCAAATGAGATAAAGACCAATTGACTGCATTGTGTGGAGTTTAGTGTTGTCTATACAAAAGACTCTGTTTAGAAAGTGTAATGTGTCACTGCAAATAAGAAATGCAGCTATACCATCTGGGTTTTGAACTTCTAAGGTGAATAGATTTATTTAAATATCAGTGCATTTAAAAGGTTTGTTGCTTTTCATTCAGCCTTTATACCATCCCTGCTAATTGCTCGTGTTTCATGTGTCATCTTTTTTCCCATTGTTTTGTACTTCTAATAGTCATCTTATGATGATACATATAACTGGCACATTTTTTTCTGGGGTTGCGAAGGCATTTAAGGTAAGAAAGAGGTTTTGAGTCAAGGTCCTTATACTCGCTAATCATGGCACCTGAGAGTGATGCCATGTTGCATGTTGATTAGCACATAGCAAGAAGGAATTCCAGCTTGCTCTCTACATGTGACAACATGGACTCTAGAAACCTATAAATATGTACCTTCTAAAAAAGAGAGTAAATGAAAAAAAGTTTGAGAACGATTGCTTTTACAGAAGTGTGGTCATTAAGGTTGATACTTGAGATCACGTATTAAAATCCTGGGCATAGCCAGCTGCTCATTATGTTTTGTCTGGCTTTACATGAGGCCCTTGATTTAAGGAAATTAGGGTACAAACTGTGCCTAATGGTAGAAAACACAATGACTGGACTGGTTCCACTAAACTCAGTGTGAGTTTCATGTATACAGGAGCCTTGTTGGCCCTATTCCTATCTAGTGCTAATCTGTGTCCCTTTCTAATCTCTGTTATTAACACTAAATTAGCCTTTATCTGATTGATCATAATGTTATTAACTTTTTATAATTGCAAATAAAATAAGAATAGTTGAGTGGGAACCTTAAATAATTCATTTATCAACAGTAATTCTTAAATTTGGATTTTTTTTTTTTTATGTGGATGATAATGCTGTGAAAAGTAATTCAGTATTAAATAGTCTTCACTCAAAAGGCTTGAATTTTAATTTAGCTGAATCCATCCAAAATATAGATGTTATCTTTGATATGGATTTAACATTCAGTTGACCTATTTCTAAGCTATCTAAAACCTGATTTCCCTAGCTTAGAAATATTGCAAAAAATGAAGGCAGTTTCTTAAGCTGCAGGATTTTGAAAAGCCAGTTCATTTAGTTGACTTTAGCAGGCTCAACTATTGTAATACAATATAGTCAGGCTATCAAATCATTCACTTACTGCTCTACACTTACAGCTCCAGTTCTTTAATTTGTTCTTTATCAGAACACATTTTAAAACCTTCTTTACCGCCCATTAATGGTTTAGCCCCCACACCTTACAGAATTTATTAGTGCCTATGCTTCAGAGTGGGCATTGTGATCTCAAAATGCAATTCTACTTCAGATCTTGTGGATAAATACAACAAGTGTAGGAGGCAGAAGATTTTACTACAGGGTATAAGATCTTACCAAAATTAGAGAAGCCCCTTTGACCCTTGCTAATAGTGCATGGCTAATAGCAAGCTGTTGATTGCTGGCTCTCCGGTCCATTCTACTTTCAAATGTTTGCTCCCTGGAGAATAAACTGGATTACTTTGACAGTAATAGAGTAGCCAGCGTGAGTTTAGAGACTGTTGCGTCTTTGTTTTTACAGAGATGTGGCTTTGCAGGAGGGCCCCGGATGCCACTGTTCAGCTGGACAGACGAGCTGTGTTCCATGCCTACAGAAATGCTTCTCAGTGTGGAAAGGCTTACAGCGGTGGCATGTGTGTTTACATCAACACGGAAGGATGTACTTTTTATACTTCACTCTCAGAATGCGTTATGTGCACACATCATGGCTGTCACACATTCCCAGCGTTCTTTTGATGCGTCCTCTGAGAATGTCCTCAGACATTAACGTGACACGTGCATAAGTTGCAGTACCAGCAAAAATATGGGTGGCGTGTGTGCACAAGTTTTGGTACATGACCTCAGCATCGCTGTTTACTATCAACATGTGACTGCAGACTTGCAACACCAACAGGATCAATTTGTATGTTCAATGCTTGATGAATAGTTTGATATGGTGAAGCAAATCATCAAACTTAAATGCTGACATGCAAATGTCTTCTTGGTGATTTTCGTCATCCTTTTCTCGCATAGGCAATAGAAGCTTTGCATATTCCTCATCGTAACAACGAAATATATTTACAGGTATCATATTTCCCGCACTGACACCTAGCAGAATCCTCAAAATTTACTTAGTGTATGCACTCATGTATAGATAGTACACTGCTTGTATAGCAGCAGCGTCCTCAAGCTCATGAAGCATGTAGCATTAACTATATCCCTGGTCTTAGTGTCTAGCTACTACTCACTGCTGGTGGAGTTTGTGACTGTTAATGCTGACCTTTTTATTTACTACTTTTTTGTAGGTGGAGTTTACATTCCCCCCAGTGCAAACACTAAGGAAGTGCTCCGTGAGCTACGAGGTGTGGCAGAAAAGTAATGAGACTAGCAACACTGCAAGTGATCTGGCAATGCTGCGCTGTTGTCCTTGATAGAGCAAGTGTATCAGTACCCTCCCATAGCTCAGTGCGAGTTTCAACTCCTTCCATTAACTACGTGATTTTTGTGACTGTTATTAGCGAAGTTGTGTTTTTGGCCATTAAATTTTGTGTTAAGCTTGGAGAATCGGCAAGTGTGACGCTTGAAAAGTTAAAACAGGCCTATGGGGAACATTCTTTATCCCAAGCTCAAGTTTTTCAGGGAGGCCTTCAACGTCGAAAACCAGTGAAAACATCGAACGTGTGAACACTCTTGTGAGATCAGACCGTCGTTTAACATTAAGAATGTTGAGTGAACAATTAAATTTGAACAGATTTACCATTCATCAAATTTTGACTGAACATTTGCACATGTGAAAGGTCTGTGCCAAAATGGTGCCGAAAAACCTCACAATTGAGCAGAAGGACAATCGAAAAAACGCATACCTGTGGTTCCCCAGCCCCCTTATTCACCTGACCTCAGTCCGTGTGACTTTTTCCTTTTTCCTAAACTGAAAAATGTCCTCAAAGGACGTCATTTCGGGACTTTAGAAAACATCCAAAAGAGTGTAACGGACATGCTGAAGACCATACCGGTTGAAGACTTCTAGCGCTGCTACCAACAGTGGGAACAACGTCTCCATCGGTGTGTAGCTGCCCAAGGGAACTACTTTGAAGGGGATAACATTGATGTTTGAAAAAAATAAAAACTTTGGTAAATAAAAATCAGTCTCATTACTTTTCTGCCACACCTCGTATACAGCGCTATCCATGAATTGTAAAATACTCACCCAAACGGACCGCTTATCGTTGCTGGAGATTTCAACATTACGAATCTCAAGTCAGTGCTCCCTAAATTCCATCAGTATGTGCATTTTGCAACAAAAGAGCAAACACGCTGGATTTTGTTTTCACAAACTTTCCAGATGTGTACAAGACCGAGGCCCATCCCCACCTGGGCTATTCAGATCACCCCTCTGTCACGCTAATTCCAGCATGCAGACCACTTGTTAAGCAATTCAAACCAGTTCTGAGGCAAGTGAAAACCTGGCCAGCTCTTCAAGACTGTTTTGAGCACACTGACTGGGACATGTTCAGTGAGGCTGCAACCAATGGTGACTGCACTAACTTGGAGGAGGAGTACATGGCATCAGTGACCAGCTACATCAGCAAGTGTATTGATGATGTTACTGTCGCCAAGTTCATCACCACACACCCCAATCAGAAGCTGTGGATTACTGAACAGGTGCATGCGCTACTGAGGGTCAGGGACTCCACTTTTAGAGCAGGTGATAAGGTAGCCCTGAGAACAATGAGGGCCAAACTATCCCAGGTGATCAGAGTAGCAAAGTGCGCTCATGCCCAAAGAATCCGCAGTCACTTACAGAAAAGTGGTGATGCACGGCACATGTGGCAGGGTATCCATGCTATCACTAACTACAGAATAACATCACTGGCCTGTGACAGTGATGCACCCCTCTCAAATGCACTGAACAACTTCTATGCATGGTTTTAGGTGCAGAACAATGTGGGGGCTAGGAAAACCACTTCTCCTCCCAACAATCAAGTACTGCATCTGACCACTGCTTACATGAGGAAAACTTTACGCAGAGTCAACCCACGAAAGGCTGCTGGACCAGACAATATTACTGGCAGGGTGCTTAGAGAATGTGCAGATCAGTTGGCGGATGTTCTCACCAACATCTTCAACATTTCTCTGAGCAATGTCATTGTTCCGATGTGATTCAAGACTACTACCATTGTTTCTGTGCTGAAGAAGTCCTCAGTGTCCGGCTTCAATGACTATCGTCCGATTGCACACACACCCATCATCATGAAGTGTTTTGAGAGGTTGGTCATGAAGCACTTCAAGACTCTGCTGCTCCCCTCACTGGACCCACTGCAGTTTGCATACCGCCGCAATTGTTCAACAGACAATACCATAGCCACCACCCTCTATTTGGCCCTCTCTCATTTGGACAAGAAGGACACATATGTGCTAATGTTGTTCATAGACTTTAGTTCAGCATTCAACACAGTCATTCCTCTGCAACTGACTGAAAAGCTAAGCCACCTGATCCTGAACACCTCCCTCTGTAATTGGAACCTATACTTCTTGACTGAGAGACCTCAGTCAGTTAGGATTGGAAACAGCATCTCTAGCATCACTACACTGAGCACTGGTGCTTCACAGGACTGTGTGCTTAGTCCACTGCTGGTCACTTTACTGATTCTCGACTGTGCAGCAATGAACAATTCAAACCACATCATCACGACTGTGGTGGGCCTATTCAGCAAGAAAAATGAGTCAGTAAACCGAGTGGAGGGGCAGAGGTTAATGGACCGGTGTAAACCCAACAATCTGTCTCTGAACGAAGACAAAACAAAGGAGATGGTTGTTGACTTCTGAAGATTTACAAGCGACCACTCTCTGCTGTACATCAATGGCTCAAGCGTGGAGATCGTCAACAGCATCAAAGTCCTTGGTGTTTGCCTGGCAGAGAACCTCACCTGGTCCCTCAACACCAGCTCCATAGCCAAGAAAGTCCCACAGTGTCTTTACTTCCTGCGAAGGCTGAGGAAAGCCCATCTCCCTCCACCCATGCACACCACCTTCTACAGAGGTACTATTGAAAGCATCCTGTGCATCTACTTCACTGTCTGGTTTGGGAATTGCACTCTCATGGATTGCAGGACTCTGGAGAGGATAGTGAGTACAGCTGAGAACATCAGTGGGATCTCTCTTCTCTTCATCATGGACATGTACACTACATGTTGCAACTATTTACTCTTCTGCCATCTGGAAAAAAGTACTGAAGCAATCAGGCCTTCACTACCAGAATGTGTAATAGTTTCTTCCCTCAAGCCATAAGACTCAAGGACTAGACTGATAACACATACACACCTACCCACTCAATTAGATAATGTCTTTACATTTATTATTATATTCCTACTTCCAGTGTCATGTTTACATCTGTTCCTTCTATTAAGATTGTGACACATTTTGGCACAACCTGCTAATTTCTGTACGAGTAGATATCATAAATATGTACTGGTCAGTGCTGCACTGTCTTCATTTATACCACTGTCTGCTCACATTCACTTTTTGTTAAAATGTGTATTTTTTCTGTAGTCCTGTGTTCTATGTAGTACAGTGGTCCTGGAGGAATATTGTTTTGTTTCACTGTGTACTATACTAACTGTATATGTTTGAAATGACAATAAAAAGCTACTTCTACTACTACTACTAAATCAAGGCTGAAGTTGTATTTGTCAGACTAGCAAAATACCCGCGCTTTGCAGCAGCGAAGTACTGCCTTAAAATTTTTATTAAGAAGAAAATTAAACCTTTTTAAACTGAGGGAAAATATACCAATAATTATTTGTTAAGGATCTCTTTGTATACCACATTGTCAGTTCGGCCCTCTGGTTGTAATATGACCAAGCTGTGCGCTGAGCTTACTCTTGAGCATGCAACGTACAGTTGGCCATGTGAAAAGCAATCTTGTCTCAAATCTCACAGCTTGGATTGCTGCTGTCATAATCGGTTTGAGTTTCATGGTTTGTTTCAATTACGACAGTATTTGCAGGACTTGTGTTGAAGTGACATTCGGCATCTGTCAAGCGTTGTAAGCACACAACCGGTTTCATCGATCACATCACATCCAGCTTTTGAGAGTTTAAACATTCATAAACATCAAAGAGTCCACTACTCAACTTGTCACCTGTGAATCTAAGATGTTTAAGAGGCATTGGCGGTTGTCCAAAGGTGTAAAATATTTGGCCATTTCGGTACACTTGAAATCGACAACCGAACAATTCAGAGGCAGCCATCAACTCACATGCAGAACCATAGGTGAAGGGCTTAAGCATTTCACTCTTATAGTGCTCCTGTGTAGTATAATTATCTCCTGTACCGTCATCAGTCCACACCTTGAACCTGTCCCAGTCATTCAATACATAAGATGGTGATCACCTCGATAGACATGTTAATGGGGGTATGGTTGGAATGATAAAGGAAATGGGTACATGAACAATGTAAAGTAAGTCTAAAATACCTACACAATAACTATAATCGTAATAAACGAACAATAAAGCAGCGGAGAAGCTGTGGATTAAATTAAAAGGCTGTAGTTATCAGCAGGGAGATGTGAATCCCGTGGTGAAGCAAGGAAGGGAATGTAGAGACTGGAGCGACAGACGGCCTTATATAGGCAGGCAGCCAACAAAGTGGGAGGTGTTGGGATGGGGGACCCAACGCCGCCTCACACAGTGACCGAGCTGCAGGCTATGGACGTATACAGTATATGTACGTAAGTAGGATTCAGTTAGCGTTGGGAACCCGCGTACCAAATTTCTTGAAGATGGGCCCATAAGTAACAAAGACCGTTAAAAAGTTCAATATGGCGGCCGACAGTGGCATCATACCACTGAAATAAGTACATACATCAGTTTCGGTTAGCGCAGGGAAGCCACCTACCAAATTTCATGAAGATGGGGCCATAAATAAAAAAGTTCAACGTGGCGGACGTTGTCGACCGTTATGACCGTTACGCGTAGAATTACGAAATGAAACCTGCTTAACTTTTGTAAGTAAGCTATAAGGAATGAGCCTGCCAAATTTCAGCCTTCTACCTACACGGGAAGTAGGAGAATTAGTGACATTGGAAAGTTCAATATGGCGGCCGACAGTGGCTTCATACCAACGAAATAAGTACGTACATCAGTTTCGGTTAGCGTAGGGAAGCCACCTACCAAATTTCGTGAAGATGGGGCCATAAATAAGAAAGTTCAACATGGCAAACGTTGTCAACCGTTATGACCGTTACGTGTAGAATTTCGAAATGAAACCTGCTTAACTTTCGTAAGTAAGCTGTAAGGAATGAGCCTGTCAAATTTCAGCCTTCTACCTACACGGGAAGTTGGAGAATTAGTGATGAGTGAGTGAGTGAGTGAGTGAGTGAGTGAGTGAGTGAGTGAGTGAGTCAGTCAGTCAGTCAGTCAGTGAGCGCTTTGCCTTTTATTAGTATAGATAAGCACAGCACAGGACTTGCAGAGCTGCTGCTATTACTCTTACACTGATTTGTAATTGTACTCGGTAGTCTTTGATTTGCCATTACTAAGTCTTCTCTGTTTTCTCTTTCTCCTCTTGGTTGGTCTGAGTTGGTCTGCCTTGAAGTGGCAATGATGGTCCTGTTTTCTATCCACATGAAACTGTTGTGACTTGCCTATGGAATTGTCCTTTTCACAATGTGGTATGACTAGGAAAATTGGAATTTGAAGTTAACACCACACTGGTTAGTTGTATATTTTTGTGTTTCTTGTTGCATCTCATTTTTTTACATTACGATGACTGTGTAACACACTGGGCTCATTTGAGGACACGGCCTGAATAAGAATAACCTGAACTGAACATAAATTAAATCCTAGTGGTTCACACAGGAGGCTTTTGTGTTCTCTGTTGTGATGGCCAAAATTTTGTGTTACTTTTACTTCCGTCTTTGAGAAGGTCTTCTTTATTAATACATGCCGCCATTTGTTTTTTCCCCACTTCTGCCACCAAAATGGACTTGCATAACAGCAAAATAGGGGCTCTTATTAGTGCTGGAGAGACCCAAAACTACTCCAAGCAGTAAATCAATTAAACGTTAAATAGCAGGCTGTTGGAGAAAGTCAGAATGGCAGACATAGCTAATGCTAGGCAGAACCAAAATGTATAAATAATTGAGACAGAAAAACAGTTTCCTCAAACTTCTCAGCTAAACATACATTTTGCAACCATAAAGTTTTATAATTCCTTCAAAGAGAAGTCAAGGAGGTTAGACAGACTCTTCAAAAAATGCTTGGAAATAAAATGTGACAATTCTTAGGGTTTGGTTATATACCATATTAGTTGCCCTAAGGCAGGTGATATGAAATGTCACAAATATCTAAGTGTTAACCACATTCGCATTCCAGTTCATATTTTCTTTTAATACCAGGTGTTGATTTTGAACATAAACCTTTGCAACAACAGCCATTCAGATTTGACAATGGGAGGACAGAGAAAAATCCACTGGTGCTTATGTGCAGTACAGGATGCCCTGTCGACTGTAATTGTATAATGTTCTCTTTTCATATCGTTCGTACCTTTCTTAGTTTTGCATTCCTGAGCTTGACAATTAAAGATGATTCTCTTTCTTTGTAGTTTCTAGTGGTAGCATTTTTACTCATCAGTGAACCTTGTGTATTGCCATGTGCACTTGGATCAAAGCAACAGTTATGTACTCTAAGTCATGATTTATTTGTTTCTTATTTGATTATATTTTTAAATTAGCCATGCCTTTTGGGGTCTATATAGGACTATAAGTTAGCTATAAATGAACAGGGATATTAGAAATAAACAGTTGCTGTTCTTTTTCAAAGACCTTAAACCCACAAAAACAAATACCAAAGCAAAATACACTCTGTACTTGTGCTAAGTGTTTTAAACTTTTGTATAATATTTTCATACTGTAGAAATAATTTAGTTTAATTTATTTGAATGTAATGCTCTACTCAGCATGCAGGCTCAGAGTGAACCCACAAAGATCATGCACTCCACTGATGACTTGCTTATTCAGGAAAGAATCACGGTTACAACATGCCAAGATGGACAGACCAGGTCACTTATCCTCCAGCTCTTTCTGGGGAATTCCTAATCACATCCAGGCTAGCCCCAAAGATAAAAAGTCACCAGAATGTCCATGGCTTCCTCCCAGTGGACTGTGCCTGGTACATTTCCTGTGGAAGATAAATTACCTTAACTAGCACATCCCACACCACAGACCCAGCAGTTCTACTAAGAGGATCTCCCATATAATGGAGAGAGACCCCAACAGCCACGTGTAGCAAGCTTATTCTGGTCATTCACACACCTAGTCTCACTGTTCTTAAAGTTCGGATGAACATCAGCACCTACAAGTATGACATTATGGTATTTCTTGGAAACACATTGGCTTGTTCCCTACAGGCAAATGGTAAGCAGGTGTTCCAAATATACCAACAGTTAAATTTTAAAGGCTTTGTACCATTTTCAGTACATTCAAATACAATGAAATAGTATATGAAAAGCAGGATACTGGAGCTGGACTAAACCATTTTGATGTGTATGCATTCTTGGACAGAAACGTCTACTAAATAAGTAAACTATCTACAGCTCCGACAACTCTTGGAAGACTTTTTATATTTTTCAATTTTAGAATGGGTGGAGAAGAGTGTCAGGAGTAATTTGTGACAGACGGATATCAGCAAAAGTGAAAGGCATGGTCTACAGGATGTCAGTGAGACCAGCTATGTTATATGGGTTGGAGGCGGTGGCAGTGACCAGAAAGCAGGAGACAGAGCTGGAGGTAGCAGAGCTAAAGATGCTAAGATTTCCACTGGGTGTGATAAGGATGAACAGGATTAGAAATGAGTACATTAGAGGGTCAGCTCAGGTTGGACAGTTGGGAGACAAAGTCAGAGAGGCGAGATTGCATTGGTTTGGACATGTGCAGAGGAGAGATGCTGAGTATATTGGGAGAAGGATGTTAAGGAAAGAGCTGTCAGTTAAGAGGAAAAGAGGAAGGCCTAAGAGAAGGTTTATGGATGTGATGAGAGAGGACATGCAGGTGATGGGTGTAACAGAACAAAATGCAGAGGACAGAAAGATATGGAAGAAGATGATCCACTGTGGCAATCCCTAATGGGAGCAACCGAAAGAAGAAGATGACTGAACCTTTATACAAGTAATCCAAATATACACCAACAGATGGCAGAACTGAACAGCTTAGTGTTACCCCATCACAGGCTGTGGACATCGGTGTGATTCCCAGCTGGGGTGCCTTTTATATGGGCAAACTGCATGTCCTTCCTGCCTTTGCTTTGGTTCTATCCAATTTCCTCTCATAGTCCAAAGACAGTGTAGCTTTAACATTGACTGGTGTTTGAGAGTGTCACTCAATGTGTTCTAGGATGAAATGATGTCCTCTCCATTACTGGTTTCTGTCAAGTGCCCTACATTCCCGATTAGGAAAAAGACAATGCAGATTGAATGGAGATTTTACACCCCACATTGTGCCATGACTGGCAATCTGATGAACTTCTACATTCCCTCATATAAAGTCGAGGATATTATTTTTCTAATGACGTTTCACACCCTGCAGAAATAGTGATATTTGCTAATTTCTCCGACAGCTATTTAATACAGTTATGGCAGAAATATTGAACACATTAAGAGTAAAGAAAAATGGATGTGCTCTATTTGGGGGGACACACACTCCCCAAGAAATGTTTTAGCTATCACCATTACTGAAAACCAGGCTCTCTTGCTCACCGCTCAAACCTGCACTTGGGTCTCCAGAGCAAGCAGTTATAAAAGGGCACAGGATGCAGTACTTCATCATTCAGTTTTAGCAAAGGCAGGAGGCAGAAGGCGGCACTCATCTTGTTCTTTGCTAGTTAACACAGGACTCTCCTTCCAGCTCCAGCTAGGCTTGTTGGTGGGATGGCAGGATGGGCTGAAGCTTGTAGAGCTAGTCAAGAATCATCCAAGGGCTTGGTGGATATATTGTAACACCGATGAATTCTTTGGTTTACCCAATTAAACACGTCCACATTTTTAACACTCTGATTGGTCACAAACTTATAAATGTTATGATAACCTGGATAGAAGTAGATGGTCATTAGAAAAAGACTAGGAGATAGGAAGAATGTCCAGGGGCTAGCAAAGAGATTAATAAAGGCGCAAGCACTGGGTCAGAAAAAGCAAAACTACAGTTAGAATGGATCATCCAAGCCAAGAAACAAAAGGCAAAAATAACGTGAAAGTAGGTCCATAACCCAACATCCTTACACTAACTAGGCTTCGAAGCAAATTTGCATGCTTGGATGTCAGAAACTGGGTGCTGCCAACTGACATAGATAACAAAAGGTACGATAATACATCATGTGATTTCAGTGTCATGTGATCAGCAACAAGTCTAAATAGTTCAAAAATGAAACAAATAGAACTTCTGATTCTTTATAATAAACAACTTCCATCTTCATGCAGTTTATGTCTTTTAATCTCTGATGCCTACAGGGTGTGTTGGACAGCTTCCTGCTGTTTTATAATTGGCCTTTTATCACATTAATTCTTTAATCTCCTGATCTGTTACAGTTCAGGTTCATGGTTTTGGTTTACATATAGTGTTCAACTTGAAGTAATTTGCTTATTTCTAGAATAATATTTTTGTATACAGTATATTTAGATAAATGTAAACTAAACCCAATGCATTTGAGTAAAGAGGAAAAAAGAATCAGCATAAATGTCTATAAAACAATTTAAAGCAGAAATCAAAGCAATGCATTTACTGCTGATTGACCATGACTTGTTGCACTGTAAAAAACTAAAGAAGAGGCAACTAAAAGAGAGGGATGTGATGGAAAGAAAAACAACAAGTGTGTAGAAAACTCATCTCTTCATAAAAAAAAGAGACTGGTCTTTCCAGAAAATAAACTTCAAGTACAAAAGGTCTAGCTAGCAGAAGACAGGCGATTTAATGAGGCTTCTAAAATACAAAAAAGTAGAGCTGTCCCTTACATTTGTTAAATATGCGACAGAAAAGGAAATTTGTTCATCCATTTTCTAATCCTGCTTTTTCCACTACAGGGTCACTGTGAGCTGCAGCTTATCTTTAGCAGTGGGTAACAAAGCAGGATCTACCCATGGGGAGCACATCAGGACAATATGAGTGGTGGCTGGGAAGTGTGACCATGCTTATGTGTGTGGGGATATACTCACATGAACCTTTACAACATGTGTGAGGTGCACAGATATCATGTATGCCAAATGTTTAATCAAGCATTATAGTGAATAGCCAATAAAAATCCATCCATTCGTCTTCCAAACCCACTTCATTCTGAAATGTCTGATAAAAACACAGGCAAGGAGGGCAGAGGTTTATTTATTAGATATGTTTGCTGGATCTTACAAAGACTTTCAAATTGCTGAAAATCTATTTCATTTTATTTTTTGTACTTGTGATGCCAAAGGAGACTGTGAGAAGACCAATGTTAAAGTGATTTTTCATAAAACATCATGTTGCAACTATCATATTTCTCTTTACATTTTGAAAACACTCCTTCAGTTTTAGTCAACATTTGTTCCTTTGCTGCTGCCACTCCAGCCATGTTGTTTGACTCTCCTTCCTTTCATAATGTAAATGTATAACAGAACATGCACAGTTAGAAGTCAATGCTTTGACTTCTTTAAGCCATTGAGTCTAATACAACCATAAGAAAGCTTCCACGGAAGCCAGCAGATTAAAACACAAACCAATCAGAAATACCTATTGTGTGCACTCCTATAAAACAGCAGAGGGCGCACTCTTTCTCTGGCTGAGTTCACTCATCTGAGCCCCAATCAGCTGCTGAGTAATGCTTTGTTTGATTGTGCTATTCGATTCTTTATTATTTCATGTCTTTATTGCTGCCTAGGATTAAAAGTCAAAACAGAGGTAAGGAATTTAGGGGTAACTATTGACTCTGACCTGAATTTTAAATCACATATTAATCAGATTACAAGGACAGCATTTTTCCATTTAAAAAATATAGCAAAGGTTAGAAACCTTATAACATTGCAAGATGCTGAGAAATTAATCCACACTTTTGCTTTCAGTCGACTAGATTACTGTAACGCACTCCTCTCAGGACTACCCAAAAAATACATCAATCGATTGCAACGAGTGCAGAATGCAGCTGCTAGAATCTTAACTAGGAAAAGAAAATCCAAGCACATCTTTCCAGTTTTGATGTCACTACATTGGTTACCTGTTTCATTTAGAATTAACTTTAAAATACTGCTTATGGTTTACAAAGCCTTAAATAATCTCGCTCCATCCTATATTTCAGAATGTCTTACACCTTACACTCCAAATCGTAACCTTAGATCTTCAAATGAGTGTCTGCTTAGAATTCCAAGAGGTCCTGGGTTCCTCCTGGTGTACGACAATGCCCGGCCTCATGTGGCGAGAGTATGCAAGCAGTTCCTGGAGGAAGAAGGAATTGATACCATTGACTGGCTTCCACGCTCGCCTGACCTAAATCCAACAGAACACCTCTGGGACATCATGCTTCGGTTCATCCGACGCCACCAGGTTGCACCTCAGATTGTCCAGGTGCTCAGTGATGCCCTGGTCCAGATCTGGGAGGAGCTCCCCCAGGACACCATCCATCGTTCGTCTCATTAGGAGCATGCCCCCCCCCCCGATGTTGACAGGCATGCATACAAGCACATGGGGGCCACACAAACTGCCGAGTACGATTTTGTTTTGGTGCAATGAAATTTTGGCAAAATGGACTAGCCGGCCGCATCATTTTTTCCCTTTGATTTTCGGGGTGTCTTTGAATTGAGCCCTCTGTTTGGTTGATACTTTTCATTTCCAAATGATGTGGTATCCTTTCGTTCCTAACACATTACCCTGTCCATTTCAGTATAGATATGCAGCAGGATATTTTTTCCCATTGAGATCTGAGGTGTTTTTAAAGTGTTCCTTTAAGTTTTTTGAATAGTTATTTTTTTAACAATTGGAGCAAGGAAAAAGAAGTGACTTGCTCAGAGTAGCCAATCTAACTAGTACTGAGAAGTGCAAAGGCAGTCTTGTGACACCTTAAGTTGTATACTACACTGTGTGTGGCACTCCTTCACGTATATGGAATACAGGAGCCTAGAAGTCTCAAACAGTTTTTTCCCCCCACAAACAATACTAAACTCACAAAGGACCCATTAAGCCCCATCCCAACCTTATCTATTAATAAAAACTTCCATCCATCCATCCATCCATTATTCAACCCGCTATATCATAACTACAGGGTCACGGGGGTCTGCTGGAGCCAATCCCAGACAACACAGGGCGCAAGGCAGGAAACAAACCCTGGGCAGGGCGCCAGCCCACTGCAGCACTAAAAACATTAAAATCTTAAATTCAGCATACATACGTGCAGTCTGATCACAGATTCCCCTAAAGTGAGGATGGAGATACACACTGCATTTATAAGCAGTTAAAATCAAAGTTAAAATAGACTGAAACATAGTCAATTCATAATGTGAGTTTCAGGCAAATAACCAAATACAATATGCACAATAACTCACAAAAAAAGCCTACTTAGGTGCAAAAAACAAGCAACACTCATGCATTTTAATGTACTTATTTTGTTACAGTTCTTGTTTCATTCACTCTTTTCCATTAAATAGTCTAATTGCCGAAGGTACAGCTGATCAATTCACTGGAACGGTTTTTAATCTGCATTTCATGATTCCCTCATTTGTCAGATTGCTTAAACAGATATCACTAATGCCATATCTGATTGGAGTAGATGGTAATATTACTCACACAAATAATGAAAATGACAAGAGACTCTTGTTCTGATGATACGGCACCTTTCTGTGCCATCACAGCTGTTTCTTTCAAGAAGTTAAACCAGCATTAAAAATCAAGTGCTATTTTCCCCTCTATTGTTTGAGCGTTTTGTCCTTTGCTGCCCTTTTTAATGTATGTATGTTTCTGAACTAGAAATAGCCTGTGAGATAAAAGACTTTTTCTCAAGGAGTGCAGTATGCTTGAGAAATGTAGCCTGACATAAGATGTGGTGGTGTTATATCTAGCATATATGTTGATAAACATTTTGTATGTCTTTATTTGTGAGCTAGACAAAGCAAATGTAATATTAGATGGTGTTGCAGGGGGGCATGTTTTACTTTATTGATAACGACAGCAGTGCTTTGATGTCTACCTAAGCAAACCCCTCCAGTCTTTAGGGCTGACCGAGGAGGTTAATTTATTGCGGGGGGCCTGGGCACCAAGGTTATTATAGTTAATGAAAACTAAAATCAAAACTGAAACTATTATTAAAAAACATTTTCGTAAACTGAAATAAAATAATTAACAAAGCCGAAATGAAAAACTAAAGCTACACGAAACTATTAAAGTACCTGGAAAGACTAACTGAAATAAAATAATAAAATACTAAAAATGTTTTTAGTTTTCATTTTTGGATGAATATTCTTGACATTAGTATTTAACCCTTGTAACTTTTAACTCTAAAACAGGAAGCCGTCCACCATGAGCCGCCTGCATATATTCATCCAGTGAACGGCGGCTGTTCACACGGCATTTATGGTGACAAAGTGAGCTGAATAAGGGTGTGTAAGGATTTACGTGCCGCATTTCTTTGCACTTGTATATCAAGATGTACTTCAAATGCCTAAAGTTGGAATGTGTTGGTCAAGAACACCTTTACCATATGGTCAGAAAAATCACGAGCGAGTAACATTTTAATTTATTTCTCAGGTGTCTGCGTTTTGTTGACAATAATTCACCTGCCACTTCAAACAGGAGGAATCCTTTCTGAAAATAAAACGGCACTGATCAAGAGACTGACAGTCATCGTACAAGATCGGCACATTGTTACTGATCAATCACTTTTGCTTTAAAAACATTGTTTAACAATGAAGCGATACAAACCTTGTAAAATTCCTGAGTTGTCTCTACTGAACTACAGGTAGGTAGGTGAAGAGAGTCTGCCAACTGATGAAAAACTAAACATACTAATGTGTTTTTGTATTTATTCTAAATTTATTAACTTGACTCAGTGGATTATCTCTTCAAACAAAGGTACAACTTAGGATAAGAAGGTTTAGAGAAGCGGTACTAATTCACCCAGTGAATTTAAATAAAGGCTGCAGTCCTGGAGATATGTCAATCTTGATTGAGTCAATCTGTTTGACATCACAATTAACACATCGAGAAAAGGAGGAAAGGACTACATTACTTACTCCACCGAATCGATGAGCTTCTTGGGCTCCACAGGCGGGGGGTAGATGACCTCGTCGATGTGTCTTCGGTTACAGTTTGCATAGGCAGTGGAGATGTGAATGAAGGCCTCAAGTGTCTGCATTTGGCGGGCGAGGGCCAGGAGCTGTTGTGTTGCGATCACATTCAGCTGCAAGGCATGCCTGCGGAGAGGGAAAAAGCCAAAATCAGCTGCTACCAAGACACCTTTAGAACTTCTCAAACATCTCCTGGCTTCTATAGTCTCCCTCATTTATAGGATTATAATGGTTACTTATATCACAGCTGAGGTTCTATTTCCAAAGTTAGATAAAGCCACAGCTATTTACACCACATACTCTTCTGTTCCTTTCTCAGGGCACTCTTTAGGAAGTTGGAAGGCTGCTATGGATGACATTTAAAGGTCAACACAAAGTGTTTCCTTTGCTCATATAAAAATAACCTAATGTGGTAAATGCTGTACTGCAGAGTGCCATTCATTTTTTAAAAACAGGTCCATTCTTGTTTTGCTACTCTTCCAAGTAATAAAATGTTTCACCACAAATAAAATAAATGAAAGAGAAAAAAAGTTTTAGAACTGGATGAGTATTAAATGACTCTCACTATGCTTAGTGCCTTCACTTCAGCAATGACACCTCACTGCTCTGGAGTGCCGAGGAGCAAGTCTGCCATCTGACACTAGCCCCCAGGTGCTGGTCCTCTTTGTACTTCATAATAAGCATATGAATCTTGATCCAGGAACACTATTTATGCTGTTTGACCTTAATGAAATAGTGCATACCTGTTGGCGGAGCTTTTGGACTCATAATAGATAGATAGATACTGTATTAATGCCAACCACTATCATTTTTTTTCCTGTGGGGACAGAAACATGCTAGATTATATGCCACTGTATACCCTAAACACACTCACTTAATAAACAAAATAAAATTGTACAATTTATTCATATGAATTAATGAAAATGGATACTAGGATCCCATTAGTGTAGGTTCTACTTTGTGTTCTTAACTTTTCCTGCATTCATTGTGTAGAATGTGGCCTCTCATATCAGTATCCCAAGCCCCAGACACAATTGCACCACAGCAGCCCAAGCTCAATTCAAGTGGTTTAATGGCAACAATACCTTCTGCACAACACTTTCTTTCCTCAGTTCCAATCCCTTCTCCTCACTTTTAACTCCAGACCCAGGAGTATCTCTGGTACTCAATCTGTTACCCCCGGAAAGCACTTCCAGGTCTGGCAGGACTCCAATGGTCCTTGAGCCAATATTATTACACAGCCCCAACCCCCAGCCACTACAGAACCCGTCCATACTGGTGCCCTCCAGACAAGATGCTGCCACCTGGACCCCTATTGGTCCCTCAAAAGATATTTGCATTTTGTTTTAATAAATCTTAGCTTTAGAGAGAACTGATTTACTGTATTTAGCTTTCCGATTTTTCATTGTTGTTATTTTGTTGTAAAAAAATGTTACCATTATTTTGCACATTGATGTAGTGTCTGGAAAAGAAGCCCTAAACTAGTCCTTCAGGCCAGTGGTACTGCAATGTGTGATGTGATGGCATCACCTTTTTGAAAAATGGCAGTATACATCATCCAGCATCTTGACTTTAAATCAAAAATAAACCTGCTATAGCAAAACCTAAAACAATAAAAAGAAAAAAAAAAAAAAAGATTTTGTTATGCAGTACATTTCGAGTTGAGATTAACGTGACTCGAAGATGTGTAGTGTGACATACCCAGAGGCTCAGTCTGTGTAGGTTTGCTTATGTTTGTGACATACTGTTTGTTGACTGACAGTCTGAAGCAGCAGCAGTGGCACGGCATTTCAGCCAACACATGCAACAGGTGTTAATGGAAGGGGCTTTTGATCTCTCAAGTTTTGTCTTCGTGGTAATTTGGAAGAAGAAACATATAAAACGCTGAAGATTTACCTAACAACCATTAATTTGTACTTACTGTTTAAGTAAAACTAATAACCAGTGTAACCTATAGGGGGCACACCTGCTCCCCAGATACGATGCAGACAGACAAGTTCTTTCACACACACAGCTTTTATTTACAGGGTGAAACTCTTCCTCAAGCGTTTCCTGGAGCACAGTACAAATTACAAATCAGCACCAGCACACAGCACTTCTTCTCACAGTCTCTGTGTCTCTCTCTCCCCATTCCTCCTCCAGCAAGCTTTGTCCTCCACCCCCCAACTCTGGATCTCTGAAAGAAGTAAGAACATCCCTTTTATGTTACACCTGTGAGCACTAAAGGTGGTCCACTAGCACGATCTGGAAGTACAACTGGACGTGGCAGAAGCATGATGAAATAGGGGTCACCATTTACTACAGCACCCCCAGGGGCACCTCCAGAACCTAATAGTGCTGAGCCCACAAACTTCAAGTCCCAACATGCCCTGTGGGAATCCGGGGTCTGTAGCAACCCAGTGGGGCTGCCATCTAGTGCTCCAGGGGAGGTAGTGCTCTGTGTATGTTCTTTTCCCCAGTCCTTCCAATATGGAGGCGTCCTGGCTGGGTGGAAGCCCCGGCCATCCGCCCCACCAGAAATACTAATACAGAACATTTGCTGGCCTTTATCATCAAAATAAGGTCACATGCAGTATAAACATCAGAGCCCTCAGTACAAAGTAGAATGATACTGAGTTTTTGTCCAGTTCTTGTTTCAAGTGCTGCCAGAGAAGCTTTATCCTGAAATTTATGGATCTCAAAGACACATTTGACTGGTGCACATAGAAGAAAAGCACACCATGTACTCTGAAATCCAGCTTTACTTTTCCGTATCCATCAGTACTGCAGTTATAGTGTTTTTTGAGGTCTTCCATGACGATATACTTATGCTAATACAAAATTTGACCTTTTCAGGGTTAGTGGTTCTGCAAGACAAATGCATTACTTCTATGTAAGGTCTCATCTTACTACCTACAGCGACACTGGACTGCACGGCATCCACACTTTACACCATCACAACTTGTTTTCAGGTTCAAAGTCTGTTACTAGAAGTCCCTTAGAGTTAAGAGGGGTGCTCAGGTCTTTTGTTGATGGCTACATCCAATGCAAGAGGGAGTGCAGTTCAAAACAGAAACAGCTCAGGCTTTGAGCAGATGCATAGAGTAAGGAATCTGGGGCCTACATTTCATTATAAACAGTACAGGAGACATTTCCTTAGTGATTTCTTGGGTGTCCAATCATTTGAATGACAACTGGTGAATCAGCGTATCCATCAAATTTTGCTGATCAGGCCAAGATAGGCCTGTGTTATGCTAGCAAGAGTGTGACCTTGCTGTAGTCAACAGGCCCTTTTTATGATCGAGAGACCAGCAGATATTAGGGCTGCCAACAGTACATCATATGAAACGTCCATTTTAACAGTCTCTTGACTTTTTCCTTCATTAAGAAATTTGATTTTGATTAAGGTGAGGGTTGATATTAAGCATGTAGTCACAGATTTGAGATCTCTGGCCTAAGAGCTAAAGTTGACATCACACATTTCATGCCAAAGAGAATGGGGGAACGCCACTTAGCCGTACTCTGCCTATCAATAGTTCATCTAGTGTTTTAAGTTACAGTATGAAACTTGTACTCAATCTGTTGAAGTGCTGCCAAGTCAGACAATCCCCATTTTACATAGTGCCTTTCTTAAAGTACTTTAGAAAAACAATCAATTATGCTTTATTTCAGTGCATATTAAATATTTTATCGGGAGTGATATAATAAAATACTTTACAAAACAGTAAAACTTGATTTTATACATTGCATTTTACAAGGGAGAGATTCACAAAGCACTTTAAAATCCACCCACTATTTAGAGTGAGGCCTGTCAGAAAACACTTCACAATGGGAAGTGATCAATGCAACTCCATGTCTTTGCCTTTCTGCGTGAGCTTTAAGCATTACTTGCTGCTCCATTCACAATATTGCCAAAAGCCCCATAACAAAAAAATCAGATTTCAAGTAACGCATTTTACGATAAACATCATTAGGAAACTTCATCCATCCATCCATCGATCTTCTACCACTTATCCGAGGTCGGGTCACGGGGACAGCAGCTTGAGCAGAGAGGTCCAGACTTCCCTCTCCCCGGCCACTTCTTCTAGCTCTTCCGGGGGAATCCCGAGGCGTTCCAAGGCCACCCGGGAGACATAGTCTATCCAGCATGTCCTGGGTTTTCCCCGGGGCCTCCTCCCGGTTGGACGTGCCCGGAACACCTCACCAGGGAGGCTTCCAGGAGGCATCCTGATCAGATGCCCGAGCCACCTCATCTGACACCTCTTGATGCGGAGGAGCAGCGGCTCTACTCTGAGCCCTGCCCGGATGACTGAGCTTCTCATCCTATCTTTAAGGGAAAGCCCAGACACCCTGCCGAGAAAACTCATTTCAGCCGCTTGTATTCGCGATCTTGTTCTTTCGGTCACTACCCATAGCTCATGACCATAGGTGAGGGTAGGAACGTAGATCGACTGGTAAATTGAGAGCTTTGCCTTACAGCTCAGCTCCTTTTTCACCACAACAGACCGATGCAGAGCCTGCATCACTGCGGACGCTGCACCGATCCGCCTGTCGATCTCACGCTCCATTCTTCCCTCACTCGTGAACAAGACCCCCGAGATTCTTGAACTCCTCCACTTGGGGCAGGATCTCTCCCCCAACCCTGAGAGGGCACTCCACCCTTTTCCGGCTGAGGACTATGGTCTCAGATTTGGAGGTGCTGATTCCCATCCCAGCTGCTTCACACTCAGCTGCGAATTGATTCAGAGAGAGCTGAAGATCACGGCCTGGATTAGGAAACTTTTTTTACAGGAAAATCAATAAATCTTCATTTGAACTCACAAGCTTTGTCACAATGAGCTTTACATTACCTACCAAGTAAGACTGATTTTATAGTGCCTTTCACAGTGTCATTTTTACCAGAGCACTTTTCAGTGCAATATCTTTTGTACTCACTTCATGCACATAAAAGCATACCGATTAATTTCTCATGCAAGGTTTTAGTGACAGTCCTCACTATAAATAACAAATTTTGGATTTTAAAGTGCTCTGTTAATTTGTCTTCCATGAAAAGCAGTATGCAATATCAAGTTTCATTGTTGTGTCTAAAGAGCCAAGGCCTGTCCTGGCAGCAAAGACTGCAAAGCTGGACTCAAGCCTGGATGGAGCACCAGTCCATCAAAGAGTACATCCAGGCATAAATATTGGCCAGTTAACATAACCTGGCCAACTTTGTGGTGAGAGAAGCAATCAGCATACAAAGTAGAAACCCATGTAGATATGGAGAAGGCTGTGAAAACTCCACACAAAGACCATGACTGGATTCAGATACCTCTGACACTGTGAATAACCATTGATGACTGCTATATCACCTGAATTACCAACACGGTGGCGTGAACAGACGTAGCTCAACACCTCCAAAACAAAGGAGCTGATTATCAGCTTCAAGGGGCAGGAAGAGGAACCTGCTCCTCTATAAATCAGAGGGAGACATAGTGGGGTGAGTGCCTAGCTTTAACTTCCTTGACACACACATCTCCCAGGACCTCACATTGTCTGTTAACACAACTTCTCTGGTGAAGAAGTCACAGAAGCAGCTCAACTTCTTAAGGATGCTGAGGAAGGCTGGTCTGTCCAAGCAGCTGTTGGTGTCCTTCTATCGCTGTTCTGTGTAAAGCATACTTACCTGTGGCATCCTGGAATGGTTTGCTGGCTGCTCTGTGGCTGACAAGAAGGCTTTTCGGAGAGTCATGATATCAGCACAAAAAATTACTAACACCCAGTTACATTCACTAACAGTCATATACAGAACTCAGTGTTTACAAAAGGCCAAAAAAATCTTTAGGGACCCATCTCACCCAGGCCACCACCTTTGTACTCTGCTGCCTTCTGGGAGGTGTTTATAATTTTATTTAAGGCACACACTTCCAGGCTACTGAAAAGCTTCTACCCAAGTGCTATTAGAGAACTAAACTTTGTTAAATAACAGTTTATTGCATCTAAGTGCTTTTGATCTTATGCAGGGGTGGCCAACTCCGATCCTGGAAAGCCACACTGGCAACAGGTTTTCATTCTAATTCATTTTCTTAATTAGTAACTAGTTTTTGCTACTAATTAACTTCAACTGTCATTTGAGACTCAGGCCCTTTAAATCAGGGCTGAGTAACATCAGTCCTGGAGGGCTGCTGTGACTGCAGGTTTTTGTTCCAACACAATTGCTTCATGAGAAATCGTTCATTGCTTATGAAGCACTTACTGCTCGAGTGACATTTTTCTGCTCCATTTTAGTTGTCTCGTTTGTTAAGATTTTGAACTCTTAATTGCTTATTACAGTCTTAAACAGCTACATTCACTGTTTTTAAATTACTCCTTGTTAGCAATAAGATGCAAATGACAAAGAGACCAGCAGATCTCCATGTAGCTTGTCTCCATTTCCACCTGCATGTATTCATCATTCACTATTTGGTTTAATTAAGTGCTCGGAAGGAAACTAAAGAGAAAGTGAAGGACTGAAAATTATTAATCCGTTTTAGGGTTCAAATCGCTTGGATGATACAAGCATCATTAGAAAGGAAAAGAAAAACTGACACAGTACAGTTAAAACCCTAACAAGCCATAAAATAAATCGCATCTGTTATTGGTGAGGATTGGCTTCTAATTAAGCAACTGAATTCAAACAAAATCCTGCAGCCACTGCGGCTCTCCAGAGTCAGAGTTGGACACCCCTGATCTTAGGTCTTTCACTGTCACCCATGGCATCAATGGGACAAAAATTCAATGTGAGATGTTGCAATCTGTGTAAAACAGAACTTCTCCACTATTTACTATTTATATTTTTCCACCTTCAGTGTTTTATTGGTTTATATTAATGCACGTGCGTATTTTAAATTGCAGAGCATATGATGAACCTGTTGAAGATTTTGTTCTTTTTTTATTATAATATCCATCCATCCATTATCCAACCTGCAGGATGCCATGATGGAGAATGTTTAGCATGTAGTGCTGGATCACCATCAGCAGGAGTACCTTTTCACTGGGAGAAGGGTTCAGGAGTTAGTCATTCCAATATTAATATCTAGTGTAGATATTGTGAGTAACAGAGCAGGATTCTCCAAGATGTAATAAAGGTTTCTGATAACCTCAAGTTTGCCATCCCCTTTACTTAAGACCTGTGGATCAGGGCAGCAGGTCACCCAGGGTCTCTAGAATAATGGCCCCAGGGAATCCAAAAGCCACCTCAGACCCCTGAGTTTATCAATCCAAATCCAAATCATATTAGGTGATATCATCTACTGTTAAATTCTGCTCTGTACTTGTAATATTTCTATCGTAGTATTATATTGTATTGAGGATTACTTGCATTTTGTTCTGTGTATTGTATTGTATTGTATTGACCCCTTTCTCTTTGACACCCACTGCACGCCCAACCTACCTGGAAAGGGGTCTCTCTTTGAGCTGCCTTTCCCAAGGTTTCTTCCATTTTTTTCACTTCTAGGGTTTTTTTTTTTTTTTGGGAATTTTTCCTTGTCAAGGCTGGGAGGCTGTGAAAAAGCAGGGCCCGTTAAAGCCCATTTCGTCACTTCTTGTGTGATTTTGGACTATACAAAAAATAAATTGTATTGTATTGTCTATCCAGTCACTCCTCAAGTTGGGCAGATGAGACTTAGCAGGAGCTTCACTGGTGTGATGAAGGTAGGCCAGAGGTAGTTCAGGCTGTGGCAAAGGAGTGGTTGTTATTATTGTATGTTGGTAAGAAAATTCAGAAGACACCTGACCTGTTAAAACGGGGGTGCAAGTTCTGCAGAGTAAGGCCCACCAGTGGCAAAAGGTTCTGATTTTTATGTAAACTCTTGTCTGTTCATTGCATTTTACCCTCCCTTGTGTATTGTTTCCTTATAATAAAATAAAACCTTCCTGACTTCCTTAGCATTATTTCGGTTTGACGATTGCTTGAGAACGCCACCTTCTGTTGGGATTCAAACCCAATTTTTTTTTTTTTTTTAGTATTCTTTTTTCAGCACTTTGACAAAGTGTTTACAAGTCATCTTGATGTGAAAATGGCAGCAGGAGATGTAGCAAAGCACTTTACAAAGCATGAATTCTTTATTGTTATATGGTATCATTCTTTGAGAAGATTCTTGCAAAGTGGTGGATTCTTACAGCACGTTTTGACATCAGCATTGTCAAAAAGATATTTATATAAATATACTTCAAAGTATAGTGCTTGTCATAACGAGGGCTTGTGGGAGAACATTAGATAATGCAGTCAATTGATACATTATCAATACAGTTTATTTAGTGTCTCTTATTTTCAGTTCTTTTAGTATTGTTACAAACAGGCGTACAAAATCAAGCTATCACTCTATATTTTATATAGTGTTTTTCCTAATGTGTGCTGCAACAGTTCACTAATCATAGGGACATGCTGCTGCACAGCACTTTATAAAAGCAATCAACTAACCTCCTTTTTCATGTAATGCCTTCAATATTCAGCACTAAACAGAACTCACAAACATTTCTAGTCTTGTCAGAGGCGCTTTATTAAGTTGATTCCACTGCACTTGTCATATTCAACAGTAGCTGCTCAACGGTGCTCTCTATTTTCATTTGTCCTTTCTGTTAACAGATTGACAGGCAGCCTCATGTAGCCTTTGAGCGAGCCACTAGAGGGGCTGAGAGGCTGCAGTGAAGGTCATTGGGGGCTGAGCTGGAGGGTCTGCTCGAGATGTCAGTACGAGTCAAAACAAAGAGGGCTTCCTCAGGCAGTGAATTTTTAATTTTAGCAAAGTTAATGTTGCAATTCCATAGGATTGTACTTCTAGAAAGTCTTTTTAGGCTGACACTTAAAATGTGAAATCATTATTAAATCCTGCATTAAGGTATAAAATAAAATTTAATTCATTGTATTTGCATAGGTGGCACGGTGGCGCAGTGGGTAGCGCTGCTGCCTCACAGTTAGGAGACCCGGGTTCACTTCCTGGGTCCTCCCCGCGTGGAGTTTTTCATGTTCTCCCCATGTCTGTGTGGGTTTCCTCCCACAGTCCAAAGACATGCAGGTTAGGTGCATTGGTGATCCTACATTGTCCCTAGTGTGTGTGCTTGGTGTGTGGGTGTGTGTATGTGTGCCCTGCCCGGGGTTTGTTTCCTGCCTTGCGCCCTGTGTTGGCTGGGATTGGCTCCAGCAGACTCCTGTGACCCTGTAGTTAGGATATAGCGGGTTGGATAATGGATGGATGGATAGTCTTAGCTGAAAGGATTCAGTCACTTATTATTTAATATTTTGCCTTTACTGACTAAACAGCAATGGCGTGAATCAGGATTAACTGCATTAGTTAAATAAGTGTATGGGCAGTGAACACGACAATGAAGCCATTTACAAAACAGTTAGTCTTTACTGGTTTTGTGCCTCTTCACATAAAATGATTGTGTAAAGGCCAAGTGGATCAAAACACACAAACTACCTGCTTCTGCTGCAGCTGCCCTCAGGGTTCTGTGTTTTTTACGAGTGGACACTGATCATCATACCATTCTCTGTTCCTTGGTTTCCCAGTCAAGATTCTTGTACTGCATCATCTGCACATTCCAGTTTTTTACTAGCTGAATTCCCATATGTCAGGGAAGACGTTTGTGTGCATACAGTAGTAGGGTTAACCTATCTCAAGCACACTCACCCTGTAAGCTGTTAAGTCATCCTGCCAGCGCATACTATTCCCCTCACTGCTGTCTCTTGTGTTGCCAATTCACATTGGCATGTGAATGATAGGGCTTGCTGTGAGCCATATGTGCAGTGATTTATCACAAACTGTACAGACACTATGTACTCCTGATGCAGTAATGACACCTGTTGGTGCAGTCAGGGCTGCAGCTTACCTGGGTTTTATGTAGACAGTGGACTATGGGGCATGCCAACAAACCAAACTAGACTCTCAGGTACACAACAGCGGTTTTCACAGTAGCACAGTCATCCATCCATCCATCCATTATCCAACCCACTATATCCTAACTACAGGGTCACGGGGATCTGCTGGGGTCAATCCCAGCCAACACAGGGTGCAAGGCAGGAAACAAACCTCGAGCAGGGCACACACACACACACCCCAAACACACTCTAGGGACAATTTAGGATCGCCAATGCACCTAACCTGCATGTCTTTGGACCGTGGGAGGAAACCGGAGTACCCGGAGGAAACCCACGCAGACACGGGGAGAACATGCAAACTCCACGCAGGGAGGACCCGGGAAGCGAACCCAGGTCTCCTTGCTGCGAGGCAGCAGCGCTACCCAGCTGCACAGTCAGTAAGTGTTTATTTTACGTGGTGTGTGTAACTTTGCTAATTAATGGTTCTGCTTTTATTTGATGTAGCATGTTTAAGCAAGCAATAGGACAAAGGATTTTGCAAAGAAATCAACAGTAAAGAAGAAGATGAATTCGGCACGTAGGTCATACAAAATACCTGAAGCATTCAAACCCATTGCTTTTTGACAAGTGTGAAGAACACGTACTCATTTCTAGAAATGCCCACTTGAAAATGTTGATCTTCCTGCGTCTAAAGCTTCTTAACAATGAAAAAGGGTGGAGCAGTTGGGCTTATTTAAGCAATGAGTCTATGGGTGTGGAATACAGTAATTTCCCTTAATAACTAGTCTCTAATGCAATGATGGATTTCTATAAAGAGCTTTATAACAAACATTAGGATCAGTGAGAAAGGTTTTTTAATAGCGTACTCCACCCATGTGTTTTAGCACCTAGCGACTCAAGATGGGAAGCCTAAAGACAAACACGTATACTAATTATCATGGGGTAAGACACCAGAACAGTTCTGATCTTGAGTGTCTTGCCGACATATTCTCAATTTACTGACTGACTGCCTGACTATGGCATTTAACAAAGCAATTCATATCGCACAAGACCACCCTAAAACACTTCTTTGCAAAGTAATTTACATTAAATTAAGTCTCTCAGAGTCTACAATGTGCATTTGATAGCAAGTGGCAGCATCAATCAGCAGGCAGTGTGGCCTAGTCATCAAGGCACTGGACTGTAAATCAGAAGAGTTACAAGTTCAATTTCACCGTCTTCAAGTCATGTTGCATGTCCCTGCCATGTTAAATAAATTGTACTATGCCTGGAAAGGACCTTAGAATGATGTTCACTACGAAAAGGCAATGGCAGACCTATAAAAGCTTACATTGGCTTTCCTGTCTGTAGCACAACAGTAACACTGATTCTCCAACATCTTACTGCCACTCTAAACAGAGAGCCATCCAAGACAAAAAACACAGTGGATGGCTGGTTTGGAGGATCCAGTGTTAGGATATTGGCACATTCAACATGCAAAAAGGTTGCTGGGAGATTTCAATTAACCAGTCGATGGTTAGCACAAACTGAGATGTGGTCAAAACAGGTAAGGGTCCAAGACGTGAGATTATACCAAAATCAAAAGGGCTCAAGACTCTAAGCCCTTTTAACTCTAAGCCACGAGCAAAAGAAAGTCGAAATCAAAAGCATAAACCTAGCACAAGGGCATACTTGAATTTAAAACAAACTACACTATAGAGGGATAGTAAAAGCTGTGGGATAACATAAGATGGACTTGCCAAATTTTAACAATGTTGCAATCGATAATATCGTTGCAATTGTGAGGTCAGCTGCGCTACATTTGTGATTATGTGATGCCTCCACACACTGACATGAAAATTAAAATGAAGTAAGCCAAATTAAACTCTCCCTATATGAGGCTCAGTCCCCTCCACATTGCAATACAAAACAAGTTTACGCTGGTGCAATCTATCCATACCTATGACACTCCATCTGTCCTACTAAACACACTGCCTGCATTGCTTCATGGAATGAAAAAGAGGGAGTGTAGAGCAAATAATATTTGACTTGCTATCATTTCAAGTTTACTTTGGTTTGTGCCCTCCAATTTTTGGTGCCACCTGAAGCCCAATTAAGCAAACTGCGGACGCTGATTTAGTACTTGATAGTGACTCCATATTCAGTGTGTTCTGGCTAAGTATGGATTAATGTATCACAATTTGTACGTTATCAAGCGCTTATTTTAATATCCTTTGGATTTTAAGATTTTTTTTCCACTTTTACTTTGCCTTATTGTCTTTTCTATGATATGATGAAGTTTGCTGGAACTGTGTGCCTGGATGCATCTGTGAAAACTGAAAAAAAATATTTCCAAGCTGAACTATTAAAAACAAAAATTACAGATTATTTTCAACCTGGCCTTTTTTACCTAAGCATAAGCACTTCTCCAGGAGCAGGAAGGAGCAGTACAGGAGAAAGCTGGAGCAGAAGTTGCAGAATAATAGCATGAAGGAAGTGTAGGATGGGATGAAGATCATAACTGGCTGCAGCTCGAAGTGGGGTGCCACCATCGAGAGAGACGTGGAGAGAGCAAACCTGATGAACAACTTCTTTAACAGGTTTGACCACCCTAACTCACTCTCACCTCAGAGTACTGCATCCTCCAACCATCCTTTTGCTGATACCAGCATAGGAAAGAGTTTCCCCCCACCCACAATTACAGAAGTCCAGGTAAGCAGAGAGGTGAGGAGACTTTGTGCCAGCAAAGCAGTGGGTCCAGATGGAGTATCACCACGACTGTTGAAGGCCTGTGCATTGGAGCTGGGGAGTCCTCTATGGCACATCTTCAACCTGAGCCTGGAACAGGGGAGAGTCCTGAGGCTTTGGAAAACATCTTGCATCACCCCAGTCCCAAAGTTATCACATCCTGGTGAGCTGAATGACTTCCGGCCTGTTGCTCTGACGTCACATGTGATGAAGACCATGGAGCAGCTGCTGCTTTACCACCTGAGGCCACAGGTCCGCCACACCCTCGACCCTCTGCAGTTCGCATACCAGGAGAAGGTGGGAGCGGAGCATGCCATCATCTATATGCTACACCGATCCCTCTCCCACTTGGACAGAGGCAGTGGTGCTGTAAGAATTATGTTTTTGGACTTCTCTAGCGCCTTCAACACCATCCAACCTTGGCTCCTTAGGGAAAGCTGACAGAGATGGGAATATACATATATATATATATATATATATATATATATATATATATATATACACATCGGACTTCCAATACAACTCTGAGTCCTGCCACGTGCAAAAGTTCGCTGACGACACTACTATCGTGGGCTGCATCAGGAGTGGAAAGGAGGAGGAGTATAGGAACCTAATCAAGGACTTTGTTAAATGGTGCTACTCAAACCACCTACACCTGAACACCAGCAAAACCAAGGAGCTGGTGGTGGATTTTAGGAGGCCCAAGCCCCTCCTGGACCCTGTGATCATCAGAGGTGACTGTGTGCAGAGGGTACAGACCTATAAATACTTGGGAGTGCAACTGGATGATAAACTGGACTGGACTGCCAATACTGATGCTCTGTGCAAGAGAGGACAGAGCCAACTATACTTCCTTAGAAGACTGGCATCCTTCAACATCTGCAATAAGATGCTGCAGATGTTCTATCAGACGGTTGTGGCAAGCGCCCTCTTCTACATGGTGGTATGTTGGGGAGGCAGCATAAAGAGGGACACCTCACGCCTGGACAAACTGGTGAGGAAGGCAGGCTCTATTGTAGGCATGGACTGGACAGTTTGACATCTGTGGCGGTGCGACGGGAGCTGAGCAGGCTCCTGTCAATCATGTAGAATCCACTGCATCCACTGAACAATATCTTCTCCAGACAAAGGAGCAGTTTCAGCGACAGACTGCTGTCACTGTCCTGCGCCACTGACAGACTGAGGAGATCGTTCCTCCCTTACACTATGTGACTCTTCTGTTCCATCCAGGAGTGTAAAAGTTAACACTATACAAGATTATAGACTGTGTAGACTATGGCCGGCCATTCATCCCGCCCAATACTCTCAGGCCGCCAGATGGACACCTCTCTGCAGCATGGAGTTGCCCTGAAGGCCAGCAGGGAATCCTGGACAATGGAGTTTTTATCCACAGCCTGCTGGATACATGGGTGCCGCTAGAGGATGCTGCAGGGAGTAACAAGGAGTATTTTCACTACAACCCGGAAGTGCGTCTTGATCACGTGGACAGAAGAAATGACGTGCTTCCGGGTTGAAGAAAAGGACTTTATCTGACCCGGAAGTGTTCCTAGTCACATGGACTGAGAGAGCGAAACACTTCCAGGTTGAGGACTATAAAGGATTGTGGGAAATCCAGAGGGTTGAGCTGAGCTGGGTGGAAGGGTGGCAACGCGTCTGGGAGTGGTGGATTGTGATTATTGATTAGTGTATTGTTATTTATGAGTATTGTGGAGTGTAGGGTGCTTTGTGCACAAATTATTTTGTTAATAAAACAAATATTTGGACTTTTACCTGGTGTTTGACGTATTGTCCGAGGGTTCAAGAGGACGATAGCACCCTCTATCTGTCACAACTGTTATAACTGCCTCGCACTTTCTCCTTGCATTTTTTAACTTGCATTGTGTTTTTATCACTCTTTAATTAATATTGTTTTTATCAGTATGCTGCTGCTGGAGTATGTGAATTTCCCTTTGGGGATTAATAAATAATCTATCTATCTATCTAAGACTCTATGCCTTCAATTGGCCAGATGCTCAACTAAGAATAGAAGTGAGAATCCAAATGGAGACGAAGGGCCAATGAATGGAAGGATGAAGTTGAAACAATGCGGCAATAATAATTAATTAATTTCCCTAAACAAACAGTGAATCCTTTATTGTGGAGGTGGCCCATCCAATAGTAGGATATCATTCAATACTTTATTTGAACTACACTAAGTTGGTCAGGTTTGGGGACTGCTGAAAGAGTGGTCTTGACTGTAGCACTCAAGCGACTGTCATTTCTGTGTCAGTGCAGCCTCATTCTCTTTCAGTGTTCAAGCATTGCAAGTTCACATTTATCTTCCCATCCTGAAAGTGAAACTGAAAAGTTCAAAAGTGAGTGTACACATTGCAAGGCCTGCATTAAGGGGAACAGAGACCCTACAAAGATTGGAACAAAGCATAATGGTAAATAAAATAACCAAAGTGTAAGTGTACAAAATTAAGAGCATAACTGTAAAGAAACCCTGAATGACTCTATAAAAACAACAATCATGAGTAAGACAACTGAAACAAATGCGAGATTTAAAAAAAAAAGTTTGTCCTTGAGATTGAAAAAGAGAAAGGGAAGAAAATGGTACCTACGTTTTAAGTGTTAGATGTCTTTATTCAGAGGCTAATTTACTTTAATGTTGATTCCATTCAAAAGCAGGCTATGCACTCATCTCTCACATTGCATTTGCTTAAATTACTGCTCTATTTTGGTACCGTTTTTGTTTATTATTTTTTATATTTTATAATTGCATTGAATTTTAAATTGCTGTGCTGCTTTAGAAAGCAATAAAAAGCGTTTTATAGAATAAGCTCTGTTCTTTGTGTACTGTGTTGTCTTTAACAGCAACACAGGCCATCGTCACCATGTAACATTTAGTTTAACCATTTTAAGTCATTTATGCTTTATGTTGGCTCTTTACTCATCTTTTTATTTTGAAAATACAGCAATTTCTAAAGTCTCTGCAAATTCAAGTCTTTAAATAAATCTGCCTAACTTTCCCAATCTTCATCCCTATCTGCTTTGTAAATGAATTCCAAGGATAGAAATTTCCAACATTTTTAGCTCGTTACAAATATATATTGTCTCCCTTTGTTAATGAACCCAATAGATACAAGTCTGTATTAATCTAACCATCTCAGAAGAATAAGAGTAATAGCTAAACGATGGGGGCAATAGTGAACCTAAGCAAAAATGATAACAAACTCATAATTTACAAGATGCTGGACCCTTACAAGATGATTCAGAAAATGAATGAATTCAGAAAATTTTAAGTGAAGGGAAGGACATTTTTATACAGATGACATGGTATATTATATTACTAATTATTACGTCTAATATACCGAATATGCCAGGAGACTTCCACAAACGTTTAGGGTTCAAGATTAATACTAATAACAGCATATTGTGTCTCCTGAATAGCCCTAGAGGTCAATATCATTTAACTGTATCATAACAGTTCACATACCTAAGAATGATAATTAAACGACGATATACTGAAATAATCTATTTAAATGTAGCTTTAGCAATCTGGTGGAAAGTGTATAACTGGACCTTATCAATTAGTTATTTCTTAATCAATCAGTAGTTGAGAGAATTAAAAAGAATTTCCTCCTAAAATTGTTATACAATGTATACTCCAATATATTGTCAACAAATCCATCTTCAAGGAAACTCGATACAACTCTAGCTTTGTTCACTTGAAATACAAAGTGGCCATGGATAAAAAAAATAAATTTTTCAAAATTAAAATTCAAAAATTGGCAGGGCACCATCTAACATTCAAATCTCTTCCTGGGCTGAAAATGCACTATAAGACTATAAGAGAAAACAGACAGACATCAACTTGTACCCACTTGGATAGTCATGAAGAAGAACCCTTGCACTAATCCCCCTTTGTATGCTTTGCTCTCAGCACTAGCTACCATGAATTACAGCGATTCCTCTGAACAATGTTTCTAAACCAGTGGGGCTGCCACCAATGGGTCTCGAGTTGCTATTGTTTATAATGCCAGTGGGTCATGGCTCTGGTGATTACCCTCAATCTCCAACCCCAGGAGACTGAGCTTGATTTATCATGGTGGCGATCACACTTGATTCATCAAGAGGGAATACCCCTACCTGCTCCCAAGCTCTAACGATCATGCTCCATTCATCAAAGGGGAATTCCCCCACTTTTGTTGAGTCATGAAGACACATGCGAAGTAGTGGAGAGGAGAAATAATGAAAAAGCTTGAGAAATAATGATTTAGAACAGTGTAGGGAATATTCACAGACTGACATATTACTGATGGTCATGCATACACGTCTGCGGGTCACCTTCTGGGCTCGCCCGAGGTAAGCACCACCACTCCAGGGAATCACTAACTCTTGTATCACTCTTATCACCCACAGCTCGGAGAAGATTCCTACGGAGGGCAATTAACCACACCCCTTCAGGTCCGGGAGCCATAAAAGTCAGGCGCTCCTGAAAGGTGGCGTCTCATTCAGGAGAGGTCTTACCCGCACTATGGAGCTTCAACCCTGTGACTGGACCTCTCTACAGAGCTCTCTCATTTCAAAGCCAACAGCTAAAAATTATTTTGTTAACTCTATACACTATCTGGCACCTGTTATTTTCAGTTTTTTTTTTTTTATTCTCAAGTAAATGAGGGGGCCGGGCTGGTACCTCAACATTTTCATTCAAGTCTTGTCCTTGCCTCGACTGACAACACTGTCAATTGCATCCTTGCAGGGTGGTGCAGTAATAGTACTGCTGTCTCACAAAAAGAAGACTGGGGTTCATATTCTGAATGCTCCCAACATGGAGTTTGCATGTTCTTTCCATGTCCAGATGTGTTTCCTCCGAGTGCTTCAGTTTACTTACACAGTCCAAAGACAAGCAGGTTACTTGGACTGGCAATGCTAAATTGGCCCCTGATATACATGTGTGTATGCATGTGTGTTTGTGTTCACATTGAGATGGACTGGTGCCTTGTCCAAGTGTTGTTGTTGCTGCCTTGTGACCCTGCAATGGATAAATGGGTTATGAAGATGGATGGATGAATGGATGTATCCATGTAAGAAAACCTTTTATTTATGTCATCTGAAAAGTATTTCATACACAGAATATGCTGGGTATTGAGATCATTGGATATTTGTACATGAACAATATGTTTGACTATCTGTTCCTCAAATGTAAGATTCTATCAAAACATTCTAATACATGCAAATCAGAATCTTTGTTAAAAGCAATCTGCCAAGCTTTCCTAACCTTTAGTCACTACCTGCTGTGTAAATTATGCTTTCTAGCAGTGATACAGATTTAGTTGCGATCTCCAAATTATACCAGTGTTTTCCACAAAGTGCACTCTAATCTTAGACAGCATTGTGACCGAGACTTTTCAATCAATTTGATTTTTAGGTAATGAATGGAGTCGGCTCTGGATTAAATGTACTCTTCCCCATCTTGTGTGAAACTCAATGTATGGTACAGGGGTGAAGATCATATCTGTGAGCATCCAAAGTGCTCTGATCTAACTAGAATAAAATAATAAGCTGTTTACTGGACAACCTTGAAATTCATATAGTCCAAAATCATCTAACAGACCTGTTTACAGTAAGATCCAATGATAACTAATGAGTAATCTTTTGTGATCTCTTATACTACATTCCTAGCACACTGTGTTACTGTTGTCATGTCTAAGAATCCTAACCATCCTACCATAATACAATGGAAAAAGAATTGCCATTTTTACTTCAAATTTTTATGTCACTTTGTGACAGGCAGTTCAAAAGTTCTTCAGAATCTGGGAAGAATTTAACAAGGTTAACAAAAATTAATCGAACATTTTGAACAATTGCTAACATATTGCCTATTTTATTATTTTGGGGTGAATATTTTTTATTAACACTTTGTCTTCCTCTGCTCTCTAGATAGGTAGAGGAGGAGGAGGTGTTTGATTTGATATGAATCATTCACTGTAAGTAAAATGTAAAAAAAATAATAAGACAAAAGTAGAAAAAAGAGGGGGATGAATGACTTGTTGGGAATGGGACAGAGGCATAGCAGTTACTGCTGCTATCTCACAGCTCCAAAGTCCCAGGTCAGATTTCAGCTCGGCCTTTGTCTATAAATATTTTGACTGTGTCTGTAAGTAATTTCTTCAAGTATTCTAGATTTTATTCTAAAAACCCAACAATCCATAGGTTATGTTAATGGAGAGATTTAAACCGACCCATTAAGTTGCCAGTATAGGTTCTGGTTTCATTTAGCACAGTAAAGGAAAGAACAGATGGGTGAATAGACAATCCAAAGCGGATACTGTTGTGATTAGAATACGCAAATATAGCCAAAAGCCTGTGAGGCCTCCTAGAAATCCCACATAGCAGGCTAGGACCTTCACTATCCTACTCAGTTATAGTCTCACCCCTAGGCAGCCAGCTCCTAAATTCCACAGGAAGTCCTATGCTTGTACAGGCCTCAAATGGCGCACTGGCTTTTAAAGTTCAAAATATATTTTAAATGTCTCAAGCTGTATTAAAAAAAAAATCAAGGGAGTGGCCCTATAAAACCTCTGGCTAGAGAGAAGTCCAAAACAAAATCTTTCTAAATGAAGAACTGTTTATTAGTTGCATAGAAAGAAAGGCAGCACTGATTGCCTAAGAATGCAACACACTGCAAACAAATCCAAATACAAGATCCAAATAATTAAGGTCAGAAACAGAAGCAAAAAAATCAGAAACCAGGAAAACAATGCTCACAGTAAGCACTCTTTGAATATCAATGGAGCACCAAAGGACCAACTCCCCAGCTTCAAATATAAAGACTGGGAGGGGTGGTCCTTTAGCAGTAACATCAAGGTGGGTCCGCCTCTTGGGTATCCACCCACAAAGCACAAGGAACATATTCAAAGTGATATTAAACAATATTTCAATATCAGAATAAAAACAAAAATGACATAAAAATAAGAGGCATGTGACAAATAATTATTCAAAACAATACAAATATCAAACAAACGAAAATAAACTTAAGCTTGGGCAAAAAAAACGAATATGTCTAGCAGACACTGTTATTATGTCCGAGGTGTGATGACCCATGAACTTGCTCTTCCAACTCTAACCACAACGTTTCCCCTCACTTCCTGCTGTCACTACACTGCTGTACCCTCTGCAATCACCTCTGCAATTGCACCTCATATTTGTTTAATAAAGCAGGTATCCTGAAATCTTCCTCATCTGTTTCCTACAACCAGCACTACTCTAAAAGTCCCATACTAGAGTCAAATGTTGCCATCTACTGACAGGGAGGATTCTTGTAAGCCTTCCCCCTCCTATTACCACACTGGGTCCTGTGTTGCATTGGCCAAACAATATAATAGTCCTGATCAGTTGTTTTTATGCCACCTTTATTTTATAACACATGTAAACCATTTAATCCAATAATATACAAACTTTTAATTTGGTTGACTGTTTGGTACTTTCAAGAAAGGCATACATTTTGGAAATTTTGCTGGTGAAAGCTGAATTCAGAGCTGACATCACAAGTAAAGAGCACATAGCAGACACTTGCCTGGTAGACCATAATAATCCAGTAGACTTGACACTAAAGATTAAGCATTCAGACAAGTGTACTGTTATTCAAATGACTTATACTGATAAAGGTTAACATGGCTGCAATTCTGCACATGTATTATTGAAAGAAAATGGAAAACACACACCAAGCTGAAGTCACAAAAAGGCTGTTTTGAAAGAGTACTTATTATTTGATCTTTGAATCCTGCCAGTTCTTGACCAAGATGATGAACGATTGACTCAGAGTACATGCCGCAAACTCATGTACATAATTCTCTGGTGGTCTGTTGTCATCAATTTGTCACCAGAGAGCAATAGGCCTGTTAAGTACAGGAAATATCACTTTCCTATGATCATTAGAGGGGTGAAACGAGGGACTGATGTGAGTCCACCCATATTGCTTAAGCCCTGAGCTCCTCTAGAGATTATATGGGCATTGCACTTGTACAAAAATAACCCCCCCCCACCCCCGGAAACAAATGCAGTATGATCTATAAATACAGGCGAGCCATTTAATAAAAGATCAGGAAGAAGGGAAGCAGACACCCCAGACAGCCACTGTGTCCCTGGTCCGAGGACTTTAGTTTTTTTTTCGCACCCTTACATCACAAGTGGAGACGATGAAAGCTAATTCATATCACACTAGCACATCTCTCCAATTACTCTGCCGTCCATTTCCTGTGCTCTGTACACCAGCGTACTTAAAAATGTATAATACCAAATGTAATTAGTGGGGTGCTCTTGGGATGTGGGAGACAACCAGGCCACAAATAAAGACACTGCAAACAAACACAACACAGGCAGTGATCAGTACAAAAACTGAGCCATAGCGGTGTGTGACATTAGCCTCTGAACAATGAGTACAAAAAGTATTGAATCACTATTATTTCATTTAGTGTCTTTATAGTAAATGATTTTAAATTACTTTAAAATGTGGTAACCTGTATAAAAAAACCTGTGAAGCATGTTCCCTTGGCTCCAATGAATAAATGATTCGTAAAGATGTGAGAAGCAATATATACTGTTTGTTAGTACCTTATCAATGAAGCTATTATTACTTATATATGAATTTAATGACATTGATTGCACATGCACTAAGCTGTAAAGCATTATGTAATATTTGCTACTAGCCTATTTTAAGAAGATGAAGACGACAACATAAAATTTAAATTGTTCTTTTCTCACTACTCAAAGCGCTTTACATGGAGAGTGGGAAATAACCTTAACCGCCAACAAAGTGCACCATCTACCTGGATGATGTGACGGCAGCCATTTTTGCACCAGTATGCTTGCTATATATTAGCTTTGAGGTGGTGAAGGGGTGAGGGAGATAGTTAGCCAAGACAGGGGATGATTAGGGGGCCAGACTAGGCTGTGGTGGACAATTTAGCCTGGACATCGGGATACACCCTGCTCTTTATGAAGGATGCTCAGGTGTCGTTTATGATCACAGAGAGTCAGGACCTCAGTTTTACATCTCATCCAAAGAATGGCGCCATTTTTACAGCACAGTCTCCTCATCACTGCACTAGGACATTGGGATCCACATCCACTTTGGGTTAGCACCCCCTGTTGGCCTCGCCAGCACTTCTTCCAGCAGCAACCCAAGCTTTCCCTAGATGGTCTCCCATCCAAATACCGTCGGAGCCCGAACAGCTTAGGTTAGCTTCAGGTGATGACCTTTTCTGAAGTGCATGTGGTATGGCTGCTGGTATTGCCTGCTTATCTTGTATATGATTTTTCTTGCAATCTGTGTTGTTTTCTATTGTAATGCCTAAGACATTCTGTAAATATGTAATAATTGATTGAAATATTATTCTAATTTCAGGGTAGAAAAAACTGACTTTATCCACGTCTGAGCAGTTCGATTATTGCTTACTTCTTCCATGCAAATAAGGAGCATACAGCAGTATTATCACATCATATTAATCAGATATTGCAGATTCACAGGCAACGTACATTTCCCCAATGACTAATTTGTGCAAAAAGAAGCTTTTCAAAAATATGAGTTCTCCACACCAGCTGCTAAAACTGCAGTATGCTGTTCATGAATATTGTAATGAAGATGGTGAAAACCTGGCACGACATCCAGCCTTAGTGCCTTGTAGCCTCTAGGCTAATCATACACATTTACTGTTCACCCAAAGGAGATTAATGCTCGATTCCAAATCTTTACTTTCTTTTTTAAATTGTCTAAATATGAGACGCTGAGCAGTCCATGCATGCTAGATGCTATCTTTAAAACTTCAACACTCTGTTTGAAGAGACATGTAAAGAGAATAATACAAGAAAGCAGAATCAGAGCAGGTTCTATTGTTTATGTGCAGATTTTATTGGAATTCTTTACAATGGGCCTCTGTCTCCATTTGTCTCATGCTAGCCTTTATTTGACTAAAACATAAAGGTTCTACTGCTGTATGGATCCTTTCTTCCCATTTCACTGCAAATGATACATTTAGGAGCCATATATTTTCAGATTTACTTTCAATTAGCGAGTTGCAAGGAGTCACAGTCTATATGAGGAGCATATCGTGCAAAGCAAGAATCAGCACTGGATGGGATTCCAGTTTAACACTTGGCATCCTCATACGGCAGCTCAGTATCCAGCAAAGAATTTGAAAATTACACAGGTAAGGGCTGGTAAACAAACAAAGTCTCCAGAAGCCGTCAGGCACCAGCATCCTTGTGCAACCATGCTGGTATCTTTATTGTATTATTAATGTACTGGCAGTGTCAGGCCAGTAAAGCTGGTTCTGATTGTACATTCATCATAGAGAAGAGAGTCAGCTAAGTTGTGGCAAGGCTGTAGGGTGACATTAGATATACTGAAATACTGAAAGCACTTAATGTTTTGGGGACTTTTAGCTAATATGGGTTTTTAATGTTTTGTGTAAAGCATTAACAGTGCCTTGGGTCTGACAGGCTTGGCAGTGGTCTCTATTTTTAAAAAAGGAGACAAGAGTTACCAAGGCCTCGCACTGCTGAGCCACCTAGTGAAGGGCTTGTGTCCGTGTATTGGAACTGAGACTCTGAGTCAGAGCTGAACCTCAGATCAAGAAGAGAAATATGGATTCCATCCTGGTATGTGGTACAATAAATATTATGTGACTTATATGACTTCCCTGGCAGAATGTGCTGTGATTAAAACAGTTTATGCTGACAGGAAACTGCCGACACTAAAAAAGAAAGCTTAGACTAGCAAAGGACATGCTGACATTTGCAGGTATTATGGCAGAGTGCTTAAGGATTTGGACTTCTGACCCGGAGGTTGTGGATTTGAATTCTACTACTGACAATGGGTGACCATGAGTGAGTTACTTCACTTGCCTCTGCTCCAATTGGAAACACAACAGAAACTTTGTTGCATATCAGATTTTTACTTGCCAATCCTATTAGCCCAGATTCTCTAAAATAACCGTTTTATTTATTCCACGTGTCATTGGATCTTGATATGAAGAAAAGTTTTCTAACATTTGTGGATGAACTCTTTGTCCTTGCAGATACTTGTGGATCCATGAGAGATTCTTTACTGTCTACATTTGCATTTTCCCTTGGGAAAAGCTTATGTCCATGGACTGTTTGATATGTTGTAGAAAGTAGTACAAGTGTATGGAGTTTTGTGCTGCATGTCATCTACTCCCCGTATTTGGGGGCAGAGAGCTTGTTAGCATACATGGTATCAAGTCGATTTACTGTGGGAGTTGGATGTTTGTAACTTGTCTGCTCTAATCCTTCTGTTCATGACTTTCACAGACAGGATATCACAGTGGAGGCAAGTCTTGAGGAGTATCCAGTCTGGGAATCTAAGAGTTGCATCTGTGCAGTTTCCATGATATGGCTTCTCATCAGACTGTGTTCTCAGGAGAGTGCTGGAAAAGTCTGAAGCTGAATTTGATGCAGTTGTGATGAGAATCAGCATTTCCAAATCCAAGGTTATGGGCCTTTTCTGGAATACAGTGGCTTGTTCTCTTCAGGTAAGGCATAAGCAGTAGTTCCCAAGTGGAGGAGTTTAAGTACGTTAGGGTTTTGTTAATGGCTAAGATTAGAGCTGACTGTGAAGGTGACCAACAAATCAGCGCACTGAAAGCCACATGGCTGCTGCGCCACCTTCATGATCTAGCATGTAAAGTCCTTAAAGGAAGCTTCCAATTTTCTGATCCATCTGCATCTCTATCATCACTTATGGTCACAAGTTCTGACTAGTGATGAGAACAATGAGACCTTGAGAATAAGTAGCTAAAATTGGGTTTCTGCACAGGAACTGCAATAGAGTGAGAAGTTCCACAAAGAGGACTTCAGAGCTGAACCTCTCCTAGAGCTTAACTCCACAGCACTGGGTACAAATAATGAACTAGCCATGGATGGGGTGTGTGTCCCTCACATGTCCCGCTCTCAGTCTCACCTGCTCCCATTCATATAGTGCCAAATTAGAACTGCAGAAGTCCATAACACATGTCTTTGGATGTTGGGGTGAAACCAGAGAGCTTGCAGAATAGACATGAGCACATGGGTTAGATTTACAGTATATACAGTGGCAAGCAAAAGTATTCAGTTTCATTGAAAGACATCATAATTTGGCATACAGAAAAATATCTACAGGGAAATGGTTTATTTTGACTTTGGAAATGTATTGTTACAGCATAAGAGTTCACATTAAGAATACTGAACGGATAAATATGTGTAGAAATCTTTTGTCATGTAGAATATTATGATGACTTTCAAGGAGATTGAATACTTTTGCATGTCACTGTACTGCATATTTGCTTCCATTAAACTCCAAATGGAAATATTTAATAGGAACACCAATGGGACATAACCCACCTGAAAGCTGTAACAATGGAAGCATTCTGCCTCCCAAAATTTTCTCTCTTTGCTAGCAATCTCCTTATCTCCTTTTTCTGACTACATGTAACATTTTATTTCCTGCCTTTTAAAAACATGCAGTTAGCACAGTAGAATCTGCACAGTTTATCATTCTCAGAAAATAATTTTAAGAAAAATAAATATTTTCAGTATCCAGATGTGGTATGGATAAGACAATTAATATTATATTACATCATTTATGCAAAACAGAAGACAGTTGGCTGGTAGACAATACTAATTAATTCAGTTTGTTCTTGTCTAAAGAGCTTCTCAGACTTAATTCAGTTTGAAGTTAATTAAGAAAGAAAATTCAATATGTGCCCTCCATTTGTCGCAGAATTGTGAATACATAGGGCTCAAGTAAAGATATCTTTTATAGGAACCACTGGGAGAAGTCGTATTGATTAATATCCCTTCATATTGAACTCAGGAAAATGAAAAACAATTAGTAACATGACAGTATGTGAACTCGGACATTGGTCATTCAGAAAACGTCTACCATTGATCCTTGGAGTCACTGTATAAAGCTTCAATTTACAGAGCTGTAAATGATCAGGTTCAGAAAGCACAAAGCAACCAATTATCAAAAATGTGCTGACAAAAGAAAATAACTTCAAGTCTCCAAGAAAAGGTTGACTCTAATGGGCTGTGTTTTATCCTGTCCATCTTCATTTACTGTCTGTCATAACATGCTTTTTGCAGTAGTTATATGAAGCTGAATCTTGTTCCAGCCATCTATCATGAGGCGCACTCCCTTGTATACTGTATCTGCACTTACCCAATACTCACATCAGGATAATGTGCACATGAAGGCAAGTCACATGGATATATGGAAACACCCATAAACATACATGATACTTTAGGCATTTATTGGAAAGCAATTTGTTTTATGAATAATTCAGAGTTAGAGTTAAACAAATTACCGTATATACTCACGTATAAGTTGGGTCTTGAAATCCGAAAAATCAATCATAAAATCAGACCCCAACTTATACGCCCATTCAAAAATGTGACACTTAATTTTATTTTTTTACATCTTCTTGCCTCCTCCTATCTCGCATCAGTTTTTCAGACACATTGAATTTTGTTGCAGCAGCGCAGTTACCAATTTCTTTCGCTACTTCAATGACGTTTAATTTAAAACCATCCATCCATTTTCCAACCCGCTGAATCTGAACACAGGGTCACGGGGGTCTGCTGGAGCCAATCCCAGCCAACACAGGGCACAAGGCAGGAATCCAATCCCAGGCAGGGTGCCAACCCACCGCAGGACACACACAAACACACACTAGGGCCAATTTAGAATCGCCAGTCCACCTAACCTGCTTGTCTTTGGACTGTGGGAGGAAACCGGAGCGCCCGGAGGAAACCAACGCAGACACGGGGAGAACATGCAAACTCCACGCAGGGAGGACCCGGGAAGCGAACTCGGGTCTCCTAACTGCAAGGCAGCAGCTCTACCATTGTGCCACCGTGCCGTTAATTTAAAACCAGCTTCATATTTTCTTCTGATCGAACACTCCATCGTAGATAAGGGATGCTCTTACGATAAAAGTGAATGAGGGTGCGAGATACAAAAAACACAAATTAGTGTAAATGTTGCTTCGGAATAGTTTGGGTATTACCATGTGGTTATGTAGGCACAACAGAGAGAGAGATAGAGAGAGGTTAGGAGCACATGCCTACATACATACAGCGCATTGCGCACCCACATACAGAAAAAAGGCTGGGTGCTCTGTGATTACTCTCTCTGGTGGGTGGTAACATACCACAATCTCTTGGACCAATAGCGTGAGTTTTCCGCATTCAACTTATATGATCAACATTATAAAATACCAGAAATTATACAGTAAAATCAAGTCCCGACTTATCTGCAGGAGAACTTATCTGTGAGTATATACATTAGGTGGCAAGATGGTGAATGAATTCAACATTCACGTAGAGTATTATGTGTGTTAGGGTCATTAGTGACTCTTAATTGATTGTGTGATTGTGCAAGTGTGTCCAGGGATGGTTTCTCACTTGTGCCCAAAGCTACTAAGATAGACACCAGCATCTAATAATTCCATAAAGGATTGTGAAAATCGATAGAAAGCTAGACATTATACTGAATGGTGACACTATATTATAATATAGACATTATAAGGCTATATAAGGATATAAGACTAAATACATTATTTGTTCCTTCATTTCCAACACTTGAGGAAACTACAGGACTTCATGGGGTCAATATTGTAACAAATGACAATGAAATTTTTACTTGCATGTGCTAAGCAATATGCAACACGTCTCCACTCTCTGGCTCCATGATCTGTAAGTATTACTGCCTTACTTTGAAACGTCTGCCTTTGTTATCTGAAATAGGTATTACAATTATATCTTGTGTGGCCACTGGGGGCACACCAGCACCCTAAACCCGACACAGACAGACACCAGGAACAAGTCAAGGCTTTATTTTCAAGGGGGAAATTCCTTCCCTTCGTTCCCCTTCCAGCAAGCGCAGTACAATAAGCACAGCACTTTCTTTTCTTTTCTTCTCTCTTTCTCTCCTATTCTGGCAAACTTCATCCTCCTCCTCCTCCTCCTTTTATGGTGCACCTGGGGGTACTCCAGGTGGCTCGTTAGCAAAGTCTGGAATCACTCCCAGGTGTGGTAAAAGCCCAAAGTAGGGCTCTGCAGCCTCCCTTGGTGGCTCCCACAGAAACCAACAGGGCTGTGCCAGACTCCAACTCCCATGGAGCCCTGTGGGGATTCAAGATGCCGCTGCATCCTTGGGGGCGCTGCCATCTAGTGCTTTGGGGTATGCAGTGCCCTGTGTACATCCATTATGATGGCCTCCCGCCTGGAAAGGACCCCAATTGTCTGTCACACTTTTCAGTATTAGTTTCTAGAGATGAATGCATCTACTGTTGGACTAACAATTTTAACTATAAATAGGTTTGAAATATTAGACCACATGTTCTTAAGCAAATTTTCTATTAGTGAAGTAATAGATTCTCATGTAGCATGTCTTAAAGGTGCAGATGAGAAAAGCAAGGAGACTATTTTAGTAAATGTCAAAAACTGTCCTTGAGCTTTACAGATGGACATCATAAAGTCAAGATGTGCAAGAAAGTGCAGCTGTTTAAATGCTAAAGGCACGTCAGTAGGAATGATAGTTATCTGCATTATGAATACTGTACGTGACCTTAGCCCTTGCGCTGCTTGTGAATTCGTTTGCTTCAGCAGAATGAAACAGTACACCATTAATCTGTATAATCCTAAACATAGCATAAGGTAGCATTCTCCAACGCACCAATCCAACTCAGGATTTCAGGGATGGGGTGGGCTGGGTTAGGGTCTGTCTCCATATAATCTTGACACATCTCAATTCCTCAGACCACTAGTTCTGAGGGAGTTAAAAAATTCAACAGGATAACAAACTTCTTTAAAATCGACAACCATAATCGGCCACTCTGCACAATACACATTTTTCAGGGAGGTGGTTTCCAGAATTGAAGATTGTCATACTTCCGTTAATGTTTGTAGGTGCAAAAATGAAACATTAATGGAGCCACTGGTTACTGATATTTGGTGTGCTTTGAAGTAAACACTTGTTTTTAATGTTTAAATTGACGTTAAAAGATTACAGTAGATGTCTGGAGTGTCGATGAGTCTACCAATCAGGAATAAGGAGACGTTTACATTACCAATACTAAGCAGTTGCTCAGTAAAATTAAAAGAAGACACATACATGTTAATTCTAGGTCAGTTTGTGAAAACATATCTCGAGAGGTTAAAAGGTTGAATCAAGCTTTCCTTTTGACAGCTACTTCTCTTTTTTGGATCTCTGGCTGGATTTGGCAAAAACATAACTGATAAAAAAAAAAAAAAACGCAGCAGCTCATTTATGAAATCAAACTTGAAAAAAATGCACCCACTCACCTCAATTCTATCCTTTATTTGGATCGTATCTTGGTTGTTTTAAGTATTTTAAAATATAACATCACCTTCCATGCCAATAAAGACCTCTACATCATCAAAAATTACAGGATGAAACCGCGACCAGAAACTTTACCGAGGTCACTTGATCCTTTGGTGTGAGTCAGCAAGTCAATCAACCTCCAACTGAAAAAAAATACAGTACTGCATATAGAAATGCTAGTGAAAAGCACCAGGGGACAGTGTTCACTCTAAAACAGCCTGCACCAAAGTGTTTTTTGCTTAATTCACGTTTCAAACAAAATACTGAAACATTTATTTTTTTTTTTTTTGCAAAAAAAAAAAAAAAAAATAAAAAAAAAAAAAAAAAAAAAAAATCGCACTACACAGAGAATGTGATGCTTGTATATAAAAAAAATAATTTCAGTGCATTTAAATGTATACATAATATATTGTGTAAGTGCTTCTGAATAGACTGAACAATAAAACGTTCTGTTAAAAAGTGAAATATATTCACAAACACCTGAAAGCAAGAATTGAATGGAAAGCTCTTCTACGTAAATGAACCACTACCAGCCGCCACTTGAGTCACATTTTCAGTAGAATGCTGCGTGCTAACACCGTGCCCTAAATCGAATTGGAGCAATTGACTTCTAACTAAAGGAAAGCTCATTAAGTGAAACAATGAGACCTTTAAATGCATCAAGCAATCCGTTAACAAAACCTGATCCTTTGGGATTCAGTGAAGTTCACTGACAGATGACACAAGAAGTCAGTCTCCTTGTGTATTCTCTCGCCGCTCTCTGCCTCTCTCTTTCCCAGCCAGTTTCTTTGTGCAAAAAAGTTTAATAATCTTAATGAAGTTTTTCCACAGAAACAAAAAAACTCCATGGAAAAATGCTACCCTTCTCTTGAGTAAATGGATGCCGGGTCTACCTGCTTATAGTGGAAAGCCAAAGTCCTGGCTAAATTGCCCACCCCAGCCTAGTCATTCTATTCCCCTAATACCGTCTCTAATTTACTAACTAACTATCTTTCACCCCTTCACCACCTCACAGCTAATGTGTGGTGAACGTACTGGTGCAAAGTGAGTGCCATTGCATCATCTGGGTGAATGCTGCACATTAGTGGGGGTTGAAGTGACTCCAACTCACTATGCAAAGCAGTTTGACCAGTGAGAAAAGCGCAATATAAATATAAAGAATTATTATTAAAGCTCAAACCGAGAGAAATTTCCAGATATACCAAGCATAAAGACCCCAAGAAAAACAGAAAAAGAATCCAACCCTAACACTCAAGTGCTCAAGCTCAAGTGCCTGCCTTAAGGTCAAGAATATCAGAAGTACATAAAGTCAAGTTTGAGAACAACTATATAATCTTGATCCAAGAAAGTTAAGCAGCATACGAACACAGTGTGTGTGTCAGGACAGGGTTGTCCCTAGTGCTTAATATGTGCCATTAAAAGGATGTGGCTGTAGGTATATCTGCCTGAAATGCAAATCCTGTGGACTCATCATGACAGGATGTGGAGCTAAATAATGCAAAAAGACCCTGGAGAAGGCTGCTGCTTCTCTGAATTAACAGGAGGAACTGAAGTGTGATGGGAATTGACTGTGAATGTTCCAAAGGTTTAACTGGGAGGGGACTTTAGACACACTTGCAGGGCTTATCGTATATCTCAGCTAGCATGGAAACATAAAGGAATTACCCAGGAAGTGCTGGAGATTATGAGGAAAGAAAAGTCCAGTCTGATCTACTCCGCTTACCACCAACAAAAACTTCAACAGAGCAGGTGGATGGTGAGTGAGTAATAATGGAAGGAATAACATCATGGAATGGAACAAGGAGGAAAAAAAAGCAGTTTTGTGGTGAACAACCCCAAGCAACAGTGTCTGTCATTTAATTAGCTGATTAGCCATTACTTTCATCCAAACTACTATGTGAATTTCCCCTTGGGATTAATAAAGTATCTATCTATCTATCTATTCACATATTTCTTTAGTTTAAATATAAGTTAAAAGACTTTCTCAAAATCATACGGTGTGGGCTAATTCTGCAGATCTTCAAAAGCACATTGTGGGTAACATGTGACTTGCATCTATAAAGCTCAAGCACACCTAGAAAAGTATTGAGGAAAAAAAAATAAAGTCTAGTAATCTTTTAAGAGCAGCAGTTCAAGTAACTGACGCTAGGATGCTTCTGTAATGAAACTCGTAAAACAAGCAGGCACATTTCTACAAGGAGCTGTGGAAACATTCATTAAATAAGAAAGAAAACAGCTTCTCACCCTGAGCGCACGTCAGAGAGAAATGTTACACAGCAGCAGCTCAGTAGGGGGTATAATTGCACTGCCAGGCAAGCTTATCTGCTTTTTTAATTGTGAAATAATTTGAATTACATGTTAAATTAACTTATACATCTTCCACTCTTTAAAGCCAATATCTGTCTTACCAAGAAGCTGGAGAGAAAAACTTGCATGAAAGTGTAGGATAAAAAAAAAAAAAAATGTGTAAGCATTCCTTGTCACATTTCCAGTCTGCCTACAGCCATGGGGCTGAGATATAAATCCCAGTTCAATTCAATTTATGGTTATATAGCGTTCTCTGAGGCTAAAATAAAAAAAAAACAACAAATTGTGAAGAGTCTGCCGTTGTTTCATCTGGAAAAGACAGAAAATGCAGCCATTGAGCTCTGCTCTGTGGGGAGCATGGAGGCACAGGACAGGCTTGTCACTTTTCATTTGGGTTGTTTAAAAAAGCAAGAGTGGCAACGATCCCCAAAAGTATATTTCAATATAGTTTAAAATAAATTTAAAAAAAATCCAGCCATCAATCTTCATTTTCTGAACTTGCAATACTAAAAGAACACACAGATGTATTAGCTTTAAGCTACATACCTTGTTGAATGACATCAGCTATAATAATGCACCGTATTTAAAAGTGGCAAACCAGACTACAAATTCTGTCCCCACCACTGGCTCATTGAATGCTGCCCTCCACTTGCCAGTATATATAGGAAATGAAGAGACAGTTCTAGTATACACTAAAGTATTCTGAATAATTTTCACTATGATGAAGTCACTTGCATAAAATATCAAGCTCACAAACTGACTCACCATGGGAACCCGAATTAAATAATTTCACCCGTCAATGCTACAAGTTTACAAAGATGGTGTTGAACGTGCGACTATAGTATGAACCTTACAGGGTGTGTTTTAAGAGGACATTCAGGTTACTAGCTTAGTCTCGCTGAAGCCAGACATATCATACATCTGGAGACAACCATGACGGACACATTTCTAAACCAATCCAACGTCACATGAAGGCGGAGCTCAAAGAAGGGGCGGTGATTATGAACTACAAAGATCAGAAGTGGTCTCATTAACCTGGTCTGACAAAGAGCAACTTCTATTGACAAGGAACAGTTGAAAAGTCTCTGAAAAAGCCTTATTAGACATATAAAAGTGTGTTGTGTTGTGTGCAGAGAGCACATTGCATGTGTTCAAAATAAACATAACCTGATGTAAGAGGAAAAAAAAATTTTAGCAACATCAGATATAGAGAAAAGACAAGCAAAATGACACCTTTTATTGGTGAACTAAAAAGATTACAATATTGTAATCTCTTTAGTTAGCCAATAAAAGGTGTCATTTTGCTTGGCTTTTCTCTACATTCATAATGGCTAACACGGTACAACACTCTAGTATTGTAGCATCAGATTATATGCTTGCATTGAAAGACATCAATGGACTATTGGCAAAAGTAAAATATAAATAATAAAAATAAAACAAAATAAAGAATAAATAAAAAATAAAATAAAAAAAAATTGTTTGTCGCAGGTGCTGTGTGTGCTTTCATGTTGTTCACTTACAGTATGATGATAGTGTAGAAGTTCATATAAGGATAAAGAATTGAAAAGTATCACCGTGGTGCCACATCTAAAGATATAGGATAGCATACTGTTAACCAGGAGACATTGTCTACAACACATTCCCTTTTCTTTTCTTGCAGAAGCAAATGTACAGAAATGAGGTTCTTACTTCAGTGGCTCGTCAAAGCGTATTGTTGCTGCACAATGGAACACTATATTGATGCAGGAAGTCAGCATCTCTACATCCTTTGGACTGATGGCTAGGTTGGGCTGGGTAAGCTCACTACTGACAGGTATGATCTTCTTGTGGAAATCAGGATGGTCCTCTCTCACACGATCAAAGAGCTGCAGGGGGAAACAAAAATAAAGAATTAAACCAGACCAAACCAAATAAAGAGTTGCAGTTCATCTGCAGAGAATTTTGTCACAAAAAAATGGAATAATCATCTCTTAATTTGCACACTTATAGTATTTCACTGAACAATATTTTTGACACTGAACTTGCAATTCCTGTGTAAAAAGTTAGTAAAACATGACACTGGAAGCAGTAAAATGTCAGTATTTAAAGTGAAAAAAGGGACCTTTCAATTAGCATCTAAGAAAAGGAGTGGAACTCAACTCTAGTTCTGTATATGCTAAGCATTCCAATCTTCCATCATTCATATGTATCTTGTTTTAAGATTTCTAAAATGTATATTGGAAAGACATAAACTGTAAGACCTGCATCACTAGGCCATATGTTCTGGGAAGGCACTAAATTAAAGTCATTTTGGACAAAAATCCGTACTTACTTCTATGTCACAATAACTCCAAATACATTAACCACAATATTTGGTGTAGCCCTAGATAGCAATGAAGTGCGTAGGGAGAAATCGATTGTAATAGGCTACCAGTACACTACCACATTACTAACATGTGTGCTTCTCATACTTAACTGGAAGAATCCCAACCACACCCTCTATAACTCAGTGAGCAAGTGACGTTCTCTATTATCTCAAATTAATGAAAATCAAATTCTCTCTAAAAGGATATGCCCAAATATTTTTAAAACATTGAAAAAAATATAATTTTAGAATAAGCATGCTATGCCTGTATTGACTCTCTTATGTTATTAATTATTCTACTATATTTAAAAGTTAGATAAGATTCTTCTGCTTTTGTATCTCTTTTTTTTTATCATGGGAGGGAGTTTCTTTCTTTCCCTTGTGTTGCTATCTTCCTCTTGTTTTGTCAGGATTGTCTTTAAAGCAAATCATTGTGTTGAGTTCTAATTCATTTGATAGGGTAGTATGCTGTTGCAATGCTCTGCTTTTCAAAAATAAAACAAAAATTTAAATTATTTATTTATTTATTTTTTTTACAAATCCTCAACTGCAGTGGGCTGGTATCCTGCCCAAGATTTGTTCCTGCCTTGCGCCCTGTGCTTGCTGGGATTGGCTCCAGCAGACCCTGTGACCCTGTGTTAGGTTATAGCGGGTAGGAAAATGACTGACTAACTAACTGACTGACAGATCCTCAAAGTTTGGTATGAATTTCTCCGAAAACAAAAAAAAAAATCATTTCTTTTCATAATTCACACAGCCCAATACAAGTATGCAGGGATTTAGAAACACCAATTTTCTCTGGAACATCGGGTTATTTGACTGAAATTATGAGTATGCATTGTCAACACATTGCATTTACTGTATTTCCATACTTGGTTAGCTTATATACAAACCCATCTTCAAACCAGACGCTGTAAGGTTTATAATAGAACAAGAGGAAAAATGCTTGCCTGAAATCATACCAAGATAAAACTGCCTAACTTCCATTTCAAGTGGTGTATAAGAGACCAAATGAGACAGAGAGCAATGCACAAAAGTCAGAACCTTGTGAGCACCCCTCACCTCCATAAAGACATCATTTACAGTGCTTTGGCATAAAACTCTCCTACTGAATTCACTGCTGCTTACAGTTGTCTGGAATCAGGTGGCACAAAAACAAAGTTGTAACTGGAGGAGAGCCAAGCCTTGGCTGTGAATCTCACCAAGGAAAAGCTAATAGATGCTCTACACAGTGATTCAACAGACTCTTTTCAACCGTTTATCACTGAAAAGCTGGTACTGGGCCTTACACTAACTGCTCCAAATGTCATATGAAAAAAATAAGAACAAAGTGTAGGATAAACAGTAAGTAAGTGATAAGGAAACACAGCCCTTCAGGAACATTCAATGAAGAACATATCTAGCACATTCAAGAAAGATCAGGAAAAAGCTTCCACAGATCTGCCCCTTTTAAACACCATTTGCTGCAACATCACATGCCAGCATGGTCATGCCAAGCATAGGCAGAGAACCTCCATGGGAATGCTCAACAAGCACACACCATCCTCACAGAAAGTGTGGTGATGCTACATCAGATAGGAAAGGCATGTGGTGGCAGTGTAACTTGAGCAGAAAAACAAAACAAATAAGTAAAGCACCCGAAAAATGCTGCCAGCTGTGAAACCTCGGGGAGTGCATATCTGGTGGGAATGTTGAATAACTCAGCAAGTATATACGCCATGACACTGGCTGCCATGTGTGTTCTTTTACTGTTCATCAAGGTCTACATGCACACTCATAAAATAGACATTCAATAAGCCAAAATAATCTGCATTTTCATACAGAACCGACTACTTGTCGACAATATATCTTATTTTATTCAAGGCAACCTAAAAAAAATGAGGCTGTGTACTGAGAGTTTAAGGCAAGACAGTGCAACATTACCAGACAAGTAAGAGGTACAGTTTTTGAAAGCGTTTGTAATGTGCAGTGCTGTACACCACTTACTAAATCACACAGTAATACGGCACTGTGGTATAGCGGGTCCACAGCTCAGATCAAAGGCCACTTTTAAAATAAATAATCGGCACCCTTGTGGCTTAGAAAGGGGGCATGGTAGTGCAGCCGGAGCGGTTCCCGGGTGATTCGTGATGCAGACGGTCCTCGCTTAAGTGCATAGGTGAGGAGTTGTCCGCATCCGTAATTGTTGCTCGGAGCTGCTAATTGCCACACCTGATCCACGTCCCCGTAATAAATAGAAGCGCGAGGCGGAAGGAAAGGGGGGTGAGAAAAGAATGGGAAGAGAGGTTAATGGAGAAACAGATGTCAGGAAGGAGAAAGCCGGTGCGGGAGAGTGAGAGTGAGTGATGGCTCATAAAGGTTTAATGCAGCTGGTAGGAGAGAGCCCTGAAGGAGTGTTTGGCCAGTTCTCAGAGGGGGCAGATTGAAGTGGTCGCTCCAGCTGAGCAATTTTGAGGAGCTGGAGTGACCGGCAGAGGGGTCGACTGGCCGTTGAAGGAAGCGGAGTCGAGGAGGCTTTGAGCGTGTTGAGCCCCAGTGTGACCGCTCTGGACACTGGGAAAGGAACCCAAGTCTCGGTCCGGCTGGAGCCTGACGTAGCTGGGGATTGGAGGGATACCAGACCAGAATTGAAGGGAGCTACATTTTGCTGGTAGGGTGACTAACCTATTGTGGGGCCTTTAGGGGAGAAGCAGGGGAGCTGCCAGTAGCAGAAAGCACCTGGCTTTAGTTTTTAAGAAAAGACTGCTTCCAGCCATTGTTTTAACCTCGTTTTAAAAGGATTTTTTCTATTGTGTTTTTAACCTCCACAGATGAAACTGTTTTATTGGATTATTTATTTAATGACTTATTTAAAGCACAGCACTATTTATTTCGACACTTTGCTTTTGATTTTGTTTTAATAAAAGCACTTTGCACTTTTGGCACCATCCCCTTGCTTCATGGTTGATGTCTTCACTGCCTAGCTCATTGGTGACATTACCGACGGTGCTGGGTTTGAGGGCTCCCAGAAGTAAGATGGGAGCATGGAGCAGAACCCGCATCGTCACAGTCACATTATTATACTAAATCATATCTGAAAGCTCCATCTTACATTTGAATAAAAATCAAATTTGAGAGAAACAAACACATACTTAGAAATACTTCACTGCTGAATGCACCCACCATTACTACTACAGGGAGCTGTCGGCTCCTTGACGTCTACCTGCTGGCTTGCCTTGTGCATGCAGAAGATGGCAGCACAGGTGACATCTTGGCAGGGTGTGATTTCTGTGTGGCACACCAGTAGTGCAATGAATGAACTACTGGGATTCAACTAACATGGTGTGATAAATGTGTCTGGAGGAAAAAAAAAAAAAAAAGAAAAAAAAAAATCAGAGGTCAGGGATTTGCCAGCACCTCATAATGAACTGTTTAGAGGGGATTTGCTAGATTACTACCTGTTTCTTGCTTTTGTTCAGTTTCTTTTTTCTTCTTAATGATGTCTTGTCCCACACGCAAGCTGTGTTTGGCTCAAGGCAATCTGCACAAGTGCTTACGCTTTGTTTGAAGCTGTCAGTTACCAGACTACAAAAATAAAACAAACAGGCAACGATTTTACTCACCCAGAGGTCATGTGTGTAAGTGAGCTGGAAGTAACAGAATACTATCACATCAGGACTCTCTCTGACCCAATATTCAGCTCATTCTCATGTCATTAGTTTGAAATGTAATAAAACTTACTTTCACAAAAAAAAAGAGATTTGTAAAGAAGGAAGAGAGTTGAAGTTTAGCTAAGGATCATGGCAGCCAGGAGGAGAGAACAGGAAGTACTTGAGATAATGGAAGGCTTTATGTCAAAGAACACAAGAGCAGCAGCCAACAACATGTGAAGGGTGACTACATTATTGATCCAGGAATGTACAGGTCAATACCAGACATCCTAGGCTTGAAACATTCATTCTGAGTGTATGTCAGTTGTGGTCATCCAAAGAAACGGAAACAAAAAACACAAAGCTATATAATTAAATACTTCACTGTATGGATTATGTGGGCAGGAATGTCCTGTCTATGAAGACACATATAATTAAATAACTTGCTAATCCTTTTTCTGGACCGGTGTTGTGGCAACCTGATACATATGGGAGCAGGGAGTGATTTCCTGCAGATTATGGATCACTTGTGGGAGTCATAGATGGGAGACTACAGAGAGATGGGGCGATATCAGCAATACCCCCTTATTATTTCATCTTGTCTACTCATGTTACACATTATGATGGTATAAATGGTGCTGTACAACTGTAAAATCGATAAAGACGGACTGGGAACCTTTTTTATGCAATTTCTTCGTAAGAGTTTGCTATCACCAATACCTAATTTAGTCCACTTGCCAGCCATCAAAGTCAAATGTTTTATTTGGTTTTTTGAATCAACTGAGTAATCTTTGAGCACATTATCTCACAAAAATTGAAGGTGAATACAAGGTGGTAACCAGTGCATACGTAAAGCAGAAATAAATAAAGCCTGGCCTCATCTCTTATATATATTCTTCTTCTGGTTCGTCCTGCTTCCGCTTCAAAACCAGTCCTGCCCACACGGCATTTCTCGATTCCTATTCGTCCTCTTCCAAACCCTTCCCCACGCTGCCTGCAGCTCCTCTTCCAAACCGATCCCGTCCACACACCGCCGACACAGCATTTCTCAATTCCTATTTGTCCTCTTCCAAACCCTTCCCCACGCTGCCTACGGCTCCTCTTCCAAACCGGTCCCGCCCACACACAGCCGACACGGCATTTCTCGATTCCTATTCGTCCTCTTCCAAACCCTTCCCCACGCTGCCTGTGGCTCCTCTTCAAAACCAGTCCCACCCACACGCAGCCGACACGGCATTTCTCGATTCCTATTCGTCCTCTTCCAAACCCTTCCCCACACTGCCTGTGGCTCCTCTTCAAAATTGGTCCCGCCCACATGCAGCTGACACAGCATTTCTCGATTCCTATTTGTCCTCTTCCAAACAATTCCCCACACTGCCTGCAGCTCCTCTTCAAAAACGGTCCCGCCGACACGCAGCCGACACGGCATTTCTCGATTCCTATTTGTCCTCTTCCAAACCCTTCCCCAAGCTGCCTGCATCCTCCCATACACCTTGCTATTTTCGTTATACTGCGATGGTTGTTTCCTAAGCCTTTGTTATAAAATGAATGACAGTTATCTTCTCTGTCGGTTTTTGTACAACGTCATCTCTATTCCGGGATCCGGCAACTGTCGTCTCCAGCAAAACACCTGTACTTCACAGGGAGCCAGTCAAGTTGAGAGAGAGTAGGTGTAATATGTTCAGTGGATTTAGAACAGCAGGTTTTTATCCTGGCAGCAGAATTTTGAATAAGTTATAAGCAATGGATAAGTTTTTGTGGGATGCCAGTTAGAATTGCATTACAGTACGTGAGGTGACTCTGGCATTAACCAATACTTCACTACTGTGTTGTGTAAGAACAGGACGAAGTCTAGAAATGTTTCGGATATGTAAGAAGGCAGTCCGAGAAATGTTACTTGTATGGGAGGAATTATTTAATAATAATAATTATTAAATAATTGCCATTAATAGTGTATAAATGGATATAAATAATTGCATGTAAATGATTCTGCAAAATCTGTTGTATGTAAACAATACTGTTTTAAACGTTATTGTTTTTTTCATCAGAAAACCTAGTTTCCACATCTACCTGTATTAGTTTAAATGGCACTTTTGCCACTCGCAATAGGGTCGACGCGCTGACGTATCGTGTTGACTGGGCAACTCAGTGAATGCGGCGTCTATCTATATATGTCTATGCTCTCGACCATTGGCATTGGTTTTGCTCCTTGCTATTGGTTTCGCTCCCTGCTATTTTCATTATACTGCAACGGTTGTTTCTTAAGCCTTTGTTATAAAATGAACAACAGTATCTTCTCTGTCGACGGATTTTTGTACAACGTCATCTCTATTCCAGGACCCGGCAACTGCCTGTTCCTATCAGTAGGTTATTTCTTGACACAAATCGTCTCCATCAAAACACCTATTCACAACTGCGTCTTTCAAGAAGTATTTCTTTCTTCTTTATTTCTGAATTCCTTTCTCACCGTTTCCGTTCCTATTCTTACACCGCCGTATGCTATGGCAGGCGTCGGCTAGTAAACAATAATTTGCTAATATATAACTTGTGACAGATAGATAGATAAGAAAGGCACTATATAATGGACGTTCTTCGTTTAGATCCATCTATCTATTTCCATTTTATAGTGTCTTTCATTTCTTTCTTTCTGTTGTCACACATGTGCAATTAGGAGACAGTTTATGGGCCCGAATAAATGTGACTATCCTCCAGACCAGGGCTTGGCACTGTCAGATGACACTTTCTTTCTTTCCTCCTCTGCAGACCATCAGAAGAAGTCCTGCCTGACGCTCAGGACTCACTTCTGGTCATAGCACTTCTGACATCACTTCGTGCCAAGAACATATATAAATGCCATTTTGTTAAACTTGCTTCAGCTCTCTATTGAGCTTGGTCTGAAAAGACATGTTTGACTTCTTTTTCATTAATTTGCTACCCCAGACCCTTTTTGTGGTCTGTGAGATTTCTTTACACTATATAACTATCGTCCATCCCCCCCAACACCAAGGTTTTAAAATATTATCAATTCTAGTCTTTGATCAGTATGTATCATTTATAATTCACACCCATATAAACATAGAATGCTTTTGAAATATTTGGGATTGTTTTGAAAAAACAGGATTATTTTTGAACCTTCACTACTGACACTTTAATGACAATAAGTTAACTGAGTAATATGAATGAAAAATGATAACATACAATGTTAAACACAGCATGCAATTCATAACTGGTCAAAATATAACTTTGTGCTTAGCAAAAAATTGTGGATGGCCCAAAATATGATATTTGAAAAGCGCTAAAATAAAATTGAAAATTGCTTAAAAAGTATAATTGTGAATGGAACAAAATTCATAAATGGGTAAAAATTTATCTGAGCCAAAATAATGTTTCTGAATACAGCAGAAATGTGTAATTATTCAAAACATATAATTTGATACTGAGCAAAAAATACAAGTAGATCACAACAAAAGAATCTTTAATGTCATTGTTGACTAAATGATTAGAATATAGCAAAAAATATAACAAGCATAATATAATGTATTCTATTAAGTAAAATGTAAGAGAAACCAATAAATACCATTATCATTCTGAATGCAAAAATATTTTGAAAAAGTCACAGTGCAATGAAAAAAAACACAACATGAGCAAAAATACGATTGTGAATTCCGCCAAAAAATAAGATCCTAGCTACAATTTAAAGTGAAACAATACAAAAATAGGATTGTGAAAGCAAAAAATAATTTTCATTGACCAAAAAATGCAAGCCCATACTTAGACTTGGTTAAAAAAATAAAGATTGCAACAAAAATTAGGAACTGACCAAATAATATAATTTGGAATTTAGTAATAATATTTTTCAAGAAAACTTATTCAGGGTAAATGAAAAATGACAACTTGAAAAACATATGAAAATAGAAATGGGTCAAAAATATGCTACTTCTCAAATTATACCATACATAATACACCAGAAAAGACAAATAAAAGTTTAAGAAAGAAGTTCATAATTAACAAAATAATACACTTTTAGGGCAAAAGTTAAAGTGCCATAAAAAAAGACCTGCCAAATTAATTCTGTTTTGACTGGCGGCAGTGCAAAGCAGGTCAGGAAGCAACTGCTTTCTGTGTATATCTTGTAAATCAACAGCATGTCTTTTCAACTTCCTGCAAGTCAATGAAGAAGGAAAAAAAAAAAAAAAGAAAAGCATAACCAAGCAACCGCCTAAACAGAAGCAATACACACAAGCATGTGTGCGGCAGAGGAAGGAAGCTGAGAAACGCAGACAAAAGCAACAAAACGAAAGGAAGAGTAAATACGGAGACTGGTCAGTGGTGGCGAGTTTGGTCACGTTATAAGTGACATGGCACCTCATGTTGTGACAGCGTGCTGTCTGGCCTGCAGATTTGGGCCCTGAAGAACATATTGGAAGGCAAATAAGAATCTTCCTGTGTGATAAAGCCTGTGGTACCAGTTGTACCCTTCAGGTGGCAGCACTGTACACCCATTTTCTGCAGCATCTTTGAGGCTCACTTTTTGATTTCAAGTACAATTAATTAATACAATCTTATGGGAGCACATTACAAGCAGGCAAGTGCAACAAACTGCTAATAGGTAGAAACTGAACTGGTAAAAGAGACATCTAAGTATTAGGTGACCACTTTGTCATAATTTAAAATTTTTGGGTATCAAAAGGCAGACGTCTTTTGACATTTCTATCATAGGTTACAATTTCTTCATGCATTGTTTGATAACTGATCACCTTGCAACTTTTTAATGCTACCACCAATTCAAGAGGGACTTGCAAGATATTCTCACAAGGATTCTCTTTTTGGAGCAGCATAATTTGTGTGCAACATTTCGGAGAGCAGTTTTGAAATACTATCATACCGAGATGCTTCATGTATTAACTTAATGACATCATCTGCTAAGGCTGCATGACACACTTGTAAATCAAACGAATAAATATAAATAACTCCAGCCACTTGCAGGGCAATTTCTGGAAATGCTATCAAGTCAACATTATAGGCAAAATACAGCACAAGGATGCTAATGCCATATATGTCATACTGCAAATGAGACAGTGAGGAGGATTCAGCATCACTGTTTATGAATATATTTTAAGAATACATGCTCATGTCCTCTCTCATGCCACAACACCAGCAGCAGCTGATGAAAGGTTCAATAGAAGAAAGTAATGATAAAAATGAAAAACTTTAAGCCATCTTTTTATAAAAATGTAGATGTTGTGCAATGAAAAACTTTGCATTATAAAAAAAAAACATTAATTCTCAAAAATGCAAAAGTTTTGAAAGTCTTATTTCTGTGAGGGTGGCTGTCCAATCAGTCCCAAGATCTGGCAGTCAAGAGAATCGCCTGATTTGTTCCCATCACTGCATGGAAAATGGCGGAAAACAAAGGCTGATGGTGTTCTTCAGGCTGCATGGGGGTTATCAAAATCACAGTATTTGATTATTAAGAAGCCATTGTCACTGTACGGCTCAGTTTGGCATCAAAGTGCCAGCTGTTTACTGCCTCCTTCTGCTATTCAGGACAATTGAGATAAATAGCAGAGCTGTGTGACCAGGAGCAAAACAATGGATCTATAGTTCAAACGTCAAAGCTTTCTTTGAAATGGACCCCAGTAGCTGTAAATGTGACAGATCATGACTGGTTTCAGCCTGGACAGTTGTTTGGAAGTCATTCAATACAACAAAATGTTGAAAAGGTATTTATAAGTAAAATAGTAATAATATTTACTGTAATTACATTTATATAACACTTTTCTGACCTACTTGAAACACTTCACATAGACATTGAGAGTTCACTTCAATCATCACACAATGATATGATGGCAGGCATCCTTGTGCCAGTAGTCTCACTATACATTAGCTATTAGGTGGTCAAGTGGTAAGAGATAGTTAGCCAATAAGAGAAAGGGGAGGATTATGGGGCCAGAATAGAGTAGCCCAAGATGGGCAATTTACCCAGGACATCGGGAAACATGCCCAGGGGTCAGGACATTGGTTTTTTTGTCTCACCCTAACCCTAAGCCTAACATCCCAGGCAGAGGCCTATTTAAATTCATAGACAGAGAAGATGGTGAGAGAGTGGTTAGGAGTATGCACTGATATAGCATGTTGACACACCCACCACATGATGAACCACGTCAGGGTCCCAAATTAGGACCCAAGAGCAGCCATGCTACCTGCACTTGCTCCATCCTGGATATGATATTAACCTTCATTGATCCCTCCAAATTGCATTAAAAATCCGGGGTTTGGTGGCAGGATTGGCACTCCAGCCATTGTAAAAAACCTCACACTGTTCCACTCCATTCGAAACTAGGGTGGTGAAACCTAGCGGTAAACACAAGAGAAACTAACATGTTGATGAAGAGTGAAATCACCTCGTCTTCGAGCAGGTGGGGGATTGGGTACAAACACAGAGAGGTATATATCCCCATTCCCAAAGTTAAACAATCCTCACCCTGCTGGCATCACCAATACATCTTCTATCAGCACCCCACGGTTTTCCTAGATTGTCTCCCATCCATGTACTGGCTGGACCCAAACATGCATAGCTTCAGGTGCATTACCTGTTCCAGAGTGCAGGTGGTATGGCTGCTAGTGTAGAACTGTATATCCACCATTCCACCTTAAGCTTGCTTTCAAAATAAAGTAGTCCTTCACGCTCACTAGGCTCCAAAATCCCAAGTTGAAAAATAGTAGAATATACACGTCCATTACATTACAGACTAAATGCTTATTTCAGATTGCTGGAATGGAACACTGTCTGAAACCATTCTTTTTTTTAGTTTTTCCTATCCCCACCCCTTTCTTAAAGTATTTCCCATTTTGTTTTATATATGCAGCCACTTACCCTAAACTGTGTCTGTCTGCAGGGCTAGAATTAACTTGCAATTGGGACTCTTAGGAGCTGTGGTTGTTAGGCATCAGGGCAACAGATACCTGAAAGGACTATAGAAGACTCTCAGCTTTTGCTGTAGTATTAACTAGCTACTGTATTTTTTGCCACCTTTTCTGTGCTCATGTTTGTTTTTTGTTTTTTTTTGTTGGTTTTGTTTAGGATTACCCAGTTTTGAATTCCAGTTTTTGTTTTTTTTATGTTGGTTTTGGAAGTTTAAATTTTCTTAACATTGTTATAAATTTCAGTATTTAGGTTTAATTGCTTATACCCCCACGATAGGGAGTCAGTACCATCTTGTCTAGTGTATCATAAAAAGATAATAAAGGTGATTGGTGTCAAGAAGGGTATCCAGTCATAAAAACATCTGCTTCAATACTTCTAAAATATAGGGGTTAACTGGCCAACCTGGTTGAGTCTAGAAAATGGTTAAATCGGCAGAGAGAGAGAGAGAGAGAATGAGAATAAATTAGTTTTTTTGTATTTTCTAATTCTTTAATTCTTTATTAGAAATAATAATTCTTTATTATTTATTGTTCTTTTTTTTTTTAAATTTTTGCTTATTTACTGCTATATTTAAGTATTTGTTTCTTGCCAATTTTTCTTATGCGATTTGTTTTGTTATTTTATTAATTGTTTTTGGTTCTACTTCCTTTTTAAAAATATATTATTTAATTACTGTATTAAAAGTATATATCTGTGACTATTTAATCATGGGAAACATCATTTTGTGGATATTCCCCTCCTTGTTCTAAGAGTGAATCATTAAACAGATTTCCACTGTATTTATTATATGTGGCAAGCATGACCTTACAATGACTCTAATAAAGTGCTTCCTGGCTTGATAGGCTTGGTGATCACAAGTTACTGTTTTACCTTATAGCTAATGTATTCTCTGCCAGAGTAACACTTATTTACTTTGAGAACTTGATCAAGGGTGGGCAAAGTCATTCCTGGAGGGCCGCAGTGTCTGCAGGTATTTGTTCCAACCGAATTGCTTAATAAGAAGCACTTATTGCTCATGTAACACTTCTGCTTCATTTTAGTTGTCTCACTCATTAAGATTTTGAACCCTTATTACTTATTTTAGTCTTAAACAGCTGTATTATTGGTTTTTAATTCCCCCTTATTAGCAATTAGATGCAAATGACTAAATAAACCAGCAGTTCTCCATTTAGCTCGTTTCCATTTACACCTATGTGTATTTATCGTGCACTATTTGGTTTAATTAAATACTTGGATGGAAAGTGAAGAGAAAAAAGAATTACTAATCTGTTTTAGACTACAAATCTTCTGGATGATATCCTTAGAAAGGAAAAACAGAAACCTAGGATATGTGAATGACCTGACATGGCAAAGTTAAAGCACTAAAAAGCCATAAAATTAAATAATTGACAAGGATTGTTTTCTAATTAAGCAACTGAGTTGGAACAAAAACCTGCAGCCACTGCAGCCCTCCAGGACTGACTTTGCCCACCCCTTGACTAGAGAATTGGGTGTACAATATACAGGTAGTGGAGTACTGCAATACTTTTTTCATTGTAATACATCGCTGATAAGCGTTGATTTTTTTGTACTACCTAAGGGAAATTTAAAATGCATTTTTTCTGTTGGTACTTCCACAACAAATGTATTGCTTTTGTTTTCCTACATATAAAGTCACTGCTAACAAAATGCATTGTTATCACATTCCCAAGGGCAAACTGCCGAGGACAACATGGTTGTAGTGATCATAACGTAAAATGCTCTGGCCCACATTTCAGTTAACTGTTTTGGCACGTTTTGAATTTTCAGTGTTAGAAGAAGAAAATGCTTCTCATGAACATCAAGTACTCTTACAAACTAGGACTGTCTAACCTCAAAGCTGCCAGGATCCCTTGAAGTTTGTTTTTCTACACTTTGGGTAAAATGTCTTCCTTTTGAACACACAGACGATTATTGTATACAAAACACTTCAGCTTAAATTGCTCATTATTTCTGACTGCAGTATTCACATGTATCCTACCTACAGAATGGCCACATTGTGCCTCTGTGACCTGCAGATCTGTTCCAAGTAGCCGCAATGCCCAATAAGCAAACAAAAAAATGTCAAAGTCATAAAACAAAGGAGGAGCTTGCAAAACTTTACAATTTACTTTGTACACAAAAGTTTAGTAAATGATTCAGTGTTATAATTCAATCTTTTTACCCATAAGGATATGATTTCAAATTTAACTTTATTCTAATAAAAGGGAATCTTGTATCATATTGTAAATTTGACGCTTAATATACTGTAGGTAGTAAATTTGCTTTATTATCATATCATGACCCAGGTGTGGAAACAAAATCAACATCTGTTGAAGTTCTCATTCCTGCTTGTCACTCTCACATCTGTACACTCTGACTCTGATAAAACTTGGCCTGCCATGGAGAACCTCCATCTTTACCAGAGAGCAATTGTTTTTAAGAAAATGCGTTCATATGACTGGATTTCCAGATTGGGCTCCACATCTGCCTCTTCTAGTGTCCAAATTATAAAGCTGCACTCTGATATGCTTACTTGTGGCATTTCCTGCTAATAGGTAAGTGGTAGAAAGTCAGACTGTCTTAGCACTCATTTTATAAAAGATTAAATACCAGATGATATACAGCAGGATAAAAGCATACATAGAAGGAGCTGACAAGTTAATAATTCTTTGGGAAATATCATTTTCATTTTTTTAGGCTGTCGGGCAAATGGGTATTCCTTGGTCCTTATGTAATTGATTATCATGATTTTATTCATCTATCAAAGTGTGCTGTCAGAAAGTCATCTAAACATAATAAAATCCATCTTTACTCTATAAAATGCCTTTTACTATGATCAACATCAGAAGGCACTTTACAGTCAGATGCATTAAATCAGCAGCACCTTTTATAGTGCATACCCCCAGAAGGCACTTGAGAAAGAATTCAAGAACTTATAAATGTATTTTTCTAGCAAGCTCTGTCTCAAATTACTTCATAAAGAAGTTATACTATACTATACTCTATTCTGTGGCAGGAATGACTTTAGGCCATTAGATGTGCAAGAAATTGTCTCTCCATTCTTCTCTGTTCGGGAAAGTCAGACTGTGTCATTCATCTGCAACAATTTGCCTCTTATGGGTGCTGTAGGTGTGTCATCTGTTGAAATGGGCAGCATACAGTGGCACCTGGTTTAATCTGTTATATGCTGTGCCATTTGAACTTGCATATGCTCTCTGATGGAGATCGTAAAATGTGCAGGGTACTCGTAGAGAAAATGGGACTTTGATGTAGGCAGTATAAATATTGCTTTGCAAGGCAATGTTTAGCCTTACAATAAAATGCAAGCATGCAAAGAAAGCAGTAAATGCAGGAATTAAAAGCAAGTATGGTTGAATAAAATACATGGACAAAATAAAACATATTTGTGAACGATGAAAGAAATAAAGGCATTATTGTAATATGATCATGAAAATGACTGCTTATACAGAATTTAAATGATAGATCAAATAATCTTGTTGCTCAGAATTGAACACGATTAGGGGGTATAGTAGGCTTCCTCCTGTGCTATGGATGCAAGATCACCCATACCACTGAGGTATTTATTCCATGTGTACTTTTCAATTTGGAAGGAGGCTGAATTATTCAGGAGTGATGAATTTAGTAAAAAAAAAAATCTTTCTACTTTGTGACTGCTGTATAAAACCAGGTGTGCTGCAACAAAGAGGCAGAGCTGAGCTTTCTTAGCAGTCCAGCCCTGACATGCAGCCAACTACTCTAATTGTCTTTTGTGGCTCTGCCAATATCACAAATGGGAAAATATATGAATCCTAAGTGCTGAGGTTAGGCAAACGATGTGCTTAACTACGTGGATCACAATATTGACTTTATTCAGCTGTGTGGTGCTCTTTACAGCAGCTTTGGCAACGCTTTACACCACTGACCTGGGTTATCAAGACTCGCTTCCAGTAGGCCCTCGTCAAAGTGGCACAGTTAGTTTTGTGAATGAGATTTCCTGTGAACCACAGCCACTGTAAAGCTCTTCTGCAGCAAGTGGGCATGTGCAGGAGTTGGCAGGCAGGCAGGCAGACAGTATACATGCCCTTTGATGGCTATCACCTGATGTACAGCTTTACTGTCAAACAGTGCTGATATTACACTGGTAAAGTGTATTATGAAGGTGTTCTATGAAAATAAATCAATACATAAAAGGTTATTTCATACAGCACCTCTTATATCAAGACTGCTTTATAAACCAACTGAGCATTTTATAGATAGTGTGTATTGAAGGTTTCTCAATTGATGGTTTATTTAATGTAATAATGCAAAACATGACACATATAAAACTAAACCTTTCTTGTTGAAACTCAGCACACCAAATCTGATCTCATTTCCTGGACTGTTTTGTCCCTGTGAGATTTATACTGATTAGGGCAGGCTTGACTTCCACCAACTCCACTAACAGTTGCCCAGGCCACCTGAGATGAACACTGCAGCAGTATTTTACAGCAAAGAGATAGGAAGTATCTCCCTGTTAGGTTTCACTGCTAGCTGAGCATATGTTGTGGGAATTTGGAAATTTTTGTTATTCATTTTGCTGTATTTCTAAGTGTTTGTCCGGAAATCCTATATTGCTCCACAGATGGACTCTACATATGACATGATGGAAATGGCTACATGGTCAAGTGTATGTGTTAAGCAGTCATCTGGGTTCAATCTCCCACTATAAAAGCAAGCCTATACTATGGTAACATTTTTAGGAAAACAAACATGTTTTTGTCTTGGCATCATTTTGTTGTCCAATTTTGTTTTGGTTGTTCTTTTTATGTTTGGTTCTTTATTAGCGCTGTGTTTTTATATAGGCAGATTCTCATGCTTACCATACAAAGTAAGTAAGTAAGTAATTCAGTCCTTCCAGACTTATTATCTTGGGACTTCTAATTTATAGCTCTCTTTTTAATTAGCACTATGACCTGTCAGAGCTTAATATGCTATGCGCGGTTTTGACACTACTACATTCTTTAGCAACTCAGTGGGACTTCCTGTAGATACAAGTATTTCTGTTACTGTTATGGGCTTGTGACATATCTGAAAGACACCCGCAGTCTGGCAGTGAATGAAAAGGCAACACATTTTAAATGACTTAACATACAATTGGGATAGTCAGGGTTTTATTCTGGCTCAGGATTCTTTTTGTTTTTTTATCTTTTTGTTAACTTTTGAATATTATTTTGCAAATTATGTTATTATGTTTTGATTTTGTATTTCAAATATTGTTTTGTTTGCAATATTGTTTTATTAATTCTTCATTGTCTTAGGTTTACTCTATTGTATATACAGTAATCTCTCGCTATATCGCGCTTCGACTTTCGCGGCTTTACTCTATCGCGGATTTTAATATGAAAGCATAACTGAATATATAACGCAGATTTTTCGCTGCTTCGCGGGTTCTGCGGACAATGTGTCTTTTTACTTCCTGTATATGCTTCCTCAGTTGGTTTGCCCAGTTGATTTCATACAAGGGACGCTATTGGCGGATGGCTGAGAAGCTAACCAATCAGAGCACGCAGTTAAGTTCTCCTGACTGAGAAGCTAACCAATCAGAGCACGCAGTTGAGCTCCTGCGTGCTGAATGCAGTGTTAACCAGGAAGTCTCGTCTCGCTAATTCAGCATCAACGTGTTTCGCTGTGTAAAGAGTTGTGCTCTTTAGTGTTTATCTTTGTGCATAGTCAAGCCCTTCATGATGGCTCCAAAACAATCTGCTACTGCTTCAGGTGCCGTGCCCAAGCGCAAGAAGAAGATGTTAACGATTGCCGAAAAGGTAAACGTTTTGGATTTGTTGAAGGCTACGATTCTTTTTATTTAAAAAGTAGGACAGGAATATAAGATCTACGGCTGCAGCGTCCTTTTAACCAGGGTGCAAAACGAGTTGTAAGTGGATGTAATAAGGCAGTAGTCTGGATGGAATCTGCTTTAGGGATTTGGATTGAAGACTGCCAGAAGAAGAACAACGGCAGTGCTACACAATCGCCTGAAGTGGCTCCTTTACAAGGGCTGTAACGCTCTCCTTTGTTGTGCAGTAAAATTAAACTCATTGTTATCGGACAAGTCATCGTGTCATTGTTGGTGAGTAACCATAATTAATTTTCTTCTTACAGTGCTTAGTACATGTACGTACGTTTAGTGTCACTGTACACACATTTACTGTATACTATTTTTCTTGCATTGTACGTATTTATTGCTGGTGACCTGTCTATCGTAATGGCTGTAACATATGTGATATCGGAGACACTCAATATCTTTAAAATAATATTTAGGTTTTACTGTATATAAAGAGTGTGTTTATATACATAATTTCAATGAATCTTACCTAATATCTAAGAGAATACAAAGGGATTATGCTGTATAACTGTGCAGGGAATATTTATAAACAGTGCGGGAGAGTTTATAAGGACTTAAAATATATAAAAATAACCATACAAACATATGGTTTCTACTTCGCAGATTTTCACCTATCACGGGGGGGTCTGGAACGCAACCCCCGCGATCGAGGAGGGATTACTGTACAGTATATATAGTCACACATGTGCAATTGGGAGGCAACATGAGAGCTCATCTAGTTACAATACCACCCCAACCCCAGGTTTGGCGCTGTTATCTAATACTTCTCATCATTTTTTTTCCTACAGACCAGATGACTGCCAGTCCCAGTGATGTCACTTCCAGATTAATCTCTCTTGGCTCTGTCTCTTGTAATATATATATCTTATATATAAACATCTATGGGTGGAAGTGTGTGTGTCTTTCTATCCGGCCCGGAAGTGCGAGGCTACAGCATGAAGCTCAAAGAACGCAACTCTGTGAAATCCTCCCCCCTGCTAATACACAAGTGAGGCGAGCACATTGGCAAAACGAAACATTCGAAGAGAGAGAAACTCGCTTAGCTGCTGGTAGACAATGGAGGCGAGCATGTTGGCAAAACAAAACAAAAAAGAACCTTGCTTAGCCGCAAATGCACAACCAATGGTTTCTAGGAGCTCAGGCTTTTTACAGCATGGGCTTACACAGCTAGTATATATAGTATAGAGTATATATACTTATATCCTCATATTATTTCGCTTGTGTCCGTCCATGCCAAACAATGATTGCCACAACTACTATAACCCTCCACAACAATAGTGAGGAATCTGTGTTCCTGGAAGAGTTTTGGTCTTACGCTTATCTTCAAGTCTTCAATTCTTCAATATGACCAATTATCGACTGTGGTATTCAGTGCATACTTTGTTACTGACTAAAACTGCATTATGACACTACCATTTTACACCTCCTTTTTCCTTCACTTCAACATAACCCTCTCGATAAAATGAAAAAGCACATGAAGCCTAGCTGTGGCTAACAGAAACAGTCTTGTGGGCCTACATACTTACACAAACACACAGAAGCAGAAACATCTACAGCACGCCAGACCAACCAGCACAGGCAAGATACCTTAGAACAACAAAGACAACGTATGACAAACCACAGAGTGACATTATCCGAAGGTCAGTGTCAGCAAGTCTTGCAGCAATGGCAAACTGCCAGACAAGAAGAATTATTGCGATGAAAAACTACAGGGATTCCATAACATTGACAACTCAAAGCAAGATATTCCCTTTATATTACGGTGAAGGCAAGTCCCCGTTCGTTTAGCATATTGTATGGATTATCACCAAGTTCCACAGACAAACATTTAATAAGGTCAGACTTTATTTGCCAGGCCCTGTTTTTACCCATGGTTAGTTGTACACTACATTTTCCAGGGTTACAGCAAAACCCGGGTTAAACATACAGGTACTTGTGGGTTACACACAGAGGAATATTTTCACTGATAACAACATTAATTCAACAAACTGTGTTTTCTGACAATTATTATAGATGTTGGTACCCACATACAGACTTACATGTGCCCTGCATTTCCATTCTCATCCAATATGTTCTGTTAACCTGTTCATGTTACACTTTGTATTGTAAATATTCATGCTGTCATGACTATAATAACATCCCATGCTAATCATGTGACTATTTTAATACTGAGTCCTCTCACAAGTCACTACTTATTAAAACAATCTCCTTAAGTGTAATGTTCTTCTCTTCCTCATCATCATTTCATTAATGCTTTTATTCTTGTGAAACTTTCGCAACCACTATTTGCTAGTATAAGCTACTATAAGCTGGAGGCAGGGGTAAGGGATGTACAATTTGCACAAAGGTTCTTTACCTTGTACGTGTACACATGCATTTTCAGATAATTATAGTAACATAGTTTTCTTGTGTTTATGTGCAATCTGAAGTAATTACATTCTTCAAGTCAGTGTAATATATTAGGACCTTATATTATGATGGCTGGGTTACTTCAAGTTTTGAAACTTCCTCTAACTAAGACAAAAGTACTGAAGTCAATAGGCAGCAGTGTTCAGGGAGAATGCAATCATGGTGTAAATGGCAAAATTTTTGATTTGGAAAAATTTGATCTGGATGCGACATAATGTTAATGAGTGTACCAACACTTTGCACACAGCCTGTGAAGCTTGCAGGAGTAGACTGACAGCAAATGAACAATCGGCATCAGTACAGCAGGTACAGTAAAGCTAGTTTAAAATAAATATAAGAATCAGAAAAGGCCAGATTTAGGGTTCACTTTGAAAGTTATGTTTCACAAAACAGTAGGCAGAAAACGAAATGAACACTCGCTTATTGTTGTCAGTAGGAGTCTGAGACAGCAGAGGTATAGTTAGAAAATGGAGTAAACAGCAACAAGAATGATTCTCTAGAGTTAAAGCCTTTTAAGTTAGAAGCAGGTATGGAAGATGAGTAGGGGAACTGGTGAGTGTAGATAAGGCAGATGAGGAAAATGTGGTCAGGACTTCAGCAGCCACATTGTGAACCTGCTCTAAATTTTTAAGTTTAGAGTGTGTATAAATTCAAGGAAAAAAAATCAAAAACTGAAAAACAAAATTAAGAATGTTTCTGAGTGCAGCCATCTTTAAAAGATGACATAAAATTTAGAAAATGTCCACATAAAGAAGCAGTGTAGTGACATTTTCTGGCTGCAGCTGTTGCTTGCTTGTGTTATCAGCAAATACTTAGTGGCCATGACTTAAGCTGACTGCATTTCTTAATGCTCTCTTTAATCCACACTGTGATAATACATCACTTTAGTCTTTTGCAGGAGGACACCATAAGTGGAATTTAAAGAGACATGGAACAAAAATCTTCTTATCCTGCTACAGTGCTTTTTGCCAATTTTGTTTCAGCATGAGCAGTCTGGCAGCTATGACAAAGAGCATTTATACTTCGAAAAACTCTATTTGTTTTGATGGAGTTACCTTCCTCTTCTGCTATGAAACATTGCTGGGATATTCTGAACACATTGTACACTTTTGACATTGACTGTCATTTAGTCTTCAACCTATTAACAGCTGTGCTTGAATGAACAAATAATACATATTTGATTTATCACATAAACAAAATCATTAAAACACTCAATAATATGACTAATTTGCTTCCATTTGAAATTGTGACTAAACCGAGTACAATAAATAGTGAGTGTGACAAATGTATCTGTAAGAAGGACCTCAATTAACTTGGGTGGTGTTCCTCCCACAGCACACACCACTGGGATTCAGGGACATGAACTCTGGTCTGTACCTTGCACAGAGTGAGATGCCTGAACCAAGTGAATGATTGCGCTTCCGAATGGGTGACTATTCTTCTTAGCAGAGACCTCTTTCCATTGGCGGCTACTACACGATTCCCTCACGAAATCTCATGCTGGGTCACAGTTCCAATGTAGCTTGTTTCCTTCACAGCAGGCCAGCACTGGGCTCCCAGGACAACAAACTCCAGTCCAAACTGTGAATGGAATGTGGAAAGCAACTAGTCGAACCAAAGGAACTCCATCAGCTCGAGTGACAAGGCGAGTTTCTGACTAAATGGGTGACCCTTCGGTGCTACAGCTCATTCCATCTGAGCCCCACTACACATCCCCATACAGTACCTAAACTGCATTGAATCAGGAACCTGTCCTAACTGACATTTAGTCTTTGAAGTGATTAGAGTGTATCCTGTCATCCAGCCTGGAAATTCAAATACAGTGGAACCTCGCGTCACGAACGTCTCTGAACACGTACAAATCAGGTTACGACCAAAAAGTTCACCAAACTTTTGCATCTGTTCACGACCACACACACGGGTGACGAACAAGCCAGTTTCCCTTCCAGTTCATACGCGCCGATGATTTCCGCACATGTTCAGTCTCTCCCTGTGCATTCACTGTGAACTCTTTGTGCTCTATTTCGTTTCCTTTCCAGTTTGTATGCGCCGGTGATTTACACACGTGTTCAGTCTCTCCCTGTACAGTACATTGTTCTCGGTCAGACGTGCATGGCGCAGAGGGAGTTTAACTCAAAACTGTTCTCTCCTTTCCACTCAGTTCCTCCTCACTTCCTTCATGCCAGAACTCGACTCATGCAATGTTACTTTTCTTGGTTGTTTATGGTAAGTTTTAAATTACGGATTTTTCAAATGTTCATTTTTTCCCCTGTGCTTAAAACTCATTAAAAAAAAGTGTTTACAGAGAGCGGTT
>JANRMT010062791.1:240403421-240428537 GCA_026402145.1 Polypterus bichir lapradei | reverse complement strand
GATTAATTGTATTTATATACATCCTATGGGGGAAATTACTTCAGGTCACGACCAAATCGGGTTGCGACCAGAGTTTTGGAACAAGGTTCCACTGTACTCTAAAACTTTATCTACTGATGTATGTGATTAAACTGAATACAGTCAGTTAAGTGTCCATTTCACCTTAGATTTGCAAAAGAGAGCATTGTGACTAACCTGGAGCTCTTTGGGAATGTAATTAAATTGACAGTTGGGAGAAAAACAACAAAAATTTGCCTAGTAAGGCATGCAAGTCCAGTTAAAAAAACACATTAAATTGCTGCCTGTCATAAATGAAACATGCTTAACTGGCATCTAGCCTGACGCTAAAGCACTATAAAGTTGCATGCTAACAGGAACATGACTAAATCCACCCAGTAATGTGCCTGAACTACATTCTTAAAATCCATCTGGTCACATACAAAAAAGCGTTTACAGACAGTGGTTCGTAAGGCTATAGCGTGAACTCTTGCAATGTTAGTTTTCTCTATTCAAGGTTTTCTCAGTGTTATTCAATGTTTTTACATTTAGTTTACTATTACACTGTGCATTTTATGGTATAATTAACAATTTTGGCTTACAAATCTTTTAAAAAAATATATTTACATACAATCCTATGGGGGAAATTACTTCGGGTCACGACCAAATCAGGTTGTGACCAGAGTTTTGAAATGAATTACGGTCGTGACCTGAGCTTCCACTGTAATTTACAGCAAAGAATCCCAACAGTAATAATATTAACAAACAATAAGAATTATCACAGTTGGTGCCCACCCTCAACCCATCCTGCCCCATTCTACATAGCCCTATAAAAGAGGACAGCTACACGTTGAGATTAAAGATTGTGAATCAAAACCAGGGAAGAACAAACCCTCTCCTCACACACAAACAAAAAAGGCAGGACCCTAAATGTATGCAGTATTAACCGCCACTCACCAGAGTCCAAATCAGCCACACCAAAACTTGGGCTTTTGCAACACTGGATCCTAGTGACAACATTGATTGTAACCACAGAGACTTCAAGATGGATTAGATTAGGAAATGGCACATCTTCAAGACAGTAAAGGAAAATGCATATTTTGACTTCCAACGAGTGGCTAAAGCTAACTTTGCAATAACTGTGTCTATGATGACCATTGTCACATACTTGAGTCAGGCAAGTTCCTTACGAAGTCTGGTTTAAGAGTACATTAGGAAATGACGGTGTCTGTGCTGCACGGTCACTATTGTCTTTTCTGCCTCCATCTTTAGTGTGGTGAAGGTCCAAATCCACAAGTAATGTTATCCCTGCTGATGTCTCTCTTTTGTTCATATATTACAGAGGAAAGGCTCAGATCATTGAAGACCAATGGGCTCTATGAACACATCATTAACCAGAAGTCTATTCCACAAGAAGTCTTTTTTTCCTTTCCAGTTTACCTTTTTAATCATACCTAAGTCAACTAAACATGGATTTCCCATCTGTGACCCTAAAGAATTTTATAATTGGAGTATGTATACCCATGTGTTTTTGATATGGCCTTCGGGCTGATATCCCCTACCCTAAACCTAACTTTTTGTAATATGTTGTTCTGTTTCTTTTTTTATAAGACTCACAGAAGATAGCATAGATATCCATGTATTTGAAACTGTAAATCAAAAGTCAATTACTGGAGGACATTTCCAGAATATTTGCAAAATTCTGCCTGGAGCATTCAAAGGATAGAATTGGCAGCATGAGCCTTTAGCCAAGACCATGACACAGTGCTTATGAGGAGTGATTGACAGATGTAGTTTATTTGTACTCGTTACATATCCAAAGGTCTTAATAAGTATGAAGGGAAAGTGTAAGGTCAATTTTGATCCCAAGTTTTGTAACCAGTGAAGTTAAAAAAGTAATTGGGAAGCCAATAATAGTAATGGTTGATACTGGTCTATTTCATGTGGTGAGGAATACCCATAAGAATTACTTCAGATATGCTGCGGTTCATTAGAAAGTAATTGACACTTAGCTAGGTCTGGATGCCGCAAAAAATTTAAATACCTTGAGAAAGTTTAATGTTAGTGCTGGGAGAAGTCTGAAGATAAATTTGTGTGTCTTCAGCATTGCAATGAAAGGACATATAATGCTGACGTTGGATTTTTCCCCATGGGATAAAAATAGGTCAATGCAAGACTTGCCCAAGTACTGACCTGAATGGATCTCCCCAGGAGACAAGGTTGAGATCTGATTTGTGTTTCCCCGAGGACAACATACTATTCTGCAGCCAGTGAGGAAACCAGACAACCAATCCAAAGCAATTCCAGACACTCCAACATCTTTAAAATATCAAATCAACTAAAATGCCACAATTCAGAGAATCAAAAGCAGCATTCAGAGTTAATAGTATTATTTAATGTTGGTACTATGACATACTTGGAAACAAGAATTTAGGACTTTGCACAACTCAATAATACCTAATCAGGATGGCAGATGCAGTGCAACAAACTTCTCAAGCAGTTTATATATGAAGGGAAGATTAAAAGCAGGACAATAATCAACAATACTGCAGGATTAAGATTGGAGTTTTATAGAATTGCCTTTATAGCAATGACCTGAAAGAAAGTGGGAATTTGACCAGTAGTAATAAACATATCAACGTTTATCAGCATCATAGACGTAGCCAGCAGAAGAGATCATCCTGGAAATGACTGGAGTAAGCTCTGCCTCAGTGATCCCAGCCACAAGAAAAGGCTGCATCAGTGTAAAATGTAGCAGGACTGGAGTTAGGCCGAATGCGGACTACAGGACTAGAGACTACGTGCTCTCTGAAGAAAACACGAGGAAACCAAGGTTGCCAGTTCATTAGGCTTGATCAATTAAATAATCGTGCGAAATAAATGGGTAGGGTTTGTAGTTATTAGTATTCATAAATACACAATAATAATCGGGGCTAGCCTTTTTCACACTAGCAGGACAGAATTGCTGATGCTACTTAAAAGCCTGCAAATGCAGAGTTAGCTCTGTCTTCCTCTACTTGCAGATTTGAGTTCAGTGAACAATGTCAAATACTGACAGTAGGTATCATCTCTGGGGTCAACCTGTTAACCCAGTTCAATAAAAATATGGCACAAGAGAAAGTCTATTGTTCTATTTTATTCTAATGGTAATGCCAGGCAGGGAAGTGAATATGACACACAAGGAAAGAGCAGCATAAATGGTGTTCATATTACAGAAGGTTATAAAGTTTTAGCTGGTAGCTAACAATGGAGTAAATGAAACATCTAACCGCACCAAACTATAGTCTGAGTTTAAGTAACAACGGTGCCACCAGTTATTATAAGGGTCTTTGTATGTCCCTACTTACTTGTGGCACTATTCACATGTGAAATGAGCATGATATAATGAATAGATAAGCATCTCAACTGGGATGAAGAATACCACCTTACCCAGGCCATATTTGAAGGAAGGCATGGATGGAGGTACATACCAGTAGAGATGATGTCTGTTTCTAAATCACAGTCAAGGACAATGACTAGTGGATGAACTGGAGGAGTTTGTCTATCAAGGACAAAGCAACCCCCCAGTATGATACATGGCAGTGGTCCTGGACATCAGCATGGTTGCATGGAACCTGTAGTTCAGAAGAGCAGCCCTGTTGGGGTCTCTGGGTGCCGCCAGAGGGTGCTGTTAGCAGAAGACCTTCTTGTTTTAGTGAGCTTCCACATAACCAGGAAGTGCTTCTGCCATGCAACGCTATTGCACCAGAAGTACTCCAAGGTCCAACATTAAAGACGTTGCCTCACCTTGATCAGGAAGTCAGAGTCGGGAGAAAGTGGACAATACTCACCTGAGTAGAAGAAGAGGGAAAAGAGCTGAGAATTTTTTTGTATTTGTGTTATTGTGGCTGTGCCTACTGGAGAAGATGTGTCAGGGCCTCAGTGATCCATTCTTGTGGTCACACTATTTAGAAATTTGAACTTTATAAGCTCACCGGCAAGTGTGCAACTAAAGGTATCTACATGAACATTAAAATCATCTAATATATATAATCTTGCAAATACGATGCTATTGTTATTTCTGACCATGCACCTATGATCTTGGAGCTAAAATTACTAAGCCCAATGCACTCACCCCGCAGATGGCGCCTCAACCCGCTTCTATTAGCTGATGAGAATTGTACTGAATTTATATCCAAACAAATCAAATTCTTTCTAGAGACAAATACATCCCCCGAGATCTCTGCAGGGATACTCTGGGAAACTCTTAAGGCCTTCTTAAGAGGACAGATTATCTCATATCTTTCCCACAGAAATAAATCCGAGGCCAAGAAAGTAGCAGATATAAAAAGCGAAATTACTAAAATAGATGAAGAACATGCCAGACTACCAAGCGAGACTCTACATAGGAGAAGGCAGGCTCTACATTCGGAATTAAACCTCTTGACAACTAAAGAAACTGAACAACTAATTTACAAATCCAGACATCATTACTATGAACATGGGGAGAAAGCTAATAAGCTTTTAGCTCAACAAATTCACAAGCAAGAAGTGCGAAACGCAATCTCGGTAATCACTAGTACGAACGGAGATAAAATCGTCGAACACCAAAATATAATGCACACTTTCAGAGACTACTATAAATCCCTATATACTACTGAGTTTAAGGAAGACAATACACAATCTAATGCATTTCTGGATACATTACAGATACCACAAATAGACGCTTTTAGTGCGGATGAACTTGATAAACCTCTGATGCTACCAGAATTACTAGATGCTATAAAATCACTCCAAGGCGGGAAAGCAGCAGGCCCTGATGGTTACCCTGCAGAATTTTACAAGAAATTCTCCGCTCAGCTAGCCCCCCTCTTATTAGCAACATTTACAGAAGCCAGAGATAACCAATCTCTTCCACAAACCTTTCGCCAAGCACTAATCACTGTCTTTCCAAAACAAAATAAGGACTTATTACAATGTGCATCATACAGACCAATTTCACTTCTGAATAACGACGTTAAAATACTCTCTAAAATCTTAGCCAGAAGGGTGGAGAAAGTGCTCCCCTCGGTAATATCACAAGACCAAACTGGATTTATTAGGGGCCGGCACTTATCTTCCAATCTTCGACGCCTGTTTAATGTAATATACTCACCAACTAAATCAAACACCCCAGAAATATTATTATCATTAGATGCAGAAAAAGCATTCGACATGATTGAATGGAAATACCTTTTTACTGTATTGGAGAAGTTTGGGTTTGGCCCAAACATCTGTGCATGGATTAAATTACTGTATACTAACCCAGAAGCTTCAGTTTGCATCAACAACATTTGCTCAGACTACTTTAAACTAGAACGTGGCACTAGACAAGGATGCCCCTTGTCACCGCTGCTGTTTGCGATTGCCATTGAACCACTGGCAATACATTGTCGAAACACTGATCAGATAAAGGGGATTAGCAGAGAAGGACTGGAACAGAAAATCTCATTATATGCAGATGACATGGTACTGTATATATCAGACCCAGAAAATTCTGTACCTGCAGTTTTAGCAGCACTCACAGAATTTCAAAAGATCTCTGGTCTCAGAATTAATCTGAATAAAAGTGTACTCTTTCCAGTGAACTCTCAAGCATATAATATTAGATTAGATACCCTACCTTTTATCATTGCAGAACAGTTTAAATACCTAGGGGTAAACATCACAAGTAAACATAAAGCTCTATATCAACAAAATTTCGCCGTTTGCATGGAAAAAATTAAACAAGACTTGCATAGATGGTCAACCCTTCATCTCACACTAGCTGGAAGAATTAACACTGTTAAGATGAATATTCTTCCTAAGCTCCTTTTTTTATTTCAAAACATCCCAATATACATTAATAAATCATTTTTTAGGCAATTAGATTCGACAATAACCTCATTTATTTGGAATTCAAAACATCCACGCATCAAAAGAGCGACCCTACAGAGACAAAAGGCAGAAGGCGGCATGGCTCTACCTAACTTCCAGTTTTATTACTGGGCAGCAAATATACAGGCGATAAGAACCTGGACACAAATAGAAGAACATACACAGGCTTGGTCCGCAATAGAATTAAATTCCTGCAGTACTTCTTTGTATTCCTTGCTCTGTGCTCCAATAAACACACGTTATCGGCAATACACTAATAACCCAATTGTGCTCCACTCACTTAGAATCTGGAACCAATGTAGAAAGTATTTTAAGACGGAGAAGCTTCTATCTGTGGCACCCCTGCAAGAGAACCACCTCTTTCAACCCTCACAAACATATGCAGTTTTTAATATTTGGAAAAAATTTGGAATTAACTTGCTTAGAGATCTTTATATAGACAACGTCTTTGCATCCTATGAGCAATTACATTCCAAATTTAACATTCCAGCTACACATTTCTTTCACTATCTTCAAATCAGAAACTTTGTTAAACAAAACCTTCCAGATTTTCCTCATCTTGCACCCTCATCCATGCTGGAAAAAATATTGCTCAATCTCAAGGATTTAGACTCCATCTCTACAATATATAAAATCATTTTACAATCCCTCCCTTTTAAAGATCCAAGAGGACACTGGGAAAAAGATCTTTCAATTAATATATCAGAAAAGGAGTGGAAAGTAGCAATGCAGAGAATTCACTCGAGCTCCATATGCGCAAAGCATACAATTATACAACTCAAAATTATATATCGAGCACATCTGTCTCGACTAAAACTCTCCAAAATGTTCCCAGGGCATGATCCAACCTGCGAACGTTGTAACCAAGTCCCAGCCTCATTAGGTCACATGTTCTGGTCCTGCACCAAATTAACATTATTCTGGACAAACATTTTTAATTACCTTTCAGATAGCCTTGGACTTACAATCCCTCCAAACCCATTAACAGCTGTGTTTGGTGTTCTTCCAGATGGGTTTAAAGCGGAGGAAGACAAACAAATTGTGATTGCATTCACTACACTTTTGGCACGTAGACTTATTCTCATAAACTGGAAGAACCCAAACTCTCCTCTTTTAAGTCAGTGGGAAACCGATGTGTTATATTATTTGAAGTTGGAAAAAATCAAATACTCAGTCAGAGGATCCGTACAGACTTTTTTCAAAACATGGCAGGATCTAATCAGTAATATTTTAAAATAAGTTCAAAAGGCACAGAGAATTTATTAACTTAGGTATGTCTCCAAGCCTTAAATTTAACGCCGTTTGGCTTGCTCTCTCTCTCAGGGGTGGGGATCGATCTGTTCTTAATTTTTCTCTTTGTAAAAACTTGATTGCTTTGTATGGATTGTAATAAAATTAATAAAAATAAAAAAAAAAAAAAAAAAAAATAATATAATAAGAAGATTTTACAAGTGGGACAAAAACAAAAAACAAAGCACATTTTAAAACCCTGAAAGTATTAAGGTAGTATTGGCCAGAGAATAATAATCTGTGGCTAAGAGCTTTGCTTTTTGAAGCCATGGACTGAAATTAAAGAGAAACTGCAATTTGCAGAACACTTTTATTAGTTCACAAGTGTTTTGTGTAAAACACAAGGTGCTCCTCTCCTCATCCGAAGGTCCATGCAAGCACATCATATTTACTGCCAGGAGGAACTACTTCTCTCATAAGAAAATAACTAACAGTCTAAAAAGTCAATACTGTGGTCAGAAGTAAAGGACTGAGAACTAAATAAAGTAAATTTACAGGCTTCTAAAGCCTGAGAGTATGGCTTGTGTATTTGAAGATTTAAAAAAATTGCACAAGGAAACACTAAAACAAGAAGGAATTTGCAGATTTTCTCCGACTAGCTGTATGAAGAATTATATTTGCAAATGCCAAGTTCATTAAGTAATTTACTTTAGCAATCTGTGAAATGTGCTTTGCTGTAAAGCAGAGTAAAATATCATGGTAGAAGATTTGGCTCAAGAAATGTTTGATCAGATGTTAAGAAAATAAAGCCTCAACTTAGCACCATATTTATCATTAACATTCCAGCTGTGACCCACACTTAACAAGTAGGCACAATAGCTTTCATTAACTTGTTTCTTATTAAAAAAATATATCTACACACACACATATTTTTTACATAAAAACTGCTCAAAAAAATTAAAGGAACACTTTGAAAACGCATCAAAAAAAATCATGCTGGATGTCTATACTGATATGGACTGGGTAATGTGTTAGGAATGAAAGGATGCCACATCGTTTGATGGAAATGAAAATTATCAACCTACAGAGGGCTGAATTCAAAGATACCCTGAAATACATACATACATACATACATATATATGTATATACACATACTGTATATTCAACCTTTGTACGAAGGCTAGCTATGCCTCTAGAGAGGCTTATCAATGCCTAACATATTGGGATTTTTAGAGGAAGTGAAGAATAAACTGAATTAAATCAAATTGAGTGTTACAAGAAAGCCATAACCGCATCAGAAAATGTATTCAGACATTCCTCTTCCCTGTAGCTCCTCAAAGTTTTGAAATTAAGGACTCTTGAAGCCAGCAGTAATACTTTATCCTTAAAAAGTAAAGATTACATTATTAAAATGTACAGGCTCTTGCTCATTTATTTCCTCAATTTTCCATTTTCTCACCAACTTTTTTTTCTGGGTGTGAACTTTTTTTTTCCTGCAAATCACAACGCATTCAGTCCTCCTTGATGTACTGATATTTTCGATAGTTAAGGGGAAGAGCTATTCTGACACAATCGCTTCCTTCCCATTCTGACTGAGGGTTGACTCACTGAAAGTTACATTACAAGTTTGGTTTGTTATTCCGGTGCCAATTTAAAGAGAGTTGAAGCGAGGGTGTGTCAAAGGGCTTGGAATGCCTTGTGGGTGGTTAAAAAGCACTTTGACCTAAGACACAATTTTTCCTAACAGTTTTTTTTTTTCCTATGGCATTTTTACAAATTTAAGTTGGTTCAAGAATGCAGAACTGAACAGCTACTGAAGAAAGCTCATACTGCAATGGCATAGCCAATTGAAGTCTTTGTATACACGTTTTTCTATAATCTTTTGATGCGTTCAGATTGCACCAGAATTGTTTGCATAAAGGAATAAAACAAAAACAAGTAAAAAAGTAAATTGCATTGGTTAATATCTACATTATATAATGTCTAGCAGGTTTAACACTACAATGTGTAGCATGATGAACAGTTCTGGATTTTTTGGTGACTTTCTCAGAGTTGCATAGTAACCTGGAGTCCATGTGCTGTGAAGCAGCAATGCTACTTGCTTGACCATTTTGACACAATTAATGGAAAAGCAACTAAAATGACAGACAAATAGTTCCTTTATTCCTATGCCTGATTTATATAGTACTCTTCTTGTACAGTTGCTAAGACTCGCAATAAAAATCATCATAACGGGTACATGCAAGTTCAAATATAACATGAACAAGTCCAAACAAAAGGATGCAGTTTTAACTGATTGATCAGTGATATTAGTATGACTTAAGATCAAGATTGATAAAGATTGGGACAGTGTTCTGGCTAAGCCATTTAAATTAACAAAATGTTAAGCAGAGATCATAATAATTCTTTTTAAACTGGTTATCTGAAAGGCACATATCTGTGTCACAATGCTTAAAACCCAGGCTATCACTCCTCTAACATTCTTGTGCTTATTCAGCAACAAAAGACTGCAGGGAGAATATCAGATGATAAGCAGCTGACAATCTCAACATGGTTGACAACCTGTTGGTAGTTTATATCATAATTGGTTTCAGTAGGATACCTTTCTCATGACTGTGGCATATGCATTCAAAATTAAAAGCTAATGTGTTTGTGTTTTCAGATGGGGCATAGGTAGTGTGGCAGAGTGGCTCCAGAGGCATATATGGAGTTGGGCGACCCAACATCTCCTTGTGCACGTGTGAGATTGACCCATTCCTTCATTAGGACTGAAGCCATGATTGCTGCACCTGCTTCCCACAGGTTTTTAAAAGGGAACCAAGGCCTGAGAAGGAAACAACAAAGGAAGAGATGGAATAACGGAACCATGAGTGAGCGCAGAATCAGATGCCTGAGCTAGCTGGAGAGAGAAGGGGCAGAATGGCCAGTAGCTCCATGGAAGAGTGAACGATTGGTGCTCTAGGGGGTTGATCGTTACCCATTGATTTAATGGAGGACCAGGCACGATTGTGGTGGAGTCCTCCTTAGGGATCTAAAGGATGCCAAAAGAGCATGAGGGAAGACGGGAGGACAGCTGGCTCTGAACGGTCTGGCAGATTCCGAAGGTGGCAGCCAAGACGAGTGTCGGAAGGGAGGACCACCGGCTGAGCAAGCCATTTGAGTAAGCTGGGGTGACAGGAGAGAGGAAGTGGTGCTGGTCTTGTTGTGGCAGAAAGAAGCTGCTCAAAGAAGGCACATGGACGCTCAGGAAGGCAGTAGAATCAAGCTTTATTGCGTGATGCATACACGGTCTTAATTCAAATGATATGATCAATCAGAAAATTCAGCGAGCTTACATTTATTACAATTCTTATCACTTATGCAAAATACTCTCCTCTTTCTAGTTCTTCCCATCATTGCTTAAACGTCCATCACTTGACTGAAACTGCCATCATTACTTCATACCCTGTGCAGGTGTCCGAAACTTATTCATTGATCAAGGACACAACTTAAGTTGAAACCAGGAGGACCCAAATATGAGATACTGTGGTGTTCAAATGAAAGTTACTTGACGCCCAAGCATTGCTCAAGGTTGAAGTTTTAAGCAGTTGCATGTCTAAAACAATGGTCTACTTTAGCCCCCTCAAAGTACAGAGTGTCCTTGACTAAAGTTTTTAAGCTTAGCAGCAAGATATTGGTGGTTTGCAGCTGCAAAGATTAAAATAATAAAATAGGCAGATGCAGGTTTTTATGATTTAACCCTTACTACACTAGCGTGCATTAGGATATAATACTTATTTTCATATCCGAGGTGTGGCAGAAAAGTAATGAGACTGGCAACACTGCAAGCGATCTGGCAACGCTGCGCTGTTGTCCTTGATAGAGCACGTGTATCAGTACCCTCCCATAGCTCATTGCGAGTTTCAACTCCTTCCGTTAACTACATGATTTTTATGACTGCTATTAGCGAAGTTGTGTTTTTGGTTGTGCGTCACGCAAAATGGAACAGCGGAATTTGGAGCAACGTTGTGCCATTAAATTTTGTGTTAAGCTTGGAGAATCGGCAAGTGTGACGTTTGAAAAGTTAAAACAGGCCTATGGGGAACATTCTTTATCCCGAGCTCAAGTTTTTCAGGGAGGCCTTCAATTTCGAAAACCAATGGAAACATCGAACGTGTGAACACTCTTGTGAGATCAGACCGTCGTTTAACATTAAGAATGTTGAGTGAACAATTAAATTTGAACAGATTTACCGTTCATCAAATTTTGACTGAACATTTGCACATGCGAAAGGTCTGTGCCAAAATGGTGCCGAAAAACCTCACAATTGAGCAGAAGGACAATCGAAAAAACGCATTCCTGTGGTTCCCCAGCCCCCTTATTCACCTGACCTCAGTCCGTGTGACTTTTTCCTTTTTCCTAAACTGAAAAATGTCCTCAAAGGACGTCATTTCGGGACTTTAGAAAACATCCAAAAGAGTGTAACGGACATGCTGAAGACAATACCGGTTGAAGACTTCCAGCGCTGCTACCAACACTGGGAACAACGTCTCCATCGGTGTGCAGCTGCCCAAGGGAACTACTTTGAAGGGGATAACATTGATGTTTGAAAAAAATAAAAACTTTGGTAAATAAAAAATAAGTCTCATTACTTTTCTGCCACACCTCGTATGCTTAGGATTCTGTTTGAATATATTCAAATCATCAACTTTAAGGAAAAGAGTAAGGACCCAAGGACTGTGTTGTATTTATTCCGGTTTTATCTTTGGATTATTTATTGAATTCTAACTCACAGAATGTCACCGATTTTATGGTTTGTTAATTTATTTGAAGATCTTTTTGCACTGCACTTTTGGACACTTCTGTTTGGTTATTAACAAAAACAGTGAATCATTTGCACCAACCTCTTTTTGAATGTGTGTGTCTCGATTTTTTTCTGGCTCATCCTTGGGTACATTATCTATGGTACTGGGTTCAAGAGGCTCCTGGAAGCAACCAGGGATGGTGGAGTCTACCCGGACTGTCACAGTTCCACCTTGAAGTGATTGGAACAATCTACATATTTTTATGGGGTTTTGACACCCAAAGAATGAGATTATTATATTTATTTTACAATCAAAGATGTCAAAGAAAGTTTATTATTTTAAATTTGCCACAATGCAATTTAGATTTTTTGTGAGTGTTACGATTTTGTGGTATTAGCATTGGTGGTTGTCATGATGATGTGTCCAGGAGTTCTTCAGGACTGCACGACATGCAACGTCATTGGCACGACCATATAGAAAGGTCGGCACATAAATTACATAGTATCCAAGATTGGGCGAAAACTGCGTTATTCTGGCGACTATTTCTTCATTGTATTTACCTCCTTTGTTAAATGAAAGACAGACTTGACTGCTGTTAGTGATCCTTGCATGACTCTACTTTATGCCCTTTTGTCTTTCTCCTGGGGCCATCCATTCCGATAAGGCAGAACAGTTTAAAAACACAGTTTGTGACAGGGCTGGTAAGGATGCAACCTTTGTGCCTATGCTTCTACACACTGCACAGTATGTCAGTCTGTGATTGCTGGCTGTTGAAATTGCATTAGACATATTCCAGCACAAAATCCATGGCTTCAGAGAGAAAAGGGCTCCTTTGTACCCCATTGTTCTGCCGAAGGATAAAGATGACGTGTATATGTACTGAGAGATGGGAGCAGAATGTGTAATTTTGCGCTTCTTTGATTTGCTCCAGGTAAGCATTCTTTCTTATGTGTCATCCAGCATTGCATATCAAGTTAATTCACTTTAACTGGGAAAGTATTAATGAAAAACTGCACACAAGGAACTCTGCTGACTGCCAATGACTTGATGACAGTTCATCATATGATAGGCAGCAAGCTACTGTAATAAACAAAGTCACATTGTATAACATGCAGATATGTTGCTCAGCACCAGTGGCAAAAAGTGCAATGTCAATAAGATGGTGTGAATTTGGCCTAACATTCCAATTTCCGACCGCAACATTTTGAACAAATAATCTCTTCCCATGCTACACTGCCTCATCTGATCAAATCAGCAGTTTCCTTTGCTATGTGCTGCATTTTCCACAGAGGATGCCATATGCCTTGCATTTAATACCATAGCAGCACATCAGGAAAATAATAACTGCTATGCCAGAGTCCTGTTTATAAACTACAGTTCAGAATTTAATACTGTTGTACCAGCAACAATGACTACCAAACTCCTCAATTTAGGATACTGCCTCATCATCTGCACCTGGATTTTTGGCTTTCTAACCATCAGACCTCAGCATGTAAAGATTGGTAGCTTCACATCATTTGTGCTGAAACCTCAACACAGACAGTTCACAGGGGAGTTTGCGAAGTTTCCTCCTGTATTCCTTATTCACTTATGACCGTGTGGGCAGACATGGCTTCAACTCCATTACTACATTTTCTGATTATACCAACATCATAGCCCTGATCACCAACAAAAATGAGACAGCTTACAGAGGAAAGGTCTACCTGGTAACTTAATGGTGCTTATGACAACAACCTGATTCTTAATGTCAGCAAAACCAAGGAGCTGGTCATAAATTTAAGGAATCAGAAGGCAGATCACACTGAAGTCTACATTGAAAAGAATGAGGTTGAGAGGATGAGCAACTTTAAGTTTCTTCCAGTGACCATCACTGATGAACTGACAACACAACACATTTCATATCTTGTCAAAAAGGCTCACCACTGCCTTTACTTCTACATCTGAGGACAGTTTGCATTTCCACAACTGTTCTCACAAGCTGTTACAGGTTCACATAAATTCTGTCCTCACTAGTTGCATCACATCCTGGTATGTCACCCACTCAGCGATAAAGCACTACAGAGGTGGTTAAGGCAGCACAAAACATTACCAGCACCCTGCTACCATTACTTCACAGCCACTGGTCTTACTGCTCCATTCCAGCAAATGGACAGTTTTTACCCACAGGTCCTACTGCCCATTCACACTTGAGTGATGTAAATTTCCAATGTTTGTTTGGCATTTTCCAGAGCTTTTAATGGCATTTTCCAAGTGTTTTGCAGGGATTGGCATCATTTTATTTTACCATTTTGTGAATTGTGAGGTGTTCTAGTGTTGTGAGGTGACTAGTATGTCTCCAGAGTGTCTTCTATGATTTTTAATTCTGGTGATCACAATAGTGAAGAGGAGGTATTGTCAACGCTGTGACTGCAGATATTCCTCTGTGTACATCCCTCTCCTTCAAAGCAGTGATGCAAAAATTTCATATGAAGAGTCTGATTAAAGATCCTGTCACACTACAAGACTTTTCCAGAAATTTTCAATCCCAGACTTGATTTCACAATCTTAGCAAATCCAGATGTATAGACTGAAATCCTCAGAGACGTAGTCAGACTGGTTTGCATCTCGACCGATTTTAAGTCATAGGGATGAGCTCATGTGCATGAGACGGCCACCAATGAGTGCTCACCCTGAAGTACCCTGCATGCAATGCAGCTGCAAGTAAACGCGAAGTGGGTGTTTTGGACCTTGCAAACACAAGAGGATCTTATCTGTCTGATTATCTTGTGTTTTATGTACCCAGGAAAGAATAGAAAAAAAGAGGAAAGGGCAGATATTGAGGCTGAAAATGCTGTACCTGGAAACCATTCATATAGCGCTGGCATGGTCAGGCAGCACATTACTTGCTGTTAGGAATGGGGTGAGCTTGTGACACTTTGAAAATGTGAAACTGCCCTGGAAAGTCGTCATGGAACTGTGTAGTTTGCCATTCTCTGTGATTCTTAGTTTCTAATTTGACATCCTTAAGTGATAAGATCAGCAGTCATGAAGTTATGTAATGTGACGGCAGCTTAAGAAGCACCAAAAAATTCAATTGCTACAATTTGGGATAAATTCATGTATTTAGACAGCTTTCATTCTTTCAATCAGCCTTAAGGCAAAAATTCTTACAAATTAGATATACAGTAATAAGAAAGTCCATTTATTATTTCCTTCATGGTATACCAGTAAAATACGTGTGTAAGTAAAGTCTGAAAGTAGGTTGCTTGACTACAAAAAATTATTGCAATATGTAATATGTACAACTCTGCCCAAATTTCAGTTTTTTTAATTCTAGGTACGAAACCAGGCTGTTTTGATAGGAATGGAGTTATTAATTTATGCAAATCACCCATGCAAATCTAAAAAAATGCGATGTGCGATTCTCAATAGAGAATATATATATATATATATATATACACACACACACACACACACACACACATACTGTACATACATATACATATATAAACGTGTGTGTGTGACTTTAGAAAAAAGAAGCTAAATGTGTGTGTGTGAAGCTTATATTTATATATACATATACATACATACATACATACATACACATCAATGACAAACTGCACTTTAATATAAGTAGTGACATCCTTCACATCTTTTGTAACTCTGTGATGGCCACTGCGATTTTCTAAGGTGTGGTGGGCTGGGCTGGTAACATCACTTCAAGAGAGGCCCACCGAATCAACAAGATGATTAAGTGAGCAAGTTCAATGACGGGCTCCCTGGAGGTCATAGTGAGGGCAAGAATTAAAACAAAACTGAATGCCATTAGGAACAAAGCTTCACAGCCTCACTTTGACACATCAACACTGAGGACTTTTAGCCAATGAATTATTCAGTAGAAGTGTGTCAAGAAATACAATGGGGGCTCCTTTATACCAACAGCAATATGCCTGCATAATGCCTCACTGGGACTGCTCTCTTACCACTATCCACCTTTTTTCAGCTTTTTTGTAATTCTTGTGTCTTTGAATTATTATCTATTACTTATTTTTTGTTAAAATATCTTTAAAGATTTTGACATTAATTTATTCAGAAAAATGCAAAACTCAGGGCTTTGTCCTTTTTAATTTTGCTGAACAGATGCAAAAGTTTAGTAAAGGGTTACCTCATCTTTATCAAAACTCATCCATAAATATTTTAATTAATTTAATTAGGAGGGCTATGAAAATAAGAAAAGCATTAAAAAGTTGGAGCTCCAGTGCCTTGCACCTTAATAGAATAATCGGATGCTTTGCTTTTTTCTAATGCATACAAACAATACCCTGTTACAATATCAAATCTAGCTTATCAAGAAGCTATTTTTTTTTTTCCATAATAAAGCCTCATCTGACCACTGGGGTAGCTTTAGGAGAAAGGAGCATATCCTTAAACTAGAAAAGCCACATGTCTGCCTGCACTCTCATCACAATGATATTATTGCAATATTACAATTCTTGCACATCTTGCTTGTTATTTGAACCTTTTGTAATTTTATTTTATGTGAACTTTATATTTGATGACATCATCACGTAGCTATTTTGTTCAAAGGGTTTTGGCAAGTGTAGCCGTTCCGTGTTCATTTTCATGGCAATCAACATGTAGTTTTGTTTATAGCTGTTATGACTGTTGCCTGTTCAGTAACACACAAACGCTTTGGGAGGCATATTACCATTATGTCCTGTTTATATAAGATGGAGACATGCTGGTTCTGGAACCCTTGCATTGGTTATCCTACTTTATTCTACCATTCATTGTTAAAACAGTGAATGGTAAATGTGCTTTCAAGAAGGGCGGGCGCAGTCTAGCAAACTGGAAGTCGGCTGGACACACTTTCTGTCAGAGAAGATGAGAGATTACAGCATAGAGTACAAGAGGTGACCAAACTGTTCACGGGGAAGATGATCAGAAGGCTGCTGACAGTGTGTTACATGCTTTTCTTGTTTGCAACTCCTAGCAATAAGAAAGAATCTGTGGGGTGACCCAAACCTTTACTTAAGCATGGGAAACGTGCTATAGAAATAAAATTTAGTATTTTTTACTATTATTACTTTAGTTCATTTACTATAAATTATATAAATGCACATATTCACATACATGAACACACATATGTACAATATGTACACGTCCACACTTGTGCATATTTTAAAATCGCAGAAGTGAATAAAGAAGATTAAGCCTGGTTTCTAAACATATCACTATAAAAGTCACTGCTCCAAAATGCTGTAAGGTGGGAATGTTACCTGCTGTTAGGCTGAGCCACCTTTGAATAATCAGTTCTGGACAAACAACTCTACATTTTTCCTTCTTTGATGACTATGATCTCCATTACAAACTTGAGTGGATCAACGCACTAAAGTGAACCACCAACCCTGCATAAAGTAAAGTAATGTAATGACAGTCCTTGAATCACTTTAAAAATGCACCAGCAGCTCTTATTCACATACTCTCCTTTCCATTCTTATCAGTAGTAGTTTTGTCATGTACACTGAACAACTTAACTGTATGCTGTTAGAGGTTCAAATAAAGTACACGTTTGCCTTCTTTTCCTATATTATGTACAGGTATGTATGATCACAATCCAGAACTGATAATTAGAAGCTTTATTAGTGCTTTGCTCAGTTCTCTAAGCCAATAGATTGTAAGGTATGATAACCTTGCAAATAAACTGGGTAGGACAACCAATCTGGGTCTGCCAATATACAACTTTACAGGAACAGGGAACTGGCTGAAGCACGTGGTGCCACTAGGGGAAGTTACTCAAGGGCATCACTGACATTTAGAAAAGTTAACAGGTAACCCAAAAGTTATCGTGACTCTGGGCTTCAGAGACTCTTCTGGCCAGTTCCCTATTGAGCTGGGCGGCAGCTGGTGGACAGACGTTCAATTGGCTGTAGGAAAGAAAAAAGGGGTTCATTTTATCTAAAATGTAATAATAATTCTTTACATTTATAATGCACTTTTCTCATTGCACAAAGTTTACATAGAAAATGGGCAGCCTCTTCAACCTCCACCAATCCACCTGGATAATGCAATGACAGCAGTTTTGCACCAGTACGTTCACCACACAGCAGCTATTAGGTGGCGAAGGGGTAACAGAGATAATTAGCCAATAAGGAACATGGGATGACTAAGTAGCCATGTCTTAGACAACTTAGAAAGAACATTGGGATACTCTTTTTAAAGGATGCCCTGTGATTTTTAATGACTACAGCAAGTCAGGACCTCGTCTTTACATCTTGTCCGAAGGATGGTGACAATTTTTACAACACAGTTTCCCCATCACTATACTGGGGCATTAGGATCCACACACAGGCCACAAAGTAAGCATTCTCAGTGGTCTCACCAACACCATTTCCAGCAGAAAGTCAAGCTTTACCTACATGGTCTCCCATTGAAGTACTGACCGGGCCCAAACATGTTTAGCTTCAGGTGGATACATGTGGTATAGCAGCTGGGTTCATTCATTTATCCTTCCATCAATCCATTATCCAACCCGCTATATCCTAACTACAGGGTCACAGGGGTCTGCTGGAGCCAATCCCAGCCAACACAGGGTGCAAGGCAGGAAACAAACCCCGGGCAGGGTGCCAGCCCACCACAGTCATTCATTTATTCTTTTTTAATAATTTGTCACTAAATCTGTTTTCCAAATTATACTTTGGCCTTCTAGGTTATTACTTGGTTTACACTCCAGTGCAACTAAAGCCCACAACATTTACTCTTATTCTCAGCTGGAATATCATTTGAGACCACCTTCCCACCTTCTCTTACATTTCTGAACACAACTATAACTTTTCTATTAAAATGAAATGCTTCCTCCTTTTTTCTCCATTTATCTTTATTCATTTATTAATCTATTTACTTATTTTTACTAGCTTAAAGTTTTACTCTGCTGGCCTAGCTCTCTTTCTTAGGGGTGGGGTTGATTTGTTTCGAACCTATTTTTGTAAAATTTGATTTATTTATATGGAATATTATTTGATTTAAATAAAATCAATAAAATAAAAAAAGAAATTCTTCATTTTAATACATCCTTGTTTATCATGGCACTGGACAATGACATCAGACTCTGTATATATGTCAATACTATTACTGCTTATTGAAACAATTACAACTTAAGCATTCTCAGTTACTTTAACCCACTATTATAAATAACTATTGGTTTGCTTCTAATCAAACTAATTTGCCTTACATTTTGAAAAATAATAAAAAACAATTTTCTGTCACAACTCGCCTAAGTTAAACTCAAGTGTGGAGCCATTGGAACAACTTAACAATAGAGTTAGACTTTAAGCTAAAATTATATTTTTGCCTTCTTTTTCTGATCACATACAGGTATGAGAGGTCACAGCTCAGCAGTGCTTCAGGATGTTAAAAAGAATCTGAGCTCCTTTAGTACCTGCCACTGGTAAAGTCAGCCATAAAATCTAAAGTTCGTTAGAGAGCTCTCAGTAGTCCACGTTTGAATGATTTCTTCTTCCTTCGGCTAATCCTCGTCACACCCAATGCAAATCTTAGCATCTTTAACTCTGCCACCTCCAGCTCTGTCTCCTGCTTTCTGGTCAGTGCCACCGTCTCCAACCCATATAACATAGCTGGTCTCACTACCGTCCTGTAGACCTTCCCTTTCACTCTTGCTGATCTCCGTCTGTCACAAATCACTCCTGACACTCTTCTCCACCCTGCCTGCACTGTCTTTTTCACCTCTCTTCCACAATCCTCATTACTCTGTACTGTTGATCCCAAGTATTTAAACTCATCCATCTTCGCCAACTCTACTCCCTGCATCCTCACCACTCCACTGACCTCCCTCTCATTTACACACATGTATTCTGTCTTGTTACTACTGACCTTCATTCCTCTCCTCTCTAGAGCATATCTCCACCTCTCCAGGGTCTCCTCGAAACTGCTCACTACTCTTGCTACACATTACAATGTCATTTGAATTATTTCTAAAAACAAATAATTTCAGACAAATATCATAAAATGACGTTCGGACAAGTATTGCATATTTATTTGTTTATTTGACACAGCATTACTCAAAGCAAAAGTAAATGTTATGATTCTTACCTTGCACGTCATCATGTCATCCACCCGCTCCTGCATAGACATGCCCGCCTTTGGCCTCACCAGGATGTAGATGGCATTCACGTCAGGACAGGAACGCAGAAGCTTCTCCACCAGCACCTTGCCCATGAAGCCAGTGGCTCCAGTAATGAGTACATTTTTTCCTGCATAGTAAGCTGCGATAGATGCCATGATGTTCAATAACTCTGTTGTTTTGCTTCCAGCTTTGCTCTGATGGGACCTATTTAAAAAATAAAATCAAATGTAATAACTGGGCAGAACAATCTTTACTTGCCCACTTCTGTTAAATGCACATAGTACCTTTAGTTCTTACCAGGTATTCTCACACAAACAAAACAAACACAATCCTTGGCAATGCAGAAATACAAGTTCAAACAACAAAGTACTCATTCACACAATGGCAGTGTAAAAGTCACAAAGTCATCATTCCTCAATAAAGTGGCCCTGATATGCACAATATTTGGTCAAACATTGCCCAAGTTTTTCAAAATATTGTAAAAAATGTTTTCAGTGTGATAACAAGCTATGATTTCATCATTTCCTTTATTTCACGGCCACCAACTTCCTTAAAGCATCTTTCAAAGGTCTGTACAAATGGATAGCCTGATGGCATAACTAAAAACTTCACAGCATTCAAGGATTTGTGGAACAGATGCTTGAGGGCTTCAAAAGTCTGGTGAACACCGTGTACATAGCATCATCATAAAACAGAACACTATATGAGAAGCATCACTCTTGTCAGTTCAGCATTTTGGTCACAGCTGGATACCATAAATGAAGAGGAAAAATGCTACATTGTAATAAACTACACACACATTTTCTGTTATATAACTGACTTAGCTGATGAGTACCTCAATTCCCATCCGTCACCTATAAAAAAGGTGATGCAATTGTAACTACTGCTGCTGCCGATGCTGCTGCTGTCTCATGGATCCTGCACCCAGTTCTTACTAGAGTGGAGTCTGCTGCATCTACTTGGGTTTTCCTTGAAATGTGCAGGTTAGGTTAATCGGAGACTCTATATTGGTCTTTTATGGGTGTGTGCATGAGTAAACCTTGTAATGGGCGGGTACATCCTCCAGGATTGTTTTCCGTTATGCCAGAATTGTTGTCAAAATAAGCTGTGGCCCACCTGTGACACCCTGGTTGCCCATAGCTGACATTGAACCTGAGATATTGATAGTCAAGAAACTGAGTATGGACTGGGCAATGGTGACACATAACACAGCAAAGTCAGGTGAAAATATGCAGAAGTGTTTTTTATTTGGTCAAAGTGCAAACACAGCACTGAGATATTTTCCAATAAATAAATCATTCTCAATAAAATCTGTCCTCTTTAAGAGGTTCAAATTCAATTAAACAAACATTCCAATAAACAGGTTAAATTCGAAGGTTGAAAATACTGGATCTGTCCTTCACCTCTGTGCTTCCTTCTAAAACTGATACCTCCTCAGCTCACCCTTTTCAGGCAAAGACAACCCTTGAAATCCGGCTCATGGGCATTGGTGGCTTGGTCAATTACAGACCCAGGCTCTGCCAATTCCTTCATCAAAAAGCTCCACTATATTACAATGTGTACCAATGCCTGCTTGGAGCCTAAGCACACTGTTTTTAAAGAAAAAGCACATGCACTGCCATGAACCCCAAATGCATTTTACCACACCACCCTAAACACCCTCACTTGGAATAAGTGGGTTTGTGAATGTTATATTTACTTCAAAGTGATTAAACCCTTCATTATAGGGAGCCATATAGGGACTCCCCATTATAGAGGCTCTCTATGCCAATAAAGAACAGAAACAGGCTATATGATGAGCCGGAGATCAAGGCACAGTCAATCACCTGGATACTAAAACATTCCAAGCTACAGATTAAAAGTGACTAGTCCACTTTTTATAACATTGTTAGCCTGACTGATTTAAAGGAATTTAAACATAAGTACACACAAGGTGCACTTGAAACGGGTTGATCAAAGAGCAAAATGGCGGTGAGGGATAACCGGATTTTCTTCAGTAGGAATTCTTTTTCAGAAACACATTCCAATTTAGATTAAGCCAAACTCATTTACCTCATAACCTCAATGAATGAATGCAGCTGACCCAATAAGTTGACTTAAAGAACATAATGCAAAGATAGACAGACAGATATGAAAGGAACTACATAATGGAAATAGTTCAGATAGACAGATATATTTGCAGTATTGGATGCTGTATATTATCTGTTTCCCGAATCTGTTTCCCACTGGGCTTATTTTTGTAATTGACAGAACTGGTGGTGCTATACCTAACCAATCTGAAGCAAGCAAGTGACCCGCCATAATTTATATAAATAAATGTTGATTGATTGATTGATTGATGTAAACTCAGCCTAGAGCAAGGGCCATTTTAAACTAAAGTGAGATAAAGTGTTAATCACATGCTACCCACATCAGTGTACTTTCTATTGAAATGTGGTTATAATCAGCCTTATGTGAATCTTTCAGTCAATGTGCTGACATTGAAAATATATATACAGTAATATGGCACTTAATATTGTAGAGCTTTAATGTGTTATAAGAAACTTTGTTGTACAACTACTCCTGACAACAGTAGGAGCTACAGGTGCATATTGTAACGGCCTAGATGGGGTTTACCGTGGTTGTCGCCAACTGCCTTGATATGCCAAGGCTTCTTTCATGTAGGTCCACAAACTCTTATCAACTTGGTCACCCTCATGCTGACACTGCCAGCTTCAGATCACAACACTCAGAGTCAGAAGCAACACCATCTGCCTCACTCTCCCCAACTCTGTGAGCTGGAATCATGCCTGGATCACTAAACTGTGTTGGCGTCCATACTCCCAGGAGAATGGATTTTAACAGTGCTCTGTATCAGAGCCCCCTCTTCAATGATTCACATCAGCTACTTTTAGTGGACGTGTGCTAACCCCAGTGATTAAGCATTTCTTATGTGTAGCTTCTACTTTCTTTACAAACACAACATTTAGCTTTTAAAGACATTTCTATAGGTTTTCATGACACACTGCACAAATCATATTTAAGACTTTACAAGAATAGTAAAAAACCATGGTACTGTATATACTTGAGCACTTTGCTGTAATAACCTAGAATTATATGGTACACACGATATTAACAACAAACAATAACCATCCAGCATCTTCCATGGCACTCTAGCTGACAAGTCCTTGAACATATGCATATGTCATATAGCATTTTCTGTAAATTTCTTTATAGAGGAGATTTTAGGTTTCATTAGGTTTTGCTCCTTTGCTTTATCCTCTTAATCAATATGAGAGATATATAATCTTGGGTGCCGAACTTTAATAGACACACAATGTTTTCAAGATGTGTAGATGAGGTTTTGGATCTTTGGTGTGGTCCACACTAAACAATTTTTGTCTCAGATTAGAAGATTAGTGTCCAAACAGTCATTCAACCAATCGATGATAAAATGATTTATGATTTTTTTTTTTAAAATATTAAATTAACATTATTCATCATTACATGTTTTTTTTTTTATTAAGCAAACACAATTACAAAGTATATATAAATATAAATGTATTTATAAATATAAATAAAAAAATAAATAAAATAAGTAAGAGTGGTGTTCCACAGGGGTCAGTGCTAGGGCCACTGCTATTTTTTATATATAAATGATTTGAACAAGAGTAAATGTAACTGGTTAAATTTGTAGATGATACCAACCTAGGTTGATTGGCAGATAATCTGGAACAGAGGGACATAATATAGGCTTGGGCAGATTTTTGGTAAATTAAATTTAACGTAATGTAACATAGGAAGTAAAAATGTTAGTTTTGAATACACATTGGAAAGTCTGAAAATCAAAAGTACATATTATGAGAAGGATTTAGGAGTCATAGTAGACTCGACACTATCAACTGCCACACAGTGTTCAGAAGCCATTAAGAAGGCTAACGTAATGCTGAGTTATATAGTGCAATGTGTGGAGTACAAGTCACAGGAGGTTCTGCTCTAGCTTTATAACTCACTGGTGAGGCCTCATCTGGAGTACTGTGTGCAGTTTTGGTCTCCAGGCTACAAAAAGGACATAACAGTGCTAGAAAAGGTCCAGAGAAGAGCGACTAGGCTGATTCCAGGGCTACAGGGGTTGAATTATGAAGAAAAATTAAAAGAGCTGAGCCTTTTCAGTTTAAGCAAAAGGAAATTGGGAAGTTTTTCTTCACACAGAGACCTTTAAACACATGACATAAGCAACCAAGTAGTGTGGTATACAGTTGGACTTAAGGGACTTTAAAAACTAGACTCGATATTATTTGGTGAGCTTTGTTGGGCTAAATGTCTAGTTCTTATTCAGATTGTTTCAATGTTCTAAAAAAGCAAACTAAATGAATGTGGTTTTACCACCCACATGTCAAGTGCGTACAATGACATTATGACACATACTATACTGTATAAAATATATATATACCATTTTATTATTTTGAAATTTATTTTTATTCTTGTCTTGTGATGTCAGCATATTGAAATTTTATAAACAATTTGTCCTAGTGTGAATTACCATTTTCTATATTATTTTCACAGATGCAACCAACCTGTTGTGTTTATTCATTTAAATTGAGATTTGCTTTGGAAGTTACCACAATGCTATTTTGTTTTCATTTTGGGCACACCTATTTTTTGGTCTTGTTGTCATGGTGCATTATGTGGCTGCTGTGGGCGTGGTCACGGAAACACACTGACCGAGTGCACAATTGCATTTAATCTTTGGAATCTCTAACCATTCTTTCTAAGTATTTCAGTTTTTTTATTTTTATATATTCATATATTGACTTCTGACTATGATTTTTACCAAGTATTCAGTTTTGATGAAATATAGGATGGATTTTTCGGTTTTAACTCGTGTCTAATCTCTCGTTCTGTCTTTTGACCTGGTGGCTTATCTTATTTGACTTTTAGCCTTACAGTTGCAACAGGTTTGTCACTCTTCATGTGGTTGCAGGTCTTACTAAGTGTGAGGTCACCATTATTTAAAACAAAAAAACAAAAGTGCCAGTATGCATTACCCAGCCTTCTATAGAGAGAGAGAGAGAGAGAGAGAGAGAGAGAGAGAGAGAGAGAGAGAGA
>JANRMT010062791.1:240385619-240403411 GCA_026402145.1 Polypterus bichir lapradei | reverse complement strand
AGAGAGAGAGAGAGAGAGAGAGAGAGAGAGAGAGAGAGAGAGAGAGATACTTTATTAATCCAAAGGGGAAATTCACATAACCCAGCAGTAGTATACTGATACAAAAAAACAGTCGTAAATAATAATTTAGTAATACTAAAATAGTAGTACTGAAAGAAAGGATTTCTAGATTAGCGCTGGAAACTTGTGCTTTTTGTTGGCTGTTTTTTAAACACTGGCAATTAGTTTACTTCTCATTCATGTTTGACCTTGGGCCTCTTTAATTTTTACAATACCCTCTTGCCTTTAAATAATCAATACATATTTATTGAAAAACTGTGGACTGGCATTTAAAGTTGTGGTCATAAAACCACAGTGCAGAGATGGTTACCACAAATTAGCCTTGAGTGACTGAGTGTGGGTGTGGGGCCTGAGATGTACAGGTGTCCCTTCCTCACCGAAACCTGCTTGATCCCAGTACTGCCACTAATGCAAAGTGGAACATGGCCTGCTAAATGGGATATGCTTGAGCATTGCGCAATGAAAGAATGAAAAGTGGGGTTCAAAATGCATGGTCGGGAAATTGTTTTATAGAAGGAATTGCTAGTAAAGCACTCTAGACCTTTCTGGACCAATTTAAACATGTGACACAGAGGCCAATATACAAAACAACTCTAAGGACACAGGTTTATATTTCTTCTCTTTTTGACAAAATGTAAATGTTGGAAAGTAGATATTGTGAAGAAGAAATTCCTTTAGAGGTGTTGAAAACATTACTTTTGATCCCTTATCTATGATGTTTTTCTTCTTTCCGTTTTCACTCTTATTTTGGGCTGCCACTTCCTCATTTATTTGACCATCTCTGTTCCCTTGCTGTCCTGCTTGCACTTTTCTCTCTCTTCCTTTCTTTTTTCACTCTGTCTGGTTTTATTTTCTGCACACTAGCCTCTGCTGCCCACTTTTAAAAGCCAAGACAGAGCCTGCAAACTTCAAAAAAAGCAAGCACCACTAGTCACACTGTGTTCTTAAATATAATTAAAGCTCAGTCTTCATGATTTAAAGGAGCAATTTTTCCAACCGCTCTCTTTCCATCATGTACAATAAAAGCTCATCAAGTAAAACTAAAGTGCTCAGCAGCTGGTTGAGCCAATGCACCTTTGCCAAGGACAGCCTACAGGGAGTCCTCTTCCTGTCCACTTTATTAACACATAATCGGCCAGACGCCACCTTATCAAATACAATATGCATGTGTGCAGTGAGCAAACTCATTATCTGGTTCATTAGAGCCTCCTGGGGTCCAGGTCATATTAATCTGCTTGGATTAACTTCTCGAGCACAGTCTATGCTCTTGCACAATATCTCCCAGCATGGCAGTGCAAGCTTTTCTTGTGTATCTTATTTTCTGCTGAATGGATCACATATTAAACATTAAACCGCTGAAAAAAAAAAAATGTGGGCATATAGACACAAGTCTTGCAGATAAGGTTTTTTTTCACTACCTGCTGGAAAACTGTGCCTAATACAAAGAAGAATCCTTATCGCAGTGGACTGTGAAAGCATTGACGTGTATTTCTTAATTTAAGTTAAACAAAAGGGATAACAAGTAAATGTGAAATATTACTAAAACCCAAGGAGCTATTGTACTACTTCTACACAATAAAGAAAGGATTTGTAAGATTTCAAAAAAAATGAAATGTTCTTATTGCATCTATGATGAAGATAATCATTACAATACCCACCTAGGCCCTGAGGATTCTACAACAATATACAGAATTGTGGTATAAGGAGATCAATAAGCGTATTGTATGTATGTCAGAAGCGAAGAGCTGTTCACATCTGTACGATAACTTAGTTTAATCTGCTACATCTATCTATAGTCCGTCTTTTGTAATGTGAAAGAGGGAAGGAAAAAAGAAAAATCGAGGAGAATGTGAAAATTCTTCACAAACAATGAAGGGGCCAAAATTCAACACCTGACTGCAACCTAATTCAGTTTATTCTTATATAATGTAGTGCTCATCCCTGCTGGCAAGCTCAGAATGCTTAAAATGTATTTCTAAACATAAAACACTAAAGAAAAGAATTTAACCATAAAATATTCATCTACAGTGCCTGTAAAAAGTATTCACCCCATTGGAAAATCTCATATTTTATTGTTAAACAACATTGAAAGCACAGCTGAAATTTATTTGGCTTGTTGACACCAATCAGCAGAACAAGACTCTTTAATGTCAAAGTGAAAACAGACCTCTGCAAAGCTGCAAATACATACACATATAAAATACAAAACCACTGTTCTCATACGTATTTACCCCCTTCAGTAGTCAGTATTTAATAGAAGCACCTTTGGCAGTAATTAAAGCCTGAAGGCTGTGTGCAGAGGACTCTCTCAGTTTTGCACATCTGCTCAAGCTCTGTCAGGTTGCATGGGAACTATGAGTGAACAGCTGTTTTTCCAAGTCCAGAGCCATCCCAGCCACTCCAGGACATTAACATTGTTGTTTTGAAGCCATTCCTGTGTAGCCTGTGGGTTTTATGCTAGCCGTCATTGCCTTACTAGAAAACAAATCTTTTCCCAATCTGCTTTTCCTCCAGGATCTCCCAGTATTTTCCTGCATTCATCTTATCCACACAAGTCTTCCAAGGCCTGTTGCAGGGAGGCATTTCCACAGCATGATGCTGCCACTAAATTGCTTCATGGTAAGATGGTATGTTTGTTCATAATGTGCAGCAGTGTAACATGGTGTTTCCATCTGATGGGCAAAAAGCTTTATTTTGATATCATTAGACTATAAATCCTTCCTTTGGGCCAAGTGGCTCAGAGCCCTCCCATGTACCTTCTAAGTAAAACTTTATCATCATATGCCTTTTTTTTCTCGTTGTCACTCTCCCATAAAGCTGCTACTAGTGAAGCATCCACTCAGGGCAGTCTCTCCAATCTGAGTCACGGCAGCTTGCAACTTCTTTAAAGTTTTCATATTTCTCTTGGTGAGCTCCATCACTAGTTTTCCTCTTGCATGGTCACACAGTTTTTGTGAACGGCCTGCTCTCTGAATTTACAGCTCTGTCATACTGTTTCCATTTCTTAATGACTGGTTTAGCTGTTTATACAGATGTTCAGTAAGTTTAAAAACTTTTTGTCTCCAACCTCTGACTCGATCACCCTTTCATGGAGTTGCTTGTAGTGTTCTTTTGTCTTCATTTTGTTGGTTAGGCCGCAAAACTGACCACAAGTTGGATCTTCCACATACATTCTCGTATATTTATGCTGAATTGAACTGAAACCTCAGACAGGTGATCTCCATTGAACTAATTCTGGAACCTCTAAAACCAATTCATTTCACCAGTGATGATTTAAGGGTGTTAAAATAACAGAACAAATATATATGTCATCAATTTTTTGTGTTTTATATTTGTAATTAATTTAGACCACTTTGCAGAGATCCATTTCACTTTGACATTAAAATCTTTTTCTGTTGATCGGTGTCAGAAAGATTAAATTAAATCCACTGTCATTCATTGTTGTATAACAATAAAATGTGAATATTTCCAAGTGGGTGAATATATCTTACAGGCATTGTGCAAAGACACTTTGGTTACGTAGACAGTAAAGAGAATCAAAATCTTTAGCTAAAATTTAACAGAATTATGACTAACAAAAACATATTACCAATTGTCAATGGAGGAGAGGAAAACCAAAACTCCAGTTAATTGCATTCTTTGAGACAAACTCCAGGGACTGTTGAGAGTGTGATGGTTTAAAAGTGCAAGTAAGCAAATGAAATGACAGAAGAGGGTTGGAGATGACACCAGGGAGCACAAGAATCTGCCCGCTTTCTCCACAAGTCTAAAGCCACCAACCCAGAGGAGAGTTTGTGACCCCTGACTAACTCCAGCCACCTCTCCCCATCTGCAAGTTCACACTCCTGCAAAAGGACCCACTAGTCTCCAGCCTATGTAAAGACTTACTTGTGCTATACTGTGTTTTTGACAACACACTGACAGTGCCCTGTGCCCCTTCCATCCAGTGATATTAAACTGGAACTCTTTTTTAAGCCATATTTGTGTTTATTTTACAGGGGTCTACAATCCTTCGAAACAAAGATGCAAAGTCAAAATTCGGCTGCCCGCCACCTTTTGGACATTCCAGTATTTCACACATCGCATGCTCAAATCTACTATTGTATACAATCTAGTGAAACATGATGCTTTACCACTAACACCTAACACCTGATTTCTAAGATGTCTGAACAAGCTACTACTCCTGGCTCTGAAACCAAAGTGTCTTGGCAGCAGATCAAGAAAGAAAACAGACTCTACTAAATGTATGAAAAATACTCCCATCAGGGACCGGCCATGATGTTCAAGGAAGATGATGGACAGGTAAGACAAAAGCAAGTATCCGGACTCAGTCAGATTGGGCCAGACATTTCAATTTGTATCTTAAGCACATGAGAAAGTATATATTCCACTTGGATGCCGTAATCCCATTCTGTAGGACTATAGGCTAAAAAATTGGTGCACAGGGAGTCACGGAAGTTGGTGTATTAACTAAAGATTAGGAGTGAGGTGCTGTCATTACTTGTTCCCCTGAGCCGGAGCCAACCTGAGTAACCCAGCCCTTGTTCATCTACATGTTAATAAATGAAGTGATGATGCAGCAGGGAGAAATGTGGCAGCTAGGCTGGACAAATTCAGATGGGAGATGGGATCAAAATAAGAGTGCATCTGTTACCATTGTTGTAACCAGGGTTTCATGCATGTAATACTAACTGAGACCACTTGTAAACGTACCGTCAAGTGACCTGTTTTATTAGCTTTTAATTCCAGAAGCAACATTCAAAGGAAGAACAATACATTACAGTTAAAGCAATTGAGGCACTAAGACCTAGAAACAAACTAACAACAGGCTGTCTGAATTGAGAACCCTGAAGTCAGTTGACAGCCTGAATTGCGTATCCTGCTCGTCCGTATCAATTGTCATTTACTGGTTTATATCACTCCAGTAGCAGCATGCACAATCTTTAATTATTTCACAATACATTTTTACACCAGTTTTTTGTATGAAGATATGAAAATTTAACAACTTCTTGTAGTGTTATGAGCTTGTTTTAAATTTTGTAATTTTGTAGTATTGAATTTGTTTCTTTTTTAAACAATAGACTTAATATTGCTTAGAGAGGTAAAGAAATTGTTGCAATATTTTGGACAGTGATAAGGGAACAACAACAACAAAAAAAAATAAACAGGCCTAGGTCTGATGTATCTTATCCTTACTACTTTTATTCAAAACTAGAGCATTAGTATAAATCCCTTTTGTTGTCGTAATCAAATTAAATCTTGTTAAGTCTTTTGTTCATTCCTTAAATTTCTTTAGCACTGGGATATCACATGTATTTTTTCATATTTAATTCAAAATTTCAGATGGAGAGCAATAAACGTGACAATCTTTTATGAGGATATTACACATCATTTTGTAATCCACCCATATGCCTAACAACAAAGTGGCATGAAATGGTGGCACCCACCAACAAACCTCAGGCAAAATGGTGCTGTGACGAGGTGACAAAAATAGTAATGAAAATTAAAAACAAGAACAACATAAAAACTGTAAATTATACAATAAATCAGGACATTCAAAAACAATAATTTGATAAATCAAAACAATAATGTCAGTAAAAAGGCAAAAAAACTTAAACACAAATCAGGAAATATTCGTATGGGAACCTGGCATTTGCACTGTGCTGCTATTTGAAAAATACTGTACACTTCAGCTTCTATAAGCAGCAAAGAAGAGCTCAGTTTAAAACAGAATCTGACCTGCTTGTAAATGTTAAGTCATGAAACTGCTTAAAGACAACTTAAGAAGAAATATACCTTTTCATGGACAAATAAATATGTTTCTAAAACTTGCTGTTGTACAATCCTTAATTGTTTTGTCGAAAAACACTTGGCATAGTCGGCAGCATTTGCAGTGTGGATCAGTAAAGTGTAGTGGTCTGTTAGCGCTGCACAAAAAGGTGGGAGCCAAGTAAAGGAGAGTTTAGATGATGTCACCAGGAGGCGCCCAGCTTACATTGCCCTACGCACAGGAGCATAGGACTTCTCCTATTGCTAACGATGTTAAAAGGAGCGGTTTCTGCTCCTCCAGATGTTTGCTAGTTTGTGGCTGGCAACTGTCAGTTATTACAGTGTAAATGTCCAGACTGGTGTAGATTCTGATGTGTGACATCCACTCCTCTCCTTATTGGAGAGGGGGGAAAAGATAATACCAATTAGTTACTGTATCTATATTAAAAAGCATTAACTCTGAAGAAAGAAGTTTTAAGAGCCTGCAAGATATCATCAAATATATACAGTATACATACTGTATACATATATTTTTTTTGTTTACAACCATTCACTTTATTTTCTTGTTTTGTCTTTAGATTCTTTTGTCATAAAAAAGTAGATAATAATGTGGATCTGAGCCTTTCAGATATCTACAGGGTGTTCCTTAGATCTCAGAATATTGAACATTGGTTGTTGTCAAGCATTTCAAAAAGGAACATACCCAGTTTGTTAATATGTGCAAATATTCGAGCACAGGGACAGCTGATTTCCATTCCCCAGATCTCTCTTCTCACTCTGGATTCTACCAAAGTAATAATAAATAGCAGTGCCTGGAAGGGCCAAGCAAAACTGACATGTTTACCACACTCCCTAGTGTCGGGAAGCCCAATAAATAAACTTGTCAGAAGTGGATTGTGTCAGAAAAAGGTTTATAAACTCGTGTCACAGACGGCTGGGGCGACGACTCAGCCTAGATGCCTTGGAGAGCCCTGGACCTCAGCACTTCCGCCACACCAGGAAGTGCTGGGGGGGGGAAGAGGAGCAGGGACACCCGGAGTGCTTCCGGGGATACAGCTGGCACTTCCGCCACACAGGGGCATGTCGGTGGGAGATTGCCGGGAAACACCTGGAGCACAGCCGGGTGTGGATAAAAGGGGCTGCCTCCCTTCATTCGGGGCTGGAGTCGGGAGAGAAGGAAGGTCAAAGTCTGGAAGGAGACGTGGCGGCGGCCTAAAGAGTGAAGGCATTGTGTGGTGTTGGCCAGAACTTTGGGGACTCTAGCGGTTTGTGAGCACTTATGACTTGTAAATAGAATGTATAATAAACGTGTGTGGGGTGATTCAAACGTGTCTGCACGTCTGTGTCCGGGTCATAGTCCACACTCTCTTTTAAGAGACAAGCAAGTGAATTTAATACTTACTTATGAACTATATGAAAGAAATTTTTACCTGGTGGTCCAGCATACTTGCCAGTATATTACAGACTGGTAGTGAAGATGGTTTAGACATCTAAAGTAGTGGATAAGTTCTTTAATTTTATATCAATAATTCAAAATTATAATGACAATGAACCTTAACATGTGCTTTTGCCTTTTTAGCTTTTTCTGATTAAAGACAAATTTAGTGTGAACCTTAGTCTACGATTTAGGGTTTTGTGATTTGAGAAAAGATTGGTTAGAATTCTCGAGAATTAAGTCAGCTAGGTTTTAACATAAACATTCATTCTTCTGGTCCTTTTTCATTTTATCTGCTCTGCACAACAATGAGATGTTATTCATATTGTTCTTTTCATAGACCCAATCTGTAAATATCCTTGCATGCTGACTTTAATGGGACCCATGGGTGACATGTCACCAAGGAGAATCCGAAAGGTTTAACATTAATGAGATTGACAGGGCTGCCAGTCAGGCACCCAAAGTCAGTCAGACCCAAAAACTGGCAGCTGCATCAATTTAAAACCAAAGAAAATTTGGTTTTCACTTATTTTATTTGCACAGATATTGCAATCAGTGACAAACATATATACATATTGTGAGGAATAAACCAGTGTTCAAGCCAGGATGTACCCTGATGCCTTGCCTGGACATGAAGCTGTCTTAAAGGAAGGTCAGCGAGGGAGCTATGATATGGCCCGTATGTACCAGAATGTGGACCCAGAAGGATGTTAGTGTAGCTGCTACTCCGGGTTAGAGTCCCAGCAGCCATGGAGGAACACAATGGAGGGCTTGTTAGGATGTAAGAACAGGACAGCGGGTGACTGCCTGTCATGGGCAGCATCCACCCCACAGTACACTAGATGAGTGGCAACATCCCATCTGGCGAGTCCCAGAATGAACGCTTGTAAGGCAATATGGGAACTTAGGCCTGTGGGGGCAGCTAGAGGGATCCTTCAGATATCAACTACACCATCATTGGTGTGGTCCTACCTGACCTAAAAGTGATTCCTGGAGGCAACAGATTGAGCACCAGAAGTACTCTTGGGTTGGGAGTTAAAAGAGAGCCCTCCACTTTGGCCAGGAACTTGAAGTTGGGAGAGAAGATGGACAGCACTCACTTGGGTGGAGTGGAGGAGATCGGAGAGAATGAAGGACTGAAGAAACTGCTGTGCTGTGCTGTGCTGGAACCCTTTATGGCAGTGCGGGGAAGAAAGTTGAACGCAAGGTACACTTTGGTTGTAAAATAAAACAACTGTATTTGAAAATAAGACAGTGTCTGTGGTAGTTGTGTCTGGGGTTTGGGGTGCTGGTACGTCCCCCTAATGGCCACAATATACATGCATTTTATATATAAACCAGTAACTGCGCACTGCACGATAACATACCGTGAATACACTTGACTTATAGTTTTCATACTCTTTCTCTGTACGTTTAGCATTTGTTTGCTCAGAGGCTGATGTGCTTGCTGCTTCCTGAGCAGCTTTTCTTTTCTCCACCCTAGCAGCCCGCTTCTTCTGTTCTTTCGTCTGCATCTTTTCGCATTAAAACTGATTAAGTCAGAGTTTGTGTTGCAATTACTTAGTACATTTACTTTATTTTTTCATTTAAGCTGGGACTTAAGTCTTCAATCTGCCTCAGAAATGATTTAAGATATGAAGAAGTAGGCGAAGTGACGGCGAAAGTGGTAGGAATGAGAATGGCACCCATACGCATGTGCCGCACAGCCGTCCTGTTGGCCGCTGCCAAGAGTTGATTCTACAATAAAATAAAATAAACATAAAAAAGAGGAATAACGTTGGAGGTCAATCATCACCCTGAAAGCGGATAGTAGACGTCACATAGTGTATGTGTACCAAATGTCAGGTCAATAGTTCAAACGGTTTGCGAGCCACAGGTGATTTAAAATCCTGGACAGACAAACAAACAGCCACGGTAGCGTATTATATATAAAGATATATATAAAAATTAGAGTTTTTGGGTGGTACAGTGGTAAATCATAAGGCTTCACATTTTCGGATAACGATTCAAATACTGCTTGCAAATTTTAAATTTTTGAGATCTTCAGATAGTTAAAGCTTCTGAAATGGAGATAACAAGGCTACAAGTTAAATACCATTGCTGACTGTCTGCATGACCCTGAGCGAGTCACTTCACCTGCCGGACCTCACACTGCAGAAGTAGAGAAAATTATTGCACTAGTGATGTATAAACCAGTTTGAATACCAACATTAGCATTATAAACACATGTAAATGTAATACACATCCATCACACAGCTCCCACATACAGTCACTTGTCTTTTATGAGGGCCGATTTAAATGCCCAGAGAGAGCAAAGCATACAAGAAGTGGTAACATATCAGCAGCCACTGTAGAACTACAGTCCGTGTGATTCCTTGATCGAATAAACACAAGAATAATTACTGTAGGATTGCATAGTCTTTTAAAATTGCAACTGGGAAGGTGCATTACTGGCACTTGGTTTGAACAGAAAGCACGTACACACTCTCGAGCCTACATTTTCTGACATTTAAGTCTTTATTTCTTCTTACATTGGTCCATAATTTAATCAATCAGCATCCTAATGGCCAAAGCATAATGGACTGTATTTGGATGCTTTTCAATCCAATTAATCATTGTATGCCTCAGCATCTTGGGCAACTTTCCAGTCCATAGAGCAATCATTTAATAATAACAGATGAAACCATCAAGCTAAAATACTTTATGGTAAGAACTCTACCCCCCCCCCCCCCCACAACAAATGGTTCCTGCCATAATCAATATGGTCAGGCAACAACTAAGTTGCCTCAAATTCCTCAAATTTTAAAAGCTGTTTTCACCACCTCTCTGATATTCAGTCCAAATAAAATTGAATGAGAGCAGTGTTTATATTCTGTTCATTCTGTGCATTCAAAATTTGCTGAAAAAATGAATTGGGAACAAGGTGATTTGTGAAACAGTGTAAGTGTAATCTAAATCCTCCATCACCTCATCTCATTCTCTTCCCACATGCTGATATTTTCCACAAATTCACTGTAATCTGTTGCACTGAACTGGCGCCTTCATTATAATACAGCTAGCTACAGCCACTAAAACAAGGAATGAAGTTGACAGGAGTCGGGAAGTTTTTAACTTAAAAGAACAATGACTCTCAATAATAAAGAGATATAAAGGAGATAAAGTGAGTGGTGCAAGCTGCTGCCAAAGTTGTCTGCATTGGAAGAAGTGAGTTTTGGAAAATTAATGAAAGAAAATGTTCAAAATTTCTCCAAAAAACTACCATCAGTCCTTACTTCTGCAATATCAATGTCCTGATCTTCAGATTGCTTCTAGATAAGATGGGAACTAGAATAAGCAATACACAGATAGATATGAAAGGCACTATATAATGGAATTAGTACAGACAGACATGTCCCAAAAGGGAAATTTAGCTTTAAATTTAGGAAAATAACTGCTGTGTACTGATAATTTGGCATAGTTAGTAAGAATGTGAATCTAAACGATAAGCAATGCAGAAGTAGTTGATCGGTAGTGCACACCTGGAATGAAGTGCCTTTTGTTGTTGAAGTACTAAACCTCTCTCTTCAAGTTTTAAACACACACCAAAAGAACAGCATAGATGGTACAGCATCTTCACTAGCCAAAATATCATGAACATAAGAAATCTGACAAAGAAAAAGAGACCATTCAGCCCGTCAAGCTCATTTATTTAGCTAGTAGCTAAGCTGTTCCAGTATCTCATCCAGATACTTCTTAAAGGTTGTCAAGGTTTCTGATTCAACTGCTCTATAACGTGTTCCAGATTCCTGTCTCTGCAAAGCTATCTCTACAAAATGGCACACAAAGAAATCCATCACAAATCATGAAGTGATTTCCAATATAACCTTTGTAATACACATATCTGTTGTGATAATCACTGCATTGACTTAAAAGGATTTCATACCATACGATCCACAATGACGATCTCTGCGGTACACATGGAAGGCTACCTTGGCTTTGGCACACTGCTCACAGAACCAGCATACGCAACTTTCACTATTGCTGAATTGTGCATTCTGAAGGAGGACTCATTATGGGAGATTGTTCCATGAATCTCTCATGGGTCGAAATAAAGCTTAACAATTGAAAATCGCCATTTTAATGAATACAGCATGTATTTTCTCCAGGAAGGACACAGATAACACAACTAACACAATGAAACAAAAATGTGTGTAGTTTCATTTGAGCGCTACCGCTACTAAAATCAATCCAGAACTGCTAATTTTGTGCAGGGCCTCTGTCTCGTGTGCCACCCTGGTAAATATTCATACAATATTAAACTGTGGCCTCCTTGACTCTGAATATAATTAAGTGAGTTTGAAAGATTAAAAAATTCCTTGGCAATCTACACACAACTATAAAACCCTTTTGTGTATGAGAAATATATCCCATGGCTGTGGTAATCCAACTCCAAGTACATGCTGCTCAAACAAAAGCACATGTGACAGGAGAAAACAAGCATTCTTGCCATCATTTTGTTCTATCACTTTTTTCCAGAATTTTTCAGGGTATTAAGTTCTTATCGTTTGTTCATCTTTGTACAGTTAAACTGTTGATGTTCATTTAATTAGGGGCAGTTTATATTCCTGTCTCAATTCTGGATATTATTTAATTCATGGCAAAACAACAGAAGGTGTCTTTGTCTGAAATTAGCCTTATTTCTCTCTCAGAGTAGCTTCTTTTGATGACAGAAGGATCAAATTACAAAAAGGGGAACTAGTATGCAGGAAATAGTTTAACAAAAGTAAACACATAACGTTCATATATATTAGGTACATCAAAAGGTGAATCAAGCTTTGAATGTTGCACAGGAAAAACAACCAATGTAACAATGCAATTGATCCATTTGCCAAATAGCCATTTAGCGTATTTGCAATGATGAAGTATCACAACTTTAAAATCAACTGGCCTGTCACTAAATGCAGAGCTTCAGTGGTGAGGAATGGATTTCTGTGTGTCTTCTTATACAGTATATGCTGGATACTCAGATCAGTTCAAGGAGGACTGCAACAGGTGCAGGTTTTCATTAATGGTGTAATATTGAGTGTGATGTTCAGCTAGTGAGTCTGTGAATTGTAATGTGTCTGCCTGCTGTGGGAATTCTTTTCAGAGTTCCCAACCCTTCTAATTGTTTGTGTTCACTTGAATTTCAAACGTAATATTGATGTGTAATTCAGTGCAAAAAAAAAAGCAATTCATTTTCTCCTGAAAATGAAAAGGAAACTACATATTTTAAATGTACATAACATTGTTCCTTAAGTGTTATTTCTGGGTGACCAGGTTATTTTTTTTTTTTTTTAAAAGTAATTTTATAGCTTTGGTTTCCACCCACAGTGCAAGATATGCAGGTTAGGTGAGTTTGTGTTGCTAAACTGGCTCTTGATGTGTATGTGTTCGTCCTGTCATGGGCTGGCGTTCTGACCAGGGATTGTCCCTGCTGTATGCCCAATGTTTGCTGGGACAGGCTCCAGCTTCATAGCAGCCCTGCTCAGGAAAAGCAGGTTTGGAAAAATGGATGGATAGGTTACTGAATGAAATGAAAGGTTGACATTATGATACAGTTCTGCTAATTTGGGTATCAGTGTTATCTCAGAATTGTCCAACTAAGCACTCTCACTTCGAAGGGCATTCATAGAAAATTTCCCACTAGGAAGCTCACGTTTGCAGTCTATTCAATAGTGTGTGAACACAGCATTACTTTTCTGCTGTTGGTGCACCAGATCCGTTTCACCTGCTCCAACAATGTTCTAAAGATAACTATAAATTGGTCCATTATGAGTGAATGTGGCTGTGAACTACAATGTAAATTCTGGGCTGATGCCGATAATAGTTTCCTCCCCTGATCTTCCCTGCAGATTTTGGTACTAACACTGAAATGCAAATCATAACTAAGTTTCTATATTCATGCATGATTTAAATGAGCACAAAACTACTTATATGCCTTAACAGTATGTTTGGAATCATTATCTTGCTGTAAGGTGAAGTGCCATCCAATGAGTTTGGAGGTATTTACTGGAACTTGGGCATACAGTCAGCAGTTCCATCATCAATGAAGATACGTGTGCCAGTACCGGGGGCAGCCATACATGCCCAAATCCATAGCACCCCTACCACTATATTTATCAGATAAAGTGCTATACAGGGTGTCCCATAAAGAATATCGGAGTATTAAAGAGCTGTAGCTTGGCGCTCATTCATCAGAGACTGTAGAGCAACCTAGTGGCATCTTCAGCAATTAATCTAGTTTCATTTCGTGTATAAAAAAAAGAATATCGGAGTTTCAAAGAGCTATATTTATTGAATTATACAAGCATATACAAAAACGGTTATAGTCACGTGTTTCACACGCAAAAAACGTTAGTTTTGGGGGAGTCTCGTTCATGTTCGATAATTGCATGAGGGTTTTCATCAACCCAAATTCATACATTATGACTATTTACCTTCCCACTAATTTGAAACGTGGCCTCATCACTGAAAATGATCAAGGAACAAAAATCTTCATTGGTCTCCAAATTTTGCTGGATGAAAGTTGAAAACTCAACTCGTCTAAGGGCCTGAACCAACTGCAGACGATATGGTTTCATAACCAACCGGTGTTGCAGAATTCTCTATACACTTGACTTTGGTATCTGTAACTCATGACTTGCTTGTCGAACTGATTTCGATGGGTTCCGAGTGAATGCAGTTTGCACTCGGGAGACATTCTCAGCAGAGGAGGAAGTTTGAGGTCGCCCAATACTTTTACCTTTGCAGATACACCCAGTATCCCGAAATTGCCGGTACCATCGATGGATGTTATTGTCATTCAGAGGGTCAGTCCCATATTTTTGACGAAATGCCCGCTTCACAGTAACAACCGATTGAGTTCTGGTGAATCTGCAAACGCAAAAAGCTTTTTGTTTGGCACAGCCATAACTGCAAACATAACTAATTGAAACAACTCACTGTTAGCTTTTTGATAAACACCAGCACCATCTACCAGCAACGAAAGGAAACTAGATTAATTCCTCAAGATGACACTAGGTTGCTCTGCAGTCTCCGATGAATGGGTGCCAAGCTACAACTTTTTAAAACTCCGATATTCTTTTTGTGACACCCTGTACTTTGGATCTTTGCTCTTTCCATCACTCTGATACAGGTTCATCTTCGTCTCATCTATCCACAAGTCATTTTATCAGAGTTCTGCATATTCTTAAGTCTTTCTTCACAAACTGTAATCTGGCCATCCTGTTTTTGTGGCTAACTACTGGTTTGTATCTTGCAGTGTGGCCTCTGTATTTCTGTTCATGATATCGTCTGCAGATAGTCGTCTCTGGCACGTCCACAACTGCCTTCTGAAGGCTGTTTCTGATGTATCGGACAGAGATTTGGGGCTTTTCTTTACCACATCAGCACTGGAAGTCTTCCTTGGTCAACCAGCCCCTTTGTGATTATTGAGCTCACCAGTGCATTCTTTCTTCTAAATGATATTCCAGACAGTTGATTTAGATAATCCTAAGGTTTTTATTGAAGTCTGCAATGGTTTTATTCTTGTTTTTCAGCCTCATAATGCCTTACTTGACTTCCATTGGCACAGCTCTTTTTCTCATGTTCAACAATGGCAACTATAGACTCCCAAAGACGAAAGAAGCCAAGATGTCTTATGAAGCAACAAAAAACACACCTGTGGAGTCACAAACACCTGTGACGCCAATTGTCTCAAACATTATGGTGTATAAAAAGTGTTGTCATTTCTACATGCAGCATGTGACCAAAATGTATACAAATACCCATAAATGAAAGTCTGCAATGTGCACTTTAATCACGTCTGAATTGCTTGGTTTGTAATTTTAAACTGTGGAGCAGAGGGGTAAATCAAGGAAAAATGTGTCTGTGCCCCCGATATTATGGAGGGCACTGTAAAAATCAGGTTCTCTTCCCTCAGGTGGCGCTCCCCACTCAAGTCATTGCCATTGGGCTCCCAGGACAAACTTTGTATCATCCGCTACAAAGAACGCATTAAGCAACTGTCTGAACTTTCTTAGCCAAATATGGACTCTAAACTCAAGTAACTACTGGCTGCTGACTGGGAGAACATCAATTAACAATACTAGACAATCTATACTGTAAGCTCTCATGGAAAAGCCACATTTCTCACTTTGATAGATAGATAAATACAATTATAGTGGTCCAATGATAATGTTAGCATCAGTGGGGGCTAAACAAACTTCTAACCAGTGCATACAAACTGTCCCTGAAACTAGCGGTGTGAGTGCAAACAGATTAGGAAAAAATGAAAATCCCAGATAACAGAGGTTCATCTTTTATAAATAAATAAAATTATATAGCTGTTATATGGTATACCGTTTAGAGTTTGCTCTCTCTTCCCATGTCTGAGGGAAGTTTTTTTTTGCTGTTATGCTAGCTTTCCTTGCAGTCCCCTCTGAGCTCAAGCTTGCCGCCCTGTCCAGGGTTATTTCATGCCTTGCACCGAGTGCTGGGGTTGATTTTGGTTCAGTGCGTTCCTAAAATTTGTTTCCTGGAAATGGACAGCTGGATATAAATTTACCAAAGACTTGATGCTTGATGTTTCCAAATATAAAATGATACTGTGCTCCTTTAATTTCTTCAATATATTCCGTCTTCCAGGAGACTTCAGCTTGACTGTGAAAGGACACAACCCCCCTGAGAGCTTACAGCTTTATTATTTTTTTCCTTGTTTACAAATCCTTAAGTTTGTCAAGCAGAAAAGCAGCATCCCTCCCCCCCCACCCCCCCAACCCTTGACTTCCATCTCTGGGCCATGAGTGACCTAGATAAGCAAACTGTGCAGGCGTCTTTAGGCTAACCGGCAGTGACAAACAAGCAGATCTCAAACTGCGATCTCCATCTAAAATGAAACAAAAAGCGGCCCGCAGTTAATAAGGAAGGGCAATTGATTAGCTGTCAAAGCTGCCTCTTCTTCATCAAGATCACAGCAAACTCCCCTCTGTCTGGATTAGCACCCAGTAAACGAATGGGAACTGGTTGGTCCACATTCCTAATTCGGGAGGTGAAATCTATGTGATGTGCAGTGAGTGCTTCTCTTATTTTATTACAGCACTCTCCCAACACCACCAGCTGTCTGAACTCTTTTATGAATGTTTGAGTGAGTGATGGCCAAAGGCTACCTACTGGATTTCAGTATAAACACATTTTTATCAAGTGCAGCTAAATAAAGATCAGTTTAGACCAAATTAATATTGTCTCCCTACAGGATCTGTAAAGTAACTAGTGATGGGGCTCAAGGTTAAAGACATTACACAAATAAAAACTGATTAATTCACTTTGGAGAATGCTATGAATTAAATGAAGAACAGATTAAACTCCTCCACTCGTTAGTACTGCACACTGATCAACAGGGTAAGTGTGGCCTTTTGGCGGAGCAGCTGTAATGTCACAGTTTCAAATACAAATGACTGCCACTATGACATTGTGCACAGCTGCTTAGCCATCTACTCTGGAGAGAACTTCTGGATGTGGCTTGCCAAGAACGGAGCTCTTTAAATGAGGATTGCAACACAGACTGATAAGCGTGGTGTATATTAGTCACACTTTTGCTAGTTGTGTTTCCATTTTCACAACTGATTGCAGCAATTATGACAAGGGTAAAGATTCGAAAAAGTGCGTGACAATCAGAGATGATGGAAACAGAAGATGGGGGACGTCAGTTGTGTTTTATTAACTATTTGTGTATTTCTGATTAGGATCATCTTGAAAAACAGGCCGATTTAGGCTGTCCGTGTGAGCCTATTGGGGTAGCCACTTAAACTGCCAGCATTTACACTGCAAAAATAAGAAAATGTACCATTTCTATTGTAAAAGTTTTTGTTGACTGACTACATGACATTAAATATCAGTGGCACCCATGACAGTTTTTTTTTTAATTAATGGAAGAATCTCTTGAAACAACAATTCTGGAGATGATATTTGGCAAGTGGGAGTGTGTAGTTGTGCACAGCCTGCTGCTTTATATTGTCAGGCTGCTATCCTGTCCCATGTACCTTGTTGGTTTGGAATTATAGGGACACTGGGTAATCTTAAGAGTTCCTTGGCCATCCCTAAATGTGGTATTTGTTTGGCTCTTTGATTCCAAAGTGACACTTTGATAGATTTAAAAAACAACTGACACTTAATTCTATGGGCCTGATGTCAGGAGTGAAGTAATTGGAAAGGCTTCGTCTGGCAGGTAGAAGAGTGGTTAGAGAAATAAATGGTGAGAAGGTGGCCTTATTTCTAGTGGGTAGTGGACCATCCACCCCATTGGAGACTAGTTAGGGACAGTATAAATGGTTAGGAAGACCTGGAGGAGCACTAGCCTTTGTTATTTTGTCTTATTATTCTTTCTGCGTTACTTATTCCTACATTATTTCGTTTCTCTTAATAAACATCATGTTTCAATATTCTACCTAGCTTTCCTTGGTGATTTTAGGTTCATGGATGGATCAAGAGCAACCCATAAAGTTTTCGTTGTAAAGAACATCAGAATGGC
>JANRMT010062791.1:240333691-240375619 GCA_026402145.1 Polypterus bichir lapradei | reverse complement strand
GTGAGCCGCTGAATATGGTTTTATATGTCACTCGCTCGCTTCTAATTGTTTCGCTGCCTTCTTAATTATATAATGCATGTTTTCTAAAGTGCGTTTTGTAGCTCTTCCTGGCTTTCTACGTAATGCGTGATTACGTGAGAGGCATGATGATGTCATACGAAACTCCGCCCCTCCAGCTGAACTCCATTACAGTAAATGGAGAAAAACAACTTCCAGTTATGACCATTACGCGTAGAATTTCGAAATGAAACCTGCCCAACTTTTGTAAGTAAGCTGTAAGGAATGAGCCTGCAAAATTTCAGCCTTCTACCTACACGGGAAGTTGGAGAATTAGTGATGAGTCAGTCAGTCAGTCAGTCAGTCAGTCAGTCAGTGAGTCAGTGAGTCAGTGAGTCAGGGCTTTGCCGTTTATTAGCATAGATTATTGTTACTGGTGGATTGTGGCATGTGTGTTGCTTTGTGCACTTTATTGAAGAAAATAATAAAAAATTCTACTTGGTGCTTTTTACAAGTGTGTCCCGAACGTCTGTCTGTTGGGTTTCACGTGGCAACAGTGACCCCTAGCGTTAACTCATTGATACTTGTTAAGCCTCCTCTACTGAATGAATCTCTCTCTTTCTGTCTCTGCAAATCTGGCATCCCATAAAAGTCACCATTCATACTGTAGAAATGCAATATGCATGTCAAGCATCTTTAGGTAGTTTTGACTAGGAAAGGCACTCCATAAAATCCAAAGATCAAAGATTCAGTGGCAGTTCCCCCAACTTACCGTGTCACCCTGAGTAGGTTACTTCACATTCTAGATAACTAATATCAAATATGTTGCACATACAATAAAACATTTTTTGCGATCAAGAGTTTATTGAAATTATTATAGTAAACATGAGAACAAACAACACTCAGCAGGTTTCACATTAAAAATCTTCATGAGCTCCCTACTCAAGTCTGTTCCACTGGGTCCTCAGGAAAAACTCGGCTCCATCCTCAACACAGAGTGCAGAAAGCAACTGTCTTAGCCAGCTGAGCCAAACATGGACTCTGTCAGCTCAAGTGATTAGTGGCTGCTGACTGGGAGGACGTCTCTTCTTCAAAGCAGATATTTGACTACCGCTACAAACACAACTTCATACGTTAACAGTATCAGAGGATATATAATAGAGGAACTCGAGATATTGTTTTTGTCAATGGTGTCTGAACAGTCTTATAGCCTGAGGATAAAAACTGTTCCAGAAACTACTGGTGTGAGTGAGTGAGAAAAAAAATATATGTTTTACATTCACTGTTACATTTACAGGTAATGAACTGGGTGACTGTCCTGGCCACTTTATTATTATTTATTTATTTATTTTTTTATTTTATTATTTTTATTTATTATAAGATGTTATTTGAACGTCTTGAGTGAAAGCAACATAACAGGCCATCTGATACGAGATCGGTACAATCTGCTGACATGTCTCCTCTCTGCAGACACTAACCACTTTTTATCTCCTTAACCACAGAGTGGTGTAATTGATAGAAAATAAATATTTAGATATTGACATGCTGTTGTTTTCGAGTTTCCTCTTCTGCTCTCCCATATCACTTAGGACATACTGTATAAGAAGCAAAAGCTCTAAATATTACTAGTCATTTAAACCTTCAACTGCACCAAATCATTTTTTAATTAGTACTTGTCTTCACAATCCAACCTGCTCATTAAATAAATGCAATCCCAAAGCTTGGAAATAATTTTTTTTAAAGTTAATAATAAACGTGGATCTGTTACTAACATTTTTTTTTTTTTTTACCACCTCAGCAGTGATAGAAATGCTACAAGTAGCATTCGAAAGTGAAGCAGGATGCTGCATAAGATAGAAGTTATCAGACTCCCTGACTGTAGTGTGCCACTCTTACTCTGAATTACACCAGCTGTAGTGAGTGTCCCCATATTTCTGTTGCCTGTCCACCTCCTCTGGAAAATCATTCTATCATGTTGCCTTGGTAGCCCACTGTGAGCCGCTGTTTACTTTTTCCCATATCCTGGTGACTCACTGAACAATCCATATCTATAGAAATGGCAGCTCTTGGTTCCTTGACTCAATATTCTCTTCTGTCCTACATCATCACCTGTCAAAAGCCTGGGCTCCTTGCTCCTACCTGACAATCTCCAAGACAGCATGTATTAATAACTAAAATGTATGTTATTCAGCAGTTTTAGTTGTTAATACATGCTGTTGTTTAGGCAGGATTTGTGTTCTTTAATATGTTATCTTCTTATATATAAATGTCTACTCTAGAAAGTTGATTCTGTTCATCTGGACATAGTTTTTTTTTCCCCCAATACGTTTCATCACTCATCCAAGTGACTTCCTCAATCTCAGTTGACTGCAGGTTTCTCCAACCTTATAAACAGTACCTTGGCCTAATGACCGAACTAGCACCATTGACTAACAAGTGATCAATGATATGCAAATTGTCAATTGATCAATGGCCATGATGAGTACCATTCACAGAGAGCTGGGGAATGGCTGCAATCACCGCATTGTAAAATGGTGAAAGATATACCCTTAGGCCCCCTCCTCGGTTCAGAGATGGTCATTCCTTTTTACGTAAATGGCCTCTTTGACTCCTCGCTCAAACCAGCATTCCCCCCTGTCCAGATTGTGCACATCTTCATCACTGAAAGAGTGACCACTGTCCTGTAGATTTAAATAGACTGTGGAGTCCTGGCCTGATGAGGTAGCTGTGTTGTGCCATCCGCTTCACCAGTGGTTGTTTAGTTTCCCCGATGTAAGATTCACAGCAATCCTTTCAGCACTTAACTGCATAAACTATATTACTCTGTCTGTGCTGGGGCATCCGATCCTTGGGTTGAACCAATTTTTGCTGTATCGAGTTTTGGGGTTTTGGGGGCCTAAGGTTACAAAGAGCTGGCAAGGTGGCCCCAAGTTAACGAGTTGGAAGAAGAAAGAAGTACAAGGCTACAGCATTACGCTGAAAGAAAGCGTTCTGTCGCCAAAGTGAAACCGCGGACGAAAGATAAATGAGAGAGAAACTGATAGACAAGGGGGGTGAGCACATCCGCAAAACGAAACCGCTGACACTGCATTTCAATTTTTTTCAGTTTCTAGGAACCTGCTGGGGTTACACAGCTAGTTAAGATATAATATGTCTGTACTACCATTTTTCCATTAACTTTTATTTAACTCTACTTGTCTGGAAACACATCCAGGAATTGTTCCTACCTTGACCCCTGTTCTTGATGGGATAGGCTCTAGTTTTCTTACAAAGAGTGGGTTTGGAAAATGAATGAATGAATGTTTTTTATTGAAGAATATTGTGAGCAACAATTGCAGTATCCATGTAATATACAGCAAATAAATCAATCACATCCTCAACTTCAACAGTTTCAGCTTTTTTAACATCCATCTGGCACGAATATAAGTTTGGTATCTTAGAGATTATCTTTGGAGCATCATTAATTACCAATGTATACTGTACATAAAATTGTAAAGATTGTCTGTCTGTCTGTCTGTCTGTCCTGCAAAAATTCACACAACTCTGGCCTTGGAAGCTTGATCTTGGTCTCAGTTGACCTCTTCTGCCATGACTCGCACAATACAGCCCACAATTTGGGCAATCATAGGATGGCGGGACTGAAATTGAGTTTCAAGTCCCTCTCATGGCTGGCACACACGCTGCAGCACAACTAACCTTGCAGGACATGCATGTGCCCTCACCCTGGCGTGCTACTTCACACATAACTGACATGACAGGTACGACTGACTGAACACACCGCTTGCCTGAGACAAATGTTATCCCCGAGTTATGCCTCCGCACAGTACTGAGAGGCAAGACAACCAACAAAAAACATCCTACATCACAGACACGTCAACTAAGGCCTAGCGATCTCACTGAAGGTCTGGCAAAAAAACAACTTTGCCAACTGAACACCTGCACAATAACCTCAGCAGAGTGACTGGGACTGCTTGCTTTTGTGAGAAGTGCATGCACCACCTACTCCGACATGCGTAAGGATAAGAATCTATGAAACCTGACTTCATTCACTGCATCAAAAACAATTTAATCCTTTGGCCACTAAATAATAATAGCTTTAACAAACACATACATCATATGCATCCTCAAGGAAAGTGAGGAAAATACATACAGTCAGCCCTTGCGAATCGCAGATCTGCCTATTTGCGGGTTTGTCATCAATAATTAAATGGAAATTATTTTGTGAGGTTTGCAAGCAGTAAACAAGAAAGATGTAATTCCCACAATGCTTTGGATCTGCATTAAAGACAGGACTCCCAACCAATGAATGAGGGGGAGAGGCAGATCTTCAAATTAAAACACACAGACATTTTCCCTGTTTAGTACGAACTGTTCATAGTATATTAGCAAAAAATGCATGTTTTGACCATACTAATGGATATTGGACATATGGAAACCCCCCCCCCCGGACAGTATTCATATCGTTTGCGGTTGTCCAGAATTATGCTGCATTCATCATAATGCAGAGCTGGGATGATGGTCATTTGCAACCTCTGCTCTTTAATGCTGCACAAGTTTGAAAGTAAACTAAGATGCTCCCACGAAAGCTGGTGTTTGGCTGGTGTTCCAGCAACAAACACTAACTAAATAGTTCTATAGTCCAGATCAAAGAAGAAACCGAAAAACAAGAAAGGTGGAAAAAAAATACATGATTATGTTTTTAAAAAAAAAAATTAAAAAAATGAACAAACAGTAGCATGCATCAAGCTACCGTTACTCTTCATTCAGGCAATTTTAACGTTTACCTTCTCAGTATTCAGTATTATGGATTATGGTGATTCATTTAAAGTAAATTCTTCTAATAAACAAAACCTATAAAGTGTTACTGTCAGGGGTGTACAGCACCATTTTGGACTGATGTCATAATCTGAAGTAGACAAACTCAGGACTGAGACACCAGGCCCAAGTTTGCAAGTAGTAATTCGGAGTTTGGTCTGCATTTTCTTTGAGTTTTCCGAATCACAGGTTGGATATTGAAACAGGGGCAGGAAAACCATGAAGCCATCGCTGCCGTCACACTAGTAGGTGAAAAGTATATTACTTTTTGATGTTACATATTGTGTGGTTTCTGAACTCTTTTAGGACCCCACCCCCAGGGACGACATGCTGACACACCTGCTGTGTAAGTGGAGGACTGCTTGTCTGTTGCCAAGGCAACCACAGGTTTGTAGCGCAGCAGCAGAGTGCCACAAAAACAACTACAAGCCGATCGAGACTGCGCTATACGTGCCTGTCACCGTTGGGTCATGCAAGGGACATTATAAATGCAGGGAACTTGGCCACTGACCCGGCCCCGACTATACCCGTTTGCTGTTTCTGTGTATAGGACAGTGGTAGCTCCCGCTGCAATAAATAACCCTGCTATTCCAGTTTCAAGTTGAATAAAGCTGCTCTTGGACTTAGTCTCGTGTTTTGGGGTGCAAGACAGTGACTCATGTGTGTATATATTTTTCATTAGACAAAAGCTTTTTTAACCTCGAATACATCTCTGCCCTAAAGACCACAAAATACCTTTTCAAATTCAATGCAGACAAATTCCCATTCAACCAGCCTTTGCAGTGACAATCAATAAAGCACATGAGTAAACCTTCAACAAAGTTGGCCTGTTTTTAGATTTACCTGGCTTCTGTCATGGACAACTATACTTTGGTTTTTACAGAAATCTCCAGATTTTCAGACTTCAAGGCAAAGTGCATGAATATTTTTCTACTACTAATCTAGTCCACAAAAAAGTCTTGGGTGAATCGTGTCAGGGGGTCTGTGGCAGTGCAGAGTTTTTAAATAAAATCAGTGTGGCTCAGGCTTGTGGGAGTGAGTACTTGTTGCTGCAATGCCATGTGATACCAGAGTGCTTAAAGGGGAAATTGGCTGATCGAGTATTCACATGCAAATATGATCAGTTCTGCAAGTTTCCTCATTGATGCTGTGTTGATTGTTGAGCAAAGCAGCTGCACCCACAAATATATAAAAAGAGTCAGAGCTGGACAGGGATTGAAAAAAGAAAATGAAGGAAGAATAACCAAAGGCAAAAAGAACAGGATCAGATGATGGGACCAGTTGCATGGTGAGGAGGCATTGCAGATGGTGAAGCCTCAATGGAAAGTGGGGGAATGGCACTCCCAGAAACATAAACCATGCTAAGGTTCCCAAGTATGGGAGATCAAGGGCTCCCAGACGTCTGTGGATGACAGAGGAAGGTGGTGGGTTGCAGGAGTTAGGGGTAGTGCTGCTCCTGAAAGCTGAAGAATGGTGTTTGGGACAGGAGCCAAAATAAAGCTGACTGCAACTGCTATGGTATTAGCCCTGTTGAATAGACCTGTGCGGGTGAGCAGCGGAGACAAGTAAGTGAAGCACTGGAAGGTATCGAGAAATTATCCTGTGTGTGGTTTTATTCCTGATTTTACCATTAGAACAGTCTATTCCACAACAGGCCATTTACCTCAAGAAAGCTTGCCAGTCCTATCCACCAAATTCTTCTAAAATAACATCAAGTTGAGTTTTGATGACAGTAGTCAGTAGCTTATTCCATGTGTCAATGGCTCTCGGTTTTCTTGATGAACTCATTTTTAAGCAACAGTCTTGATCCACTGGAATAAATTTCCTTCATAATATTAAACACTTCAATCGTGTCTAATTGGCTTTATCTTCTGAGCTGCAATCTTTTTATTGGATTATTTATTTCTGGAACTGCACCACACTTTTCAATACCTTGTGATTTGTCTAATTAAATCTAACCTAATTTGTTCAATTAAAAACCACACAATGTACTATACACCTATAGTATTTTGTTGTTGTGTGTCCTTATAGCATTATTGACGATCTGGATTCAAACAGATGCCAAAACTGTGGGCAACCCTGGCAGCACAAGTCTGTTAAACTTTTCTATCTGGTGTTTGTTTCTTTCTGTTTTGGTTTACTATGCTTTTTTCCAAATACAACATTCCTTTTACTTTAGAATTTCACATTGCATCATCTTTGACTTCATTTTGAAATCCCTTCTATTGCATGTTCCACTAGTTTTTAACAGATAAGAAACATTGTTGTTATTCTTTATTGTTTTTTATTTTATGCTGCCATTTTGTGCTTGTTGTCTTCTTGTGAGAGTCTGTTACCAGGATGGGATTTTAGTGTCTTTTGAAGTAATTTGTGCCATAACAATTTAAAATGGCCACATAGAGACATTGCCATGACTCTGGGTAAAAACCTCAAAACAATTCTTGCAAAATCTCATTAGTGTTATAAGGCAAGAAAATGTAGGCTGTCAGGCACTTTTGCAGCAAATTACTTTTGGCTTTATTTTTGGGTTAGGTATTGTGCTTTATCATTCAGTATTTCTGTCTTCCCAGTTACTACTCTTTTGTTTGGTCCTTTGTGCTTTATCCTCTGGTCCAAATCCCTATAAAGCCTTTGTGTAGGATGATGTTTTCTATCTCTCCCATTTACAACACCACCATACTGTAGTTATTATGCCTTTAGCATAAAAAAGGCTTTTTCTAAGAAGAACAAATGAAAAAAGGACAAAGCCGAGGGGTCATAGACAAAGAGTAGTTAGAATTTAAGTAGGATCCATTCCAGAAAAGGGCCAAAAGATTCAAGGCAAAAGAAAAAAGCAAAAATCAAGGTAAAAATTAATTGAAAGAAAGGGTCAAAGCTAAAAAGACAAAATAAGAATGAGCAAAAGATACGATACATCATGTTGCTTTAAGAATTATTATGAGCCTGTGCACACTTTCACTTGTATCCTGGCTGAAAAAGAGTTTTGAAGGTATACAAAAGTTGCTGCAGGACACAGGTAAATGACAAAATAAGGCATTTATTTACCTGATAAAAAGTCCATGACACACAGTTTCATGATTTCTACAATGGGTGCACTGGCAGGTTAATTTTGTAACAGATCATCAGTATGGTATTTGCTATAAATGAGCAACGCACAAAACTACCGACAGCCAGCTCAGTCCACAGCTACTGTCACAAGGAGAGTCAGTGAGGAGAAGCGACTGGTAAACTTATTTTTAACAATTCAGTGCCTTAGGCCAGGGGTGTCGAACTCTGGTCCTGGAGGGCCGTTTTCATTCTAACCCTTTTCCTAATCAGTAATCACTTTTCACTGCTAATGAACTTCTTTTCCCTTCATTTTAATAGCCCTGTTTTTAAGGATTCGGTCCTTTGAATATATTCCTTTTTTCATTAAATCTCAGCCAAACAGAAATGAGATGTGAAACGAGCCAACGGATGACCAGCTAAACTGGGATTTCAAACTCCAACCAATCTCTTAACGAGAAACTGATTCTTGCTGTCAATTAAACCCGTTATTTAATTCTATGGCTTGTTGCTGCTCTCATTCTGCAACAGCAGACATTTCCAAAACTGTAGATTTTCTGTTTTTTTTAAGAACATCGTCAAAATGTTTTGGTGACCTGAGAAATCAACATTACTGAGACCATCACCTTTCTTTATTTTCAGGTATTGTGGGATGGGCACAGGTGTTTTGTGTCTCAATGTTGTTTGACTGCTAATTAAGGAAAAAGAGACAACTAAGGGGCCTGAGTCAAGTTAATTAAAACTAAGGCAAAAGAAGTTAATTAGCAGTAAAAACTGGTCACTAATTACGAAGATGGTTAGAAGGAAAACCTGCAGCCACTTCCTTAGGCCATGGGGTCACACTTCTTAGATGCCTACTGCTGAGGAGTTCCTTCTAGCATTGACAGTGCTAATTCTATATTACCTTTATTTTAAACAACCACTTTAAAAGTAGCATTATGGATGTGTCCGATTAGTATTTTAACTTACGTAACAAGCGTGCAAATGCAATATTAGAGCTGCACAAATATTTGATGAACCTTAGTAAGCAAGAATCTTAAACCCTACGATTTCCATTTTTTCCCTCTTTAAAAGCTTTCTGAGTCAGCACACCATTTCATTGGTACTCTGAAATCCCCAGGAGCTTAGGGGATGCCGGATTAAAATATTTGAGAAAATGAATTCTTCAGTTAAGAGAACCATTTTGCTCATTTCTATTTTTAAAACAGGGTCCACTGCATGGTAGAGGGGATACTGGGTCAGTGATTTACAGCATGTGACAGTTTACTTGACTAAGTAACATAAAATAATTTTCATGCATACTTTCATCTGTCTATCTCAAAATTAACATCCATAAATAACAGTTAAACAAACAAGTCTCGTTTTAGATTATGCTTTCCATGACAGACACCATTTGCAGGTGAAATTGAAAGTATAATAAAGCCGTTTTTTTTTCCTTTCCACAATCACAGCACTGCGATGGACTCATAAAGTGAAAAGGACTCATTTAATTGGGAAACTTACACAGTGGTAAAAATATGCCAAATAAAAACAGCAAATTGGAAATTCGAGACTAAGAAATAAGAAAATAAGGGAACTGTGACAGCATTTATCGTATCTCCCAAGGCAAGTGGAAGTACGTATAAAGTGTGTGGTAGACAGTAAAAGAAAACTCGACAATGTTATTTTGGACGAATTGAGTGGATAGCAATGGCAAGCTTTGTTGGGCTGAATGGCCTATTCTTGTCTAGATGGTTGTAATGTTCTAAAGTGGTGCAGTACTGTTATAGTACATTTAATGCTTTCATTTGTAATGTTTCCACATTTCGAGTTGCACCCTAAGTGTTCACCTTTCCTATGGGGACCACACTCCCTGCCCCGACTCAGACTCTTGACTATTTGAAGTAACAAATTGTCAAATCCCTTTGATCTGTAATGTTGTTCTTCACGAATCAGAAGTGTTCATGATGAAATACTGATATACTGATTGCATCCAGTATTTTCCCAAGTATTTGATAAGTCCAAGCATAATATAGACAGCTACTGAAAACGTACACTGCAAAAACTGAAATCTAAGTGAAAAGTATTTATATCAAGACATTAAGTCTTGTTTTCCTTGACTTATTGACTCATGAAAAAACTTTGCATTTATGATTTTTTAGCTTACTTTAAGAAATCTTGTCAAGTACATTTTGCTTACCCCATTGGCGGATATTTTTTAAAAGCAAAACAAGTCCCATTTAAAGTTTTGTCTGTTTTTTTGCAGAATACTGAAGAACCCTATTTTTAAAACAGAACCAGCATTAAGCTAATTTCACACTCAACGCGTAAACGTTCAGTCGTTTATTAGCAAGACTGGAAGGAACGAAGCAGTCTACACACATAGTAGGATAAAATGAACAGAGGAGCATATTGTTACAGACAGAAACCACCCGGTTGAAGATGCTTTCTCAGGGTCACAGTGGTGGGTGTTAAAACTATGACTAGTAGTCTTGGGTTCAACTCCTTAGCTACTAGGCTTCGTCATATTGTGACTTATGACCTCTCACTTTTTTAACCACGGAAATATAAAGCATTTCTCATCCCCGGCAAGAAGAATGATAAAACTGAATCACTTAATCAATGCAGCTTTATTATAGATTGCACCACTAACAATGAGCATCATCATAAAGCACTTAAGGGTGAAAGCCTTTAAGGAGTAGAAATGGAAATGGATCTGAGAAGCTATCAATTTCTTCCAAATGCTTCAAGCAAATAGTTGGCCATAAACTACCCTTGTCATCTGTGTGCAAGAATTATATTGTATTCTGCCTGACAATGAATACAGGACAGTTTGTCGGAACATTTACTGCAGATTTTTCCCTTTGCGTTTGTGCTAAGAAGTCATATGCCAATCCAACCCTTCATTCTGTGTTGTTACTGTACTAAATTGCGTTGATTAGTCATCAAATGTTTACATATACTGCATGTGACATGATGAACCTCAGTTGTGGCCAAGTATGAATGAAGGTGGCAAAAACACTACCATGTTGATCAGACATGGCTGTTAATTTGTCCTCCTTGAACTCTGTCTCATAATTACATTACAGCCTTCCTTACCTGCAAACCCAGCAATGCTTTAATATTCACAAAGCATTAATGATTAAATGTTAACTGTCGAGTGTCACACATCAGCAAAACTCTATAAAGGAAAACAGAAAGTGACTCGAAGATACCCGACCCAATCAGTATGGCTGACTCATGCACATCACACTTGAGGCTCAATTCCTCAAGTACAAACACTAAGAAATGGGACTGAGCTATGAGAGCTGCTTCTGCTAAACTTGTCTCCTTTGTTAAACTTTAAATAGCATCTTTCAGCAATAAGCACCCCAACACGCATCACCAGAAGGGGTGCAAAGATGAGAAGCCTTTACAATGCCATTGTTAAAAAATTAATTAATGGACACATATTGCTTGTCTGTATTTATGTTAATCAGTTTGGAATTACTTTGTTTTCCTCGCAGTTTAAACAAATACATATCTTTATGTGTGTTCATGTAATCAATAATTTGTAAAGTATGTATTTGCATTTTACTTAAGAACTTGTCACAGTGCTCATTAAAGATGGCTATTTAGAAATAAACTGAAACTGAAGGTGTATAAATAGAAAAGGATTTGAGATTAAGGTTTTATTTCTCAAAAAGATCTAAGAAGTAAAGCTGTTTACTACGAAAATATAACTCTTAACATATTTTTACAGCTGTGAAAGGTAAAGTAGGCGAATTTGTGACTGGGTGATTTTATATAGCAGCCCTTCACACTAAGCAGACCAAACAGGAAGCAAAAAGAAACAAAAAAATGACACCTTTCTTAAGATACAGAACCACAGTGAAGAGATCTACAACAACAGAGAAACAAAAAAAAAAAAAAGCACACACAAACAGAAAAACAAGAACACGGCATCACTACTGTTCCTACTAAAATAAGATCTGTTTATCTGGCAGGGTGGCTCGACCACTTGTAAACACTGCTACATGAACCCTCTCACTTGACATCTTCACTTTTGGTTCTTTCTCTCATCGCTTGAGTGTTCACCTCACTCTTCACCTGGAGTTATTAGAGACTCTAGATTTGCTTCTGGGTTACCAGGCTAGAATTCCTGGTGCCCATGTGCCTCTTGCCCCGTTTCCAAGGCAGCTGCTCTGTTAAAAGGCATTTTCTTGTACACCTGTAGGGAACTGGAGATGTTGTCTCCACCTGTCATGCCCTCCATGACCCCTTTTTCTGTCTCATACACACACACACACACCAGATAGAAGAGTCAGGCATCACAACCCCCTTTTACAATGCATGCTTCTACTCTGGACACAACTCTTAAGTTCTCATGCTTGTGCAATTCCCTCCAGGAACATTCAGCACCCATGAAGGGCATTATGCCCCCTTATAGGTCCATGTGTTTCCTCTCTTGCTTCCTTTCCCTCAAATGGAGGCTTCGTGTGGGACCATACTTGTGCTATCGCAGCCAAATTTCTGCTCCCCAAGCACTTTCCGCAATGACCACCATCCTAAGTCATGTGTTTCTATATTTCTACACAGAGCACTGGAGAGTTGTGATTCATTCATAGTCACCCACTAAGTAAATGTTTAACAACAGGCCAGCACTTCATTGACAAGGACCTAGCCTTTTACTTTATTTCCTTGCATACATCTATTTATTAAATGTCTGCATTTAGTTTTCTGCTTTCTTCGGATTTAATTTGAAGATTAGTTGATCTAATTAAATGGCAGCTAGGTGACTGCGAGGAGGCCAACTTTGGTGCATCTCATGTGTCACAATGAATTAACTACGTATGGAGCAGATAACAGAGATGGGTATTCTAGGGTGTCCAGTTTCAGGGCTTGGTAAGTGAGCACCACGTTTTGGAGGAGATTCTAAAAGATAGTGCAATCAAGTTATTAAAGAAGCCTTGCTTAATGCTGCCTTGAAAGAGGTTTTGTTAATGCTTTCGAATTGCATTAGTGAACACATTTAACTTAAAAATAAATGAAAAAAACAACTTTATGTGCTTTGCTGCTCACAGTATATACATAAAAAAAGAACACAGTTGTTCTCTCTGGTCATCAGCCTTTGATTGTTTTTGATTGTGTAGTTTAATCCTGACACCAGAGTGCAAGATGTACTATTTCAGCATCGTTTCATACATGACACTGCCACATGGTGTACTAAAATAACAGAGTTCTAGCACCCACTATTTGTGTAATTCTTTACAGTACACTCATTTTATAAGAACATCAGAGTCAAGTGACTTGCTAATGGTCACACAGTGTGTTAGAGTGAAAAGGCACACTTGTGGTTTAACATCTAATGACTTATTAGATTTGATTATATTAGATACACTGTATTAAACCCAAGGGAAAATATAGATACGTACTGTAGGAGAAACAAAACAAACAAGAATACAGACTCACAGGACAAATAATACGATCAATTAATCAATTGATACATTAATAAGTAAATAAAAACAAATAAATGTATATTGTGCAGATGTTTCAAAATAAAATTAATGAGTACATCGGGAGAATTGAATTGTCGGATAGCAGTGGGCAGAAAAGACTCCCAGAGGTGCTTTGTAGCACACCATAGTGGAATGAGTCTGTGGCTTTAAGTGGTCCAAGAGAGCTTTCCTGAAGGGGATTTTCCATGATGGTATCCAATTTTCCCATCATCATCTTTTCCAAAACAGCTTCCAGTGTATCCAGGGCCCAATGGTGCAGGCTTTCCAGGCACTGCGAGTTTATTGTGCTCAGGTTGTTTCCCCAGGAGACTGTAACATAGAACAACACAATAGGTGCTACAGACTGATAGAACATTTCTAGCTGCTTGCTGTACACCTCAAAATGTCCGAGTCTAGTCTGCTCTGGCCTTTCTTGTACAGCTCCACTGTGTTGTCAGACCAGTCCAGTTTGTTGTTTATGTGACCCCTCATGTACGTATAACTCTGCACCATTTCCACGTCCTCCTCTTGAATGGTGACTGGTATCAGAGGCTTCTTGGCATGCCAGAAGTTTACCACCAACTCTTTTGTCTTGCCGATATTGAGTTACAATATTTGAGTTATCTGCTCAGCCACTTGGCTCCTCATGGAAGAAATTGAATAAAAACCTGACAATAACACAAAGTTCTATTTTCATGTGCCCATGTTAAGACAAGATCTTGATCACACTGGCCCTTGACAAGTATAATCGCTTTGAGCATGTAAAGAGTGCTATACAGTATTATAGTAGTTGTATTCAGAATAAATCTGTAGTGGATGCACAGAGTGGTCAAGAGAAAAAAAAAAAAAAAAAAAGGTTGAATCAGAATACTGGAGAAGCCAAACAAGAACAAATACATAGGATTCAAAGAATGAAATCAACAATCAGATAAAGGGTCCTAGCCAGAACACCAACTCCTACCTCAATCAAAAGTTTTTGATCAAAAGTTATTGCATCAATCAATCAATAAATATAGGCTGTGTGGAAGCACCTCCATATTCATAACATTACATCTCGGACACCACCAGTGTGATGGAGCTTAACACGTGACAAACTCATGTAAACAAAGAAAAGTAAGATCCATCCATCCATCCATTATCCAACCTGCTATATCCTAACTAAAGGGTCACGTGGGTCTGCTGGAGCCAATCCCAGTCAACACAGGGCGCAAGGCAGGAAACAAACCCCTGGCAGGGCACCAGCCCACCGCAGGGCACGCATACACACACATCCACCAAGCACACACAAGATGATACTGAAAATCAACCTTTCAATTAGAATACAAGACATGAAAATTATGTCAGAAACTGATTCCTTATGTGTGAAAACACCAAAACGGACAAAGTTACACATATAATTAACAAACATAACTTAACTGACCTCGAACCACAGACATCAGTCCCTTTCATGCAGTGTGCAGGCTTTCCATAACTGAAGCAGTAGGAAATAATAAACTGGCTTTACTGATGATTGGCGAGTTACATTAAAGCTGGTTATACAGTATATTAAGTGCAGCTTTATCACACTTCTCTTTGGTAAAGCAATGACTTTTGGTACACTTAAGACAACATAAGAAATTTATTTTAATGGATCATTATGAGGAGTGAGATATCTCTACGCGGTGGTGTGCTGGGGAGGCAGCATAAAAAAAGAGGGACGCCTCATGCCTGGACAAACTGGTGAGGAAGGCAGGCTCTATTGTAGGCACGGAGCTGGACAGTTTGACGTCCGTGGCAGAGCGACGGGCGCTGAGCAGGCTCCTGTCAATCATGGAAAATCCACTGCATCTACTGAAAAGGATCATCTCCAGACAGAGGAGCAGCTTCAGTGACAGACTGCTGTCACTGTCCTGCTCCACTGACAGACTGAGGAGATCGTTCCTCCCCCACACTATGTGACTCTTCAATTCCACCCAGGAGGGTAAACGTTAACATTTTCCAAAGTTATTGCCTGTTATACCTGCATTTTTATCACTCTTTAATTTAATATTGTGTTTTATCAGTGTGCTGCTGCTGGAGTATGTGAATTACCCTTTGGGATTAATAAAGTATCTATCTATCTATCTATCAAAATAGCCATGCAGTGAATGCTGCTTTTGGTTAACGCATAACAAAGTTAACAATTCACCCTAATAATCTGGGTTTAATATTACTGTAAGGATGAGCACAAACAAAATTGCAATGTCAGGTCCAATTTAATCAAACACATCCCAATTTCTTTGGCTTTCTCCGTTTCAGATTTAAGAAGCTGAATTTTTTAAACCTTTCAGAGTAAGCCATGACTTGTAGTCCATAAAGGCACTTTGCTCCATTTCTCTGCACAGCGCCTAGTGCTGCTATGTCTTTTTTGTGGTGTCATGACTAGTATTACATGCAGTACTCAAAATATAGTCTCACTAGTGACTAATATTTTGAGAACAATGTCCCTTTAGTTGAATTCAGTGTTTTTTCAGATGTAACATCATTTTTAGTTGCTCCAGTGCACTTCCTGGACGATAAGCAGCTTAAACCTATAACGTCTTTTCAGATCTTGCTTTCTTATGGAATTCTTGGTGCAGTTCTATATGGTGACAATGAAAAATGCTTATACACAGGCTGAACAAAAAAATTAAAACACACTGAGGTATATTAAGAAACTTATAGGTGTAGGGCCACCCTGAACCTTCAAAACTGTATTAGTTCTTCTTGGAATGCTATCTTTGAAGTCCTGAACTGTGTGTAGCTGGATGCAGAACCATTCTTCATGAGAAAAAGTCTCGAATTCTTTGAGGGACACGGAAATGGAAATCTACTTTAGACTCTGTATTGAAAGCTTCTTTTAAGGCTCAGTCATGTTTAGATGTGATGACTGAAGTGGCTATGGAAGGCCTTTCAGTTCAATCTCGTGTTCATGAAGCCACTCTTCATATTGTTTAGCACTGTTTATGGGGCATTGATTTCTTGGAATAGGAGATCATAATGAGGGAACCGTTTCCTGAATTTGAGGGTGCATCTCCTGTTCCTTCCTCATCAAACTTAACATCTCCCAGAAGATGTCTGCCATACCATTATGGATTCCATGTCATATTTGACATTTGGCAGCAGGTTGTATGGAATGAAGCTTTCAACCCAGTACAGACAATTCTGAATATTGGAAATAAGGTGGTTTTGTGGTGTATGGATCATCAGATAATTCTGTGTTAATATGCAAGAACATACTTTTGTGTCATTAAGCACCCGTGTCCTGTTACAAGTATATGTCTATCCTTGTCAGTCACCTTTCACTTGCAACCATTCTTTCTGGTTTCAGATGCAATTTACGTTTGGTATATGCTATCATAGTGTTCGAAACACTTGAAATAACTTTGCAAATTTTCTGATCAATGTACCTGTTCTTTAGGCACCAGCAATACTACCTTCTTCAGACCTCTTTTAGTTTATTCATGTAGTTTTGTTACTTTCAAGAGAAGCACCTTTTCATGTGGTGTTTCCAACATTTTACCTACAATAGCACTCACAACTGAGACATACTGTATGACAAAACTAGAAAGAATATTTACCAATTTTACAAAGCCAAATTATCACAATGAGGATGGCATACCAAAGCAAAGCACATTTATTCCCACACAGACCCTGAACCCCCTTCTTTTGCTGGTAACACTTTTGCTTCTAGTTTGACTGTTCTCTCCAAGCTTTGGTGACTTAAAGACATATGGTAGGACAACTCCTTATAATTAATCGTAGTGAGAGCTTCTGTTCTAGGATGAAAGTGGTAGCGCCCCGTGATCAAGAAAGTGTCTCAAATTACCTTCTACCTGGATTGTACAATTAGAAAAACAACAAAAAACTACCAGAAGATGATTACAGTTAACTTCCAAATTCCTCTCCTAAAGGCTACTCTATAAATCCTGGATTACTGCAGCCATATGAGTCCTTGACATAATGCCAAATATTACAAACTCCAAGCCCACTTTATCATAGATCATAAAAATTATACTGCTCTCTCTTGTGTACTTTTTTTGGATTTTCATTCGCTGAGTAAATCAAAATGGGAGGTTATGACACCATTGGCATTAAAAAATTTATTTCAGCTATTGTAAATTTCCCAGCCAACACAGGGTGCAAGGCAGGAAACAAACCCTGAGCAGGGTCCAAGCCCACCGCAGGGCGCGCCCACTCACACACCAAGCACACACTAGGGACAATTTAGAATTGCCAATGCTCCTAACCTGCAAGTCTTTGGACTGTGGGAGGAAACAGGAGTACCCGGAGGAAACTCACGCAGACACGGGAAGAACATGCAAACTCCACGCAGGGAGGACCCGGGAAGCAAACCCAGGTTTCCTTACTGCGAGGCAGCAGTGCTTCCCACTGTGCCATCGTGCCGCCCACTGAGAGTCATTCAGCAGCAAATCTCCTTTGCTCTCTAGGTGTCATCTTATGATCTGAATCTCATATTCCTTAGAGCTTTATTCAGATCAAGTACCTGGAATTGGCCTTACACCACCAACCCAAGCCAAACGTTCTGCACTGCTGGTTTCTTGCCACAGTCCACTGCCGTACCTGATCATTTTGCTTACTCATAAATGAATTATGACACATCTTCAATTGCACTTAACTAATGACACCTCGTCTTCCACCTGCCATGTCTTCCTCACTTTATAGGATGTCACTTCCTATACCTTAGGATTCTTTTTTTCTGGTTTTACTGATGATCACAGATTACATGGCAGAACATTTCCTAACTGGCGGATGGTGCATTTTCCCTTCTAAACCTAAAATTCTGATGCCAGCTGTTGCCCACTACCATTATACAACACTGAGTGGTTCTATTTCTTCAGCCTTTTGTCCAAGTAGGGGCAGGTGGGTATGGGCAATTCCAAAAAATGCTATGGCTAACACATACGTACCTCATTCACCTCACAGTTCCAGAAACCCAATATTTGATTTTTGGCCTGGCAACTTTAAGCTGAACCAGTAGGAATGATTATGGGTGAATGTCCTGTGATAGGTTGGATGGCTTGATTTCTAACCTGTGCCTGATAATGCTGAGATATACTGAAATGTCACAAACTGTCACAAAAACGAAAAGAAGAATGAATTCATACTCAGTACAATATATTAAAATACAGACATCATGAAACACCATTATCTTCTTGCATATATTTTTATTTATGCCTTCTCAGCTTTCTCTGTCTCCTGGGAGGATATTCATTCCCAGTATCTAAGCAACAAATGGGGGCTTCAGATGACTAGAGCTCAGAGTCACACCACTGGGATGGGCGGTGATCACCCTAATCAGACACCACATAAAAGAGCCAGAAAATGCTTTGGGTGCTAAAGAGGACAGAGGGAATTTTGTAAAGGGTAAGATGGTTGCAAGCCAAAACTAAAGAATTGGAGGTAAGTAGAATGAATGAGAAACTTAAGATTCTACAACAAGTAAACAAAGAGCAGGAAAAAGTTTTATAGTGTTTAATGAGAAAATGACTAGAAAGAAAAGCACCAAAAGAAACAGTAATACTGTTAAACTTATGATCTGGCTCAGCTGTTGTACACTTTGTCTCAGTAATTTTAGCCTTACAAAAAGGTGAGACATACGAGTAAGAATTTCATTGTACTTTGTACATATGACAAAAAACTCGATATTGAAATATTAAGCTGATGTCACATTACATGATTAGTCAGAGGGAATGTCAAACTTAACAATTGCAATTTCTTAAACTTGTTAGCTGAGGGAGACTAGTGTCATTCCTGGCAGTCATGTTAGATGACTTCAATATACCACTGTCCATCTCACTGAAGAAGCCCAATGCAGTATCAAAACCAATTAATTACAAAAACGGAGCATTTTTAAAACAAGACCACATCAAGTTGGAAGGGATGTCAAACTTGGTGACTTAAGGATGTGAAATTACACAAATAGGAATTTTGGGGGATGACAAACTACACAACTCTGTGATGATGTTGCAGTAGTTTCACATTGTGGCGAGTGGCTGGGGGTGGTACCCAGCCGGGATGCCCAAAAGGACCGGAGAAGGGATTATGCCTCCTCCAGACCACGAGGGGGCGACCACCCTATTGGCTTTGGGGACCACGGGAAAGGAGCTTGGAAGCTCAACCCTATAGAGGCCCGTGGCCACCGCCAGGGGGCCCCCAAATGCCTGAGGAGCCCTGGCCCTCAGCACTTCCGCCACACCCGGAAGTGCTGGGCGGAAGAAGACCAGGGACACCCGGAGTGCTTCCGGGTGCACAGCCGGCACTTCCGCCACATCTGGAGCACATCCGGGTGGGTTTAAAAGAGGCTGCCTCCCTCCATTTGGGGGCTGGGGTCAGGTCTAAGAAGGACAGAGCTCGGAGGAGTGGAGGCGGACCTGAAGAGAGAAGCATTGGATAAAGGCCTGGACTTTAAGGGTGTTTGGTATGGGGTACTGGGATGTGTGTGCATTATAAATAGTAAATTATGATTAAAAATGTGTGTGGTGGCAAAATATCAGTGTCTGCCTGTCTGTGTCTGGGCCGTATCCCACAACATTTTAAAAGTATCTCGAGCTTGCCCCTTTTACTGATACCCAATAATATGCTTCCTGATAGAAACTGCACTGTGCAAACACTTTCCAGGTACACAAAATTCAGCCATAAATCACAGATGTGCCCCAAACCTTTTTGCGTTTTGTTTCTTTTCTTACAATACACTCACACACATTCATATATGTGCACATCATTCTAGTCATTTAAATATGAGTGCACTATACAAGAAAAATAAAACTGAACTAATTCAAAACTCCATTATCTGATTTAGAAGCATTTGGTCTTAAACCGTCAGATAGGTTTATAATTTGACATAATGTGGCACTATAAATGCTGGAAGTAGGGTCTCCCATGAATAGACAACACCTTCTGTTTTTTATTTTAATTTTTCCATAATTATTAATTATATGGTAAAAACTGCTGTAATCCTAACTAAGAAAAGTGACAATATTGCTCAAAGTGACAGAATTGCACTTAACGATACACAAGTGGAGCAGTGAATACCTGTCTGTTAATTGCATAACATATACTAAACATGTAATTAGAATTAAATACATACACACACACACAAATATTTTATAATTCACAGGTAAGGCGACAATCTAATTTAAATTATGTGACATGCATACTAACATTGGCCCATGTAATCTTGTGCTCGCCAGGTAAGGTGATGTAATCAGTTTAAAGAAGCTTTGGGAGGCAAATGGGTCCAAGGTCATCCTGGGCTGGATCAGGGAAAAAAAAAAAAGAAAATTTGTAGCACTGCCAGGGCTTCTCAGACATAACATACGATTATTGTTCCTGGAAGTCACCAAACCACCTGCTTGGAAATCTGCACCTAGTGTGACCTCTGCAAAGCTCTAAAAATTGTACAGAGCTGGGAACCACTCCACAATCCTGTGTAGGAGCCAAGGGTGAGGAAATAAACCACCATAAAGATCTAAGTGCTTGTGTTTCAATGTATACAACAGGCCACATCTGCTAGTTCTTTATCAACAGCTGTAGCTTTTTCATTTGCCTTTGAAATACAATGCAGCAAACATATGTGCAGTCATTATTTCTTCACCACATCAATTTGTAGTAGACAGACACATCCATATTTCTATTGATCTTTTTGCTCCTACTCTATCCATTTCAGGGAAGTGGTAACATAGTAACTGGGCTAGGACATGAAACTACGCCCTAAAAATTGTGAGGCAGCAGCCCTTACGATTAGGCCTTTGTAGTCATCTTTTCAATATCCATAGAAAGCTTGCATGTGTCACAATTAAGCCACCCAAATCAGATTTCATTTTAATGACAGGCCAATTTTTGAAACATGGAGAATGAGAAAAGGATCCAATAATCTCAGAGACTTACATTTGTCTTTCACAGTAAGGGTAAAATGATCAAAATAATATCAAATGGGCATATGATTTCAAAAGGCTAATTAATTATATTTATCTGCGGTCAAACTCAAGTTGTTAATAGCAGTCATATTTTTTTTCAGAACTACACAGACACATAAATGTGAGCCACTGGGCTATAACTGTTCACAGATATTACTAAGGTTATTGGTATAACAATATTATTGTGCTTTTAAGAAGCGTTGAGAGATTATTCATTGACGGTTCAGCACGTCTAGCAATCAAGTGCCAACAGTGATGACATTCTTTTAATAACTAATAATGGCTTTCTGGCCCTGCCACATACAGTACAGGCCAAAAGTTTGGACACACCTCCTCATTCAATGTGTTTTCTTTATTTTCATGACCATTTACAGCACTCCATCACTCTCCTTCTTGGTCAAATAGCCCTTACACAGCCTGGAGGTGTGTTTGGGGTCATTGTCCTGTTGAAAAATAAATGATCGTCCAACTAACCTGACTTCTGCACAACACAACTGCTGGTCCCAACCCCATTGATAAAGCAAGAAATTCCACTAAATAACCCTGATAAGGCACACCTGTGAAGTGAAAACCATTTCAGGTGACTACGTGTTGAAGCTCATCGAGAGAATGCCAAGAGTGTGCAAAGCAGTAATCGGAGCAAAGGGTGGCTATTTTGAAGAAACTAGAATATAAAACATGTTTTCAGTTATTTCACCTTTTTTTTGTTAAGTACATAACTCCACATGTGTTCATTCATAGTTTTGATGCCTTCAGTCATGAAAATAAAGAAAACACATTGAATGAGGAGGTGTGCCCAAACTTTTGGCCTGTACTGTACATCATGAATGAATACCCCCAAAAAGTGTTTCCACAGTTAATCCTTTACATCCATTACTCCTTGTCCGATATCCTCTCTGGGCTGACACAAAGATGCGCCATCATACTAGACACAGATTTGCTTCCTCTGGAACTCAACATAAACCCCCAACTTCATGAGTTCCAGTTGTCCTATGCAGTGATACAAAAGCAAAAACGTACTTTAATTTTTTTCAATTTTTGCATGTGAACAGCTTGTTCTTCCTGTCTAACTTGCCCCAGTAGGTTTCAAAAGTATCCTTCTCATGATGCTGGAATCATGCATGGATGATCCACCTGGCATCATAGTACACCATGCTAAGGCAAGATCCCCTGTTTGATTCAGGTAGGGATATGCATTTTTAGTCAATTTGTTCTCTAATATGTTATTTGAAGATTAATGAAAAATTGAGGAGCTGTAAACAATTATTGAAGGGTCATGGGTTTTGCAGGAAGGAAGTGTCCAATTTACATGATTGGGGTTCAAAGTCAGGCTTTTCCTTTGCAGCTTTTCCTACCCTGTTTATGTTTTTGCTTTCCCACCACTCCTGCTGGTGAGGGAGAAAAAACATATTATGGGTCTTCAAGGCCGCTTTTATATTCTCTTCTTTTTAACTTTGGTTCACACACAGCTTTTACTCTCATGTCCATTTCCTTTTCCAGAGTGACAACTAAAATCAAATGCACTTTGCCAGCATTAGTGTTCTGATCAGGGTGCAGGCAATGCACTCAACTCCTGTCACTCACAGTCATCAGCCTTTATAAACTGTAACCAAGCAATGTTGACTTCTCCTCACTACACAAGTGTGCAGCCTGACTGAGTTACTTGCTGCTTTCTGACGAAAAGTACAAGAGGCTGTGTGTTTCAATATGTCACCCCATTTCCCTCCTTCACCACCACATTTCAGTAATTTTTATTCATCTGAGGAGCCTTCACTTTTCTATTCCTTTAGGAGATATCTGCTTCCAGTCTCCAGATCATCTTCGTTCAGTTTTAGCTGTTGGACTATTCTCAATACGCCCTTGACAATATAGCAGCAAGATGGCCTCATAATATGATTAAATGTTCAAAGTCACAGAGGTGCCAATACTCGATTGTTCTCTACTTAGGAATCTATCCAAGTAGCAATGAACAAACATTAGGTGGGAGCAGGATGAAGGCAGAGTGTGGAGAAGATGATACAGAAGAATCAGGATGAGTACAGTCAGTGCAAAACATTCATATCGGAGTGTAGAGTTACATGCATTGCGCATTAAAACGCAAGAACAAAAGGTTAGATTTTATGTCTGATTTAAACGTGTTCACTAATGGAATTTCACAAAAAAACATTAAGCAGAGATCTCCAGAGAAATGCAACAAAGCAAAATGAACAGCAGGGAGCTGTATAATGAATATTAAGAATAGTGAGAAGGCTGGTGTCAGAAGATATCAGATGACAGTCCGGTTGGTGGTATAAGCTATGATGACAGGTAACCTGGGGGTTTGGAAGTAATGGGTTTGTATGTCAGTAGGTCAATTCTAAACATAATGGGATTGATGTGTTTATTGAGCTTAAATAGAATTACCACTGGTTAAAAGTCTGATCATGAAACCAAAAGGTGTTTGGAAAAGCACAATGGTCACCCAGTTTTATCAGCCTCTATCAGTATATATATTGAATGAGGAGGTGTGTCCAAACGTTTGGCCTGTACTGTATGTATGTATATTATATATATATATATATACACACACACACACACACACACACACTGCCTACACTACCAACTGTACCTGATCACACACAAAGCAAATCTGGACTTCTGGGAATTAAAATCTGATATGTCTCGCAATGCCAATTTGCTTAAAAAAAAAAAAAGCTTTCAGCTTCTCCTTTTTGTGATCGTGCTAATGAAGTTATGCGTTTCATTAAACAGAGCATTTGTTCACCGCCCCCAAAACTAAGAATAAAAAGAATTGGAATACAGTACTCCCTTTGCGGCATGAATGAATTAACTTTTCGGGCAAGAAAATTAATTTATTTTTTCATTTCATTCTCAATGAAGTCATCCACTGATCCTCTTATGGCTGTCATTGTTTAGAAAGTGAGACAAAGCTTAGGTGCATTATATACTGTATGTAGCACCCATGGATCCATGTTAAGTTTTGGACTTTAACGTATAGAAGTGGACAAATTTGTTACTTCCCTTACATTTAATTTAAAAAAAAAAAAAAAAAAAAAAAAAAAAGTGTTCAATCCCTCCTTAAAAGTGATTAAATGAGATGTAATTGTCCCCTGTATACCTGTACACCTTTCATATGTCATCCATGTGAAAAGAGATCAAGTGTTACATACTTTAAATCGACAAAAAATACTCTAAAATATCCTGGGCACATTTGTTGGTACCCCTAGAAAAAAATCATAAATAATTGGGTTTGACTGACTTTTCAAGCTAGCTGTTTTCTTTCATTAGTATCACACATGTCTCCAGTTGTCCAATCAGTCATTCAGGCTATTCAAATGGAGAGAGCAGGCACTCTGCTGTTTGGTATCATTGTGTATCTCACACTGAACATGTGCCAGAGAAAGCAAAACAGAGAGTTATCTGAGGAGATCAGAAAGAAAATTATAGACAAGCATGTTAAAGGCAAAGGTGGCAAATGCTAAAAGACCATCTCCAAGCAGCCTGATGTTCCAGTGACAATAGCTGCAAATATTATTAAGACATTTAAGGTCCAAGGGACTGTAGCTAACTTCCCTCGATGTTGCTGCAAGAGGACAATTGACCCCAGAGTGGGCAGAAGTTTATTGAGAATGGTAGACAACAAGCTAAGGACAACCTCTAAAGAAATACAAGTTGAACTCCAAGGTTAAGGTCCATCTGTCACTTTTTTGAATGACAGTGAGCTTAATGGAAGAACACCCAGGAGGACTCCACTGTTGAAAGAAAAAAACATTTAAAAAAAAAAAAAAAAAAAAAAAAAAAAACAGGTTGGGATTTACTAAAATGTATATTGTCAAACCACACTGCTTCTGGGGAAAATGCCCTTTGGACAGAGTAACAAGTAACATCAGTTCTATTTCCACAAATGAAAAGAGGAAAAGAAACACCATACTTTCTTTTAAACATGGAGAAGGTTTGATTTATGCTTTGGGCCTGCTTTGCAGCGTCTGGGTGCCTTGAGTTTGTGCAGGGAACAATGAAATCTCAAGGATATCAAAACATTCTGTAGCAAAGCATACAGCTGTGTGTCAGAAAGCTCTGTCACAGTCACAGGTCAAGGATCCTTCAACAGGATGACGAGCCAAAACGCACAGCTAAAAGTACCCAAGAATGGCTAAAAACAAAACATTAGACTATTCTGAAGTGGCCTTCTATGAGCTCTGTTTTTAATCCTATCCAACATCTATGGAAAGAACTGAAACTTTTTATTCTGGAGAAGGCACTTTACAAACCTGACACAGCCGGGGGCAGTTTGCTCAGATAGAGTGAGCTCGATTACCGGTTGACAGGTGCAGAAGTCTCAGTGAGAGCGCCAGGAACCGCTTGTTTGTAATGACTGCCTCCGAAGGTTGTGCAACAAAATATTATGTTAAGGGTCCCATCATTTATGTCCATGCTATTTTCATTTGTGTCAATGTTTTTAGTTATTCTGTTGAATGAAAACTCTAAAGCAAAGCCTGGTTTTAGTTAAATATGAGAACAATAAATGGGTGGCAGTTGTTTATATCACTTGTTATTTCAGAGGGAATTGTGGGTTCTTCTTCAATAAGGACCAAAATGTGTCCAAATCAGTAGATGCTGTCCTTCAGAGATTTTATTCTCTATAAATTTTATAGAATGGTGACCAGCCTTCAGTAAGGTAGATGTGCCACTGCCCTGTCTGATTATACTTCTCAACACATAAGTAAAACCAACCAACCAGAGAGTCAAATGAGCAGCATAAGCCGAACATCACTTTGATTGTTTCAAAAGTATAAGACATGCTAGCCCTGTCTGGCAATACATGAAGATTTAGATGAAGATTACATACTGGGAAGGGTTTGTTCCGCATGCAAACTATGAAGGCATGACTGATATGGTTGCTGATTTCAGTTTCACCTTATTCTACTATCCACTTGCCTGAAGCAAGAATCTAAGGACTGAAAGAAATAGCAATTTGTTGGGCCATCCTGACCAGGATATAGGAGTGCCAAGTAAGTCTATGACTCGATTCAATTTTTATTTTTACAATATTGGGCACAAAGCCTTGTCCTGCCCCCTCATTAATGCACACATATTTAACAGTTAGGACTCAAAGGCTTGTCATCCAGCTTTCTGATACATTTACATTAGCTGATATTTAATTCAAAGAAGAGTGGGATGCCACATCACAGATTCACACATCCATTGTTTAATTAAGACTAATTTTGATTGGCTAGTTCTCCCCAGGGGCAGCACGGTGGTGCAGTGGTAGCACTGTTGCCTCGCAGTAAGGAGACCTGGGTTCTCTTCCCGGGTCCTCCCTGCGTGGAGTTTGCATGTTCTCCCAGTGTCTGCGTGGGTTTCTTCCAGGTGCTCCAGTTTCCACCCAAAGTCCAAAGACATGTAGGTTAGGTGCATCGGCGATCCTAAATTGTTCCTAGTGTGTGCTTGGTGTGTGTATGTGTGTGTCCTGGCGCCCTGCCCGGGATTTGTTCCTGCCTTGCGGCCTGTGTTGGCTGGGATTGGCTCCAGCAGACCCCTGTGACCCTGTGTTAGGATATAGCAGGTTGGATAATGACTGACTGACTAGTTCTCCCCATATCTGCATGGGGTTTCTTTCAGAAATTCCAAAGATGGACTTGTAAGTTAATGAGCAAATCTGAATGGTCTCTGTAGGAGTGAGTGTGATTGTCTGTATACATGTGTCAGCAATGGACTGCCAACCCACCTGACAAAGGTTACTACTGCAAGCTTTTTACTTAAATGATTAACAAATTATATCATAACAACAATACATTTAAATATCAGTGCTCAAGTGATGTGAATAAATCCTGCAGACAACCCAACTCCAGTTTAGCCAATGCAGGCCCTGCTAAACAAGACTATCAAGCTCCTAGAGTGAACCTAAGGTGAGAATTTCTCTCTCTCTTTTTTTTTTTTTTTTTTTTTATAAAATGGACAAAAGTGCATTTCTCTCACATCCTGCCAAACGAACGCATTCAGATAAAGTTTCCTCCTTTAATTTAATTGCTTAGAAGCTTGGAATGAGTTTTCCCGCCAAGGCCAGCTGCAGTTCAAATGAAATGAATCAGTGGTGCTGGAATCCAGTTGGGGAACCTCCACCCTCGCAATGACTTTTCTTTTAAAAAAAAAAAATTCCAGCAGCAGCTCGCTGCCCTTTTAACTATTTAGTCACCTATTCAGAATGATACTCATATACTGCATAAAGGCCTCAAAAGAGAGTAAATTGACTTAAAAAAACAACTTGCTTTACGCTTCTTTTATTAAAACATCCTTGTATTATACTCCTTTTACCTCGCTATATTCAGGGTTTGCAGACTTTGTGCTCTATACATTTTCATGAATCTTCTTTACCAAGAGAGGTAACTGCTTCTTATTGTTCATCTCATAACAGGACAGGCAAGTGTGGATGAGGCCACTCCAGGGTCTGTAATATATGAGCAAGGGATGATACGTCCCATGGTGACCTGCTATGTTCCATATCAAATTCCAAGAGCATCCTCTTTTTGCTTGCTTTTGAAAATTATTTTTAATTTTCTTTAAATGATTGTGTCACACCAAGAGCATAAAAATACCCTCAGGGAAGGTCTCTATATCATGTTGCATCTTTAAAAAGTTTGCATTTCTTTCACTATAGCAGGAGGCCACGACTTTATATAGGTATTTTTTGCACAGCTTTCTAAAATATATTTAACCCACACAACTCCTGTGCCTTACTGGTCTTTTTTGATTCAGTTCCGACACCCTCTTGTGGGTGCCCAGGACATCAAAATTTTCACCACAGACCTGTTTTATATTGTTAGACCATCTTTAACTGTTGATCCAATGATTATAACTTTTAGAACAGACGACATTTAAGATACTTTAATGGATTGCGAACAAACAATGCACTGTAAATGCAGGAGAAAAGCCATTACAGTGAACAGTGGGTCTAAATTGAGCCAAAGAACATGGCTGTGTCCAAAATGTGTACAAAAATATGACAACTAGAAAAGTTACATCACTTTACTTAAACCCCTCATATTAATGAGCTGAATAGATAACATTTAGGATGTCTGTCTGGGTTGTGAAGAAACAAACCTCCCTAAATAAAGAGTAAAATGCACTCAGGGGTCAAAATTGACCCAAAGGGCACAACTGCTGTACAAAAATGTGACATTTAGAAGTTTCTTTTTTTGTAAACTTGGAGCGCTTTGCTTAAAAGAATAATAAGCGAAAAAGATCACATTTAGTTTATTTTATGGGCTGTAAACAAACAAATTATTGCGACTGTAGCTGAAAATCCATGAAAGTCAAAGGCGGAACAAAACTGATCTGAAGGACATGGCAGTGTTCAAAATGTTTAGCATCTGTTCAAAAATATTTCATTTGTAAATGCTTTTGCAAACTTTCTTCCTTTTTGTAAAGTTGGGTCACTTTTCTGAAAGTTTTTATATTTCTGAGCTGAAAAGACGACATTTATGATATTTTAATGCAGCAGAAAATCAATTGTGTGTGAAACGAAATTTAAAATTTGGAAGATTTTTTTTTTTCTCATGCTGAACAGCAGAACTTTAGGGTGCTTTTACTGATTTTAAACACAAAAAGAGGGCAAATTTGACCTGAAGATGTTTGGAGTGTTAAACAAAATCATGTGCCTGAAAATGAAGCGATACAAGTGCAATTTAATTTGACTAATGATGTAGAAACTATTTATCGATATAGTGCACTCTCCTGAAAGAAGTGCCATGCAGTGGTATATGGTGGAATATTTTGGACATAAATAAATAAATACTGTACATATATGTAAGTAATCTGAAATGTGACATTACATAAATGATAATGTGTGCATAAAAAATTAAGTAACATGTTTTGTTGCTCATTTCATTACACCTCTATTTATTTCCTTTTTATTTCAGTGACACTGCACATCCCATAAAATATGCCTTGAAATAAAAACTGTTCACCCAGGTTTTGACTAGTGAATCTTCAATATTTATATGTGTAATTATTTAATTTTGGCACCGCAGTGGCAAAGCTATACAGCATGTAGTGAAATTTATAGTGCACTACAGTATATATGGGAGAGTTCATATTGAATCTGAAATGTTGACCAAATTTATGAAATGTAAGTGCAAATTTCATGTGTAAAGTAAAATATAATAGTAAGCTGTGATGATATAATCATTTACAAGTACCTTCACTTAGTAACACTGAAAAAAAATGTAAGAACATTCAATAATAAGTAATGCACTCATCTAGTCGTTCTGAATTCCACAGAAGTCTGGAATGTGTGGCTTGCAGGAGAGGCCTGAGAAGGACAAGTGCCTTGGGCCATCCATGCAAAAACTATTTCACTTTGATGGTGGTTGAACTGGCTCCCCATCGCTATGTAAAGCATTTTGAGTGTCTTGGAAAAAGCACTATATAAAAGCCTTCTTCTTCTCTTCTTTACATCGTATGATCTCAAACAAATTTGCAAATATGGGTGGATCCATTACTGGCATTCTGCTACTAAAATTCTTTCTCTTTCCATGACTGATCACTTACTGCCCCAGTTATATAGTGTGTGTGTATAGGTGTAAGTGTTCTCTACCAGCATTTTGCAGTTTCTTCCGTTTATTTTCATTTATGAAAATATGAGACACCCCTGGCATAGCACTACTATTACAAGAATTCTTATGTTAGAAAGAGAGCAATGCAGATGTATGTTTTCCGGAGGCCATGAATTTATTTGGTACACACTGTAAGCATGCTTGCACCAACACTTAAATTCAATGACACAGAATATATCATGACCATGAAGATGGAGATAAGAACATCCTTTGTTGGAGACCTATTGTGTTCCAAATCCAATACCATAAATGTTCCTTTTTCTCTGGCCTGTGAAGATCATTTTGCATTACCCTGTAAGATATTTTACAGTATACCACCTGTCCGTAAACTATGACAGAGTGATGGAATTTAAATTTACATGAATTTCCACCTTTGTTCCCATATTACAGGAATTCATTTTATGGACCTGGGCATTTGCCTACTATGTTGCTCAGCATGGCGTGTGGGCATCTGGGTTTGTGTATTTCATAAGAGGATGGGATTTCCGAGAAGAGGTTTTTGCAATTTCTTCTGCTTACTGAAGGACTAATCTACAGTTCAATACCATGCCAACTTTAAAATTTTAAAAATCACTGCTAGAACTTGAAGGTCAATATATAGAAAGCTTTTTGCATTTAATAATCTACTAAAAAGTGCTACTCTCCTTGCGGTAGTAATAAGATCACTGCTAATGATCAGCAGCCTTTTTGTGCTTAGTTTTTTGTTTTAAATTAATTTTTAAGCCCTTGGTTTATTGTCAGTGAACAGAATAATGAAGGTCAAAAAAACCCACTTACAAAAACATCTTACATCACTCCTGGCTTAGAAGATTAAAAGCAAACATACTGAAAGGAGTGTACCTTTCAACTCAGTCCTGATAGTCAAGTTCTATTCAAGGTGTATTTCTGACATAACGTTGAGATAACATTTCACATCTCACAGGCTACTACATTACAAAATAATTGGTGAAATTGATTTACAATACTGTAAAGGTATTTTTTTGCAGGAAATGCGGAAGAACTCAACATCCATCTGTTTTTGGTGAAGATTGTATTTCTTTAGATTAAACAGGTTTACTCTGTTTTTTTATTAATTTATTTTCCAAACCTACTCATTTCAGTGCAGAATTGTGAGCGCTTTAGAACAAATATGGCATGAACAGGCCATTCTGTGGAACACAACTCTTCAGTAATCTAACAAGCGTGTCAACATTGCCTAATTCCCTTTATACTTAGACATATTTCTATTATTTTCTCCTCTTGGTGTTTCAATCTGACCAGATAACTCAGACATGTCCACTCTAGCAATTCTGCTAGCTCACTCCTTTACCTAAAAGAAGTGAGTAACCACTTCTTCTCATGCTTCACCCAAACTAGTCAGAGTTCTAAAATGACATAGGGGTGACCTTTTGATCTAAATGGCATAGACGTGTAGCATATTTCAATCTCCGTCCCACAAAGCATTTCATTAAAGATGCCTTTGAAGACCTTCAAACTTGACAGGATTTTAACACAACAGTTCATCAACAGTCCAAATTGCTGTTAATTCTCTTTGACTAGCAAAGCTCTGATCATGCAATTTTCCAAATCTGGAAATGTTAGGTCATGGCAAGTGTATAGTTATACTAAAAGCCGCACAGCCATACTGCCAGTCTGTTATTATTTGAAACCCATTAACCTATTTTTCTTGTCTGTATTGCAAATGAGAAATGAATTCATTCTAGCAAAACTTTCAATATGTTAAACAATCTGAGAGCTTCATATGCCCCAGAAGAAAATCAGTTGTTAGTACTGGTGACCAGATAAATGAAGATAAGCTCTTTAGCCATCACAGTAGAGGACTGCATTACTCTTTTCCTGAAGAATTCTACTACAATTTCCGTATATACTCAAGTATAAGTTGGGTCTTGAAACCCGAAAAATTGATCATAAAATCAGACCTCGACTCATACGCTTGTTCAAAATTGCGACACTTACATTTTTTTTTTTTATACATCTTCTTGTCTCCTCCAATCTTGCATCAGTTTCTCAGACGGATCGAATTTTGTTGCACCAGCGTAGGTACCTTTCTTTTTGCTACTTCAACGACTTTTAATTTAAAACCATTTTCATATTTTCTTCTGATTGAATGCTCCATCTTACATAAGGGATGCTCTTACAATAAAGGTGTATGATGGTGTGAGATACAAAAAACACAAATCAGTGCAAACGTTGCTTCGGAATAGTTTGGGTATTACCGTGTGGATACATAGGCACAAAAAAGGCAGTGTGCTCCGTGGTTACTCTCTCAGGTGGGTGTTAACATATCATAATCTCTTAGACCAATAGCGTGAGTTTTCCGCATTGGACTTATACAGCCGACATTACAAAATCAGCAGAAATTATACGGTAAAAATCAAGTCCCAACTTATTCGCGGGAGAACTTATCCGCGAGTATATATGGTAATACAGTTCTACTTACCATGTGAGATACAAGGCCACAATAACATACAGTTCCCTATTCCTGTCTTTGTTTCCAGAAAGATTGATCTTGGCCATCTTGTTTTGTACCATCTGGCAACATGTGGTTTGATACCACCATATTTTTCCCCAACATCTGAGGCAAGCTTTTAGAATTGATGGCTTGTACGATATTTTCATTAAATGTACTGTATGTTAGTGTGTTGGGCCAGAAGATACAGTATATTTTCCCAAAGCCTCTACAGTCTGACAGGCTGCCATTCTAGACAATGCTACAAAAGATAGATAGATAGATAGATAGATAGATAGATAGATAGATAGATACTTTATTAATCCCAAGGGGAAATTCACATAATCCAGCAGCAGTATACTGATACAAAGAAACAATATTAAATTAAATAGTAATAAAATAAATAAATAAATAAAAATAAAATGTTAGCATTTACTCCCCCGGGTGGAATTGAAGAGTCGCATAGTGTGGGGGAGGAACGATCGCCTCAGTCTGTCAGTGGAGCAGGACAGTGACAAAAGTCTGTCACTGAAGCTACTCCTCTGCCTGGAGATGACACTGTTCAGTGGATGCAGTGGATTATTCATGATTGACAGGAGTTTGCTTAATGCCCGTCGCTCTGCCACAGATGTTAAACTATCCAACTTAACTCCTACAATAGAGCCTGCCTTCTTAACAAGTTTGTCCAGGCGTGAGGCATCTTTCATCTTTATGCTGCCACCCCAGCACACCACCGCGTAGAAGAGGGCACTCGCCACAACTGTCTGGTAGAACATCTGCAGCATCTTACTGCAGATGTTGAAGGATGCCAACCTTCTCAGAAAGTATAGTCTGCTCTGACCTTTCTTACATAGAGCATCAGTATTGGCAGTCCACTCCAATTTGTCATCCAGCTGCACTCCCAGGTATTTATAGGTCTGCACCCTCTGCACACAGTCACCTCTGATGATCACAGGGTCTATGAGGGGCCTGGGCCTCCTAAAATCCACCACCAGCTCCTTGGTTTTGCTGGTGTTAAGATGTAAGTGGTTTGAGTCGCACCATTTAACAAAGTCTTTGATTAGCTTCCTGTACTCCTCCTCCTGCCCACTCCTGATGCAGCCCACAATAGCAGTGTCATCAGCGAACTTTTGCACGTGACAGGACTCTGAGTCATATTGGAAGTCTGATGTATATAGATTGAACAGGACCGGAGAAAGTACAGTCCCCTGCGGCGCCCCTGTATTGCTGAACACAATGTCAGACCTGCAGTTCCCAAGACGCACATATTGAGGTCTGTCTGTAAGATAGTCCACAATCCATGCCACCAGGTGTGAGTCTACTCCCATCTCAGTCAGCTTGAAAGATGTTGTTAGATCGGTCTATTTTAACATTGAGGACTTATTTACATGCTACCCCAGATGGTGTGAAGTTTTGAAACTTCAATTAAGTTATTTCTTTATTGCACTCTTCACTGTATCCACAACTACTATAATGTATTACAAACAAATGCTTAAACGACACATCATCAACATACATGAAAAGCCTAACTACACAGCTAAAATAAAAACACAGCTATCTATAAAGTTACAGGGCCCTTGACAAGAGAGGTCAAGAACACAATAACTCCAGTCAAAAGCATACCTCTGGGGAGTCCATAGTCAGTTATAACAGGCAAACATCAGGCTAAATTACAGTTGTGATGACTGCCACCATCCAACCCCCGGGCATTCTGCAAAATTCTAAGCATGTATCAGGCAATGTAAAATCAATCTTCCCGAAATTTTCTTAGTCATATCTTGCTGTCTACTTTTAGCCAGCTAACACAAGTTGTAGAAAGTTAACTACTTAATCAAAACGGTCAACATTCACATTGAATGTTGCTCATAGGTGGTATGAAAGTATATTGAGACCTATATGCTTGACAGAGCTATTAAACCTATTACGTTTGCCCATAGTGTCCAATGGAGAGAAAACGGAGTAAATATCGAGAACTCAGCACCATCAGCACTCAAAACGTATTAATCCAAATTAGTTGTTTTCATTCAGTCTGACCATTTACCTCCCTGGTATATGGACCATTCTTTGGACAACTGTAGGGCTCATTGGTCTAATGTAAATAAACAAAAATGCTTCAACTTTCAAAAAAGATAGCTAAGTCCATGAACACACCTGAAATCAATGTGTTGTGTATATTTTCAAATATTTTTGACCTCACGTATTCAAATGAATGATTTGACAGGAGCTGGAGCCTGTGTCAGCCACCATTCACGCCCAAGGCAGTAACCAAATGAAAACTGAGATGCCAGTCTATCACAGAGCTTACTATCAGAAACACATACTCACTAAACACTTGAGGTAGATCTAAAGTAACCAATTTATTTATTCTACATGTATTTCGGATGTGGGATGGGAAGCAAATGTATGTGGAGAAAAAAAACACAATGCCGTGAAATAACATGCAAACCCTACATAGAAAGCAACCATAGCAGCACCCAAGCCCAGTTTCTTGGAAGTGCAAAGTATCAGAGCTAACCATTTAGGGCACTTTTTTTTTGGGGGGGGGGGGGTTCCAAATTCAGGGATTCAGACTTATCAAAAGGTGCTGATATAGTAGATCAAGCACAATTCATTCCACTTAAGGGTGAATCACGTGCTCAAGGACACAACTGGAAATGAAGGAGAAATGCATTCAGGACTTGAGCCAGGAAGCACTTGTTTGCACAATGAGTTGTGTAAATTAGGAACAAACTACCAAGGCATGTAGTTGAAGCAGAAACCTTGACAACCTTTAAGAAGTATCTGGATGAGATGTTGAGATAGCTTAATCATTAGCTAAACAAACAAGCTTGATGGACTGCACGGTCTTCTCTCTTTTGTCAAAATTTATGTTCTTATGTTATTTAATTTTATATAGTGTGCTTCACAAAATCCATAATAATTGATCACAAATCCACAATAATACAAGTAGTAAAAGTATTCTTTATTCATACCTGTGGAATAATTGTCATTCATTTTAAAATTTAAGATGGTATTTTTATTTATCTAGAATATATTTTTATGTTTAAAACCACATTACTCAGAGGAGTAAATGGCATACAAATGTACTTCTGCTCTGCTGGGCACACTGCTATTTGCCTGTGGCTCTGCTCTGTGTTAACTGACAGCTTTAAAACAAACAATACAGCACCATTTCACAGAGCAAATTCTTAAGACAAAAAGCAATTTGAAATGAAAAACCAACTGTATATAATGAGCGAATACATGGCAGTCTGCTAAACGCCATGCCAACAACGCACTGCCTTAAATATCCTTTAAACCAAGCTGTCTGCTAAAGAAAAAAAAAAATGTAAATGTCATTATATGCCATTTTGATTTTCTCACTTTACACAGCATCTAAGGCTGCCAAATTAATAAGCAGTTCAGTTTAAAAGTAGAAATTGGCCTTTGATTAAGAATTTGGCTGGAATGAAAATTAAGGACAAAGGCTAAGAAGCAATAAATGTGGTGATGCACTGCTAATAATTCATTTCCCACCCCCCTTTTTTTGTTCTGAACACAAGAACCTATCTATCAAAAATAAAACATACAACATCTTTCAAAAAGCCTTCAAAATCGTTCTGCACCAAAGATTAAAACCTTGAAGTAAAAAGCCACTGGCATCATTAATAGCATTCAAAAATGGATTGTGAGCTAGTTAAATGGCTGGAAATATAGAAGACAGGTAGCAGCAACACTTGGAATGTGGACATTACTGGAAACCAACAGAGATATGTTACAAACCAGTTTTGACCAACAACCACCTGTGGCTTCCACAGCAAAGAGGAAGAAATTAGAACGAAGAAACTTACCCGATGACATAAAATACATTTTTTTCTTTAAATCTCTGCTTCAAGCCACACATTAATGTAATTGGCCAAGTGGTGATTGCTCTTCATAATTACCTGACACAGAGTGCTGCACAAATTGTTACATTTGATACAGCACAGAGATCATCAGTTAACTTTGTGCTTATGGACTACTTGGCCACAGCACAAAGATGTTAAGACACTCATAGTTACATCGTGCCAAAAAATAAACCATCACAGCAGAACAAGTCTGATCAATCAGTAGCACCATTAGGCACCTGGGTTCCCTTTTGCTATCCAAAGCTTTATGAAGTTTCGTTGGCAATCAGCTGCAGCCAGATAGCATTGGATAGGAGCTAAATTGAAGGACAGAATGCCATGTGCTATTCCTACTTTTTTGTGCTCTCCATAGCATTATCTACAGTATGAAAGCACCTGCCATATGTAAAGTTTTTTTGCTGGCTCTGAAATAAATTAACTGAATGAGAACATTCCCACAACCAAAGCCTCCTTAAAGCCACACACAGTATAAAAGGAATTACAATTGATTAACTGAAAAGACATAGGAGCCCTAAAAGTAAATAGCACTGAAATATGGCGGAGGAAGCACAAATAGGCAGTGCATATTGAAACTGTATAAATAAGAAACAAAAGGTATTGATGTGGGCTTAGCACTGGATTCTTTCAAATGAACAGCAACAGAGTACAGTTTATATGAATGAATTTCCGCCTCCTCTTTAATTGCTCATTTGACTATTTAGATTTTGGATATATCTGTAATTTATGAGTAAAGTTAAACCTAAAGCAATTCAAAGATCTATCATTGTGGTTTTCAAAGTCCATTAGTCCAAGTTGGGGTTGCACTGGTGCTAGAGTTTATAGCAGCTACTAGCCATCAGAAGGCACACTCACTCACAATGAGCCAATTTAAAGTCGTCAGTGAATATTATTCAAACATCTTATGTATGGGGAAAAACAAAATAAATAATACGAAATTCAAGCAGACATGGTGTGGATGTGTAAACTCAAAACAGAAAGTACCCAGGCTGGACGTCAAACCTAATGTCTAAATTTCACACAGTGTCTTTACCAAAGTCCCTTAACTACATGCTGTACAAAAACATTATGATAGTAGAATGACACAAACAAAAAAAAAGTTAAGAAATATATGCATGGCATACCATTCAGGTGCGTTTAAGGCCTGTGTGGGCTCTGCAGCCTTCAATCAGTCAAGTTCAGTGGGTTGGTTCTAGCAACTTCTCAATCCATTTCAGGGTTCAGGCCACAGGTAATCACACCAGGATTAGGTAAAAGGCTGAAAACGGGCCGAGGCAGGACAGGAACCTCTCTCACTTACACGTGCATATGTACCCCATATTCACACACATGACGATATGTAATTGCCAATTAACAACCAAAAAAATTTAATTAATTCTCTCTTTGCTTGAGCATTTCTGGCTGTATAATTTTCATGAAATGACACTAACAAAGCTATTCAGGTAGGACAAATGAATACAGAAGTGAACAGAAACTTTATTACAGCAACTGACCACTATGCTGAATGTGGTATTCTGGTAGTAAAGTATACCGACAGTGAAATTGCGAATTGTAATCTGCAGATAATGGAGCTCTGAAGTTGGTTTAAGGTTAATAGTGAATTAATGTTTAGCTACTCCCCGCATAATGGCATATATGCCACATTCATATCTAAATATCCTTTTGCTTTCCTTGCTCTAAATTTATGCTTCTACAGTTAGGAAAACTATTTAACTTACCTGTTACGACTTAAAGCATTGGGGAGTACATTTGTTTCTTCTGTTTATGCACAAGCAGCTGAAAAGACTTTAGAAAGAAAAACCAACTTGCTGATGAAAAGAGGTTTCCACGCACAGCAAACTATACTTGCATAGGCGGGATTGCCCACAAGAACAATAAGAGCTCAGGACAGTGAGTAACTTCATACCCACACACAAAGTCTGCTGGTGTTTCATGAACTTGTACTGGGGATCTGTTTGCCATTAGTAGCAGCTATTGAAGGTGAAAACCAGGAAAATATACAAAATGTACAAGTTGGTGTAACCACTGTCTAAATTGAAACAGTAAAGCAATTTACAGAAAAACATTTCTCTGTTTTAAGATAGAGAAGTTTGCAGATTCACCAATGGATTTCAAAGGGAGATTTTGAAATTTCAAAACTGTGTAGAGTGCAATCTGTTCAAGATGTCTCAATGAAAATTGAGCTGAAGAATAAGTGTGTGTCAGTCAGTCAGTCAGTCAGTCAGTCATTCTCCAACCCGCTATATCCTAATGCAGGGTCACGGGGATCTGCTGGAGCCAATCCCAGCCAACACAGGGCGCAAGGCAGGAACAAACCCCGGGCAGGGTGCCAGCCCACCGCAGGGCGCGCACACGCACACACACTAGGGACAATTTAGGATTGCCAATGCACCTAACCTGGTTGTCCTCGGGCTGTGGGAGGAAACCAGAGCACCCGGAGGAAACCCACGCAGACATGGGGAGAACATGCAAACTCCACACAGGGAGGACCTGGGAAGCGAACCCAGGTCCAGTTCATGTGGTGTAATTTAACTTCTAGAGCATTGGAACTCACACGCATTTGGCATCTCATCCTGATATGTCACCATTGTTTCAGCTCCACACATCCCTATAGTGGGCTAAGCAAGTTGTCAAATGGGTGGGTAGCTAGGGTGTGTGCATGCCATCTGGTAGTTATTAATGGAAGCACAGAGAAGTCGGGGCTTTTGTCTTTGATATGGTAAAATCACACAGTGCACAGCTATTTTCACAGATTTTATCTGGAAGCAAATACAGCTAATCATTTACAGCTGCTATCAGTCCAGTTCTGTTCAATTCACATTTGTCTTTTCATAATATTATCACTATTATGAATTGTAAGCAAATTAATTAACCTTTCACCTACTTGCTGATTCTACTTGTATCACTACAGAACTATTGGGGTTTGAAACCTATCCTGAGGAACTCTAGATGGGGCACCAGCCCACTGCTACTGTACATCTCACTCTCTGACGGACTAGTTTAGACTTGCACATCAACTTAACCTGAAAACAATGCACCACACCCAAACCTGAAGAAAATGTCTTTCCTAATTTGGAACCTCCATACTAAGTGTTACATTTTGGAATTTAAACAGGAAGAAAAGTTCAAGACTATTCCAGTAAGGATTTCAGTGTTCCTACCATCTACCCAGTATGGAGTAAGATGTTCTTTTGTTTTCTGTTAGGCCAGCATGGTCACACAGTGGTTAGTGCTGGTGTCACACAACACCAGAGTCAGTCAGTCAGTTTCCAACCCGCTATATCCTAACACAGGGTCATGGGGGGTCTGCTGGAGCCAATCCCAGCCAACACAGGGCGCAAGGCAGGAACAAACCCCGGGCAGGGTGCCAGCCCACCGCAGGGCGCACACACACACACACGGGACAATTTAGGATCGCCAATGCACCTCACCTGAAAATCTTTGGACTGTGGGAGGAAACCGGAGCACCCGGAGGAAACCCACGCAGACACGAGGAGAACATGCAAACTCCATGCAGGGAAGACCTGGGAAGCGAACCCATGTCTCCTTATTGCGAGGCAGCAGCGCTACCACTGTACCACTAAGAATAAGTGTGCCATATTTAAAAAAATCGGTCTGTGGGTTTCAGAGATGTTTCATATGGACAGACCGACAGATGCACATGTCTATTGCAATAGGTGCTTCTCATATTATATGCCAACACCTAAAAATGGAAATGACTGAATAAAGCTAAAAAGAACCAAATAGCTTTAACATTTTATAAAGCAGCTATTGCAGAGGGTGTTACAGTGGCGCAGACGTAGTGCTGCTGTCACACAGTAAGGATACCAGGGTTCATGGAGTTTACATGTTCTCCCTGTGTCTGCAAGACATGCAGGTTAGGTGGACTGGCGTCACTAAATTGGCCCTGTAATGGATTGGCGCTCTTTACAGGGTTTGTTCCTGCCTTGTGCCATGAGATAGTGTCCACTGGTTTGCATTAAGCAGGTTAGAAAATAATATGACATGTCCCATCCGTGGAAGTCCCTGTGTGCTTCACAAAGTCAGCTACAGCAATTCTTAAGTATAAAGAATACAAAATGAGTATGAAGGAAAATATCTAATTTGGAGTAAAAAAAAAAACAAAAAAAAAACAAAAAAAAACAAAGAAACAATCAGTCTACTTCTTAAATTTATTCAGTTTCTTTTACTTTCCCTTCACTGATAACAAATGAATTTAACTGTGTAAAGAGGAAGCTGGCCAGACAAAGATTTACTTGGTTTTTACTGAATACGTTTTAGCAGATATTTAGCACATACTATTGGTTTATGTGTTACAAGAGTCATGAAGTACTTAAAAATCAAATAATGTGGGTGTTGACCAATGCAAAAAATAAAAGTAAATTTTCCTTTGATAAATAGATTCTTTTTTGAAATCACACTTGTGAAGTGCTGTGCTTAATGCTCTCACTTCTTAGCTCTAGAATTCAACAGTACCACTGTGTAAACTTTCACATTCTCCTCATTTGTGCAAGTTGGCTTTATGTACTCATAATAGATAACTGTTTATTAGAGTAGGGGATTGCTCCAATTAAAAAAAAAAAAAAAAAAAAAAAGTATAATAATATACGCTGAAGAACATCCATGAAACAAAACTATTAATCAAATTTTCCCTAGCGTTTGTTTGCGGTGTATGCGTGTGTGTCTGCTCTGCAATGGACCAACATCCTGTCCAGGGTTTGTTCCTGTCTTGCACCTTCTGTGGACTAGGATAGGCTCTAGCCCCCAAAGCGACCCTGGTCTGGAATAAGTGGGTAAGAAAATGATGATGACAACAATAAACCCCCCTCCCGACCGAGCTTTACAACAAGAAAGCCCCATCTGAAGTGGTTCTTCATATGGAATAAAACAGCATTAAAATAAAAAACGTTCAGCACAGGCCCTGCATACTTACTTTATAATTACACTGATGAATTGCCAAAATCTGAAAAAGTGTTGAAGAAATCCTCATCAACTGATTTTTTTGGTAATTTAAGAATATCACTTTTCCCCTGTATTATGGCAGATGGATTTTTCTAGCAGTGACGCTGGATGGGCTCCGTGTGAGTGTCCGTGGGTGTGTGCACAAGTGTGCCTTATGCTCAATCAGCACCTTGTCCAGGTTTGGTATCTACTTGCATCCACGGCCCCTAGGACAGGCCTTAGAGTCCCGTGACCTTGAAGTGGATTAAGCAGGCTTGAAAATGGAAGGATAAAAAAAAAAAAAAAAGAGTTATTTTTTTTACCTTTCTTAATTGGTACCATCACTGCATAATGCACTGAGCCATCGCTAAATAAGATCAAAAAAATAAATAAATTACACACCCCACTTTGACGTAAATAGAAAATACTGATACAGCACAGGGCTGCAGTGTTTGCAGGCTCTGGTTTCATTCAAAATCTTCACTAGAATATAATCCTTTTGGTATATGGAATATTTTATTCAATTTCCTTTTGCCAGTTTAATGATTCTTAGATCACAAATTCCTGCTAGCTTGTCATTTATAGTTTTACGAGAAAATCCATTAAAAGGACTGGGAAGGATTAGAACCATTCAACATTCCTCACCCTGCAGTCTTTTCCAAATACCCATGATGAGCACACATATGCCAGTTTAGCCAATAAGCTGTTGTTTCCTTATGTATTTGTGACTTGTGGTTAATGGTCCTCGGTTTAAAAAAAAAAAAAAAAGAAGCAATAAAAAAAAAAAAA
>JANRMT010062791.1:240291163-240328691 GCA_026402145.1 Polypterus bichir lapradei | reverse complement strand
AGGATCTGCAAGGAGGAATGGCAGAGGATCCCCAAATCCAGGTGTGAAAAACTTGTTGCATCTTTCCCAAGAAGACTCATGGCACCTCAAAAGGGTGCTTTTACTAAATACTGAGCAAAGGGTCTGAATACTTAGGACCATGTGATATTTCAGTTTTTCTTTTTTAATAAATCTGCAACAATTTCAAAAATTCTTTTTTTTTTGTCTGTCAATATGGGGTGCTGTGTGTACATTAATGAGGGAAAATAATAATTTAAATGATTTTAGCAAATGGCTGCAATATAACAAAGAGTGAAAAATTGAAGGGGGTCTGAATACAGCACATATATAAGAGTGAATATCATGTTGGACAGATGAGCATTCTGGCTGGGAGGCTGGTTTCTGGCCAGAAATGTAGGCCATAATGGAAGGACAGGGGATGTCTGCCCCACTAAGTGATATTTTCCCCTGTACACACAATGGCAGTGTCACACAGGAATACCCGCAGGGCAGGCTGGGAATTGCAGTCCCATGGGATAGCCCTGTTGGGGATCTTGGGTGCCACCAGGGGGAGCTGCAGGGGATCATTCCAACCTCTTTAAAAAAATGTTTGCCTGACCCGGAAGTGCTTAGACTGTGCAATGCTGTGGCACCAGAAGTACTTCTGGGTCAGCCATAAAAGAAGCAGAGCTTTCTGCAAGGATAGTCACAGTTTGGAGGAGAGGAAGGAGGAAAGAGATTTATTGCTGTGTTGTTGCAAAAGAGAATTTGGAGAACGGTGAAGGTATTATAAATAAAGAAGATCTTGTGTTTGAAGTCAGGACTGTGTTGTGTAGTTGTATCTAGGAGGTGCTGCTACACCGCCTAGTGGTCACTCACATAAATAAAATAAACTTATATATATATATATATATATATATATAAATAAACACACACACATACACACACTCTTTTTATAGGGACTTGTTACAGTCACCATCACAATCTGAAATGGGCACAACACATGTTGGCTGTCACCAGGAAGGCTCACTAATGCCTTTGCTGCTTTAGATGTCTGAGAAAAATGTGGATATTTTCATCTATGGTTGCCATCTTCAATACGTGAACAGTTAGGTCCTTTCTCACTGCCTGCACTTCTTCCTTTTAAGGTGCCTGTTCAGCTCAGGACCGCAAAGCCCTATACAGATTGGCTCAGAATATTACTGACATACAGCTGCCTTCTGTTCATGACATACGTATCACATGCTGCCTAATATAAAAGCGAATTTGAGATGGCCAAAAAGGAAGCATTTGGACCCTTGGGAAACTGGGAAAAGGGTAGCAGGATATACATTATGAACTCAGAGGAGACCCTGAAAATATTAAAGGTCAAGTGTGCAAAGAATGCAGAGCTGGAGGATGGCAGACAAAGGCTTGTTGACAGGACGTATGTGACAGGCAGGTGATTTAAGGGGTTAGACAGTGGAGAAAGAATCAGAAACTGGTTGTAAAGAACACAAGCATTTAATAAGGTAGTCCATGACTGAATCTCTGGACTAGCACTGCCATGAGTTCAAATACAATGCTGGAGAAGTGAAAGAAAAGAGCAGCTTGACCTGAAGCTAATGGTTGTGGACTTTGTGCTCGTAAACAGCATTTGCATTGTCCCATCCATGAGCAACTAAACAAACTGTACTTCACTGGCCACCATACAGTGAGGTCACAGAGTCCTAAATATTAATTTGAACGTATTGAAATTTGTGGTATGAGTTTTCAATGAAATGTATTTGATTCAGCTTGGTTGAATACACTGTAAACATGATAGAACAGCAACTGCACAAATATGCATTTATTCTGTATATTTTTGTGTGCCTTATTATGGCAACGTGCTAGTGTGGTGTGCAGCAATAAACACCAGGTATCTGAGTGCAGGCCTCATCACCATCTCTGTAGAGTTGGCAAGTTTTCACTGTGGTCAAGTGGCCTACTTCCAGATACTTTAGATTTCCCCCACATGTAAAAGACATGCTGATTCAGCTATTTTTGCCTCTAAACTGGCCAGTGTGTGACAACGTGATGGATGCTTATCAATTCTGATTTGTGACCAAGTCTACCTGGGTAATTTCCCAATGAACTTACACTGGATGCAGTCTATATTTTTTCAATATTGATTAATATTTTCAACTGCATATATTATGCATTAATGATTTACAAAACAGGACTGAAACAGATGAAAGCATGGGTAGAACAACTTAGTCTATTATAGGCAGGAGTGACCTTTTTTGTAGGTGCTAGCGTTTACACTTCCTGGCTCCAGCCTTGGCTTCAACTGTCTGCTTTGCTTCTGAAAGGATTTTAATGGGCACCACCATTGAATGTGCCCATTGTGACGCTATTCTGCAGTAATGTTCCACATGTGGGAGTTGGCAGCCAGTTCATGTGGTGTTATTTAACTTCTAGAGCATTGGAACTCGCATCTGGCATCTCTTCCAGGGCAGATATATCACCATTGTTTCAGCTCCACAGTGTCCCTATAGTGGACTAAGCAAGTTGACAAATGGGTGGGTAGTGAGGGTGTGTGCATGCCCTCTGGTAGTTATTAATGGAAGCACAGAAAAGTCAGGGCTTTTGTCTTTGATATGGTAAAAATCACACAGTGCACAGCTATTTGCATAGATTTTTATCTGGTAGCAAATACAGCTAATCATTTACAACTCCTGTCAGTCCAGTTCTGTTCAATTCACATTTGTCTTTTCATAATATTATCACTATTATGAACTGTGAGCAAATTAATTAACCTTTCACCTACTTGCTCATTCTACTTGTATCACTACAGAACTGTTGGGGTTTGAAACCTATCCTGAGGAACTCTAGATGGGGCGCCAGCCCACTGCTACTGTACATCTCACTCTCTGGCGGACTAGTTTAGAGTTGCACATCAACTTAACCTGAAAACAATGCACCACACCCAAACCTGAAGAAAATGTCTTTCCTAATTTGGAAACTCCATACTAAGTGTTACATTTTGGAGATTAAACAGGAAGCAAAGTTCAAGACTACTCCAGTAAGGATTTCAGTGTTCCTACCATCTACCCAGTATGGAGTAAGACATTCTTTTGTTTTCTGTTAGGCCAGCATGGTGACACACAACACCAGAGTCAGTCAGTCAGTCAGTTTCCAACCCGCTATATCCTAACACAGGGTAACTGGGGGTCTGCTGGAGCCAATCCTAGCCAACACAGGGCACAAGGGAGGAACAAATCCTGGAAAGGGCGCCAGCCCACCGCAGGACACACACACAGGGACAATGTAGGATTGCCCATGCAACTAACCTGCATGTCTTTGGACTGTTGGAGGAAACTGGAGCACCCGGAGGAAACCCACACAAAAACACGGAGAACATGCAAAGTCCACTCAGGGAGGACCCGGGACGCAAACCCGGGTCTCCTAACTGCGAGGCAGCAGTGCTACCCACTACACCACTGTGCCGCCCCAACGCCACAGTGCCGATTTCAAATCTCTGTACTATCCAGCAGGAATTTTCATGTTCTCCCCATGTCTGTGTTGGTTTTCTGACTTAGTAATGCCGAGTATGGCCTTATTCCTTCTGGGTTTCAAAAAAAAAACCGATAACACTCCTAATAGAGAAAACACAAAGGCAATTAATGCTGTATGTTGGTTGGACCTGCAAGTAAGAATTTCTGTTCTCTGTTCAAGTGACAATAACACTACTTGTACTATACATGTGTGCCTAACAACTGCTACCTTTCTGTCTTTATATTGAGAGATGGCAGCAACTTGCAAAACGGGATGTTCAGCAGGCACGTAACATATTTCAATAAAACACGTCGAGGTTTCTTCACACATTTTGTTTTCCGTGGCCTATTATACCAATTTCCAGCTGAGCCTGGTGACCTATAAAAGGAGTCAACTGCAAAACATTTGAGATACAGAACACATCCATCATGGCTTAGGAATCCAATTAAAACCAGCAATCGGTTGGCGTTAAATGTCACAGAGTTTTATGATGGTGCAGGATACTACCTGATTGTGTACAGAAGAAAGAAGAACACGGCTGTTGTTGAGAGAAGTGGAAGCAAGCTCATTTAGGTGTAACACTCATGTACTCGCTGAATATCTAACCATCAAGCTATCATAAAAAATTTAAGGGTGGAAAAAAAAAATTCCTGGAAAAAGGTTCAGGCTGAAATGATCCATTCCCAATAATAACAGCCACACCAATATTACGCATGTGACCATAAATGTGGGAGGAAAAAAACAACATATTAAGTAAAATATTTAACTACAGCAGGTTGGCACATGCTGTTTGAGATGATTCAACTTTAATCTACAGTGTGATACAAGCCTAGCAGCTTTGTTAGCTTCCATATTGCACTCTGACTACTTTTACTGTAGGAGCAAATGGCTGCCCTTTGCAGGTCAGGTCAGGTCAGGGAGCATGCACTGGTACAGCACATTGCCGCACCCACCACATGACAAAACAGCTCGGGATCCTAGTTGGCAACCCCCCAGACAGACATCCGGGCCAGTCCCACCCTTCGTCATCTAAATATCCAGCACAAATTTTTGTATTAGAAGCTTTAGTATAGTATAGTCACTCACAGTCACATCATAATGATGTGGTTCAGACTAAACATGTACGCTTCTATATAGTGCCTTTCCCTAATAAAACACTCTGAGCAGCTGTACAGTATACTTCAATTGTTTCTATAATTCTCTAGAGATGAGACATTGGCAGAAGGAAAATTGCTAAAGATGAGTCTTAAGACCACATAACAACCCCGGCCTTCCCTGATGCTGCCAGTCCTTCCCCAACTTCCACTTTTATTTTACTGCATATGAACAACAGCGGTAGCACCAGTGGAATCTTAACATAGGGGGCACTGCTAAGCGGGAAGGCACATGAACACAGATTGAACTCTAATGTTTCATAAGTTGCTTAAGATAAAAAAAAAAAATGTACACATACAAGGTTAAAAAAAAATGTTTTTTTTTCTAACTGTGAGGAACTGAAGCTCCTCCTGGCAGTACAATGTGAAACTGGAAGCCATCCAGGATAACCCACCAGTCAAACATAAGGCACATTTACTCGCACAGCCTATTTAGAGTTGACAATCAATTGATAATAGCATTGAAAGGTGGAAGGAAACCATAAAGTACTTGAAGAAAGTAGCACAGGAACAGGCAAGCACCACACAGGCTGGCCCCAGACTGGGATCTGGATGAAGTCTCATGGAATTGTGAGTTAGTTATGCTAACAATTGTGCCACCTTGCTCTTACCCAAATATACTGAACAAAATAATAAATATAAAGAAAGATATTTTTCTACTTTACTGTATATAGCATGAAATGGAATTTTTACAGGATATGCAAAGCTGCTAAATGTCTTCACGTGATCATCAATCAGACTGATAGTTTGCAAACATCAAGATCTTAACAGCACCACCTTTCACCACGTCATACAACTGCACATGAATGGCTTCATTACTATAAAACACTAAGACCTAGATGGGTGAAATAGCGCAAAAGGATTTGAATGGCTTGACAGTGATTTTATTTATGGCAAAGGAAAATGCATAATTCCTAACAAGCTGCATATTTGGGGTTCAAAGATACAAACAGCCGCACTGCGTGAACTTTCCACACAGAATATGTCCCACTGTTGAATTGAGCGAGGAGGCTGCAGCATTAGATAACCCAGCAATGGGGCGCCTCAGCCCTTTACAATGTTTAGTATTTAACTCTGTGACAGCTTTGGCTGGGGATGAAAATGTCAAATTTAACGTTCACATCTGAATGCACCTACCAATGCTGTGACAGAGAGCCTGTCATGCTGTCAACCTGCCAGCTTAGTAGCTGCTTTATCTTTAGATGGACAGTTTGTTTAAAAGTGGTGGTTCAGTTTATTGAAGGAGGTTTGCTTTATATATTTCCTGGGTTAACTGCTTTATATTAACCATGCACTATAATGCCGTGTGCCTGGTGATCATCTTCAGGGCTTCACTGAGGTAAGCGATTCAATCCCAGACAAACAGCCATCAGCAGTGGCAAGAAGAACTTCAGTGTCTTGACCTTCCCCCAGTTGCCCAGAAGAAACTCTGGCCCTTCCAGTGGTGACATAATTAAAAGGGGTGTACCGGAAGCACAAAGTCTCAATCTGTCCTTGTACCTGAATGTGGAAGGAGCTCCTGTGCTACCCAAAGCAGACAAATGTATTTTAAAGTTTTAAAGTTATACCATTTACTGTGTGTGATTGTCTGTTGCTAAGAAAGGTTGGCTGACTTTTCATTTTGTCGCGAGCTGCAACATTTGTGTATTCCTCTTATTAAACGGGTTTGCCCAGCTGACAGCCTAACGTTTACTGTGGGCTCCTCGAGTTTTCCTGATCATGATGTCTGCTTTTCCACTATCAACCATCAATCAGTTTCCATTTCATTTTTTAGGTGCTTCTGGAACCAACATTAATAATTCCTGGCATGGCTGGTTGCTGTTTCATATGTTTGAACCTGCACTGGCCTTGGAACACCTTGTCAAGACAGGGCTGATTGCTGATAGCATCTGAAGACTTATTTCTCAGCGTACCTATTTTAAACGCTTAAAATTAGTTTATCAGCTTTATTTCATATTTTTGTTTTCTTTTATACAGAATGGAGCAACATGTGTTTTGTAGTACTTGTTCAATGCAACTTGGAAACTTTAATTAAGGAGTTGGCATAGTGTGCAGCATAAAGCTGGACTGAGAAAACAGAAAAGAAAAGCAAAAATCAATTAGTACCAGAATGACTTTCTAAATATGTGCAATGTATGAACATACACAAATCTCCATCACACGTACTAGCAAGGCCTCGTTTAGAGTTTCTGCTGGTAATGGAAAAATCCCTGAAACCAGGCTACTTCATAGTGGTTCCTGGTGCTAGTGGTAAAGTGGGCCTATTGCTTCTGTCACGGTTTATTTTTCTTCCTGCCTATTTAGTCATTTACCCCAATTAAGGCTTTAGAAGGTCTGGTTAATTAATGCAAGTGGTAGGCTTTTAACTTAAAGAAATAGTTTAGTACTAGTTTAGTAGCAGTTTAAATTAAAGAAATATGGCAGGCAATATGGTAGTGCTGGGAGGTATACCGGTTCATACCGAAAAACGTTTTTTTTTTTTTATATGGATTTTTCTTATACCGCAAAACCGTTTTAAACAGCCTAAACAACGTTCGGAATGTGGCACAGCAGGTAACTGTTTAATGGGGGACATTTTTCACTGCTACACCGCTAAACATGCATGTGGAATACATGCGTTAGTGGAGGTATTGAGCGGTGAAAATGGACAGAGAACATTGAGAAACTGAAGCTGTAGCAGACGATAAAATTGAACATGATGACACAGAAGAACTTTTGCCGAAAAAAAGAAGCCATGTCTGTTGTCTGGAGAGTCTTTGGTTTTAAAAGGTCAGATGTGGACCAAGCAACTATTTATTGCAAATGCTGTTGAGCTAAAGTTGTCCCAGGAGGCGGCAACACGAGCAATTTGCTGCACCACCTTAGCCGCAAACATGCTTTGGCGTACCATGAATATATGGAACTAAGATTGGCGCCCTCCACGTCCTCAGGTAAAACTGAAAAAGCTAGAGGACACTCAAGTCAGACGTCACTTGTAGACGCGTTTGCTAGAGGTACTGCCTAGAACAAAGTGGTGCAAGTGGTGGATCAAGATAACTAATGCCATTACAATCCATATAGCTGACTACAGAAAGTGTAGTTGGTTTACAAGAAATATTGACTATTTATTCCTTTTCTAAGATATGTTCAGTGCAATACACATTTGACAAGCACCTCTGGATATTTTACTAAGTCTAAATGCCTCTTTAGATGGTTGAAAATATGTTGTCAAAATTATAGTTTATGTTGTTTGCAAAATTTGTTCAATAAAAAGGTTCTATATTTTGACTGCAACTGTCATGCAATGCGATTCCTTCTCTTCATTAGTGCCACCCCCTTGAAAACTATCACTTTATGGCGTCATGCAAAACCTGTATTAATACTCGTGTGCACATTAAAATTTTTTTTTTGTACAATGCTCATGACAGTGGAATAGGTTATTCTTAGCCAGTCTACTGCAGTAATTGCAGTGGAAAATGTGGTTAACATCCACTCATGCATGGGGAAAAAAAATACCATTGAATACTGTTAAACTGGTATAATTTTGAAAAATACCGTGATATAGAATTTTGATCATACCGCCCAGCACTACAATATGGCATAGTGGTTAGGACTTTGGGCTTCAGACCACAAGGTTGTGGGTTCAGATTCTGCTATTACCTTGCTGATGGTAACAGAGTGTCATTTCTTCTCCCTGTGCTCCAATTTAAGAAAAGAAATAAAAAGAAATGCAACCAATTGTATCTCTCAAATGCCACTCTGTCTATGATATAATAGATATTAAATCATCCAGCTCACTGCCTACTGTCACAGATATTTTCTACATAAACCTAAAGATTTAACTCTGCCTATGTCTTTGCTCCATGTGCTCATGTCAAAAATGAAAATTTTGTAGTTTCTCCATTATCAGAAAGAATGGCGGCACTCAGGCAATTGGAAGTGATGCCAGAAGTGATTCCACTCCGTTGGGCCCCTCAGCAAGGGCCTTAGCCTGCAATTTCTGCATCCTGGGTATGACGTTAACCTGAAGCCAGCAAACAGATCCTCCAACTTGCAAGAGAAAATTTGGGTGGGGTGGTGACAGGGATTGGCACTCCAGCCACTGTAAAAAAAAACCTCACACTGTTCTATTCCATCCAAACTAGTGTGGTGCTGAGGTGTCACCCATTGCATGGCTACACTCAATTCCTAACTGGAATCCTGCGGTGAGTGCGGCAACACACTGTATCAGTGCATGCTCCTAACCTCTCTCTCTCTTCAATGCTGAATTCAAGCTGACTACACCATGTACAGTACAAGTAATTCTACATGGATGGTCGGTGGGCATTCTGGACTTTCATCATTTTATTGCTGAGAATGAAACTTATTGATCGAAGCATTCACTTACTAAAAAATAAAACTGCATAGCAAATCAAAAAAAGTACAGTGTAGAGTACAGCGATAACTAAGAAGTAATAAACATTTAGTAGACGTGTGGATAGTGCTTCAATAACTGATCTAAAACACAGATGTGACATGCTGTATAATTTACAATATACATTACTCAGGCTTGCTGATATTCTTCTTGATTTTTGATTTGAAATTAAAATTTGTTTATTTTGCATGATCTTTGAGGGTCAGAGCTCAGAATCAGCCATTGTAACGCACCCCTGGAATAATTTTCAGGTTTCTCAAGGGCCCATCGGAGTAGTATCCCTTGTGGCAGTAATTGGATTTGAACCGGCAACCTTCCAGATACCAGCACAGATCCTTAGCCACACAGAGCCACCACTCCACCCTTTATAATCCAACTTCTCCACAGCCCTGCTTTGGATAAGTGGGTTTAGAAAATAGACAGTAAGATGGAGTAGCTGTGCAATAATTGTTTTGTCACAATCTTCTTATCAGAAATATATACTGTATGTAACATTCAGTATACTGAACAGCAGAAGCTGTAATTACATACCTATAGTAATGTACTATAAAATTACTGCTACTCATGACCATATTATAATATTCAAAATTACGTACTGTGTACCATCAATATACAGTAGTCATTACCTGCTGTAATTGTAAACTTCTGTGTACTGTACAATCTATTTATTAGATTGGGTAATTGTAACATCTGTATATTGGCCTATATGCTCATTAGGAGGTATAACTGTCACTGCAGTTTAAACAACATACTAATTTAGGAGCAATAATCTTTATATGGTACAATATACCGTAGTAAAATGTAACTGTAACCTTCCGTACTACATGCTATGCTCTTTAGGACCCATACTTTTAATGTGATGTATGCTGCACACTATACTTAAGAGATGTAACTGTAATTTTCAATTATACTATTGTAACAATCTGTAGAATACATAATATAATCACATATAATCATTAATTGTAACATCCTTTTTATTGTTCTGTTTTAATATTCTTTATTCTGTACTAGGTGGCAATTGGTAGCTTTAAGTATAATGTGTTGTACTTGGTATATAAGTATAAAATTCTGTACATTGTAAACTACTGAATAATATATATGACAAAGACAACATTTAGAAATTATTTGCTAAATTTTGGTTAAAAGTTGAAGTGATTCATCAGGACCTCGAATTGTAGAATTAGGATTATTTCTGAAGGTGGTAATGAAGCACAAACTGTTTGTGTGAAGCAGGGAAGTGAAGCGAAACTCCTAGTTGGAGATAAGAGTCTTATAAAAAAACTTCAAAAATGAGACTGGGCCTCAAATGGTAAAAATGATATTTTATAATGCTTGACAGTGCTGGCAGACACTTATTCATAACATCTTTTCTCTTTTTGCTTTGGCACGTTGACTTTGGATTTGATCTCTGTCACTCAAATAACCAGTGGACTGATGGATGCCATCTCCCACCTCGCTCGGCGGAGATACTGCAATGTTCACATGACATATGAGCTGAGGAAACAGGCAAGAGTCATTACAGTAAGATTTTGAGAAAATCATATAAACAAGACAGCAAACTGCTTCAATCAGGAGATAAAACAAATCTAGTGAGAGAGGTTTTCTATCTTTATGATCATTTTGAACTTGACATTCTTCAAATAGACAAAAAACACTTAAGGTTTGCTTCAACAGTTGCGGTTACATCTGTACACGCATATTACAGAGCTCCTCTGGGACCCTTTAAAGAGTTATAGAAACAAGTAAGAAGTCCACCTTCTTCCTTAACCTAGCTCTAGCCTCCACCCAAACAACTGGGCTGAATGACATGCCGAACCATAATCCCACTGAAAACACTGTGAGTTGTGTTCAATGCAAGGTGTTCCTGTATGAGACAAAGCACTGCTATGGGCCAACAGTACAAGTAAAGGAAGAGGTGGGGATTTTGGCCTTTGGGCTACAAGAAAAAAAAAAAAAGGGAGATGAAGTCAACCTCTATCTGCAGTTTAGTGCATCAAGGCCCACATACTACTGAATTATGTTTAGGCTGGAAACCATACCCAGTTCAGATGTTATATTTTAAATGAGGTCTCCAACCCTTGTCCCGCATTGCCATTAAATATGAAAAATTGAGGTGAGGCTTTTGATCTTCTGCACCTGGAATTTGCCGTTACAACTCCAAAAGTCATGAAGGTGCCTTTGTTTGCCCAAAGGAACCATTTCAGTTAGGTTACTTGAGTCAATTAGCCAAAACAAAAAAATGGCATAGGCTAAAAGAGCCACTTGTTTGTGAATTTTATTTACTGACTCATTTGTAGTGATGTGGAATGAAATGGCTGCCTTTAAAACACAAAGTGTAAACCTAGGCAGGTCACTTCATCTGCCAGTGCTTGATTTTAAAATATGAAATCAGCTTCAAAAGAACTGTGTATTCAACAAACACTGAGGCAAGAAGGAGTTGTACATGCTTCCATTTTATTAAAAACAGTAGTAGTAGTAGTCTTACACATACAAAGTACAGTGAAGTTCTTATTTGCATGTCCAAACAACGTGCAACATATATCACAAAAAAGTATTAAAATACACATAATCTGAATAAGCACTTTCTGAAAATGGATGGTGGGGTGGATAACAATTGAAGGCTGATGATGTGATTTACTAGAAATACTCTTAACATGCTCAGTCAGAACATACAGAAAGGGTTCAAGTGGTTTGTGCTACTGTCTCACAGCTCTCGAGTCCGAGACACTTAGGTGCGTGGCTTAGCCGTCTGGGTGTACGACTCACTCCAATGCCAAATACTTGTTCTTGTGAAGCTGGATTAAAAAGTTACAAAATAGTCACTTCCCTTTATACATCCCTGCCTAGCTCTGTTCTTCCACAGAGTCACATTTATAGTATATGGCCATCTTTTCGTCTTGGAATAGCCACAGAATATATTTGTTAAAGTGAAACAGAGTTTTCTAAAATAGCTCTGTATGAGGTATAACAGAACTGACGACAAACGGTGCCCTCCATCCTTTATCGCTCTTGTGTTCGTATTATTTAAACTACCGACATGCCCTCTTTTATACCGCCTCACCTTACCACCCACACTGATCAGATAACTGATTATGCTGTGTGTTTGGGTGTGTCTTGGAATATTCTATCATCGATGGGTTTCTTCCTTGCAACTGCATAGAACCCAACAATATCACGGACAGAATGGTTTTAACAATTTAATTGCCTGGGCTGCATTGTATGAGCTATGAAAATTGAAGGGATTTTTCAAAGCCATGTCACATTACAAGACTTTTCTAGTTGCAGACACACCTGATTTTGTATTAAGTCACTGTAGCAACCTCTGTGTGCACGACAGCCGACAACCAAAGAGCCAAAGAGAACCTACCTAGAAGTACAATACATGTAATGCAGCTACAAGAAATAAGGAATATGGGTATTTTGGAGCTTGAAAACAGAAGAGATGCTCAGCTGTCTGATGTCTCATGTTTTACTTACTACGATAGAAAGGAAGGCCGAGACTGCAGCTGAACTCGCTTTACCTTTAGACCCTTTGCACAGGAGCTGACTCCATTTATGCAGCATGTTATTTGACTGTCGGAAAAGGGGACAGGCTTGCGATATTTATAAATTGTGAAGCTGTGCTGAAAGTCGTTACACGGCCATCTAATTTGACAAGCCTAGTGATTTCTATTTGCATTATGTGACATAGTCTGGAAATGAGATCAGCAACTGAAGTCTGACATCCCTTCCAACTAGAAGCTACAAAATGCAACATCGGCTTTAGTTTAAGAAAACTGAGATTAAAAGTTAACATGATTGAAGTATTCCAAATTATGAAGGGATTTGGTAAAGAGGATCAAAGCTGCTTATTGTAAACCTAACAAAATAAATTCTTTAAAAAAAACATGGAAAAACAGATGAAAAATTTCAAAGTAAATTTTGCCTAAATGTTAGAATTTTTTTCTTTACACAGAGAACTATAGTCACATGAGATAAATTACCAAGTCATGTTGTAGAGAGTAGGACTGCAGGGCAAATAGATGTTACTTTGGAGAAACTAGGTGGACATGACAAGCTTTGGTGGGCTGCATTAACCTGTTGTTGTTTAAAGTGTTCTAATGTTTGCAATTGTAAACTAAATTATTTTATGCCAAATTGTTCATTATGTCCAAACAATGTTATTTTAGGCCATTGCAAATTGTAAGTATGCTATTAAAGTTCAGAGGGTATTCTCATGTCAGCGAGTGAGGGGCCCTCAAACCCCACCAAATGCCTGTGGCTAACATTAGATATTAATGCTAGCGTGCAGCACTTGTGCTTCAAAGACTGTAATAAAGACTGTATACAAGAAGCAGGACACTGGACAAAGAAAGCTCTTTCCATTGGCCTCATGTAGCAGGACTTGTTACTCAGACAGACAGATAGATCTGTATTTGTCCCAAGAGGAAAATTTAATTGAATCCTTAGCTTACCAATAGAAATTCGCCAGGCTAATACGGTGGAGCAAAAACTGCTAAAAACTCATTATTTTAAACATGGCTTTCTTGTAGCTTCATTTTAGTTTAACCCTGATATTCTGTATATGCAATTAATTATCATTATCATTCTTGGTGGCTCCGAAATCCATACTAACCCCTACTTTCTCTGCTGTTCTTTTTCTGGTTTTCTGTGGTGGCGATCAAAGTACCGTGCTGTCGCTACATTGATAGATTGAAGGCCAGAGGTCCACATGATCATCATCAAGTTCTTCCATGTGAAGCCTGAAAACCATGAGGACTGATTGAGAATAGAATGCCTAGAGGGTGCTGGGCAGTCTCGTGGCCTGGTACCCCTGCAGATTTTTTTTTTTTCTCCAGTCGTCTGGAGTTTTTTTTTGTTTTGGTTTTTTCTGTCCTCTCTGGCCAAGGGACCTTACATTAACTCGATGTTAATTAGTGTTGCCCAATTTTATTTTTAGATTTTCTTTCTCTTTTCCTTCATCCAGTATGAAATGTGAATTTCCCCTTGGGATTAATAAAGTATCTATCTATCTAAAGCACTTTGAGCTACATATTTTGTATGAAAATGTGCTATATAAATAAATGTTGTTGTTTAAATCAATGATTGGTCCTGGGCCGCTATGTCCTATGAGATCAGTTGAACAAACAGAATGACTGGAAATGCCCTCGATCTGCTCAGGATGGATATCACTGACCACATGACACTGGGATAGTAAAGGTTTAAGAGTGGCATTTCTGTTTGATGATATCTGCTACTGTTTTGGCTCTGGGCGATTCCAAATTGAGTGACTGTGAATGTGGGAGAGTATAGGGTGGTCCAGATCTAATTATGCAATTTTCATTACTCTATAACTTATCAAGTTTATTACATAGAAGATCACCTGAAAAATCCCGGACCATCGACAAGTGTGCGAACTGACGACATGAAGAATCGTCTTCTCGCTGAACTGGAATCGTCCCTGCATAAATCAAAGTCATCCAGACGATCTGGATTTGCATAATTAGATCTGGACCACCCTGTACATCATACGTGAGCTCTTCCCAGACACCTTGTATTGCTGGGGTAGGCTCTGGTGACCCTGAATTAGATTCAGTGTTTGCAGGTGCATAACTGATGCTAACAAGGTAATCTTAAATTCAATGTATTGGTATAAAGTTTATGAACAGATATTGTTAGGCTCCATTTATGTTATTCATTTTTAAACTATTATGTTTGCCTGTCTGTTTAAATAAATTGATGTCTTTATGTATATTCATTATGGACTTAGTTTTAAAGGTAAATGTAAATGTAAACTTTGCAAATAACTGTTACAGCACTCCAAGCTTACACTCAATGAAAAGCACTATATAAAAATAAGCAGAAACTGAACCTTTCACTTCAACTGAAGCTGTACACCATTATAAACACCTCGCTCCATTAATTACTAGCCCCACTTAATACAGTGCAGAGTCACACATGTTGGCACCTATCGTGTCAGTATCAGCTCAAAGACAGAAAGCATTCTTGTATAGGATGGTACTTCTATGCAAGGCACACTCGCATACAGGATCAACATGCAATAACTAATTAAACTAAACTTCTCAACTTTGAGATGGGGAGAAAAAAAATGGATTAACTGGAGTCAAACGTACAGAGGCCATGCATTTGAACCCATTCCATTGGAGCCATCAGACGCTAGGGATAAATACAGCGACATTATGCCACAGACTTACTAAAACAATGTTGTTAAACTAGAGCACAAGATTAAATGCAAGAAAGCATAAAGTAGTAATAATAACAAAAATAATAATAATAAATTTTCTTTGCTGTGTAACAGCAGAAATATCTTCAATCATTATATCTCAATGTGTTACTCTTATTTAGCCTTATGACACTTAAGACTAATAATCCATTATATATTCTATAAAAACACACACCAAAGTCTCATATCAACACACTGAACAGCGTGGAAAGAGAAGCAGAGCCAATCAGTGACTGAAGGTCATCCAAAAATGAAGCTTTCAATGACTCCTGAATTAACCTTCCTTTGTGAGGCTCAAATTTTAATTCAGCTGATGAATTGTCCATGTAGTGGCAAGTTAGGGCAGCGGATAATGCTACTCCTTCACAGACTCCGCATCCAAGGTTTGGGTCCTGCACCCAGTCGTTGTGAATAGCAAATTAAATATGAGCATTGCTTTGTGCTCTGGAATAACGTTAACATTTTTCAAGGCACTATATAAAATAAACAATGAGTACTGCATTAGGAAATACCTTTTAACAGAGCTCACTATTTGATACAAGCATACAAACATGACAAAAAGTACAGCTGTTCTTCTGAAAATTCTACATAAGTATTAGACATCGGCAACGGGGATTCTGCCTGTGAAGTAATTTTAAAATCCATAAAACATAATATAGTGACATTTGTATTTGTGCCCACCCGATTCATTTTTGTTTTTGTGTTGATGATGCACAACAAAACCTAAACAAATAAGATTTTTTCTTAGCTGAAAACTACAGAAGGCATTTATGAAGATAATTCAGGCTATAATTAAAGCGATATTTCAAAGGAACAAGTGCAGGTTATTGATTTGTTTTTAAGCTGTGAATGGAAAGCTGGCATTTTAAGGAACATAAATTTGCAATTGATTCCTTGTTGGAATTAAAAAAAATGCAGCTTTTACATATAAATGAGGAACATCCCCAGGAGAAATTGTAGTCAAATCTATGGTAGCTCAGTCAAGTGGGAGGCTCTTATAGCATTTCTAGTGGCTCAAATTCAAACTCGCAATCAGCGGAGCTCAAGAAGGTCAGAGGTGCTCAGTCACTGTCTAGACAACAAAAACACACCATGTAGCTCAACAGCACTTTATATCTGATCACAGCCAACAAAACTAAGGCCAAATGCGCACTTAACAATATTTTGGGATTCTGGTTATGATGTTTATTTATTCTTTACTACTTGTAAAATGCCTTAAAGCTCATTCACAATCACTTGGGAGTAACAGTAGATTTAAATTTATTTTAAATGACCCAAAGTGTGTGCAATATACAGTATCTCTGCAATTATCAAGAAGGTTTACAAATACCTTTACCTCCTCAGGAGTACTGACGAACGTCTGAATATAATACAATTTTACAATACAATTTATTTTTGTATAGCCCAAAAATCACAAACGAAGTTCCGCAATGGGCTTTAACAGGCGCTGCCTTTTGACAGCCCCCCAGCCTTGACTCTCTAAGAAGACAAGGAAAAACTCTGAATGTCTCTGCCTGTGCTTGCCAGCTAAGATTGGTGTACAACGTAGTCCTTCCTGGCTGTAGTACACCTTGATATCAGCTCAGGACCACAAAGAGCTACAGAAGGTCGACGCAAAGGGATCTTAGTACCCGAGCTCCGACCTCCCCATGCTTTCGGATACTCTTAGACCAGGCATGCACTGTGTGATTCTTAGAAACTGTGGTCAAGCGACTACTCACACTGCATGATAGAGCTGCCAGTCGTGCATGTGCTCAAACTGTATGAGCACGTGCATTTCGACTGACAAGCCATGGCCCTGAGGAACCATTTTATCCAATAACATTTTGCATTAAAGCATTACCCATTCAGAAAACCAATATGGCCCCAGGCTTACTTAAAATGTCAACAAAGAAAAGAGACACATTGCTCACTCTTGCTGTATTGTGCTCTGAAACCACAAAGAAAAGAAAAAGGTGTAACTGTACATGCGAATGTTTGGGAAGATGCAGACAATATGCACCTTGAATTTTCTCAGACTGTAATCAATGTAATTTACCAAAATGTGTGTTTATTTTGGTTTCATCCAGTAAATGTTCCCAAAGATACTCTTGTCATTGGCCATTTAGTTTGTATGAGTGTTTCTGTATGATAGCAAAAATGTGAAAATGAACATAGCAATGGCAATACCATATGCACAATGTCCAGCCACAATACTACAACATATTGAAATATAATACCAATCATTTCTCATTGCTGTTATAATTATTCTCTTCAAAGGCAAATTCAATCCCATGCATCTCTAGGGCAGTAGCTATCTCCAGCCAGTCCTTCTTTTCCTGCCAGTCATTGTATGATGAAGACGACACATCATACAAATATGAGTTTTACTGCCATAGCTCAGTTGACCTGGCCTCCATGCTTTCCGTCCACACAATGCAATCTCTCTGTGGCACGTCTGTTATTATTGTTGTCACATGCACACTCACTGCAGTCACTGCACAATGAATTTCGGGAATTTTGATGGTGACCTCAGAAATGCAGTTCTTGAGACTGCTCACACTACAAGACACCCAAAAGAAATTTCTGACATGACAGAAATTATTCCGATTGTGCAACAGCCCAATCATTAGAGGCGATCAGGCATTGTAACCCTATTACACTGGATGTGAAACGATGGCCAATAAAGCTGAAATTTAGGCGGATTAATAAATAAATAAATAGGTGACTACTCATCGGGCTTAAAACCGTGCCACAAATTGCACAGAGTACACCTGTCTTTACTTGTTAACTACACTAATTGAGTAATCTTGAATTGTAAAACAAGATGTCCCAGTCAACCTGCAGAACCTGAGTTTCTGATTTGCTGAAAAAGTCCCCAAGGCAAGCGGCAGAAACTGGCAGGTCCACATTCTTGTATTGAGGAATGATGAAGAGTCTACTTATGGATTAAATGAATGCTTTGACTGCCGATATGCAGGCTCATGTTACCGATTTAACAATGGAAATTGCCAGTATTAAGCGTACCAATCCCAGATTTAAAAAGAGATACACTCACTGCACTTTCCCAACACGACAGTGAAATTGGAGCCTCACACATTAAACCTTCACTACTTGATGGAAGATGGTAGAAAATGAGGCTAGGTGCAGGAAAAAAATTCCTGAAGGCTCAGAGAAGTACTTTACTTTCCTAAGTGTGGCTACGCTGTCCTGTTCTGTACATCTGGGTGCCATGATGGTGGTGCTGATTGAAATGCTGTTGCTGTGCCACGGTCCGCCTGCTTCTTTTAGCTCTATTTTTATCTATGTTTGCCATAACTATGGCTAATCTCCGTTTCCCTTTAAATGTTTGCAGTCTTAATTCCGCAGCTTGCCATTCATACAACAGTATCTCCATCGTCTGCACTGCTCACTGGACTGATGTTGCCTTTTTACAGGAAACACACTTAAAGGCTGCTGAGGCCTCCAAAAATAGAAGATATGGAGCTCTCTCCATTAGCTCCTATAAAGAGTAGTTTATTCTTATTAAGAGGCATTTGCAGGAATATTTAATTGCTTCCGACAAGATGGATTGCTTCTGTTATTTATGTGAAGAGCTTTGTAGGACCGAAGGTCTTGTTCATATGAATTTTCACACTCATTCCATATCACAGCTCTTTCTTAGCTAATAGACAGCCAATTGTTTAACTTTCAGGGCTTTGACCTATGTATACAGAGTGTGGTGTGAATGCAGTTATGGAGTATTGATAAGAATCTCCCACCACACAGCATTCCTCAATCAGTTGGTTTACTTCTAAGTTCTGTAAAGATCTCAGTTTAGTCAACGTATTGGTTTCTGACTTCTGAATCAGTCATCTAGGATAAAACCTTTCTTCTCTTCACACCACAAATCCCAGTCTCAAACAGATTATATTTATTCCCCTAAACACTGGTATCTGTCATTCTAGGGCCTTGCATACGCCCTCTTGTTGACATAAGGGTACAGCTCATATAATCCTGTCATTGTTGCTTAAAAATGTGTGCCAATAGATGGAGATGTGATACATTGTTGTAAAATAATAAGCAATTTAGTGATTCCAACAACAACAATCACACCAGGAATGACTCAAAGGGCTTTAATAGGCCCTGCTTTGACAGGCTCCCAGCCTTGACTCCCTAAGACGACAAGAAAAAGCGTCCCAAAAAATGAAAGAAAACTTGGGAACAGCAATTCCCAAGATTATTTATAAATGTATAATTTATAAACTGATTATTTATAAGTGAGACAAGATTCATTTTTGTGAAGATCAATACAGGCTCTCTAGAGGATTCACTGATTTTCTGGGATGTTAAAAAGGGCTACATCCAAGTTTTTTATTGTATCACATACCATTTGCCATAAAAGTAAAAAGTTACCAGAAGTCGAGGCTTTGTTCTCTGTGCTGGAAAATGCATTATGACCCCCATGTAGTAGACACAAACCACGAAAATATATTTTTTTTTTAAATATTAGAATATTGCAAAAGGTTAGGTAAGAAAAGGCCATTCAGCCAAATTTGGCAAACCTTTTCATGTACAATCTCCAAAATACATAAAGTCGAGATCTGACAACCCCTACTACTTGGTAAGTCTCTGTGTGAAGAAAAACTTTGTAGCATTTGTGCAGTAACAGCAGGGATCCACTGTACTAATTTCTTTCAAAATTGAAACTCTTCCATCATGTCACCACCCATTTGTTTAAACTGAAAAGGTTTAAATCCGTGAATCTGTCTTCATAGCATAACCTCACAATGTTGGACGGTATGCCTTTTTTGCAATAAGTAGATAAAAAAAAATCATACATATTACTCCAGGAAAGGCCTCACTACGGCATTATGTAACCTCCTTTGACTTGTATCCACAGATTGTGCTACGCACCCTATCTTCCTGTTATCCTTCTTTATTGCTTACATACACTGCCTAGAAGTAAAAAGTGATGAACATTAGAACAGTTTTGACGAGAATGGATCTTACTGTCTATCACACTATTTAGTAGTTTATTCCACTTGTCTGTGGTTCTCTCTGTGAAGAAGGAGTGATTTATCTACTATGACTCTTAGGTTCTCCTCATAAGGCATACTTTTAAGCTTCAGACCTCCCACTGTGTATTCAGATCTAACATTATTACTACCCACATATATCACTTTACATTTACTTATGGTAAATTAATTTCATTTTCCACACATCAGCCCAAGCCTGTAATCTGCTCAGGTTTCGCTGTAATGATTTAGCTGATTCAGCCAATCCACTCAGTTAGGTATCATCTGCAAACCTTACCAGCTTGATACTACATTTATATTTCTATTCAGATCTTCTGTCTTCCTCTTCATCTTTTCTCACATCTATGTGGGGTTGATGTGCTTGATTCTCCATATAGCTCGGTCCTACACCTCCTCCCCAGTCAGGCCCTTTTCCCTATTCATATTAAAAACTGAAGCAGCCGCAAAACTAATCCCTGAGAGATGCCACTTCTTTAATCACCATAGCTCTCTCATCCCTGTTTTTAAACCCGGTTTTTACTCACCTACACACCACACCTTGAATTGTAACTACTGTGAGTAGGGATGGACCTTATCAAAAAGCTTCTAAAAATCAAGAAATATAATATTATATGCACCTCTAATATGGTATGCTGTTGTTGCTTTCTTATAGAATTCCAGTATATGAGAGACACATGACCTTTTCCATGCAGACTGTTTGCTCAGGCACCTGTTCTTGACATGGGCTGCTCAAGCAGAATGGCGGTGATGCATGTCACATTTGGTGGCCTATAGTTATTTGGATCAATACAATACCTTTGATATAAAGGTTTAATATGTGCTATCTTCCATTCCTAAACAAATTCCTGTGTGCAATGAATTTTGAAAACTATGCATACATCGTATGAGCATGAGAGGCTCACGTGGATCCTGTAAGATGCTGTTGTTGGGTTTCTATTATCTTAAAATAATCTGTGGCCATGGAGAAGAGAGTGCTCATGTTGAACAGGTGTGGTGAATATGCTGAATGTTTGACCACTTCCTGGTAATAAGCTAAGCTTTGACTGTGGATAGAACACATGGGCAGGATATATGTAAACTGGGTAACCACTTTATTGGGGTCACTTGCACATCTCATGAAAATAATTCATTGGTGACCGAATGGTGCAAAACATGTGTGAGTTTTTAATTATAACGTAAACAGTCCATTTTCAGGATTTTATTTTTAATAAACTTAGTTTAAAAAAAATAAAAGCATAATACAAACTGTCCGTTTTGTCACAGACTATCAATGTACTCAACATTTCCTTTTCAGTTACGCTCTGTGTGTGTGTTTTTATCAGGTCAATGGAGTGGTAGTCCCAACACAAACACACACCCACTATTTAGAAGCTTTTCCTATCAAAAGCACACAAAATTACAATTCAGCCTTAGTCCACAGAAAAAGTACACACTCACACTTCATTAATGGTCTATTTTCTTTATTGTTTCCAGCAACAACTTTTTAAAATGAAAAGCTCAAGTTTTGCTTGCTAATTTTGTTCTTGCACAACAACTGAAAGTGACTATAAGCCAGTCTGGCACAGTTTATGTCACTGCTAGTGCCCCTTTCCAAATCATGTCTTAGAAGCTGTCTGCCCAGTGCTGTGATGGATGACCTGGCATCCCAGCTGGGATGAACAATGCTCACTTGTCTGGCCATGAGGCCATTATAAAGGAAGGTTAGCGAGGGAATGGCAATATTCTCTTTCTGAGGCAGGACAGACACACAAAAGGATGCTGCAGCAGCAACAACATTGAGGTTGGCATCCCAACAGCCACAGAGGGACACACTGGTTGGGCTTGGGAGGCTGGAAAGACAGAACAGTAGGTAACTGCCTGCTATGGGCAGAGTGACCCCCTTACACTGGGCACCCTCATACATGGGGCAGTAGTGTCCCATCTGATGAGCTCCAGTACGGGTGCCTGCCTGGCAGCATGGGAGTTGTGGTCCCATGGGGCTGTCCTTTTGGGTTCTGTGGGGGTCGCCATGGGAGCTTTCGTATATCGACTGTACAAGGGTCATTGTGGTCCTGCCTGACTCAGAAGTGCTTCCTGAAGACAACAGCTTGAGCCCCAGAAGTATCCCTGAACAAGGAATAAAAAGAGAGCCTCCACTTGGCTGAGAGAGAAGACAGGCAACACTCGATTGGAAGGAGTGGAGAAGAACAGAAGCAATAAGAGGAGGAGAGAAGGAACTGCTCTGCTGGGTTGTTCTGTGGGAGCTGTTCACTGGAAGAAGCCTGTAAAAAATATGCTTTGTTAATAAATAAAAAGCCCTGGAATTGAACCCAGGACTGGGTCTGCGGTAGATGTGTCTGAGGTTTGGGGTGCTGTTATGCCCCCTACAGGCCACAGTACCTCTTGACTGCATTGGCTCTGCACAGATACTCTCTGATGCTACAGTGAGCACAGTCAGCGCTGATCTACTGGCTCAAGTTATGACCTGGCACTGGGGACTTTTTATGATTCTTCCTTTTGTAACACTTCCCTCAGAATATTTGGGGTGAACCCTTCTACAATTCTTTCCCAGAATGATCACATCATACACGCACTTAATACACTTCAGAGCTGATGGGTAGACACCAACGGACCATGAGGTGAGCAATTCAGAATAAAAATAAGTAAAGGTTTAACTAGCAACATCCACCAAACACACCAGAAGGTGAATATCATGCACCTCTATTTGGATTCCAAAACAAGACATCATCATGGGTATACTAACAATAGGCCAAAACCCAAAAACCATTGGCCAGCAGTGAACAGGTGCATGGAAATTGACTGCCGAAGAAAGGCAAACTTATCTTCTGCAAGAAATAGCTAAGTTACAAATACTGAACTACTGTGATGGCTACACGTTAGAATGAATAAATTTTTACTTCCTTTATTACCAATGGGTATGACCGCTGACAACCCAACAAAATTAAAAACAAATTCAAGAAAGTGTGGTTTTATATGCTGAGGAACACCAAGAGTGAACAGTGAAAAACAGGAAACGACTTTAGCTACTCAGCCCCAGATCCTCCTGATTTAAACTGATGGCAGCGCCAGAATATAACAAAAACCCCAAAACTTTATGGGACCACCCTAGTGGGTGTTATCCATACAGGCTGGTGCAGTTAGCAGGATGAGGCAAGTTGCATTTTTGCAGTGCAGACAGGGTCCCTTAATACATGCAGGCCATTGATTGATTGATGGTAGTTAAAACATCCTTGAACAGGACCTTTCAGCAGATAAGGATCCATGCTCAGGATAAAGTGGGATTAGAAAATGGACGGGTGGATGGATGGCTGCTACAGAGCTAGAAATGTCCAACAACACTTCTAAAACCTGATAAAGAATTCATCTCAATGCTGTGTCCCTCTGCCAAAGTCAATATATCTCAATCAAGTCAAACGTCTGTAAGGTAAGATGACAGAAGCCATTTATATTAATATTAGAGAGCAGCTGTGTAAGAACTGGAGGTTCACATAAAACACTGGCGCTATTGGACAGGGCTTTACAGCACTCTGGTGTTGGGATAAATGGAACTTCTGGTTGGAGTGATGCATGCATTCTTCCCAAAATGTTTGTAAAACAACACAAATAGACACCGTAAAGTGCCTCAGATGTAGATACTCTGAAGGGCACAAAGGCAACAGAACATCATCGAAGGCCACTGAACATTGTGATAGAAGGCTTTTAGCCCACTGTGTAGTAGCAAAGGGGGTCCTGTGCTCTTTTTAGAGACCATGCTGTTTTATAGGGCTTGCCTGACTCTTAAAAGATGGGTTGGGGTTCTGGGATGCAGAAAAACCTAGGATCTGTGGAGAGATAGGATAGGATAGCTGCAGGTAATCAGAGGGCATCCCTGTCTAAAAGGAAATGGTTCAGGAAAAGATGTCAAAAGAGAGCTCAGGTTGGAGAGAAAATCTCATCTCACTACAAGGCTCAGTGAGCTTGGAGTCACCTGGGAGGTTAGACAAGGGTTCAGCTAGCGAGAGGAACAGAAGCTAAGGGATCTGAGGAAAGGCTCGTATGTAAAGTGAAAACCCAGAAGATTTTGTGTCGTACTAAGGAGAGCAGTGGACCAGCCGCCACACTGAACAGACAGTGAAATACCAAGTAAAGGAAGGCCCAGAAAGACAGCAGCAGCTGTTGTCTCGTCTTTATGTTCTAGTTGCCTTACTCTCTTTTGTGTTCCCCTGCTTTCATATTCCTTTTAATAGACATATATAGTTATTTTATCTGTCTACTGTACCACAACATGGGATAGAATATCCAAGCAGTGCTCACATGCAACAGGACATCAGACAGAAACAGTTAAAGATAAATCGGATGCCACGCTGTCATTTAGTCCTGAACCAGATCGATTTTGCAGGGTCAATAAACCTAACAGGTTGAAGAAGCTGAACTCTACAATACAAACAGACAGAGAGGGAACATTTTTACTTTACACAAAGCTCTGCATAAATAGATAGGCATAAAGGGGATAGATAGATAGATAGATAGATAGATACCTATCTATCTATCTTTCACTTCAAAAATAAGGCTAAACATGTAAAAGCATGGTCAAATATTTAATCTTAATAGAAAATCTAATGCAACAAAAGGCTGTATAATATCAATGAAGTTGTAAACTTGCCAAATGTTTAAAAAGTGAGCCAGTCAAGTTCCAGAACTGGTAATTATGCCTAAGGCAGTGACCGCCTTGGTGACAGATTCAACCGCCATTAGCCTTTTTGATTTTACGTCGTTTTCCTGGTAGCATTCCAAAGCCTCTTCACTTTAGTTCAATTATGGTGTTGCGTGCTTTAAACTGGGAGGTGCTTGTTTCCATTATAGTCATAATGAACAAAGAGAGCCCACTGGTGGACCGTGCTTTCTGTGTAAATACTGATTAATTGTACTGTTTCTAAAGGTGTTTGTCATAAAAGGCATTATATAATATTGACCCTTCATTATGATTAGCAAAGGTTTAGCTTTGAAGTTTCCTCAGCAAAGCTCACATTCTTATAGTTCACAGTTTATTTCCAAATATGACTGATTGGCTCTGTGTGGTTTTTTTAAAACAGGAAAACATAAAGTAACACTGCATTAAAAATTAAACAGTGAAATAAAAAATTCAAGAAATGCTAAGAGTTATTCTCCTGGTGTGCACTGCCCACACATCCAATCGGTTGGTCTTCTCAGGAAAGGTCTGCCATGCTGGATCCTATCCCAGCAAACTCAGGCTTCAAGGTAGTGCTGTACCCAGAAGGGTATGGTATAGCAGTGAATTACAGAGTGGCACCCACAGCTAGGCTATTCAGAATTTAAAAAAAAAAAAAAAAAACCTAAATGTCCTCCCCACATCTGTATGGCACTAAATAGTACAGACTGCACACCTGTGACAAAAAATAGCCATGTCCCCCTTTAGTATAAAATATGTACTTCACGGTTATCACCACCCCAGACTCAAAGACTTAAGTAAATCAATCCATCTTCTTAACCTGCTTTATCTTGAGCAGAAGCTGGAGTCCAGCCCAGCAAGTACAAGGCACAAGGCCGGAATAACCCTTCAACAGGGTGCCAGCCCATCACAGGGTGGCTAAGTAAATAGGCATTCTCTGTGCCGTACTTCAAAACCTGAGCTTGAGGGGTTCAAATCCCACTACAAATACTGTGTGACCATACGCAAGTCACTTCACCTGCCTGTGCCCCAACTGGAAAACAAAAGAAATGTAATCGACTGTATCTCAAATGTTACCCTGGATAAAGGTGTCAGCTAAATAATAAGGAATAATAATAATATAATTGATTTCAAAATATACAGGTTGAGGGAAAAATGTAGAAGTCATTAAAAGGCATGCCAAATCTTGTTCCAATACACCACCAGACTTAGTTTAACAATAATCTTGGCACTTGGTTGATTGCCAAATCCTAAATCTATGTGCCTGAATTTGATAAAGTAGATTAAAAAAAATGAACATACTATGTGAACTGATGATAGATATTTATTTGCTTTAGGTGGCATGGCCAAGTGGTTAAATAGGAGCTGTAAGTCTAAAGGCTGCTGGTTCTATCCCTGGCACTGGCCCACTGTGTGACCTTGAGTAAATCACTTAACCTGCCTGTGTTTCAGTTGTTATAAAATACCATTAGAAAAGCCCAGCTATGGTGTTTACTAAATAAATTTGATTAAAGAGCCCTGACAATAGTGTGTATCATGAAAGTCACCGTAACATTTAATTTATTTGTATATGTTAAATGTTATGATGCATTACTGTTGACATATTGACCACAGAGAATTAAAAAAAGAACGTTTCAAGGACAAGTAACAGTAAACAGTAAAGACATATTTACAACAGGATGAGCTGCATGACAAAACTGTTCAAATGTATCACTTTGATTACAGCTATAATGAGATGCGACTGTCTGAATCCTCGTCTTTGTCGCGCTGGATAATTAAGAATGGAAGAGCAAAGCAGCGCCCGTCCCGTCTACCACGTGAGCAGGGAGCGCCCCCTAGTGCCCAGCGTCCTCCGCTGCCCCAAACCCGCTTTCCAATCACGGCTCGATCTTTTATTCTAGCTAGCTCAAAAAAAAAAAAAATCATAAAATCATGGAGATGGTATATTGCGCGGTTCCGTTTGTTCGCCCCGCCCCAATGTCATCATTCTTCCATTCAAAGAAAAAGATACACACCCCCTCAAAAAAGAGGAAACAACTCTAATAGAACCATCATCCAGTCACACTGAGGTTAACTCCTACTGTCCAAAGATACACTACTACTGCTGCTGCTACTGGCCGTGTCCCAAAGTAACGGTGGGTTCACGACTTGTGGCGGTCCGGCGTCCCGTTCGGTTTTGGCAACCCCGCGATTCTTGACTATGAAAGGCGGGCTCTTATAAACTCATCTTTCCCTTTCACTTTTTACATTTCTCTTTGCAATGCGTGGCGCCGTATCTGATCGCTTCCGCACGTTGCCTCATGGCTTTTATTCGGAAACGCTCGGCTGGTTTTTTTTTTTCCCCCCAAAGAGGAAAGAGATTGCGGCAACCCTCTCACCATTTGATCAGCCCACATTCCAAATTAGAAGACCTCCATAGCAAAGCACAAATGCACACACACGGAGACATCCATCCAAAAACGTAACTATGAAGGAATCCGCCCAAGTGCAGATCATCGCATCCCGGGGCCGGCAGGGTGGGTAACCGCGCCTGACAGAAACGGATAGAACGTTCGCTCCGATTTTTAAACAGCCAGTGAACTCACACAGATACACTCATCAAAGAAATAAAACGCATCTAATCTGGAAGCTTCACTCTGAAATACATTCGGTACGGAGGAACGAACAAGCGCGGAAAGCAGACTGTGTAACTTTTGATCGAGAAGCCCCTCGCTTGCCTCAAGATCTGTCTTATATTTTAGGGTGGTGATGTATGAGAGATGGGGAGCTGGTGGTGTGTGTGGAGGGTGTATTTTCCAAATGACAGCCGACCGGCTTCCGATTGTCATCTCTCCAGTCGCCACTTCTGAAACATTGCAGCCAAAGATCAAGCCGCATGTGTGCCTAACAGGGCAAGGGCACTCGGCGGACAGAGAAGCATCGAAAAACCGTTAAAAACACGCGCAAGCACATGCGATCGCATGCAACCCAGGCAAAAACCTCGTAGCACTTCGTCAACCCACAAAAAGATAAAAACAGGGAGAATACAAAGCTGCTTACCGTGACCATGGGTGTGACTGTGCCTGCTCCGCGGCCGGGGTTTCCCTCCCTGTGTTAGGATTTCGGAGAGCAGACGGCAAGGCACAGAACTTAACAGGCAAGGGCTCGTCCGACTGCAGGCTGCCGCCTATCTAGTCATTGAATCTAGGTGTGTGCGTGAGGGTGCGTGCCTGCGAGACAGAGAGCGCGCGCACGTGTGTGTGTGTGTGTGTGTGTGTGTCAGGCCCACAAGCCGTAAAGCGCTGACAGCCAACCCCGAGCAAGGAGGCAGGACCTCCTTAGAGAAGAGAGAGCGAGCGAGGGAAGGAGAGACAAGCTGAGACAGTACAGCAAGAAAGTAAGAAAAGAGTTTTTGAATCCAACTTTATTAATCACTAATCAACAGATTGTTTACATTATCGTAAGTAAAACAAATAAAGAAAAACCCAATTCACCCAAAATGAAATCAAAATCTAATTTATATTTCAAATAAGAAAAATCAAGTAATTATCCTCAATTTTACATGTTGCCTCATCAACACACCATCTTTCCACAAAAGAATTTACACTTGTGGTCATTTGGTAGAATTTATATTCCAAGTACACTCTGGTTTTCACAATTCCCTGAAATATTCTTATCATGTCACTTTGCCTGTTTGACTTGACTGTCTCTTTTTTAAAAGGCCAGCTCGGCCTGTCCAATGAGGAAACTCCCAATTCGACATTCCTCCTGATTATTCTTATTTCCTTTACTACCATAAATACACAGCCATTAAAAGACAAGTTGATGAGTTAAGAACATTTAAAAGATTTATACGTCTAGTACAGAAAAGAAAACAGTGGAAGACGGTCTCTCTTTCCCTCCCTCTACAGAAAAGGACGTTTGTCTGTAACTTAACGATCAATCAGTGAGACATAACAATTTACAGTGCGTGTCCACCATGCTGTCAAGAGAAGCTGGCAGCATTGGCCTAGTTGTGTTTAGAGCAGGAGATCAACTCCTACTGGGGAATTTAAAGAATACTGTAGCTAGAACAAATGGAAAGGTGTGCCCCTTCTGGATCTTACTATCAGTTTGGATTTATTTAATTCTAGATTTAATTTTTAAATAAAGCAAATTTATTAATATATGAAGACAATCAAGACAATAAAAGAACCAGCACTACTTTGGACACCAGGCCATTGAAAGTTATGACATCTCATATCTATCATATGAAATACAAGTCAATACATTGTGCGCATCTCAACCATATGGAAGGAATACCAAAAGAAAGCCCATGAGAAACAATGAGAGCGTGCAAACTATACAACAAAAAGAATAGCTTGGCCAGAGTACACTTGTGGGCTAAGTAAAAATCTAAATTATCTTCATAAAACCTACACAGCGTCTAATTCGGACTCTGGATACGGGAGCTTCTCGAACAACTAATCACTGTGTTGCTCAGTTGATCGAATGGACAAGAGTTTTCTGTTGCCAAAGTATGTTGCCAATTTATCCATCCACAATATCCAATTACAGGATTGCGAGGGCCGGCAGTTTTCATCACAACATCGGGTTCTTCTCTGACAAAAGCTTAAAACTAAGAAGAATAATGTGAAGAGACACAGATGACATGCCCCATTTGTTATTTTCTATTTCTCACCGGTGATTTTTATTAATCTTTTCTACTCACTTTTCTTTATTTCTTTCTGACAGTGGAGGCGTAGAGATTAAGCTCACCGAGGCAGCCTAATCAACTGCTGCGGAAGATCCATGCCAACCTTACAGCCAGTGGTGGTTCCAGACCAAATTTACCAGGGGGACCAGGGTGGGGCCAGTGTTTTTTTTATGGGGGCACAGAACATCACTGTATGTAATTAATTAAAATGTTATCTCTTCAGCACAGGGGCCAGGGCCAGTTCTACAGGGGCACTGGCCCCTGTTGGCCCCCGTCTAAAACCGCCTATGCTATTACAGCTGAAGTAAAATCTCTTATTGAAGACTTCCTCGCTGGCAGATATGAACGTGTGTCCAATGAAGGCTTTCCTGATATAACTATGGTGCCAGCTGGTTTGGAAGCTGAGGATACTGAAGTTATAAATATGCACGCCATCTACAGCATAGAACAACTTCTTTAGACGGTGCTGTGGGGAAAGAGTTCTACAGAAAATGTGTGCTGGCACGAGACTGGGAAACACCCTGGAGGGATAGACTGGGGCTTTGGGGTCAGAGACACCGGGGCACACTTGACGGAACTTATATAGACCAGAAATGAACAAAAGAACTGGCGATTTGCAATAGCGTGTGCTACCCGGCATTACTGCTGTTAAACAACCTGCTGGCTGAACACTATCAAAAGAGTTTATTAGGCCATCTGGAATTTGTTAACTCTCATTAATTGAATTATTTTGTAGCATACACTGTTTATCTCCAAAAATGAACACCTAGACTATACTGGAACATTAAAGAACATTAGAAAAGTTGTGATGAGCCATTCAGCCCACAAAGCTCATCCATCCTATTTACCTGTATTGTCCAATATAACATCAAGTTAAGATTTGAAGGTTTCTTCACCAAACTACTTTGTTGCTTATTCTATGTGACAAGTTCTCTGAGTAAAGACAATCTTTCTAACCTTTGTGCAAAATCTGCCCTTAACAATTTTCCTACAGTATATTCCTCTTCAAGTTTGGGGGATGTGGAGTTCTCTGTGTCACAATTTTTTGGTTGTTCAATTGTTGGTAGCACAGTTTGCATCTCTGTTGGGCATCAGCAGATTTTTCATCATGACATATTGAACAGTCATGACAGACTTTTTCACATTTGTAGATTAATTTTTCTGTGGTGAACACTTCTATGAACACACATTTTCTAATTCCATCATCCAAGCCCTGCTGGAACTCAACTAGACATCTATAATAGGAGCAAAAGAAATTTGACAAACAAGAACAGACCATTCAGTCCATCTGGCTTGCTTGTTTAACTCAATTGTCCCAATAGCTCATCTAACCAATTTGCAAAAACAATGGCCAGACCTTTGCTTCATATAACATTCAGTGAAATCACATGTGCTAATTAGATGTGGAGGGGCTTATTTGCGATAAAAAATTAACCTTTTAGAAACACCAATTGGTGACCTCATGTGTCAAGACCTGCGGGATTTTGAAATCTCGGTGGCGTTTGTATGTCACAAAGATAATTGCCCATTGTAGAAAATTAAAGAATGTTACACATGTGAGCCGAGAAATTTAACTGTTCTTTAATTTGAATGAGTTCCCGAAATGATGGAATTTTCAAAGAATTACGCCGCCCAGTCCTGCCGCCTCCATGTTGCAGCTCAGACAGGCTCCGGTCTAATCTGTGACCCTGAATGGAGCAACCCGAGTGCACAGGTTGAATGATTCGGTTATTGAAAACAGCGCTGTAACACGGTGGACACGATCAATATAAAAGTGATGCGCTTAGGATAAAAGGTACATCAATCAGATAGTTTGATTAAATAGCGAATTACCTTTCTACCGGAAACACGACCCCAGGCAGAAAGCGGCCAGAAGACCATACGGTTCGCTACAGCTGCAGATGGGAGAAGCTGGCGAGTGCCGCGCAAGTAGCGGTTTTTGCAAATACATCTCCCGCTGCTCTCAGGCCGTTTTTGTTTGTCGTGATTATTAATTGGCTTTCAATAGAAATACCTGGATATAGCCGGAGAATGACAGAAAAGCGATGGATCAATGCGCGGCTGAGTTTTCCGGCGCTGAGTACTTAATTGTCTGTAATCACTTTAACTGAAATTTTAAAATGCAGGCTTCTGTGATTGCAAGACATTCATTCTATATTTAATCTCTGATTAATAAGGTTTGACTTCTTTAAAAGTAAACCGCATAATGAATTAAAACACATTTGAATTGCACCTTCCAAATTCAAATACAGTTTAAAAATATAGTATACTGTATGAATATAGATTTTGCATGTTAGAATATCGAGTGCTGCTTCCCAGCAGAAATGCACACACTGCCCCCCCTCAAGAGCAGACCACAAGCACTGTTGGCTTGATAAAACTCAATTAAATCTGCACTGGCCCAAAGTGGGGGCTGCTACAAGTGACCTCTTAACTAAGTTCCCCTGGTGGCCCACAGTAGGTCAATCACTGGCTGTACAAGTTCAGTAAGCCCCTAAACCCTAATAATGGTTTGGTAACCCTGGCCAATGTAAATACTACCCCATGGTTCCCCCCACTATTTAATGTTGCCACAGAGCAATTGATGCAGTGAATTAGGATTTTCAGTGAGTTTTAAATTTTGGTTGTAGAAGTTTAAATAACAATTTGAACAACTTCAAAAAGTATGATTTTTATGTTGGCTATATATAATCAACTGGGGAAAAGAAAAAGTTGATTTTGGGGTTTGTCGGGGGTGTGTTATTGCTTCTCCTCTGTTCAATACTTGCATGGACTGGGTGTTGGGCAGGGTTGTAGGGTCCAGCAGCTGTGGGGCATCTGTTGGTGAAGAAAGATTTAGTGATCTTGATTTTGTGTGATTCTTTGTAGAACCATAGCTTGACAAAAAACCTTTTCATTCTGGGAAGAGTTCTTTGTATGTGAAATTGGTACTCTGGACTTTAAAAAGATTCCAACTATATGGATAAAACAGAAGTCATAAATGTAAAGTAGGCAGAATACTAACATACATTAAATTCTGAGCTTAGCTTTTGTTATTGTATATGTTGTATTGTAAGAGTATAGAGTGCCCCTGGGGGTGTGGAATTTGAAGGTGGGCAGCTTGTTCCACCAGCTAGGAGCTACAAGTGAAAAAAATCTGGATGGAGATTTGATACCACATACAGGTGGCATCACCAGATGACAATCATCAGCAGACCTAAGAGGGTGAGAAGGATTATGGAGCTGTGCAGGTGTCTCTATATATATAGGTGCTCACCTATTGACTACTCTGCAGGCAAGCACCAAGGATCTGAACTTAATATGTGCTGTTATAGGGAGCCTATATAGTGATCTGAAAAGAGGAGTGAAATGTGTCTGCCTTGACTGGTTGAGCGCTAAACATGCCACCACATTTTGAATCATTTGTAACAGATTGGTGACATATGGTGGTACTCCTGCCTTCAGAAAATCACAGAAGTCCATATGTGACAAGCCTTGAAAAGGACTTGTTCTGCATACTCTGTCAGATATTACAGATACTGTATAGAAGGAATCTGCATGACCAACAGACTGTAGCAACATGGTCCTTGACAGACAGCTGGTCATTGATCACCACCCCAAGGTTACATACAGACTTGGCTCGCTGCTGAACAGAGATGGGGTGTTAAATATGTGGACGAGATAAGAAGAAGGGCCATCTTTGCAAGGTTGAGCTGGAGATGGTTTTTGTTCAACCAAGCTGCAATATCAGTGAGACATGCAAAGATTCTAGCTGATTTTGTGTGGTCCTTGGGACAGGAACAGCTGAATATCATCAGCATTGCACTGAGGAGAAAAACAATGGGGCTCAATGAAAGGGTCTAGTGAGGAGATGTAAGGGGTATTAGACAGTTCAGAGTCTCACAGCCTGTCCTGATTATTTTTTACACAAGAGAGAGAAAAAAGAAATGTGGACAAGATGTGAGAGGTAAGACAATTGGAGCACATTGCTTGCTGTGAAGAACCCTACAAACATGATGACTGACGTGAATGTTATTAGAAAGACATACTTATTTAAAGCTTAACAACAAATGCAACTTTTCAAAAGCTGAGTCTGATGGAACATTAGTAATGTATTTAATCGGTGATTCAAGAAACAAAGAGAAGGGAAAATGCTTATTTCTTGACTCCCTGATTCATATTCATGTAAACGTTTGTTTCTGTATTCAGAACTATATACCATATTCACTATATTTATTTTATGCAAACAGAAAGTTACTAATTAGCACTATAACACCAATACATGGCACCAAAATTCATAAAGCAAAATCAATTCCAAAGCAATAGAATAGCCATGTTAAGAAATATGTCCATCTGTGCAATTACTAAAGATGGGTAGGGTTTGTAGGAACCTACCCTGATAGCATCAAGAGCAAGTAAGGAGTCAACTAAGGAGAGACTGCAATCCCAAAAAAGTCAATGCAACTGCTATTCAGATGTTAATAAAACTTTGTGTGAACTTTTGTTTGCAGTCAGGTTAGGAATGCCCACCATAAATAAAATACATTCTTCATTATTAATGGCTTTTGTGCCAAGGAACAACAGGGCTTTAAAGCTGTAAGCCTGTGCCAAAATGAAAGAAACTCAGCCCAGTGCTTAGTTTTTAATATGTCATTTAGTCAGTCATTCCCAGTTCAGGATTGTGGGTCTGGGGGCCAGGCAGGGACCCCAGCAGACAAGGCACTAGTGCATTGCAGGACCTGTCCACACACACAGAGATGTCAATTCTTTGGAGGTATTGGAGGAAGATGACAGTACGCAGAGGAAGACACACCTACACACAGCGTGAACGTCCAAACTACAGATAATGACCAAGCAAGGGGCTCAAACCCGGGACCTATGACCCTGAATCCATAAAAAGGCAATATTATCTCTCATAGCATGCAGTATTTAATTCTGACAGCTTTAAATTATGAAGGACCAAGCAGAGGAACAACTGTAGACACATACAATTCAAACAGCCAGTATACATCCATTTCTTTATGGTTTAGCTTCTCAATAAATACTGCACATGCTCAATTTTGAGAGCAATTTGTGGGTCAGTGTATCTAAAGGGTAAATGGTTTTGTATCTACATTTTATTTTGTACAGTACAATGATACATTGTTTGGCACAGCTGTCTTATTCTTCTATGAAATGGGATTCAAATCCCAACGTGGTCTGCCTGTTCTTTTCTTGTCTGTAGTTCCTTTTCTTTTAATCCTCAAGACGAATAATTGTGGACTCTAAATGTGGACGCCTGTGCCCTGTGATGACCTTCTGTCCCATTCTGATTATGTTTTGCCCCCTGTGCTGTCATTATCGACCCCCATTCCTATAATTGGATTTAGTAAGTTCTGTATTTGGATGGTTTGTATTAGCAAAACTCTACAACTACTGCAAGTGTGCCTTCTGAGAAAGGCCTGAAAAAAGAGAAAATGGTGGCAAAATGGTCATTGTTGCTACCTCCTGAATTAAACATCCTGAATTCAGATCTCATCCCTGTTTGTTGTCTATTTGGATTTTACATGTTTTGCATGACGTCTCAGTGTATTTTCCTCCACGATTCACACTGAGATACACGTTAAGTTAATAGGTAATTCCAAGGTGTGTCCTTGAGTGAGCCCTAGGATGAACTGACACTCTGCCCTGAGCTGGCTCCTGCCTTGCACCCATTGTAGCCAGGACAGTCTGAATGACACAAAATCAAATAAAACATGTCTGAAATGTTATATTTTACAGCCTAAAAAAGAAACTGATATATCTCCTAAATCCTGCCTTGATCCACATTAGAGCTGGGAGTTGCATTGATTAACTTTCAAAAAAACAAGGCAAAAAGTTGAAGAAAGTGTTGACTGTAGACATACAATCTGCTTTTAACACGGGCTTTGTAATAATAATACATAATTTGTATTAATCCATTATTAAAATACTAGACATTAAGCCCGTTACAATGCGCTAGAACAGTAGTGCATAAACATTAGTAGGAACATATATTAAATGCAAGGGACCTTGTATGTGGCTGTAATATGTGTCACTGTATTGTGTGCCTTTAATTTTCTCTCTCAGTAATACTGGTTTGTATTTCCGTGAAATGCCTGTAATTTTGTCTGACAGTAATACAGTGGAACCTCGGTTCACGACCATAATTCGTTCCAAAACTCTGGTTCTAACCCGATTTGGTCATGAACCGAAGTAATTTCCCCCCATAGGATTGTATGTAAATACAATTAATCCGTTCCAGACCGTATGAACTGTATGTAAATATATATCTTTTTACGTTTTTAAGCACAAATATAGTTAATTATACCACTGAATGCACAGCGTAATAGTAAACTAAATGTAAAAACATTGAATAACACTAAGAAAACTTTGAACAACTGAGAAAACTAAGACTGGAAGAGTTTGCGCTATAGCCTTATGACCCGCTCGCTAAAAACACCTTTTTTAATGAGTTTTAAGCACAGGGAAAAAAATGAACAGTTGAAAAATTAATAAACAACCAAGAAAAGTAACACTGCAACAATGCACGCGCACACCTGTGTGTGTGTGTGTGTGTGTGTCCTGCGCGCGCCTGTGTGTGTGTGTGTGTGCTTCCCGCGCGTGCCTGTGTGCGTGTGTGTGCGTCCCGCGTGCGCCTGTGTGCGTGTGTGTGCGTCCCGCGTGCGCCTGTGTGTGTGTGTGTGTGCGTCCCGCGGGCGCCTGTGTGTGTGTGTGTGTGCGTCCCGTGGGCACCTGTGTGTGTGTGTATGTGCGTGTATGCGTGCGTGTGTCTGACGCTTGGGCGCCTGTGTGTGTGCGTGTGTCTGTCGTGCACGCGCCTGTGTGTGCGTGTCTGTCTCTCATGAGTCTATGTATGTGTCTGCACAGGGAATGCACAGGAAGAGACTGAACACGTGCCGTGTGACCCCACGCATGCGCACTTCACCAGAAGACACACGGACACTTGGACGCACACAGGGCTTTTATTAAACAGGATTTTAACTGTAACTGATTCATGTCATAGATAGATAGATGGATAGAACTTTATTACTCTTTACAGAGGCTGTTTAAATAAATAAATAAATAAATACACAGATAAATATACTTACACAATATGGTCTGCACACACCCCAGAATGACTTAAAAGAAAGAAAATATTAAAAGAAAGAAAAACCTCTGACTTGACAGTCACATTCTCAGAGAAGCGTAGTGTGTCAGTCCCATAACCATAATGTCTAGCCTTTGTCATGTGGAAGCTAACTGTCCACTTCAGCACAAGGCCATTTAGTTCTTTAAAACTTCAGCAGAATTTCTGCTGAAAATCCTGCCACCCAAATGAAGAGCTTAATTACTTTTGTCTTGCTTCTACGTTTAAGCATAAATCAAGTTTATTGTCATGTGTACACAGTACAATGACACTCTTCTTACTTGCATGACTCTTTAGAACTATTGACAATAAAACCAGCTGAAATTAAAACACAAACACACATCATAAAAATATAAATAACATGCTATATATATATATCTATACTAATAAACGGCAAAGCCCTCACTGACTCACTCACTCACTGACTGACTGACTGAGTGACTGACTCATCACTAATTCTCCAACTTCCTGTGTAGGTAGAAGGCTGAAATTTGGCAGGCTTATTCCTTACAGCTTCCTTACAAAAGTTGGGCAGGTTTCATTTCGAAATTCTACGCGTAATGGTCATAACTGGAAGCTGTTTTTCTCCATTTACTGTAATGGAGATGAGCTTAAAACCCCTTGGGTTGGAGTTTCGTGTGACATCATCACGCTTCCCACGTAATCACGCAGTTCGTAGAAAACCAGGAAGAGGCCCAAAAAGCGCTGAAGAAAACATGCATTATATAATTGAGAAGGCAGCGAAACAATAAGAAGCGAGCGAGTGACATATACAACCATATTCATGAGTGCTGCT